>CM053585.1:70386029-70469089 GCA_028646515.1 Pseudochirops corinnae | reverse complement strand
CCTTTTCTTTTCTATTTTTGCATTATTCATATTTAGTTTAATCATTTCTTGATCTCTTATAATTTCACTTCACTTTGTCCAATTCTAATTTTCAAGGTGTCATTTTCCTTAAGATTCAGAATCTCCTTTTCTAATTGGTTAACTTTCCTTTCATATCCTTCTTGTTTTTCTTGCATTATTCTTATTTTCTTTTTTAGTTTTTTTTACATCTCTGTAATTTGATTTTTGAAGTCTTTTTAAAGGTCTTCTATGAATTCTTTTTGGGCAGGGGTCCACTTGACATTACTCTTTGGGGGTTTCATCCTCCTCTGAAAATGAACCCCAGTCATCTCTGTTCCCATAATAGTTCTCTTTGGCTGGATTCTTTCTCCTTTGCCTGTGTATTTTTTTTTTTTGTGGTAATAGCTTAATTATTTATAATCATCTCTAGCCCTGAGGTATGGGAAATGGTGCCTCTTGCCCCAGATCTTCACTTCTTTCCTCTAGCCTGAAACCGAAGTCAAACCTCCAACCTCCTGTAAGTGCCACAGCCAGGGGCTTTCTGCCCCATTGCTTCTGCACTCACCAGGTGTGTGCTGGTTCCTTATTGGCCTGCCACTATTTGAAGGCTGAACTGGGGCTGGCGTACCTTGTCAGCAGAGGTTCCCTCAATCTTCCTGATTTTCCCAAGCTCAGACACCAAACTTCCCTTGCCATCCCCTCACAGTTCTGGTGGCTGGGGCCAAGGCAGCCTCTCCAACCAATTAACCCCAAGGCTTGCCACATGTTATTTAAGAGGCTTTCAGCTGTTAAAATGGAACTTAACTGGGGATGGTTTACTCTTCACAGGGACAAAACCTGATCCTGGGATTTTTCTTCTGATCTTTTCAAATTGTCCCAGAAGGACCCACGTTATACCCCTGTTCTTATTTATCTCCACCCACACTTTGTTCACCCTAAGGTGTTATTTTAACTCTTTTTTGGGGGAAAATCTTTCTTTTCTTTTTTTCTTTTCTTTCTTTTCTTTCTTTCTTTCTTTATTTTTTGTGGGGGAAAAATCCTGAGAGGTTGGAATTTTCTGACCTTCTCCGCCATCTTCCTAGAATCCTCTTTTCATTCTGCATTCTTAATCTCTATCAGGTAGGTAGCATGTTTCATCAGGAGTCCTCTAAAATTATGATTTGTCATTGTGTTAATCAGAGTCCTCAAGTCTTTCAAAGATTTTATCTTTATAATATTGTTGCTATAATATAAATTGTTGTCCTGGTTCTGTTCACTGCTTTGCAGGATTCTCTGAAATTATTCCCTTCATCATTGCTTATAGCACAATAATATCCCATTACATTCATATATAATCACTTGTTCAGTTAATTCTCCAATTGATGGGCACTCCCTCAATTTCTAAGTCTTTACAACAACAAAATGAGCTGCTACAAATATTTTTTGCATGTATGTGTCTTTTTTCTCTTTCTTAGATCTCTTTGAGGTAGAGACTTAGCAGTAATATTCATTGGTCAAAAGATTTGTGCACTGTTTACAAGCTTTTTGTGGTATAGTTCCATATTGCTTTCCAGAATGGCTTGACCAATTCACAATTCCATTGACAATGCATTAATATACCTGTTTTCTCATAGCCCCTCCAACATTTGTCATTTCCCTTTTTTGCAAATTTTACCAATTTTGTGGGAATAAGGTGGAACTTTAGAGTTATTTTAATGTATATTTCTCTAATTATTAGTACTTTAGAGCATTTTCCCATTTGGCTATTGGATTTCTTCCTCTAAAAATTTCTTCCTCTAAAAATTGCCTATTCATATCCTTTGACCATTGTTCAATCATGGAATGGCTCTTATTCTTAAAATTTTTAATTGATTCTCTATATATCTTAGAAATGAGACCTTTATGACAGAAACTTACATCAAAGATTTTTTTTCTCATTTGTCTAGGGAACTCCTTAAGTTTCTAAGACACAGAGATGGTGCTGACCTACATTGCTACAGGGAGTTTCTTCACTTGAGAGTTCCCTGTATCAATTAAATCCAATTTCCAGTCCTTATCCTTATCCTAAGACTTCACTTCATGGGAAGAATAAAAGGAATCATCCTAATCACATGATTTGTTGTATTTCAACCTTTATTTTCCTACAATATTATCCTATAATACTAATAATTCCAAACTCAAAGTAGGCATCATTTTCTCCCAACCCAGTTTCACATCTCCACACTCTTGCTCTCTAGCACTCCAGTTCTTACTCTGGGGCTCTGGGCTCCGGATTAGTGAGTGTTTACCATACCTAACATGGGCCAGCTAGATGGCTCAGTAGATAGAACAATAGCCTTAGAATCAGGATGACTCTTCGTTAGTTCAAATCTGCCCTCAGACACCTACTTGCTGTGTGACCCTGGGCAAGTCACTTAAATGCCTCTACCTTAGTTCCTCATCTGTAAAATGAGCTAGAGAAGGAAATGGTAACCCAGTATCTCTGCCAAGAAAACCCCAAAATGGGGTCACAGAGAGTTAGACATAACTGAAATGACTGAATAATAATGACAAACCGTATCTAACATCTAAGCAGATCCACTAATGTGCTCCTGGACCATCTTCATGCCATGGTTTCACATATACTCTTTTCCCTCCACTCATGATAAACACTACTATTCCTGACAAAGATGTGTCAATCTGTTACCCTTTGACTGCAATCACCATCTCTGTGGCTTTTCCCAACCAAAACAGACCTCCTCAGCCATTACTAATATGTGTTGTCCCTGCTATGAGACTGCAAGCACCTTGAGGGTACAGACTGTCTCATTTTTTTGTATTTACATCCCCAACACTTAGCACAGTACCTGGCACACAGTAAATACTTAATAAATGGTTTTTCATTCATTCATTCATTCATTCACTCACTCATCCAATGTTTACTATAATAACAATAAAAAAAAACGGGAGTCTTCCCACTTACCTTAGGCTTTGCCATGGTAAAAAGGAGTTTATCTGTTGGCTTGTCCTTGGAATGTGCACTGTTAACAACCACCATAAAGTCATCTTGATAACCTCCAAAGGTCATTAGGGTTTTGTACACATACGTCACTATTAACCTCTTAAAACAGAAGAAGGCCAAGTTATAAGTTTTATGCAGCAAAGAAGTATGTAAAATTAATCAACTCAACTGATAATATAAAGGCTAAATTGATGAATACATTTTAACCATTTGCAAGTTTCCATTGGAGCATTTGCTAGTTTCTGAAATAATTTCACAAATGCACACATGATTAAATTCTCAAGATAAAAACAAAGAGAACAATCTACAGAACACATGGAACGTTTAAGCTCTTACTCTGGCTTGTTTTAGTATTTTGCTTTGTCACTTATATTATTTGGACAGTAGATGTTTGATAGCAAAGGACATTTTTGGGATAGCAGACAACACTGCTCTGGAGCATTGATTTGCTGAATGTTACCTTTGTGGCCTTCATTTCTGCATTGTCCAAAGATGCGAAGACAAAAAAATATATACTGAGAAAACGTGGTTCAGTATTTGGTGATTCTGTATTTATTTGCCAGTGGGCATCAATTTTTTAAAATTATATTTTATTTTTTAAAAATTAACAAGCATTTATTTTCTTCTCCCCTTCACCTACCCCACCTACCTCCCCTGGGGGGAAAAAATTAAACAAAACCTTTGTAACAAATATGTTTAGTTAAGGTTTAATTTTCTTTGAAACTGCCTAGTAGAGTCTAATTAAGAAATATAATCTACACTCAAGATATTCATTCATAACTCTGAAGCTATTTAGAAGATTTAGATTCCCTGTAAAACACATCTCAGAAGGGGCAATTGAGGAGAGAATCACTGTATTATTGCACGGAAAAGTATGACCTCTTTTGATGTTCTCAGTGACCATAGACTACTAGTTTATACAGAACCAACAACTGATTCTGGCAAATTAATCATTAGATTTTTGGTATGCACTAATATGATTTCCATTCCTTCTCCTCAGTTTTTAAAAACAAAGAGATATTAAAATATATATAAAAGTCAGGTTTAGATTAAGATCTCAAGAGGGGATAACCTTTCATTATACCAGTCAACATCCGCATTAAAGCAATGTTTGTTCATTTGATCATGAAATTATATTAGCTAATTTAGCCTGCAAAGAAAAGGTAAAAAAAATAATTTAAATTTCATATATCTGGAGGGGTACACAGTCTTTCAAATTACTAATGTCATTTCCTTTGATCATGGGAAAGCCCTATTATAATAATTTGCATATGTGCAAAGTGAAGAATTAGAGGTATTACAAGAACCATTTTGTAGAAAACTCAATGATACTGAATTTTTTGACCTATGCAATTAAAATTTCTATTTTAATGATACTGCAATATAATTTGTCTCATACACAGAAAATGTCCTTCTAATGTAATATACTGTGCAAACTGCCATTTCAAGAATCCTAATAAATCATGATTGTAATTTTCCCCTTTTGTTTTTAGCCTACCTTTTTATGACAGGTCTTGTAGCTAAATGGAACATAGCCAACTTAAATGCTAAATATAGCATTACCGACATCAAAAAGTTTTGTGATTTATTCTTACCATGGAGTTATATTCCAATATGCTAATTCCATCTTCATGGACAGCTAACCATATAAAAGTATTTCCCAATGTTGATGGAGTTACTGGCTGTGAAATAGGAAGGATAAAGAACCCTGCTTATTATAAATGTCACATTAAAAGACAGGAACATTTGTTAGTGGAAAACACCTGACATTTTGTCATTACATCAAACCATACTGAATTGATGTTTAACCAGAACTATTCTGAATTTACTCAAATTTTGTCCTGGAATTAGAAAAAAAAATGACACTTGGTATTTTTTGAAAATACAGTAATTTTGAGTATTCTGTATTTACTTATTTATTTGTTCAGACTTGTGAGTTACTAAAATTCTAGCTGGGGTTTAAGCTACTTGGTTAACATTCATTTAAAAAATATGAATTTTTTTTATTCTTTTTTTTAGAAGGATTTTTCTTTTTTGTCTTTTTGGAGGGGAGAAGGCAGGATAATTGGGGTTAAGTGACTTGCCTAAGGTTACATGGCTAGTAAGTGTTAAGTGTCTGAGGCTGAATTTGAACTCAGATCCTCCTGACTCCAGAGACAGTGCTCTATTCACTGTGCCACTTAGCCACCCCAGAAGGATTTTTTTTTAAGTGTCCAAATAAACATGAGAAACTAGGACAAATCCTGTGTGGGTCAAATGTACTGAAAGTTTTCAAAAACTATTAAGTATAGAAAACCAGCAGATTCTCATAACATTCATTAGGTATAAATCTTAGAGTTTGGGGAGGCTGGCACTTACAAGAGTGAGGAAGTCTTGCTAAATGAGGGTGTGGGGGACATGAATAACTAGATGCAGCTCATGGAACACAAAACTCTCATCTCTGCTATCACTCGGAGCAGTGGATAGAGAGCTGGCCTCGAAATGAGGAAAATCTCCACAGTTTGCCTCTGACCCTAATGGCTCAGGATCTCAAGAGGTCATTTCACTGCTCTGGGCTCTAGACAATTAATTCTATAGGTGTCAGAGAATGTGCTGACCTGAGTTAGGAGCTTTCTTACTTAGACCTTCACCAATACCAATGAAATCACAGGTTCAGTCCTCATCCCCTTTAAAAATGTATGGTAAAGAGCTGCTTGATAATTTTCCAAATCATCTTAAAAACAATTTTTTTTTCATCTATGGAGTTAACAAAATCTATCTTCTGAAACTGGCTGTGCTGTCAAAGACAAGTCACCTAAGGCAGCTGGATGGTATAGTTGCTAGAGCCTGGAGTCAGGAAGACGTGAGTTCCAATCCTGCCTCAGACACTCAACTAGCTGTATGAACTGGAGGGAGACACTCGACATTTTTCTGCCTCCATTTTCTCATCCATAAAATGGGGATATTAATAAAAGCACCCATCTCTCAGGATTGTCGTGAGGATAAAATGAGGTAATCTTTATTAAAGCACCATATAAAAGTTAGCTATCATCATCATCATCATCATCCATCTGATAAATATTTACTAAGGACCTACTACTGTGTGCTCAGCTCTAGGGACACAATTAACACAAAGAAAGGCAGTCCCTGACATCAAGGAGCTTACAATCTAAAGAGGGGGACCACACAGAAAAAGAGGCAGGAAGACCTCCAGGGGACATTTTGTTCTCATGGAGATAAAATCCGGCAAAGCAGAAGATGCAGAGTAGAGTGAACCCTTCAAAGGCCAGTTTCTGCCCTCTCTAAAGGAAGACTTTGGAGAGGGTTTGGTATGGCTCTCCCTACCCCTCCAATCAGAATAGGGAGGAAACCGATGGAGGTGGGGGCTGTCACGAGTTGAGTTAGCAGGATGGTGAGGAGATTAGAAGTGATGAGATTAATTTGAGAGGGGCATCTTGGTCCTTGGAACTGAAACAAGGCAGAGCAGCAGATTATTACCATTATCACCACCAGCACCATCACCAACCTCATCGCCATCATCACCATCATCACCATCATCACCATCATCATCACCATCATCATCATCATCACCACCACCACCACCACCATCATCACCATCACCACCACCACCACCACCAACCTCATCACCACCATCACCACCATCACCACCACCATCACCACCATCACCAACCTCATCACCATCACCACCACCACCACCACCACAAACCTCATCACCATCATCACCATCACCACCACCATCACCAACCTCATCACCATCACCACCACCACCACCACCATCACCACCACCATCACCAACCTCATCATCATCACCACCACCACCACCACCACCATCACCAACCTCATCACCATCACTACCACCATCACCACCATCACTACCATCACCACCATCATCACCATCATCATCACCTTTTTTAGTTTCAATTTTCCCTTCAGTAAAATGGGGCTAAAATTGTTAGTGCTTTGCTCACAGGGCTCTTATGAGAATCAACTGAACATGTATATCAAAGTGCTTTGCAACCCACACAGAAATGCATAAATATTAGTTCCTAAGATCTGCAAGAGGAGTATAGGAAGAGACCTACTGGGAGGCCCAAATGTTAAATGACCAGTCCAAGTTAAAACAGGGAGTAAGCAGTGTAATGGGGACTTAAAACCTCTTCTACTGCACCAGATGGCCTCTTATTTTAGGCACATTTCTCATCTCATTGTTGACAACTTTGAATTATAGCTCCCAGTTCCCAGAGGCTCTTGGAATTTCTTGCTGAATTCAACCCAGTACCTCCCATCCTTCCGTCATCAAGAAAGGTATTTAAGCATAAATTGTCTTTTACTCTATTCCTGGAAAGGTGTGGGCTAAGCAATTTTTGTAGAAAGAGAAATCAAATTCAGGCTGTCATGAATACTACCAGCATAAAGTAGGGATTGAGAAAAAGAGAGGGAATTGGGTATTTTTGTCTAGCCCTTTCATTCAGTGTGTCCTTTCATTGTTTTGTTTATATTGTTCAGAATTTCCAGAGTTTGGGATTATGTTCTCTCAAAACGAAATGAAGAAGGCTGCCAAAACAGCAAAAACTAGGGTCTTTTAATCAAAGCAAGGAAATTGCAATACCAGGTGCTGCACAGCACCAAGTACTGGAATGCCCAAGATAGGCAGAAGAAGTGAGTTTAAATAACAACAGGAAGGCACAGCCTTGGGAATCTGTTACATAAGTTGTTTTGCATAAAAATGAAAAATCCATAGAGAAGGCTGAGGGAGCCTGGGGGTAAGAGTGGGGGTAACATCTAGTTGGGCTTGGGCTTGGGCTCCAGGTACAGCAACTGGGAAACTGATTTGGACCTGCTCCAATCAAGATGTCAGTTAGGATCAAAGAGAGGTAGCCTCTTCTGATCTGCATTCAACAATTCCTATTTTAGGGGCAGCTAGGTGGCGGAGTGAATAGAGCACTGACCCTGGAGTCAGGAAGACCTGAGTTCAAATCTGGCCTTAGACACTTGACACTTGCTAACCGTGTGACTTTGGGCAAGTCACTTAACCCCAACTGCCCTCCAAAAAAAAAAGCAACAATTCCTATTTTAAAATACATTTAAAGCTAAATATAAAATATGTTTAGATTACTGCACACTGTTGATGACTTGTAACCCTACACTGATTCACTGGGATGGAGCAAAAGTGGTATATACACAAAGATGCAATCTAAAAACCCCTTTCCCACAAATTTCTTACTTTTGCAAGAAACAACTTTGCACCAAAGAACGACCACTTTCTGGCTACAGTCAGATAAATGCGCATACAGTCAGCAGCACTGTGTCCACGGAGGGCCATCCATCTAGTTGACAATCGTTGACAAAGTTGTCTTTAAAAAAAAAAGAGGAAAAATCTATAATCTAGAGTACAAATCAGCATTTAGTTTCCCATTAACGTTTACAAACCCCAAGATTATGATGTAGAACTTTTCCAGAGCTGAACCTAGGCACAACAATAAAGTAGAACAACATTTGTCTTTAGTGATTCCCACAATGCTTTTCTACGCCCTTCCCTCCTGACTTCTCTGTTTCTCATTTTGAGTGTTCCTGCTTCCTGAGGTTCAGACATAGCCCAGTGCTCTGAGGCTTCCCATACAACCATCCAGGCAGGAAGGGCATATATTAGGGTAAATTGGTCTAATGGGCTCTAGGAGTATCTGCATTTGAAAAATAGGCCTTCAGAGGAATTACAAAATAAATGGTGCTCAATAAATAGGAAAAGATGAAATAAGGAATTCAAAGAAGTTGTATAAGATTTACTTGAAGTGATAAAAAGAGAAGTAAATAGATACAGGAAAACAATAACAACACACAGACAAAAACTTGGAATGCTGGGTAATGAGAATGACCAGGTACTGTCAAAAGAGAGATGAGAAAATGCACCTGCTACCCGCATTGGAGAGGTGGGAGCCTATGGGTGTTCAATGCTACATACAAGTCAGACTCAGTCAATCTGTTGGTTAGTTTTGCTGAACTTCTTTCTTTTTTTTCTTCTCTTTTTCTTCTTTGTTACAAGCAGATGGCTCATTGGGTAGGGGAGAAGGGAATATTCAGAAGTTAAAGTGATATAAACAATAAAAGATATTGATAAAACTTTTTAGGGGGAAAAAGGTGCATAGTTATTAGGGATACTTCTTGGTTGGCCAGCACCAGTTTTAGGGCTTGCCATACTCTTAACAGCCTCAAGTTTAGGAGTCTCAGAAGACAATTTCCCAGGAAGAGACTAGGAACTTCTTTTTTTTTTTAGTTTATAGGAAACCTTTATTAAAATTAGAATTATACAAAGGTGGAATGGGCTGTCTTTGTTTTGTTTTTTCACTTTTTAAAATTAAATTTTGTTTTTTCAATAACAAAAATTTATTTTCTCTACCTCCCACCACCACCTACATTGAGGAAAAGAAAAAAAAAAACTTCATTATAAATATGGAAGAGATTTCCTAAGCAGTACCTGCCTCTTGAGGCTGAAGGTATCCATGTGCTTTATTCCCACAGCTGAAGGATATAATGGCTGAGGGTGGGGGTGTCTCTGCAGAAACCTAGATATTAGTTTGAGTTAAAGTCTGAACTTTGCTGAAGGCTACTCTATGTGTGGGTAATTTGAGCTGAATGGAAAGTGATTTTGGAAATAACACTCGATTTTGAACCTAGACCATGTGAATTCAGATCTTAAAGGCGGCTGAGCCAAGATTCTAATATGTAGCCATGCTTAGTTTGAATATGAAGTAATTAAAACCACATGAAAAGCAGGACCAATTAACTAGTAATGAGCATTTTTATTCTCTTTGCCTTATATTGATTTATTTCCATTTTCACACAGACCAGTACATTTTTGTGTTTCTATAGCCTTGATGTGGATAAGAAAATAGTCTTGAAAAGGAAAATCACCACCAATAAAATCTCACTAGACTTCCCTATGAGGAGATATTCTTTTAATCAGAGGTTCCTAATCTTTTTTGTGGCTTGGACCCCTTTGGCAGCAGTGGAGTGAAACTTCTGGACCTCGTCTCAGAATCATGTTTTTAAATGCATTAGACAAAATAAATAGAATTACAGAGGATACCAATTATATCAAAATAGAGTTATCAAAAAGCTCATGGGTCCCTACTTACGAGCCCTTGCTCTAAACTTTAGATGATGCACACATACATCATTAGGCATAAAATACTCAGGAACTTGTTTTTTTCTTACCTTAACTGGTCTTCAGAACAGCCATCTTTATACCTTTTAGGATAAAATTTCTCTATGACTTGTTTTAGTGTTTGGTTTGCCTTGTATTGACAGGTCACTTGCCCTGCTGGAGTTGAGAAAGGTCTTTCAAAATCTCCAATCTCCACCTAGTTGGAAAGTTAAGAAATAGAAACTGTGGGATGTCACAGAAAGTGTTGACTTTTAAAATAAATTGAGAACAAAGTTACTACTGTTATGTACAGAGTATACTTACTATTGGGGTGGCTAGGTGGCACAGTGAATAGAGTACCGGCCCTGGAGTCAGGAGGACCTGAGTTCAAATCTGGCCTCAGACACTTCACACTTACTAGCTGTGTGACCTTGGGCAAGTCACTTAACCCCAACTGCCCTCCAAAAAAGTAAAAACAAAAACTGAGTATGCTATTTATTTGTCTTGATCACGTGACTATGGATTTTAAAGAATGCACGTTCGTCGATGTAACAGAATCACTGGGTTATAGATTTAGTATTGGAAGGGATCTTGGATGTTATTGAGCCCAACTTGCTATTTTTACAAATGAGGAAGAACAAAGCACATATTTGCCAAGTGCCTACTCTATGTCAGGCACTTTGCTAAGCACTTTACAAATATAATCTCACTTGATCCTCACAATAACCCTAAGAGGTAGGTGCTATAATTATCTCCATTTTACATATGAGGAAACTAAGGCAAACAAAAGTTAAGTGTCATACAGTTCCTGGAGCTAGATCTGATCCAGTCTTCCTAACTCCAAGCTCAGAATTCTACCCAGTGGGTCACCTTGCTGTCTCATTGCATATCAGAGTTTGAAATCTATTTTTTAAAATGCCATCAAAATAAAAACTCAATGTTTCAACTATTTTAATTCTCTTAAAAGTGATACAAACTTTTAAGTACCACTAAAGTACCAACTTGGATATTTATCATTGTAATCATGTAGTATGTATTACCTGCATTTACCCATAGCCTGAGTGGTGGTATTGCTCCAGGATAACTCTCTTCAAATACTTGAAAGGTTACATAGAAGAAAGATTAGCCAGATTGTATTTGACCCCAGAGGGAATAAATGGGAGTAATGGTGGGTTCTACAAAAAGATAAACTTGGTCTTGATGTCAGGAAAATTTTACTAATGACTAGAAATATCCCAAAAGAAAACAGACTGCCCCTAGAACTTCTAGAGAGGGGGTTCTTAACCTGGGGTCCATGAACCCCAAAGGTTACTTGTGAATAGCTTTCAGGGAGACTGTAAACTTGGATGGGAAGAAAAATTACATCTTTATTTTCACTAATCTCACACTGAAATTTAGTATTTCCTTTGATTATTTGAAAACACGATTCTGAGATGGAGCCCATAGGCTTCAACAGATGATCCACCAAGGGAGTCCATGATACCAAAGAGGTGCAGAAGCCATGTTCTAGAGGTAGTGAGTTGCCTCTCCCCAGAAGTCTTCAAGCAAGGACTGGATGACCAGGTGGGTGTGTTATAGTCTAGGGTTCTGTTTCAGGCATAGGGTGGACAAGATGGCTGTCAAGGTCCCTTTCTTTTCTTGAAACTCTGTGATTCTGTGAAATAGATATGACTTCAAATCTTCTCTCACTAGTTGCATCGTGTGAGTCATTGATTTTTGCCTCAGATCTTTGTCCCTTGCAAAATGAGGATTACCAATATTTATTTAAAAGACACAACTTTTGATTATTGGAGATTTCTAGGAAATTGTTGTGAAGATTGGTAAAATGATTACAAAACTCATATCTAAGTTGAAAGTTAGATAAATGCTTTAAAATGAAATCTTAATTTATCTGTGTCAAACCACTTAATGGTTTCTTAGGAAGAGAAAATATTCTAATCCTCCTAAACTCTGATTCATACATATTACTTTGTTTAAAGAATAGGATGTAATCCAAATATGTTACCCTGGCATTCTCAGCCCCACTCTTCTACACTCATGCTCCTTTATTAAATTCAAAGTCTCATGGCTTAATTTCAGGATAATTAAGAACCTAGATTCTCTTTATGGAATACTATCTCATCCTGTATCATCTCTACCAGAGTGTCAGTAATTTGGAGTCAAACTGTAATTATTGGGCCTGTAATTTTTAAGGTGTTAATCATGGCAAAATGAAGTTCAAGAACTGCTGAAGGTACATTGTTTTACTACGCTTAATCCAGAATATCAATTATTATCTGATCTTTGCAAAGGAGTACTTGCACGTAGAAGTTACCTGAGCTAAAAGAGCAGCCATTTCCACTGCTAGTTCCTTGTTCAGAGGAAAGAGTCCATTTACTATTTGATCATTTGTCTGATACATTAATAGGAGCTTTTCTCTTTCACTCTCCCCACGGACTTGCACTGAGAAGTAAAGCCTATAAAATGAGGAAGATGTGCATTAAATAATAATTTTGAAAAAGCAAGAAAACGCATGCTAACAAGAAAGACCACATTAGACCTCAGCTGGCATTTAATTCAATTCATCAAACAGTTATTAAACACTTACTAGGCACTGAGAGAATAAAGAGAAAAAAAATTAGTCTTTGCTCTCAAGGAGCTTGCAGTTTAAGAAGGAAGAGAGTCTATGAAATGTAGGCAAATACATATGGCACAAGCTAGAAGGTGGTAAATACAAAGGAAAGTTTGAAAATGCTTTGAAAAACAATGGGTCAGGAGTGAACATTTATACCTGGGGCATAACAATGGTGAAATATATTGTGTGAGGTCATAGCTTAGGCGATAGGATTCCAGTATGGAGTCACTTTGGCTAATTGGTTCTAAAGACTAGAAACACATAGGCAATCATGGACAGTCTGTACTTCTCCACTGTCCTAACTCACAGACCCCTAACCCTGTGTCTAAAACTTAACATTTTCTCAGTACCAATGGAGAGCACAGGCTTTTTGTTCATTGCTTAGTCTTCACTCTTGTAATATGACCAGCCCACCTCCTTTTCTGGTCTTACCTCTCTCTTGATAGCCTTTATGCCACTTTTCCTGCACATGATTTTTCTTGGTAATATATTACAACCTGCTCATGCTCACCATGGGCTTCTATTTCCATTTGTATGACTATCAACCTCAGTTCTTCAGAGACTGTGGCATTCTGTGACTTGGAGGTACATGGCGTCACTACTAAGATATTAATACTAATAGCCTAGCATTTCAGGGAAAAGTTTCTGGTCATAAAAAGCCCTGTGCCATTTCTCAAATGCAATCCAGCTAGTTCTCCTTTTTCTATTTGATGACAAGTCCACTTCACTCTCCATCTGCGGGGTTTGTCCAGGATAAAGGTACTGATGGTCCAGGTCTATAATCTGGCCGTCTAACTGTGTATCAGAATCTAGAAAATAGACATTCTTCAATCTAGTCAGTCTTTTATGTGTGCATTAGGCTGAACTCAATTTTGAGTGATTATAGATTAAAGATGTAATGCCCCAGAGCCTGATACAATCAACATTATACAAACAGCAAGCCACTGGAGGGCCTTAGCATTTATAAAGGAATCCTTTTGTCCATTTCTACTATGCACAGTACATCTATGAAAGCAGTAAACATGTTTAGGAAGCAGCTGTCTCCCCATTTTATTGCTCAGTTGATAGTAACAATTGGAGGACTGATGAAGAAAGTTCTTTGTTGTTATTTTTTTCTTATACGACTTTGACATTTACATGATAGACATCTTGTCAGAAGAGAACCTTTATAGTAGGATTTTGCTTTTCTGAATCAAATACTTTTTCGTAGTTGTCAAGCTAGCAGCACAGGGTTTTGTGGCATTCTCTGTACCTTTCAGTCAACTATGTGACTGGAAAGCTAAGAATAACAAAAATCATGTTCTGAAGGGTTTTTTTTCCTTAGCTTTACCAGGGAAAAGAATTGAACCAAAGAAAGTGTGGGGGGCACTGCTTAGGGTGGATGGCATAAGAATTGACAATAAGGAGAAAGCAGAGCTTCCCAATTCTGATTTTGCTTCCATTTTCTCTTTAAAGGAGAATGCCCATGCTTAACTAAAAACAACAGAAATGGCTAATAAGTAAATTGATACCCAAAATAAGTGCGACAGAAAGAACATTACCCTTGAAGAGTTCTAGTCACCCAGATGAACTTAGCCTTGGCAGACAATAACCACTAATCTATATAGCACTCTAGTATTTGAAAGTGCTTTCCATACTAGATGATATCTGAGTCTTACAACAACCTTGTGAGCTGGGTGCTAGTATATATATATATATATATATATATATATATAAACATTTATCTAGAGTTTAGCCAAAAGTTTGACAAAGGCATTCATTCTACTCTTGTGGATAATATGCACAGAGATGGACATTGAAATGGAAATGACCATTTGCAGGATTGGAACTGATTGAATAGCAGGGCCCAAAGTTTAATCATTACTGGTTCAATGCCAATTTAGAAGGAGGTCTCTGCTGGAGTGTCCAAGAATCTGTTCTTGGTCACGTACTATTTGGCATTTTTATTAATGACTTGGATAAAGGCATGGATGGATTCCTTGTCAATTTGTAGATGACACAAAGATGGGAGGGATTGCTAAAACACTGCTTAACAGTCAGGATTCAAAAAGGTCATGACAATCTAGAACATTGGGCTGAACCTAGTGAGATAAAAATATATACACAAATGTGCATTACATACAGATATATATGTGTATATGTATACATACACATATATGCATGTGTGTGTGTGTGTGTGCGTGTGTGTGTGCGTGTGTAAATATGGTCTCAATGGGGGCTTTGCTTTCATCAGACCACATCCTAAGTATTGCATTCTGTTATGGGCACCACATTTTAAGCAGAATTTTGAAAAGCTACAGAGTATGAAGAGGAGGGCAACCAGGATAAAAAAGACCTCAAGATCATGTTGGATAAGAAGAAATTGAAGGAATTAGGGATGCTTAGCCTAGAGAAAACCTAGGAGGGACATGATCTCCGCCTTCAAGTTATTTGAAGGATTATCCCACAGAAGAGGGAATCATCTTGACTTTTGGGGGACCCAGAGGGAAGAACTAGGTAGAAAGAGGCAAATTTAGATTTGATAAAATAAGGAGAAATTTCCCAATGATTGGAGAAGGTAAAAAGTAAACTGACTGGGGAAGTGGTCAGTTCCCATTTGTTAAAAGTCTTCTAGTAAAGGCTAGTATGTCCATGTGTTGGGTGTGTTTTAGAAGAGATTCTTTCTTAGATATGGATTGGATAAGATAGGCACCAAAGTCCTCTCCAAATCTAAAATTCTGTGTGAATACACACACATATGTATGTACATATAAGGAGGGAGGGAGAGGGGAAGAGAGAGAGTGTGTGTGAGAGTATGTGTGTGTGTGTGTGTGTGTGTGTGTGTGAGAGTATGCGTGTAAGTGTGTGTGTGAGAGAGAAATTGTGTATGTGTGTGTGTGTGAGAGAGAGAGAGATTGTGTGTCTGTGTCTGTGAGAGAGAAAGACAGAAAGAGAGAAAGAGAGCAAGAGAGAGAGAAGACCAAAACAAAATCCTTGTAGATACTTAATGGGAAATGGATCCAGCAAAAGAGACTGAGAAGGAATGGTGAAGATCAGTAGGAACAACGCAAAGAGAGAGCAACATCCAAGCCCTTGTATGTGAGGCCATGGGCTCTATTAGAGAGCAAGAGCTATTTGAGCTGGAGATTTCTTGAGAAAGGAAAAAGAACCACCTGCAAATTGGTAGCAAATGGCTACAATAAGGATTCAGACAGGATGGTATAGAGAGATGGAGTAAACCCCCAAAGCAGAGAGATTGCTGAGCGATAGTATCCAAGGGAACATTCCAAAGTGACAGTAAAGAGCAAGGAACATGCCTTCTCACTGGCCCGGTGTAAGTTAAATGAATGAAGGTATACTCATTATTAAAGATGGTGGTCAGAGATTCAGTGATTTCTGGAGGGAGTCAGTTTCCATACAAGATGAGAGGAGGGTGAGAGAAAAAGTCTGAGACAAGGGCACATTTGTTAACAACAGAATGGGTTTCAGAGAGCACAATGGAAGAGGAGGGCACCGCAGGAGAGGGCATGGGAGAACTGAGCCAGCTATGCATGAGGGAACAGAAGCAGTAGAAGGCAAAGAGCCTTCTGACTTGGTAGTCAAAAGTTCTAAATTATATGGATTATGGGAAGAAGAACAGAATGTATGCTAGCCATAGGATGGAGGAAGTCCCATTTGATTGGGGCTCATACCATGAGGGTTCTGTGGCTGTAGAATACTGTCCTCAATGTTTGCCTCCCTTCCTTTTGTTCAAGTCTATTTTTAGTATCATTTTAGCTAGAAAGTCTTCAGGCTTCTTTGAACCACCACTATCATAAGGAGGAATATTTAATACCTGTTGGGCACCCACATGGTACAACACGGAGAATTCACTACATTACTCTACACGAAAGTGTATATAGCTTGTTTTCTTTCCAAATGCTAGAAATAAAAGGGGTGGAGCCAGGAAGGAAATCAAATTGGGCATTTGGATTGGTAGAGATCAGGTGATTGTGTCTGCAGCCAGATGGAACATATACTTGGTACCAAATCCATATCCTCCTCCCAAGATGGCAGAAATAAGACACAATCAGAAGTTAACACACACTTGGGACAGGTCTTTGCTTCCAGGTCTCTGGTGGCTCTGAAGCCTCAATGACAAAGGCTTTGGTTCTTGGTGATGTAGGGCTTCTGGTGCTCATGAGGCAGTAGCAAAGGTCTATTTGTCTCTGCCTAAATGATGTACCTTCTTCCTTATATTAATGGCCCTACATAGTCTGCTAAAGACACTTCTATGCTTCTGGCTGTAGGACGAACACGGCTAGCTGGTCACAGTTAGCGTCAGGAGCCATGACAATGTAGCAGGTAAATTATTGCTTGAGCCAAGGAGACTCAGAAGATTCTGACACACCTAGGACATCTTCAAGATGAGCCAAAGTGTCCTGACACGCTGGCAAGGAAACGGTGGTGTAGATCCTATGACTTAGGTGTGTGCACGAATGGCTAGGGGGTCCTTCACATGCAGAGGCTGATGCGGGATGAAGCAATGTCAACTCAGAGAGACATAACCAGTGGTGTTCAGTCGGCCTCAGGCCCTGGTGGTGTCTAAGACTTTTATGTGTTTGAGTGCATTAAAGAGAAGGCTCATTAAATTTGTGGATAACAGTGAAGCAAGAGGGGAATGCTCACTGGCACTCTAGAAGCCAGGATCAAAATGCAAAATGACTTTAGTAAATTAGAAAAATGACTAAAATACACAGAGTAAAATTTTAAAAGGCTAGACCAGCTAGGGAAGAGGAAAAGTTAGCAAATGCAGAAACTGGGTCTGGGCAGACTTGGTCATAATTGATCCTTTTTCATAACGATTAAGAAAATTACAGGGAGACAAAAACAAAGCAGCAAAAGGAAAGTGATCCAGAGATACCTGCTTTGGAAGGAAACATTTGGAAATCATGAGGAATCTGGTGGCTCAGTGGATAGAGTGCTGGGCCTGGAGTCAGGAAGACCTGAGGTCAACCTCAGATACTTACTAGCTGTGTGACCCTGGGCATGTCACTTAGCCTGCCTGCCTCAGTTTCTTCATCTATAAAGTGATAGTTTCCAGGGTCAAGGATTGAGGGAGAATAATCATAGAGTGTTTAGCATAGCTCCTGGCACACAGCAAGCATTATATAAATGTTAGATATTATTATTATCATTCCTGCTCAGACAACTATTGCTGCTCAGTCCTGCACTCTACAACTAAAGGAGGCTTTGGAGAACATGGATGAGGGTTAAAGAAAGATATGAAGATGACTGATAAAGCATAAATCATAGAAAATTCAGAGGTGATCTCGTCCAACTCCCTCATTTGAGAGAAAGGAAACCGAGATGCTAAAAGAGTGGTTCTCAACCTGTGGGTCGCGACAGGGGTGGAACGATCATTTCACAGGGGTCGCCTAAGACCATCAGAAAAAACATATTTCCGATGGTCTTAGGAACCAAGACACAGCTCCTGTATTTGTCTCCAGGCAGGTCCACCCACATGCAGATACGTCCACACACAAGTATTAAAGGGTCGGGGCATTAGGAAGGTTGAGAACCACTGTGCTAAAAGGTTAAATGATTTGTCTAAGGTTACACAAGGAGGATGTGAACCTGGGTCCTCTGACTCTTAATGTCAGGGCTCTTTGCACCATACCGGGCTGCCTGGGAGTTGTTACAAATCAGATCTCAAGGGACAGAATAAGAAAAGACTTTGGTACAAGTGTTGGCAAATAACTGCCCCCAAAACAGTTCTGATGCCTGTTTTTGTACCACCCATGAACTAAGGATTTTTTTTGCATTTTAAAACTACAATAAAACTTTACTTGCAAATATAAAATCCATTCTTAGCTCCCAGGCTGTACAAAATCAGACAGCTGTCAGTTTGCTGAGCCTTGCCCTAGACCACCAGCAAACTCAAGTATAAATAGATGCCTGAGAGCTATATATTGACTTAGAAAACCTCAAATTAACATTATCTACATTGCATTGTATTTTTATTTATTTTGTTAAACGTTTCCCAAATACGTTTAATCTGCAAGTTAGACACCTCTGCTCTAGAGTATGTTATGAAACAACCAAGAAATAAAAGAATTTGTTGTTGTTCATTTGAGTACATCCTGTGACCTCATTTGGAGTTTTCTTGGCAAAGATACTGGAGTAGTTTGCTACTTCCTTCTCCAACTTATTTTACGGATGAGTAAGCTAAATCAAGCAAGGTTAAGTGACTTGCCTAAGACCACACATCTAAGTAAGTGTATGAGGTCACATTTGAACTCAGGGTACTTACTCCAGGTCCGGTGCCCTATCCACTGTACCATCTAGCCACTCCACATAAAAAAATGAGGTGGACTTAAACCTTAGCAATGAAAAAGTAAAGTTAAGTCTAAGTCTAAAGAAGATTATTTTGGCAATGAGGAATGATAAACCCTGAAACTATTTACTAAGGAAGTTCTTTACAAATACACCAAATACAGGGTTTCATCTGTATGGAAACGTTTTATTATGACTCCACCTGAAATGGAGGGTGAGGGTGGTAGAATAAGATCTTTCAAGGCTCGATTCTAGGAACCCTAACTGAAAGCCAAAGACTGCAAGCATAGGAAAATTACATTCCCTGGAGAAAAAACAACAACAAAGGAGTATTGAAAATAATCCTTTTGTTTAAAGGAGAGAAGCGATCCCTTCAGGGAAGGCCTCTTTCCAGTTCTGTTTTGTGAGAAACATGCCTTGACTTTTACAATTTTCAAATACATAGGGAGAAACCAAACCAAATGGCAGCTTAAATATGAAAGGAATTTAAGGGCTAGTTTCAAAATGGTTACAGATGAGGGAATCTGGTTACAACACCCACTAATTAGTTCTCTAACTCACTGAATCTAAATAAATGAAATTTCCTAGCAGTACAATAAAGAGTGAGTTGATATTTGAGTTTGGTTAATAACAGGAATATTTGACAGATGAAGACTGAAACACTTGGCTATGTCATATGGTACAGCAGGTTACCATTCTAGTTTTGTGTCAATGGAAGCTTGAGCTCATGAGTTGGGTATCCTTGTAAATAAGGTGAGACTGCCTTAGGAAACCGCACTTTATCACAGCTGTAGCTTATATAATCATTTCAACTTTTCTATTTAAAAAGAATTAATGCTATGATTTCCATTCATGGTGTCAGACATGAAGTTTAAAGACCCTCAGGGATTTTTAACATGGTAGCATTTTCACTGTGTTTTTTTCCCCGGGATCCTCTAAGGCATGAGACATTGCCCTCCTCTATGTCAGGCCCCTATCCTTTTGTCCAAGTCTATCTTCAGTGCCATCTCATCTAGAAAAGTCTTCAGTCTTCTTTGATTAAACTGTCATTATCCCATGACTCAGCACAGAGAACTCATTACGTTACTATACATGGAAGTGGTTCTACTTGACTTGAAACAAAACCAGGTGATCTCATCTCCTCCCCCTGCACCCCTCCCCCCCCAGTATAAATGAAAATTACTTGAAATGTATGCACTTAAAGACACACACATGCATGCCAGTTTGGTGGGGAGGGGAGGGGTGTTAGAAGGAGAAGGTCAGAAAATCCCAGCAGATAGCGGGATCAAAGGTCAAAAGACGGGCACTGTGGCAAGTGACCTAGCTAAAGGGCTGGAACTAGAAGGGCCCAGGTGTTCCAGGTTACTCCCCTCTCATCAAGGAAAACAAAAGTAATATTAATAGAAACTTCCAGGAGGAAGATCTTTCAGAATTCCTGGAGTGAGGCCAAATCCTGGTCCTGGCTAACCTTCTGCTCGGTTCCCAGACTGTTAGAATCACAGCATTTCAGAGTTGGAATGGACCTTGGAGGTTATCTAGTCCAACTCTCACCTTAAAAGCAATCCCCTGCTCAACATACTCAACGAATGATCATCTAGCCTTTTCTGGGAGACATCCCAACAGGGATGGATGAGCAGATCTCATCCTAACTGCACAAAATGAACAATGCAAAACCCTACCGGGTAGATTTAAGGGCAGTCTGAAACAAAGGGAGGACTAGATTTGGAGTCAGAGGATCTGGGCAAGTCAAGACCTCCCTGGGTCTTGTTTCCTCATCTGTAAAATGAAGGGGTTCAACAAGGTAGCCTCTGTGGTGCCTTCCAGCTCTAGATCTTGTGAACTTTTAAGGTCCCTTCTCTCTTTAAACCTCGTCTTCTATGAACTTCCAAGGTGTAGAAGTGTGTCCAAGGCACATACATAGAAAGCAATATCTTAGGAAAAAGCAACAAGTCCATCTCCCTCTCCAAAGAATGGAAAATCACCATCTAAAACCAAACTCATTATTATTCCCCTGAATCCTTCCCTTTTTCCTGATTTCCCTGTTTCTTTTGAGGGTACTACCTTTCCCACAGTCACCTAGGCACCTTTCTTGACTTCCCACTTTCTCTCATCCTCCATATGCCATCAGTGGTCAAATCCTGTTTCTGCCTTTGAAACGTCACTTATATACACCCTCTTTTCTCCTATGACCGTCACCCTAGTGTAGGACCTAATCACATCACACCTTCTGGTTGGCCTTCCTGACACAAGTCTCTCCCTTCAATTCATCCTCCACTCGGCAGTCAGACTGATCTTAAAATGAAGATCTGACCATATAATGCGTGCTGCCTCTCCCCCCCCATTCAATTAACTCCCGTGCCTCTGGGACCAAATACAGCTTTTAAAGTCCTTCATAATTTACTCCCATTTCCTACCTTTCCAATCTCCTTTTACCTTATTCATTCTCTACCCCACTTTCCCCCAGTCCCATCATTCTCCTTTGTTGTTCTTTGCAAAGGCCATTCTAGTCCTGATTCCATGCATTTTCCCAGATTGTTCTCCCATGCCTGGAATTCTCTTACTCTTCATCTCACCTGCTGCCTTCCCTTGCTTCCTTGAAGTCCCAGCTACAGTCCCACCTCTGGGTCCTCCTCATCACTAATGAGTGAGGTGACGATCTTTGAGATGATCTAAAATTTACTCTGTGTGTGTGTGCATGCGTTTACATATGAATAATCTCCCCAGTGCTTGGCATAGTTCCTGGCACCTAATAGGTGTTTAATAAATGCTTATTGATTTGTCTTGGCCATCACCTAAAGGAATACTATTTCATTAATTAGGTCTTTCACTCGCTATTTATGAAGCCTTTCCAGACCCCTCCCCCCCAGCTCTAAGTATTTTCCCACATACATACATCCTTCCCATCATGGAAATTATAGATTCATTGCATATATGTTATTTATAAGTAACTCATTATTATTCCCCTGAATCCTTCTTTCCTTCCTTCCTTCCTTCCACCCTTCTTTTCTTCCTTTCCTTTTTTTTGTTCAAGTCTACTTGTACAAAGTGACTAATACAGAAATGTTTTAGATGATTGCACATGTATAACCTATATCGGATTGCTTACCATTTCAGGAGTGAGGAGAGGAGGGAGGGATAGAATTTGGAACTCAAAACTTAAAAAAAAAAACATTTAAAACTTTTAACATGTAATTGGGCAAAAATAAAATATTAATTAAAAGAAAAAGAATGCATAGAGGGAAAGGGGATATTCAGTGGCAACCTTTGAAGAACAGCCTTCATACAATAAACACAACCACACATTCATAGTCTGGGAGTTCCAGTCATTATTACACACCTGTTTTTATAAGTTAGGCGCACGGTTCTCGTACCTTCACATTTCCCAGGTTGCTGTTCTTTGGAAGCCTGTTCCCATTTAGAAATAATGTCACAGATCTAGAAGGAAAAAGTAGAGCTGATAGTTATGGCATTTTACTAAATTAGAATTTTTAGAAGAAAAGTGTGTGCTTATAATGAAAATCTTCAATGACTATGATTAAGCCAAATGTACCTAAGCTTGTTATTTAAACTTGTGAAAATGTGTATGTAAAGCTTTCAGTTTAGGATTTTAATAACAAGCTGATTTTTCACCCACTTACCCTTTCACACACACACACACACACACACACACACACACACACACACACACACACACAAACTCTGGGCTGTGGCCATTGATTTTTATTTAAAAAGTAAAAGAATCTTAATGTATGATCTCTTCCATGGCATTATAATATAAAGATCCCTGGAACTTGTGAATAGATCATCAACTACTAAATAATAACCATTTACATAGAGTGCGTAAAGGTTTTCAAAATGCTTTATAAATATTAAGTCATTTTATCCTCAAAATAATCTTGGGAAGTCAGTACTATTATTATTATTCTTGTTTTATAGATGGGGAAACTGAGGAAGACAGTGGTTTAGTGCCTTGTCCTGCCTGGGCCTCACTTAGTCCAGTTTTTAACTCAAGCCTCAGGCTGAGTTTTCTACCCACTGGACCATGTAGCTGCCTCATATATAGCTATAAAGAAGGACCATTTTCAGCTTCAGCTTTAGACTGAGATTAAGGTATTTTCCAAAAGGGTGTTGAAATGTAAACAACATTTTCTAAAATCCTCTAACTAAAGAAAAGAATAAAAAGATCTTTAAAACCCTCAGAAAAGGCCTGAAGGAAAACATAATCACCTTTACAGGGCCACTAGCAGACATTATAAAAAGGTATAGAAGGAGTAGTTAACAAAGCAAACTACTGTTTACTTGGCTCCAGTCAGCCAAATAAATAAACTAACTATGCTGGCTAAATATGAGCACCCTGGTTCCAAGTTCTATTGCCAAGACTTGCCCTTCTAGGTTCTTACAAGGCAGAAAAGAATAGGATGGGTCCAGGAGAAAAGGAATAATGTTACTGGATTAACTGTAGGCTCATGGAGGGATTCAGGAAAGGAAAAAATAAATATTATATCCTAATGACCTAAATGTAATGAACTACCTATTTTATAGGTGTGAGTATTCTCTCCACCAAAGATAGCGTCAGTCTCTGAGAGTTACCGTGGCCACAAAAAATCATTACCATGTAGTCCTAGCTCAGCTCGATTGGTTTTCAGATGACAGAAACACCTTTTTCATTTGGCTAATGATAACAGATAAATTTATACACTATTTTGAGGTCTGCAATGTGCTTTACGTATATTATTTAATTTGACCCTTGCCCAGCATCATAGAACCAGGACATGACAGATGTGGGGCCTAATCCAAGGTCAGCCATCTGCCCACTGTGCTATGCTGCTGCCTCTCTTTGTATTTGAAAAAAAAACCCTGTTTGAATTATTGAAGGATGTACTGTAGAGCATAAGCTTTCAAAAGAAACTTACCAAAGTATATCACAACTTAAGATGTTTTTGCCAAATTACTAGACATATTTTCCTTATACTTTCAGTTTGTTTGATAATAGGATAAAAGATACAGACTTGGAAGGAACTTTTGCGGTCGGTCAGTCCAGTCCCCTCATTTTACAGATAAAGAAACTGAGGCCCAGAGAGGTTCAGTGATTTTCCCAAAGTTACCCAGGATTTGAACCCAGGTCATTTGACTCCAAGCCTAGCCTTCTTTCCACATACTACATTGCCTTTTCAGTATCTTTGAGTCCAATTTTTTTTCCTTCTACTTCTGAATTGAATTCTCATTTTAATCTTCAGGAGTGTGCTTGCTAACAAGGGCAGCCAAGGCCCATGCCAAGAGTGAGAGACACTAGCATGGGAATCAAGGGGCCTGTATTCTAGTCCAGGCTCTCCCGTGAATGAGTTATGCATCTTAGACAAGCTGCATCCTTCTGGGCCTCCATCCCCTTATCTGTAAGGTAAGTATGTTGGGCTAGGTAATCTCTAATCTCCACTCTGGCTCAATATTCTAAAATTTTAAATATTGCTACCTATAAGTAGAAAATTTATTTTATGAAAAAAGAATAATGTAAAAAGGAAAAATACAAACTGACATACATTTTGCTTTTTTGTCACGTGCCTAATATATGTTACCAAACATTTCACGACTTGATCAAAGTGGCCCAATTGCTTTTCACATATAAAGTTATGTATTTCTACTATAAAGTTTTCCTCTCTCTCACTGAGAAGTTCTTCTAAGCCAGCTGAATGCAAGCTCTAAGTTCTACTAAGACAGAAAAGTTTCAGACATAGATCCAGTTAATAGACTATAAATTTGTCATCCAAGGACCCATCTAGTTAAATTCAAACAGGCTCTTTTTACCAGAGGGAAAGCCATGAAGTGATGAATGATTCCAAATCAAATTTAAATAACATTTGTAAAGTACTTTGCAATCTTCAAAGTGTTACATAAATGTTAGCTATTATTGTTAGCATTATTATTAAAAACTGCTCACTAAAACCTAGAGAGATAGGAATTTGCCTGGGTGAAAGGGGAGCGGAAAAAGAAATCCACTGATCCTTGAAGTACGGAAATAGAAATTATGTGACTTTAAAAATCTAGCTTAAGGATTTTCAAATTAGCTTTCAAGTTGTTGAAAATTACTTTTTCATTGCTTAATGAATCTCCTTCCCTAATGCCTTTACTTTACCTTAATGTTTCCTTGAAGACAGTGCTCTAAATCTTTTCCGGAAGGGTCATCCGTAAAGAGCGCAAATCCAGACTGGGCAGGCTTTCTCATTCCAGTCTCTTGGTTTAGAGTATTCAAAAATTCTTCCACCGTGGTAGAAGTATCAAATCCAACTACCTGAACAGAAATGACAACCAATTCATGCAATTTAAGGTTTTTGGTTTTGTTGTTGATGTTGAGTCTTGTTTCAATAAGTGTCCAACTCTTCTCGTCCAAACCTATCTGGGGTTTTCTTGGCAAAGATACAGGAGTGGTTTGCCATTTCCTTTTCCAGCTAATTTTACAGATGAGGAAACTGAGGCAAACAGGGTTAAGTGACTTGCCCAGGGTCACCACAGCTTGTACATCTCCAAGGCTGGATTTGAATAGAGGAAGATGAGTCTTCCTGACTCCAGGACTAAGTACTCTATCCACTGTACCACCTACTTGCCCTAATTTAAGATACAGAAAAAAATTAGGATTAATATAAAATAAGATGGATATATATCATTGTTTTTGTTGGACATCATGGTAAAGGGAACAATATTTATTAAGTACTTACTATGCTTAAGGCACTGTGCTGAGTGCTTTGCAAATATTATCTCATTTGATCCTTATTTAAAAGTCCATTTATAGGAATATCAGAGTACTTTTCAAGTAGAAAGATAATCAAATGTCATATTCAGTTAGAGTAAAAGCTCATTTACAAAATAATATAAACAAAGATAATGTAAAAATAAGCAAATGTCTGAAAAAACAGTAAAAGATGTTAAGGAGCCACACTGGAAAAACAAAGTGGATGAAAAACATTCATTGCTAATTGGACCTTGATCTGGGTCCCGAACTGAATAAGTCAATCAATATTTACAAAGTGCTTACTATGTGACAGGCACTGTTCTCAGCAATGGAGGAGAATGGGTTTAATATCCAAGAAACACAAGTTGTTCAATACTTCAGAATTTGATCCTTTATCTCTAGCAATGATATATGGCTATAAACAACAGAAAACCACTGAAAGGAGAGCACATAACAATAACAGACTCCATAAAAGACCTAATAATTAATGGCTCCATAAAAGAGTAAGAAAAATTAGAACAAAAATCAAAAGGCTGGAAAAAATAGAAGAAAATGTAAGGTATTCACCATCAAATATAACTAACCTACAAAACTGGTCAAGGATAGATAATTTAAGAATCACTGGAATCCCTGAAAAGCATGATAAAAAAAAAACAGGACTGGATTCTATGTTTCAGGAAATCACAAATGAAAATTACCTATATCTAAGAGAACTAGAGGATAAAATGTGGACAGAAAGAATCTATCAATCAGCTCATGGAAGAAAGCTCAAAAGGAAGAGTCTCAGAAATGTCATAGAAAAAATCCAAAACTTACATATAAAGAAAAACTATTTCAAACAGCCAGAAAGCAATCAAATACCAAGGAATCTTAATAAGAATCACACAAGACCAGGAAGTTATACTATAAACAAAAAGAGATTGGAATATGATATTCCCAAAGGTGAAAGACAGGCTTACAATAAAGAGTAACTTATTCTGAAAAGCTGAGTATAATCCTTCAGGAGAAAAAAAAGGGTAAATTGTTCATGGAATAGAGAACTTTCAAATATTCCTAATGAAAAGACAATCATAGAGTAAGAACTCTGAAATGCAAACATAGAAGTTAAGAGAAATCTAGAAAGGTAAATTTCTATGAACAATTGGAAGGGGCTATAAAGTGATGAAGAGTTAACATTTTAATAGAGGAAAAAGAAACAAGCGTCCCTTCAGAACCTTAATGTTTTTAAAGGAAAATAAGGCAGTTTATATAAGAAAAATAGAAAGTTTAGGCATTGATTGATTCTGTTCTGAGAGTTGAAGAGGAAATGTAAAGGGGAGGGTAAAGGAATACAGTAGAGTAGAAAGCAGGAAGAAAAGGGGGGAGCATATATAATTTCTCATAATCAAGGTACATGAGAAGAGAATATAAATATTGAGGAAGAGGTATGAGAGTAAACCTCACTCTTATCTGAACCAGACAAAGGAGGGTTGAACATGCTTTTTTTCCCCACCCCAAAGTTATCAGGTAGTGGTAGGTTATTGGGGTAATGGTTAAGATGGAGGGAAAAAATGGAAGAGGGAAGAGTCATAAGCAGAATGAACTTACTGGTTTTTAAGGGAGGATTTCTCCCATCCCACCTTCTTCCAGTGGGGGTTAGAGATCAGTATCATTTCTTGTGCAGTACTTTCCCCTCTCTCCCACACCTTCTCAGGAATTCCTTTCTCACATCAATGTTGGACTAGGCTATTGTCTTCAGGGGCCAAGCTCCTACACAGTCATATGATTTCCAGTCTCTACAATCACTTTTATCCTACTGTACAGTATGCAGATTAAACATTTTGGCTTTTTTTTTTAGGTTGGGTCTCCTTCTCTCACCCAAGCTGGTAATAAAGCAGCCACTCATTGGCCTGAACCCACCGATAACTGGCACAAAAGTTTTGACCTGACTTGCTCTGTTCTGTATGTAGCTTTTTGGCCCCTTGCTCCCAGAGGTTCACTAGGCTGGCACCAGGCTTTGGGCAGGCATCCAACCAGCTTTCACTCACTATAACTCAGAACTCCCATACACAAACTATCCACTAATCCTAACCTCCCCAGTAACTGGGATTACAGGCATGTGCCATTATGCTTAGTATATCTGGCTTTTTAAAAATGAATAATAGAGTCAAGGTATAGTTTTAAGTTAAGGGTGATATTTTTGCCTCAGTCTATAAGAGGATTAATAGGTTTTAATGAAAGAGAGTGAGGAAAAATAATTCGGAAAGTATAATACTAGCAATAACTGATAATATTCAGGAACATGCTATGAATTTCTCTTAGAACTATTGATTTTATTTTGATGTAGTGTGAAGTTATTATTCTCCCCTTAGAAATACAATCATATTGGACAGAAAAAAGTTTATAGCTTCTTATACATGGGTATATCTTGGAGATATTGTGGGTTGAGTTCCAGACTACTGCAATAAAGCAATTATCACAATAAAGCAAGTCACATCAATTTTTTGGTTTCCCTGCATATATATGAGTTAAATTTATACTAAACTATAGTCTATTAAATGTGCAATATTATTATGCCTAAGACATGTACATACCTTAATTAAAATAATTATTAAAAAAGACTGTTATCTGAGCCTTCAGCAAGTCCTAACCTTTTTGCCTCGATGTTGATGACTGTTGGTTGTTCAGTATAGTGGTTATTGAAGGCTGGGGTAAATATGGCAATTTCTTAAAATAAGAGACAATAAAGTTTGCCACATGGATTGACTCTTCACAAAAGGTTTGTCTTTCAGGTTTCAGCTTGAGATGTTGTTTGATAGTATTTTACCCACAGTAGAACTTCTTTTAAAATTGGAGTCAATTCTCTCAAACACTCCTGCTGCTTTATCAACTGAGTTTATGACCTATTCTTCAATATTGTTTTGTCTCAGGGGAATAGGGAGTGAGGGAGCAAGGGAGATGGGGGAATGGCCAGTTGGTGGAGCAGTCAGAACACACATGTTTATCAATTAAATCTGCCATCTTATTTGGGGGTGGTTCAAGGCACCCCAAAATAATTACAATAATAATAATATCAAAGATCACCGTAACAGATACAATAATAGCAAAAATGTTTGAAATATTGTGAGAATTATTAAAATGCCACACAGAGACATGATGTAAGCACGTGCTGTCAGGAAAATGGTGCCAATAGACTTATTCAATGCAGGGTTGCCACAAACCTTCAAGCAATTAAGTGAAGTGCAATAAAATGAGGCATGCCTGTAATTCTTTTTCTTCTTTGTATAATGAAATGCTTGTGCTTGTTGATGATTCTTAAATCCATAACAAGAAAGAAAATTTAATTATAAAATTTATTCTGTTCTCTGCTTTTTTTATGCATGTCACTTTTGATGGGTCTGTTTTGTATCTCCTGTCTTGAGCAAAGATTTACTTTTGTGCCATCATCATTGCCACCTATTAGTTTTTGTGTGTTTAAATTGCTTCACTTTCTCCAGCCCTTTGTGAATACTCATTCCCATGATTTCTCAATTATGGTACAAGAAAGATGTTGGAAATACTGAACTGAGCTACCTGATATATTCCATTCATGAAGTGTACTGGGATACTGAAGGGCAGTGAATGATGGTAAGGATTTCGAAGAAGGGTCGAAAGAATTTCCATTCTCGAGGGTCTTGCTTCTCTGTCTCCGTTTTGTTGAGTTCTCTCTACACATCGCTGGCAGTAAATAGCATATTTCCCAAATTCTGTCCTGTAACATGTATAGTAAAAAAAAAGAAAAGAAAAAGAATCTAAGAAAAGGAAATGGTCTAAGACCAAATTTAAGTAAGATCATCTACTGGTTCTCAAATTTTTTTTTGTCTCAAGATCCCTTTACACTCTTAAAAATAGTGAGGACTACCATCTTGCAAAGAGCTTTTATTTCTGTGGGTTATAGTTATTGATATTTAATTAGAAATGAAGACATTTTAATACTAGTATGAAAGTAGTTTTGACCTCAAGAACCCCCTAGAAGCACCTTGGTCACCCTCAAGAGTTTCTAGATCACACTGGCTTTAATATGCATATCAAACTTTGAGGAATCTTTCCTTAGATCTAAGCCATCTTAAAACTTTCTATGCTTTTTTATGGATGTTTTCATTTTGAATAATGCAAATTCCAATAAACGAAGATAGTATTCACCACACTCTCTATTTTTAACACTTTAAGTGATGCAATGCTCTCAAATATAGGTCCCTTCTCACGATCGTTGCTGTTGTTTGGTCATTTCCAGTCATGTCTCACTCTTTGTAACCTCATTTGGGGTTTTCTTAGCAAATACTGGAGTGGCTTACTGTTTCCTTCTCCAGATCATTTTAGAGATGAGGAACTGAGGAAAACAGGGTTAAATGACTTGCCCAGGGTCACACAGCTAGTAAGTGTTTGAGGCTAGATTTGAACTAGGGAAGATGATGCCAGGACTGGCATTCTATCCACTGTGCCACCTAGATGCCTCACTATTTCAGTATCATTACCACTCTCCATCCCCACCCCAAATAATATGTGTGCATGTAAAATAGTTGTTTTGGGTGGGATAATCTCTAGCAAACTTGCTTCCTTTATCTCTATTATTTTACTTTTAACTCCAAACTGACTTTAATAGCTATTTTAAGAAATTACATAAATACCACTATATAAATACATAAAAAAGTAAATAATCACAACAGTATCAGAAATATCCATTGTTAGTGGAGAAGAGCATGAAGAACAGCAGTGTGGGAAAAGAGAAAAGGCACTGAATCTGAAATCAAGAAAGCTGGGCTTGAATATCAGTTCTACCACTAACTTTGGGTCAAAAAAAGTTTCATCTCTCAGGGCTTCAGTTTCATCATTTGTAAAATGAGATTAAGAATACGTGTGCTATCTCCTTCACATGAGGGGATGTGCTTGTAAACTAAAACACTATACAAAGGTGATCGATTACTATTTTTGTGACTTTGAATTAACAAAATGCTACTAAGTCAAGCTAGATTTTGGATACTAATCTTATTGTCTCATTTTTAAAAGAATGCAAACTCTGTTGACAAAGCCAAGTTTAAGACCTAATCTATCAATCTATGCCCAAAGATTCACTGATGCCCTCTGTGTGGGCTAGGGAATTGTGGACACATATCCTATGGCCTCCTGGGCATGTCCCTACCTGTGCTGGGGCTCCCCTAAGTCAGTACAAGTACAGTCTAGTCAAATTATTATCTGCCACAAATCAGAGATCCTCAGACTTGGAAGGGACTTTCAAAGACATCAGATCTAATGGGGGAATGATAAAAAAAAAATCCTCCTCTACAATATTCCCAATAAGAGGTCATCCAGTCTTTGCCTGAAGATTGTTAGAAAGGAGGAAGCTCATCAACTATTTAAAATAGCAACTACAACAATCCATCGACCTCTTCAGGCAGGCCATTCCACTTTTGGATAGCTGAGTGAATAGGGCTGAAGTCAGGGAGACTTATCACCTATAGTTCAAATCTAGCCTCAGACACTAGCTGGATGACCCTAGGCAAGTCACTTCATCCTTTTTGCCTCAGTTTCCTCATCTGTCGAATGAACCGGAGAAGGAAATAGCAAACCACTCCAGTGTTTTTGCCAAGAGAACCCCAAATGTGGGTCATGAAGAGTTGGACATGACTGAAAGACTCAATAGCAAATTGCAAGAAAGTTGTTTTTTTCTCCTAATATCATGACCAACATATTAAGGTCTATATTCTCATCTGAGGGCTAGAGTACCACCTTAACTAAACTTTTAAGTTCTTTTACCTGGAGATTGATGTGATGATTGAGTGAATTCTTAATCATAAAACTTTTTTTTAATAAGAAAATAACCCATCACCAAGGAAATTAGGAAAAAAAACCCAGAAAATAACTCCCCCTTCCCAGTGAACTTTGGGAACTGTATCATCAGGGCCAGTTAATTTCCAGTTCAAGGACATTCTACCTACAGAAAAGAAGACTTCTGCTAACTTTTCAAGAATTTCAAGGACTATCATGAGGAAGAGAGAAAAGTCTTGTTTTGGTTAACCCTTGAGTTCAAAACTAAGAGTTCAGGGTTGGCGTTAAAGGGCCACCATTTGGTTGAATGATGCATACTTTGAATCAGCATTCCTCTTCAGGTGAAGCTTCAGGAGCCAAAGGAATGGATGTTGGGGAAGAAAGAGTCCAACGCAGAGAGCCAAGAGCTGCCAACCCTAGACCAAAAAAAAAAAAAAAGATCATCACTGGAGAAAGATGCTCTTGATGTGCTCAGGCTCAGGTTTGTAAAACATTAATAACAAATCAGAATAGAGGAAACAACATACTGGGTCAGATCAGGGTTCATTCAACTGAGAGATGTATATCTGATAGGATAAAAGGAATTTTTATGTAATGAGATTGAATAGAGCATGTGCAGAAGTGCCCTTTCTGCTCCCCCCTAAACACATGTGCATGACTCAACACTGAAGAGGATTCCAGCTTTGAGATAATCAGACCTTATCAGCTGCTGAGCAGGTCAGGGAGTTAACTCGGAGGACCTTTAAAAACAGAAGTGGTTCTGGGCTGCCTCCTCTGTGTTTCTTCTTTCCTGATCTTAAGTGGACAAATACTGATCTGATATGGATATGTCCAGGCTTAGAGGTCACCTTGTCATCTTGAGAGGTTTGAAATACTGGTTCTTCAGGTTGGCACTGAATGAACTTTGGAAGGAGTCCCTGGCAAACTACTTCAGGACTATAGAAGAGAAGATGGCCTCTAACTGGATGATACACCCAGTCCATGACCCAGCTTGCCAGAAAACATGAACTTTGAAGAAAACAGTGCAGAACCAAGGTGAAATGTAAAATGTCTAACCTGCAGTCCTACAATTTGCTTCAAGTTTAGAGGATTTTAAGAATCAACCCCATGAATTGTATCAAATCCTTTTATTTCACTCTCTGGATCTTTCTATCACTATCCTAGGTGCCCACAAGGATGATCTGCTTAAAGTTTAGGTTTGGGTTCATATCTTCCCCAAAGGAGGTAGTAGAAAAGTAGTTAATGTACAATTTGAATCAGAAATGGGATAGTTATCTATTTCCTACATAAGAAATGCTGAACATAAAACATAAGCACCCAAGGGCAACAACAACAAATATGAACCAACTAAGTATGACTGTTGTCATACCCTACTGGGATGCTGATGTTTAAAGGCCCCAAGATGAAGCAGTTTGAAAGATTGTGGATTAGGCATTTTACATTTTTTCCCAGCTCTATACTGTCTTCCTCTGAGAAACAATATTTGTTCCCCCGATATTAGGAAAGAGCAAATACAGAAAAGGTAACCACCCCATACCCAAGACCAAGTTCACCTTGGCAGGGCATGAGACTTTAGCTGCCATGTTTTCACTGCTGTGAAGTTTTGAGAGTGAGGGGGAGAGGGGAGGGGTTCTTCTTTCACACTTCTTATGGGAAATATCAGAGCTATGTGACGCTACCTGGAAGGTCAACAGAAGACAGAACTATGGTCACTCGCTTCATTTTAAAAAAATAATTACTTTTTCCAATCAGCAAATATCTACCTTCTCTCTTCCTCACATTCTTCCCAAGTGAGAAAGATTATACATTTTAATGTCACATATGGCTAATGAAAACAAATTTCTGCACTGGTTATATCCCCCCAAAAAAACTCATTCTGCACTGTAAGTCCTTGACCACTCTATCAGGAGAAAGGATTCATCATGGGAACTCTGGAATGTAGGCTGGTTATTACACTGCTCAGTTCTCAAGTCCTTCAAAGTTGTTTATCTTTACAATATAGTTGTCATTGTATAGATCAGGAGTGGGAAACCTGCAGTCTCAAGGCTACATGTGATTTCCCACCCCTAGTATAGATTGTTATCCTCATTCTGCTTATTTCACTCTGTATCAGTTCATGCAACTCTTCCCATGTTTCTCTGAAACAATCCATTATTTCTTATAGCACAATATAGCACAATAGGATTCCATTACATTTATATATCATATGTTACATAGTCATTCCTTAATTGGGGTCATCTTTTTAATTTCTAATTCTTTGCCACTGGAAAAAAGAATGCTATAAATACTTTTGTACATCACTAGAGCTCATTTCACTTAGGAATAATAACTCCTTGAATCTATCCTCCCTCAAATTCAGTCAACCAATCAATATTTATTAAGAGCCTACTGTGTGCCAAGTACCATGCTGTAAGTGCTGGGGAATTACAAAATGAAGCAAAAGACAGTCCTTGCCCTAAAGGAGCTTACAATCTAATGCTGATCAGTAAGATGATCAACCATGGCCCAACAAATAGATATAAAGCAAGTTGTATACAAGATAAATAGCAAAAAATTAACAGAGGGAAGGCACTAGAATTAAGTGAGGTTAAAGAAAGCTTCTAGCAAAAGATGGGATTTTAGTTGGGACTTAAAGGAAGCTTGTGAGGTCAGTAGGCAGACCACTTGAGGACCTTTCTCTCTTCTCTCCTTTCCTTCCTGTTTCCCTATTGAACAAAATGGCAAAATGGATTTCTCTCTCTCTCTCTCTCTCTGTGTCTTTCTTTCTCTCTCTCTGTGTCTTTTTCTCTCTCTCCCTCTCTCTGTCTGTCTCTGTCTCTCTGTCTCTCTCTCTCTCTGTTCTTCTCTCCTTTGAACAGTTCAGATAAGAATAAATTTCAAGGGTCACCACCTCCTTTTTTAAAGTTTGCTTAGCACAGTCTCTGGCATATACTAGGTGTTTAATAAATATTGGTTGATTTATTGAAGTTCTACAGAATCATCAGCTATTCTTGCTCTGCAGTCAATAAGAGGGTTGCCTCCTCATTACACAACACCAATCCTTTCAGCACTGAGGTACCTACACATGGTCAGGTGGAAGCAATAAGGTCAGTTCCCTGTGCATGCTCTATTCAATCCCTAGTTACATTTTAAAACTTAGGTTGATCTATATGTTGAGTCATATGCCCATCCGTATACTGCACTTTGCTCTGACAAATTTCCTGAAAGGCACCAATATTACTAAAAAATAGAGTACAACATGGTATCTTTAGATAAGATTAAAAAGACTACTTAGAAGTTAAAAGCAACTTAATAGCAAGTTTCATTAATTTTTTTTTAAAAGGACAACCATGGTTGGCAAAATGTAAGTTATAAGTGAGGAGTTATGTGGAATAAATAAAAGGAAGTTAAGAGAGGTGTTTAATCTTTAGGGCCAAAACTCTTCAATGTGATCTTGCTGATGCTCCCTTCATGGGTATACAGTACAATACACTCATTCTTGTCTTCTCATTCACTGTGCTTTTTCTCCATGTTCTGCCATAGATCTTTCACAGGGAATCAACCCATTTTATTGAAGGTTGACCTCTAGGGGTTTTCTGTCTTTTAAAAGATTAATAATATTTTTTGATTATGGGTAAAGTAATTTAGAATATTATCTTGGACTATAATTTTTCTTTGACTTTTTCTCCTGTTCATTGTAGAATGAATCAATAATTCCAATGAAAAATGATAAGTTATAGGAATCTTCTCTGAGAAGAAGGAATTTTCAAAAATCTCAGGTTTGAAAAAAGCTTTTTAGCAAACAACAAAAAAGAATCTAATATAACTGCAAATTACAGCCTTTGAATCCTGGATTAAAATAGAGATGCTAAGTGTGAGGGTTGAGTCAAATATTCCTCTGTACCTATTTAGATGACTGGATCTTAAAACTCGTAGAAACCTTAGAGATTATATAATTTGACCCTTTTACTTTATAAAGGAGGAAACTGAGGTCAAAGCCCAGAAAGGCTTGGAACCCAGGTCTTTCGACTTTGGAAATAAAAATATTTATTCTATGTAATATACTTGAACTTCAGTCCTTTCTTATGTTGATGTATGTTATTGTTTTCATTATGAGAGTGTCATAAATGGCAGTTAAGTCATTTTCAGGAGAAGTATACAAGGACTTTGCATTCACCTTGTCTGTCCTTCTACACAGAATAAGTCAGTTTGCCATTTGGCCAGTTTGGTGATGGAAGAAAAAATCAGTGTCCTGGAAACTGAGAGAGGGAACAAGAGTCCAGAAGGATTTTAGAGTTTTAGATATAATAGCAAGCCTGAGAAAGAGGAAATATTGGTCAGTATTGTGAAAAAAACCCAGTTTATTATACCCTAGCATTTTATTGAATAGTATTAAAAAAAAAAATGATGCTTAATTAAGAAAGTTATTTTGTAGTCCTAATTACTTTTGTATATGTCACAAAACTAAAAGAATCAGAGGTACCTGCAATGGCCCAGATTGATTTTGTACTTGTCTTCGTCTTGTCTGTTTAATGAGTTGACAACAAATTTCATTCTGCAGTTCAGGGTGTGTGAGGCAGATCTGCAAAGCACTCTGGGCCAACGATATGTGGTAATCGATAGCAGGTGAGTCAACAGCAGCATTTATAAAGAGCTGGCATGTCTGAATATGAAGAAAAGCAAGGACTTTTTATTTGAAGTATGAAATAAATGGCATTCTCCAGTAATGACATTAATTTGACTTAGGTCTTGATAGCAATTTTTTTTTTCTTTTGTCAAAATAACCACTATGCCCCAAGGAAAAAAGAAGGCAATGGAGTGATTAAGTAGTTTGCTTGAGATCTTTTCATTTCAACTCACCGTAACTTCAATCTTAAGTCCTTTCAGTATAAATATTTTTATCATATTATTTTCATAATTTAAAAGCATAAAATACAACATGACAATGATTCTGTAAATCACTCAGTATACTGATGAATAGCTGAAAGTGCTAATGTAAATTAAATTGAGATGGAAAGTTTCTTGAGAGCTCTATTCCAACCATGTGCTTTCAGACAGGGCTACATTTAGACCATCATAGGAAAAAAAAATCCATTGCTATGTTGGGAAAATAACAGACATTATTTTTGGAATGTAAGGGGAGAACAAGAAAGAGAAATATCTTTATTATGTTAAGATATGTCTAGGAAATAAGGTCTCCTCTGGTAACCCAGTGCAATGTTTAATATCTCTGATATAAAATTCTTCCTTATAGCTAATGTAAATTCCTCATTCTGTAGTTTGAGTAATTTCTTTTGCTCTATCCTCAGCAGGGAAGGGTAACATGGTCTGTCTATGAGCATTTTAAATACTTAAAGGCTCATTAAAGTCACCTTTCAGTTTTATCCAGACACAGTTCCCAACATTTTCTCAAAGGTTTTTTTTTCCAATTGTTAAGTCATTTCTTTGAACTTATTTTCTATGATTTTCATGTTTCTCAAGTTATATAATCCAGAAAAGGACAGAGCCTCTATATATAAATAACTTCAGGTCTCTCATTGATAATAACATATATCTGATATGCTATTTCTTTACTGATTTAGACTTTTTATTTGTTTGTTTGAACAATACTTACTGTCCTTACCTCCCATCACCCCCACCCCTGGGTGGGGGGCAGGATTTTACCTTAAATAATTTAATAGCTTCAGTCTGCAGAGCTTCAGAAGGCAGTGTTGTCAGAGGAGAACTGATTCCTTCTTTGCTATGACAGAGAGCGGGGTGTCTCCAGATCTGAGAAGCTGACCACAGAATAAAGTATTTAAATAAAACAGGAACTCACTGATTTAACTTTTGGCTAAATCAACCCTTCAAAGAGGTTTGGCTCCTTCAAGCCCTCCCTACCCTATCAAGTGGAACAGACAAGAAAAATTTGAAGTAGGAAAAGAATGACTGGGTTTTTTGTTTGTTTGTTTTAGTAAAGCAGGGATAAATGGATCTAAGTATAAGGTATAAGGCTAATCAGATTTCAGGGACACATAAATTTTTAAAATTTTTTCCAGTTGGTCTCAGTAACTAAGTGCCTAGGAGAGGGCTTTAGACATAGTTGTTATTCAGTCATTTCAGTCATGTGAAACTTTTTGTGACCCTATTTGGGATTTTCTTGGCAAAGATACTGGAGAGGTTTGCCATTTCCTTCTCTACCTCATTTTATAGATGAGGAAACTGAGGCAGACAGGGTTAAGTGACTTGCCTAGGGTCACACAACTAGTAAGTGTCTGAGGTCAGATATGAACTCAGGAAGACTCATCTTCCTGACTCCAGACCCAGTACCACCTAGCTGCCCATATTAAATTAATAAAGTCAATATCAGATAAACATCTGGAAAACTACCTCTGTGCATTTGTGGATTACCTGGAAGGTCTTCTGTTGTACCGTATATTTATCTTTACCAGCTGAAATCCTACCTCTGTCATTCAAGCTAAAGTTCAAATGCCTTCTCTGATCCTCCTTTTCCTCCTGTAAATAGTCACTCTTTTCTTGTAAATCTTGCAATATTTTGTGCCTCTTCTATATATTTACCACAGTCTATTTTGTACTGTAGTTATTTAAGTACATGTTTTATATCTGTTCCTAGACTATAACCTCCTTGAGGGCAGGGACCAGGCCTTATTTATATTTCTATCACGGATAGCACACTGTACAATATCTTATATATAGTAAGCACTGAGCAAATATTTATTTAATAAATCTCCATTTCCATGTATTCACATATATATTTGTTGAATTTCTTAATGGTATAATTAGAACTCTGGTACAGAAAGAGATTATGAAAAGTTGACTATTGCTCTTTAGGAATACATTTTTACTTCCAGTAATCGGTAAACCCTGGTTAGGAAATGAAGAAACACTTACTGGGTTCCCCTTCTATATTAAGTAGTTTGCAAACCAGCTGTTCAAATTCAGATCCAACATTTACATTGGTGCTTCCAGCTGCAACCGTTAGATGATAAAGCCAAGTGTCCTTAAAAACAGATCATAAGAATAATTTTTCAATTATTTGAGAAAAACCTAATTTTATGTGATCAAATTAAGACTTTGGGCTAGAAAACTTTTGCATTTTCAAAATCATGGAGTCATTTCAGTGAGGCTGAGTCTGAATTGTGCCCATGTGCCTAAATCCTGCCTGATGTCACCTTCTTTATCTTCTACAGACATTTCTTAGCAAAGCATGACCAAATTGTGGAGTGCATCAAGATGGTGGGTGGAAGCTGTCTCTAAGAGACCGAAATAAATGAAAACAGTTCATTTTCAATTATATTAGACAAAAATTTTACTAGGTCACTGAACATAGCAGAGATGTGACAAAAACCTTTAGTTTTCCCTCTAGAAATCTTTCCTTGTGAGAGAAGTGACATCTCATAGCCACTGAATAGTTTCAATGTGAGGGCTTTTGAGCATCTTTCTCTTCTAAATTCAGCCTCTGGGAACATTCGGCAATGGGACTGGAAAATGACAGATCAAGTAAAAGCTGTGGGCCTATATCCATGTAGGGAGAAAATATTCCTTTAAAAAAATGAGCTGAAAATAACTGAAAACAAATGTTCCTTTTTTTATTTACCTGGGAATGCATTGGAAAAATAGATAATAATAGTGAATAAGCCTCTGTCTAAATCAATTTGCTAGAAAAAAATTTTTCTTGTCACCTTCTCATGCTTGGATCCAATCAGAAGGTAGCTTGGTCCTTGCTCTTTGGGATGGATAACGATGGTATAATGTGTAGATAACAGACTGCGACCACTGGCCTCATAATCCTCATCAGAATCACAAGATCTGTCAACTTCTTCAACTTTAGCCTCCCAAAGTTTGATCTGGCCCAAAGGAAACTGAAGCAAACATCAGTGATGGTGAGAAAGTCACTTTCTAAATTATTTTCCTGCTTGGAAATTTCAGAACAAACACTCAGGATTCACTGACCTCTTGAGCTCCTTAAAGGAGAAGGGAAATGGAAGAGGGGGAGGGAAACAAGCATTTATTAAGCTCCTATTGTGATTGGATCTGGGGTGAAGAAGATATGAGCAGATGATGATAATGCTTAGGTTATGATTTGGGAAGACTGGAAGGATGTGATGCCCTTGACAAAAAGCTAAGTTCATTAGAGAAGTAGGTTTTGGAAAAAGCAAACAGGGTCTGTTTTGGATATGTTGAGTTTGAACCATCTCTGAACATCCAGTTTGAAATGTCTAGGAGGAAGCTGATGATGGGGGACTGGTGCTCAAGAGACAACCTGGGGCTGGGTTTGCAGAAATGGGAGTCATCCCATATATTCACATATACACAGATATGTGTGTATACATAGACATACATGTATATGCAAACCAGCATATATATGTGTATGATGCACATATGTATAGGCATACATGTGTGCATTGCACATATACAATACACACATGTATCCACATACACAGAGTCCTCTGACTTCCTGGGAATAAGTTTTACATATTTTCCCAAGCTGGCTAGCCAACACATAACTGTCTGCTCTTGAAAGAAAATGGAGGAGGTTCATTAATGAGGGCAGTGTTAGGTCTTTGAGCCAGTTCTAAAAACAAAAAATGAATAATAATCATCATAATCTGATTGAACATATTTATTACATAAAATGAGGTACCTTCATACTAGTTCACCATCAGAAAGGCATGACTTCCATCTTTACATATAAGTCTTTATATGTAAATATATGTCTCTGAAATATCTTTTTCACCAACCTTTTCCTTTAACTCCCACCACTCTAGTTCAGGTCAACAATATGTTTAGTCTGAATTATTGTATAATACTCTCCTTTTGTTGTAATTAGTTATTATTATTTTAGATATCAGATATTCTATATATTACATCTCTATTTTGTTATATTATAATTATGTAATAATTATATGATTAAATTTAAAATATTATAATTAATACTCTCCTTTCCTCTGATCATTCCTCTCTGTAATCTATCCTTTGTGCCACTGCCAAAATAATCTTTATAATGAAAAGGTCTGATCACAGAAATTCCCTAATCATAAATGTCCTATAGCTACCTGCATCCTACAAAATAAAATACAAACTCCTTAGCTTAGTATTCAAGGCTCTCTACAATCTATCTTTTTCTTTTATGTCATAGTGTTTCTCTTGGTAGTGGCTAAAGTGGACTATTCACTATTTCTCAGTCTCATCTTCCTACTCTCCCCTTGGTTTCGTGTATGTTTTTTCCCTTCCTATGCTTGATATTGAATTCCATCATTCTCTTCCTCCAGTGCCTAGGACAAGTGTCACCTTATCCATAAAACTTTCTTTGAACCCCCCCCACCTAGAAATGACTCCTCCTTTTTGTTTGATACGACCTATCCATTTAACAATTTTCTAACTTATGTTAGTTGTGTATTTGCCTTAAGATCGTAGATCATAGCTCTAGATCTGGAAAGGACCTCAGAGGTCATCTTGTCCATCCTCCTCATTTTTCAGATACAGAAACTGAGGCCAAAGATTGGGCATCCTGCCCAAGGTCATACAAGTTTTTAAGCATCACAGGCAGAATTCAAACCCAAACTCTATGATGCAAAACCTTTTGCTCTTTTCACTGTACTATGCCTCATCCTCCCTACTGGGTTATAAATTATCTGAACTATAAGTGGGGCGATAATCAGTCATTTTTCATCCTTGTTTACCCAGTATCTTGAATGTAGTAGACATTCAATAAATACTTGTTTAATGTGAATGCTCTTTAATATTTTTTCCCAAAAGCAATGTGCTAATGAAACCATACAGTCTTCATTGCCTGGCTCCTCTCATGACCAGTGAGGCGCATCAATGAGAATTAGAGGTCCCCTCTAGAGTCACAGAACAGAGGAAGGTTAATTAGCTCACAAGGGACCATCCAACCACACACTGGGCATCCTGTAAGGATATTACATCACAGATTTTTAAAAGACCACTGGGTCCAAACCATTTTTAGATCAAGAGGTGGCACAAAGTGCCCATAAATGGTAAGTGGGTACATGTATCATCTTGGAGATCTTGTATCTGATTATGCAAGGATTCTGGAACTTTTCCCAACATGTAATCTTCCATTTCTTATACCTTCAATACCTTTCAATAGACCATAGTAGACCCTTTGGACTCCATCTTTTAAGATCATATCAGAATCCCAACCCTGATCCTCCATACAACTCTGTCTACCCCCATCTGTAAAATGGGGATTATAATAGCACCTACTTCCCAGGGCTGATCAGACAAGATAATAATTACAAAGCACTTAACATATGCCTGACACAGAGTAAGCACTGTATAAATGTTATCCATTTTTATTACTATGTTTCCCAGCAGATCTTTATCATGGTTTAGAGGTTGCTGGACCCTGGGGAGAATACAGAAAGGTGATAGGTGGTACAAGAAGCCCCTTTCTTCTGGGCTAAGACGAATTATTAGACATTCTTAGGGTAAAAAGAATCAAGATCTCTGTGTGCCACTTGAAAATCTACGTTATGTTTTAAACAAAACTTTAATTTAAAATTAATAAGGTAAAACTATTAACATAGTAAAAGAAAAATTTTAGTTATAATTTTTTAAATGCCTCTAATTAGCCTATTGGTTAAGAATACATACATACCTTATCTTCTTGACTTCGAAAATAATACAATGTTTTTCCTATGAGTGTACACCAAACTCTCTTAGAGTAGCCATGCTTCACCTGTAATTTTATTACAAAGAACTAAAAATTAATTTCAGAGATCTGATACCTCAAAGTATATCTTCCCTACTCTAATTTTAAATGTATAGCTAGGAAATCCAAGATTACCCTGTTTGACCAAGGCATATATTCCAAAACATTTAATATTAATTCCAAACATTGCTTTAAAAATATCTGTAGCACAAACCTTTAAAAACATGTATAGTAATTTTTTTTGCTAGAATAGTAAAAAGGCCTCTTGTGAACACAAGGCAGAGAATAATCTAAATAATATATACACATATTATCCAAGAACACTAGTATTTTATTATATATGCATGCTTTGTGAGGAAATTACCAAATTCTATATTAATAAGTGAGCATATTTCTCATCTAAGGTGTTTATAAAAGTCCTTTGAAAACAAAGGACAAACAACAACAACAAGGCAAACAATTACGGACAAGCAAGCAACAGACAGGATAAAGTAGAGACAAGAACAGAGGGAATGGCACACATTTTTGCACAATGATCATTTCTAAGAAGTTCAACGTCCTAAGATCCTACCTTGGTAAGAAACCCCTTGACTGTTGGTTTTCCATCAGGTTGGAGGAATAGAGGATTGGCAGCTTGTACTCGAAGGACGTTCTGTAAGACTTTAATCCATTCCTCTAATATATTAGGAGAATCTGCAGTTAGGTAGTAGGTACGTTTCTCAGTAGTCAACTAGAATGGGAGAATAAAGTAGTCTTGAGAAACACTACAGGATTCTTTAAACACAATCACTTAACATGGGAGCAAACATGCTTCTCTATGCCTTGCCTTTGAGGCCAAGAGTAATATGCAAAAATGGCCTTTACTGATTTGACCAGGTGTCAATTCTCCCTTCCTCTATCCCAAATCATGGTGTGCTTTTAAAAATAGAATCTCTATTTAATGATCTGTGAACATTTTGAAAAGCAGTTTGTTTCACTGGATAGGGCACTGGCCTCTGACACAAGTGTAAATCAATCCTGGGCAAATCACTTGACTTCTCAGCCCCTGACAGATCCCTAGGACCACAAACTGCAGAGAAGGTAGTGACCTGCACTGGTACAGGGGGTTTTCTATACCAATTCAATCATAGGTGTAGTTTACATCCCTGTGCGCATTTTGCCTCCTGAGGAACAGAATGTGAACCCATCAAATCCAGTACCCAGGACAGGGCCTAGCACATACTAAGTGCTTAATAGATGTTTTTTGATTGACTTGTCAATGTATTCTTATTCTCCACATTGTGACAATTTTGTGAAAACTACAATAATTAAATTCTTGTTCAACACAAAACCAGGTTATTTTCATTTTAACAAAAGACACCTTCAATGATAAAAGAAAATTATTGGGTATAGAATTCACCAACTTGTCCTTGTATTACATCAGTACCTGGAATCTTGGGGACCCTTCTAGGCTTCATATGATTGAAATTTTGGAGCAGGAGTAATATTAGAAGACATTTCTTTACAAAGAATTTAATGAGGCAACAAATTCCCTGATTTATATCTCTTTAGGTAGGCCAGAGGGTCGCTAATTACAGAAATGTAAATCTCTAACAAAGGTAAAATTTTAGGGGCACAATACACTTTCAAACATAGGGAGAAAGTTTCTGCATCCTATACATCGTTGTAGCTAATATATAACAAGATTAATCAACTCTCAACTGTTCGTACCTGGCTTATCCACACTAAGGACTTCCCACACACTTCTAACATCACTTTGTCCACCCACCATGCTCTTCCAACGTGGTCAAGCCTCCCCTGTTGCTGTGTTGTTCTTTTTATGTTCTTGTAGGTAATTTCTACTTCCTCTTTTGTTTGCCAATCAAGAAGCTTATGCTTGCCTTCTCAGCCTTATTTTTAGAACAACAGTGAGCAAACATTACAGGTATTTCAGAAAGAAGTCTCTGAATTTAAAACTTCCTCCCTCAGATGCTAATAGAAGACTGCCTTTCTGGTGCGATACCTTCCTTCTGGTAAGGCTGGTGTTCTTGCACATGACACAAGTGTTTTTGTGCATATATCTGAGGGCCATGTCTATGAAGGTAATATAATATGGGGCAGGGCTTCTTAACTTGGGATTAACCTTGTAAGTAGTAGGTTCTTAATAAATGCTTATTGATAGACTTATTTATGAACTTACATTTTTTTTGATGATTCTATTTCAATATAATTGATTTTCTTTTAAATCTGTTTTATTAATTTTAAAATATTCTGAGAATGGGGTCTATAGGTTTCACCAGACTGCCAAAGGGATCACGGCAAAAAAAGTTAAGAATCCCTGGAATAGTAGACAGAGAGCTAGCTTTAGCATCAAGGGGCCAAGTCTTGCTTCTGAAACATGAGACCTTAGGCAAATCACTTATCCTTTCAGTGTTCCTTGGCAACTCTCAGATGGCAGATAAGGTGCCAGTGTACACTGATAAAGAGAGTTTCCTCAATGAGAGTTCTCTATACTCATGAAATCACAAGGTTAGTAGCATGATCCCATCTTATGAAAGGGCTTCCTGTCATGGTCATCTTACACAAAAACATCTCCCCTATCCTGATCACAGTGCTGAACTACACCACTAAAGACTTATTCCTTTGGGTTATTAATTACTTTTTCCAGACTTTTTCTCTTCAAATATAAATATTCCCAGGATGGTAGCATATTAAAGCACTATATGTACTTTATGTGAATTAATGTGAATTAATCAGATACATAATTTACATGAGAGCCTGAGGACATTGGGGATGAGGGCAGAGGAAAAAATAAAAGTGAAGAATGGAGATGTAGGGCCCATCAAAAGCTAGACTGTCCATTGTATGATTTTTATCTGGGTCTCTAGGACTTCAAAACTATTCCGATTATATTGAATGTAATTGTATTGAATCATTCCTTCAAACAACAATTCAACACACATTTATGAAGATGCCTGCTAGGTCAATGCTCTGTGCTGGGTGCTGGAGAAACAAAGACAAAATCAAATGACGAGAGGATCACAGATTTAGAGCTGAAAGGGGTTTTAACGAGTCAAATCCACCCTTCTAATTTTACAGATGAAGGAACTAGAGCTCAGAAAGGTTATGCGATTGTCTCAGGGTCTTATAACTACTAAGTATCAGACTGGAAGGTCTCCCATTGCATCCAGAACATCCCCAGTTGTCTTTCCACTGGACTTCTATGACTCTGGAGGAGAGGGAGGTTGCTTGCTGACTTTGCACAGCTCTGCCTCACTTAAATTCAATTCACTTGCAAGTCAAGACATCACCCTCCTGATGTCATTGGTCCTCTTTGAGAATGAAGGACAAACAACAACATCAGAGACTGAATCTGAACCTAGGTCCTCCTGACTGGTCCAAGGTCCTAGCAGAAGCTACATTTGAATCCAAGCCCTCAAAGAGCTTATATTCTCCTAAGAGAGCACAATGAACACAAATTCATGTTCCTACTTTTCTTTTCACATGGATAATTGAGAGTTGATTATGTAGGATAGAAAAATACTTAAGACAATTACCTGGACTGTTTGTTTATTATCTCCTCTAACGATATGACTGGACATACTAAGTTCAATATGGCCCTGGGGCTTCCTAATTACATCACTCTGTGTAAAAGAAAGAAAACCAAATTTAATGTGATAATCTGCAATGCAATTTAAAAATTATTTTTAATTTATAGAATAAAACAAGCATTTCCATAACCTAGTACAATAAAAAGATGACTGTACATAAAACTGCAAAGCTACTATGTACAATTTGCTATTCCCTTCAAATATATAACAATTTTTAAAAAAATGTTTTGTTATCATTATTGCTGCTCTATGGATGAAAAGGAATCAGGAGTTCAAGTTATAATTTGTAGAATACCACAGTAAACAATTAGTCCCTCATACTCACTGGAGATTTGTAATAAAGTAATTCACCACCTTTAAGAACAAACCATCTCCGTTTCCAGGTCTTTACTTTACCACCCATTTTTAACAAATAGCCAGATTTTTCCAGGGGTTCCTAATTTTGAAAAGAAAAAGAAAAATATCATAAATGTGTCAACTGTTGGACCCCCCTAAATAAGGAAACTATTAATATGAAAAAATTTTACTGTCCTTACATTTTTCCCATTATCACTGGAAGAGGAACAAGTTTTGGGGAGCTTCTGCTCTGGTTCTGAATACTCTGTATCCGTTGAGTAGGCATCAGGAGGAATAGCATAATCACTTTCAGAAGTTACAGAGGATAAAGACACACCTTTAATAAAATAAAGTGTATTCATTTTATATACAAGCTATCACAACATATGGCCAATGGTACAGTGGAAAAAGCATTCACTGGCTTTGGAGTCAGAGAACTTGAGTTCAAGTTGGGTCTCAGACAATCACTACTGGTCTGGTCTTGGGCAAGGCACCTCTTCCTGAGGTTCTGTTTCCTTATCTATACAACAAGGGTTTTGAACAAGATGGCCTTGAAGTCTCTTTACATTCTAGCATCTAGAGCCTCTAAGAGACGTTATTGTTTTAGCCCGTAAGTCACCAAGGATTGACCTTTAGATGTACACTTGATATGGCTATGTAGAACACAGGTCAGAAGAAAACAGAAAGCAATTGGTAGTGTCAGCCAAGGAAGTTTCTATGGAGGCCAAGGAAGGACATTAAATAAAGAGATTTGGGGGTGTATACGAATATGTCTATTTTACATGGATAATGTATCTTCAAGTCTACATTTAGAATCGATTTCTTCTTTAATCACTGCTTTACAAAATTCATGACTCCATTCATGTGGGCATCCTGTCTACTGAAACAAGTGGGTTTGGGGGTATTTTTTGAGGCTTGATTTCTTCATATCAGGTATGAATGAAGATTAACACTTGTTTCCCAAGGTATTTTGTTGGTCAGTCATTTTCTGTCATATCTGACTCTTCGTGACCCCATTTTGGGTTTCCTTGGCAAAGATACTGGAGTGATTTGCCATTTCCTTCTCCAGTTCAGTTTACAGATGAGGAAGTGAGGCGAATGGGGTTAAGTGACTTGTCCAGGGTCATATATCTAGTAAGTATATGAAGCCAGATTTGAACTCACAGAGATGAGTCTTCCTGACTCCAGGCCCAGCACTCTCATCTATGGTGCCACCTAGCTGCCCCTATAAGTTATAGTCATATCAATATATACTTGCCCAGGGTCACAAAGCCAGGGTGTGTCTGAGGTGGGACTTGAATCCAGACCTTCCTAACTTAGAGGTCACCTTTCTACCCGCTACAGTATGCTGCCCTTCAGGCAGGCATTATAAGTATGATTATTTGCACTTTACATAAGAACTAAGCCCCAGAGAGAAGGGACTTAGCTTGGGGTCACACAGTTAGTGTCAGAGAAAGCATTCAGACCCTCATCTCCTGACTCAACATCTATCACTTTCCCATTATAACATGCTGTCTCTTTTGGTGACATCACTTCCTATCACTTTAAGTGACATTACCTCATAACCCTTCCTGTCATAATACTTCATATCTGGCTCAGGTTCTCAACATAAGTTAAAGTGTGACTTCTCATTATTAAAAAGTCCCCCTTGGTAAACATTTTTACCCAGTTATTTGGTATCTAGAAAGAGCTGTCCATGGTTTCATTGTTGATGGGCTGTCTTAGAGATGTTATCCTGCCACATCCTTCAGCCCACTCACTTTTTAAATATGTGATGCTTTTTAAAAACAGTGAGTCACTTTTAAAGTATCATTTTCTTCTCTTCTTATAACTTAGAGTTTAAAAAGTCACTTCCACACTGATTCACTTCCTTCAGGAAAATCTGCTTCCAACTAGTAAGCCACATGTGCTGAATCACCAAATAAAAAAAAATTCCCTCCCCCCCCACTGTAATGAAATATGTTATATTTTTTAAACTTGTATTTGGGTTTTCCCTGCAGTGCTAACACAACCCATCCATTGACACACTTTAGCAGTGGTGTCCAACTCCACTAGAAATAGGGGACACTAAATGGTATATAAAGTTATCTGTGGGCTGCATGTTGGCTTAACTTCAGACTTACACACTGAAATAAAAAATGGGATATTTTATCCATCATTTCAGCAGGAGCTGATACAAATTGTTTGCTAACATTCAAAAGTCATGTTGAAACTTGCTGTGCTTATTATTACTGTTTGTTATTTGATATAAATTCACAATTGCTAAAATAACAACTGGCTTTTGAATAGTGCTTTCATGTGTCTCAATGGTTATATGACCTATAGATCCTCATCTATATAATCACATTTTACTGTAACATCTATCTATGTACCACATTTCATTGAAATTCATTAACAATTACAGAAGACACCCATTTCAAACCTGTACTGGCTGCCATTTTGTTAAGAGAAAGAATATTGGATGAAAATAGCTCTGGAGATGTTTTTCTGACTTTAAGTAGTATGTCACACTCTGAAAATTATCAGAGAATAACCAAGTGATGAAAGGAATGCCAAGCAATCAAGCTGAAAGAGAAATCATTTTTCATCAGGTCAGTTACCTTATTTTACCACCACAATAACACTATGACGAAAGTAGGGCAGTTATCATTTTTCAGTTCTACAGCTGAATAAACAGATATAGAAAGGCCAATGACTTTCTGAATGAAGGTCACATAATTGGTTTAGTCATCATGATAACTCCAGTCTCATGACTCTGAAAGTTTTTTTCTATTATATTAAAGAAGAGATATCAAACATGCCAGAATGTGACCTTTAATAACCCCGAGTGCAGGTCCAAATCAGATTAAAATATAATTGGAAAATATCTGACAAAAGAATAAAAATACAAAAGAACATAGATGATGTTAATATGTGGTTGTCTAAGTCAATATGCAGTCCACAGATAACTTTACATACCATTTAGTGTCCCCTGTTTCTAGTTAAGTTGGACACCAATGCTACAGGGTATCAAACATGGATCAGTTGTCTCAGCACTGGAGGGAATTACCTAAATTGATGGGATCAAAGAGCCACTGGAGTTGGATGCTATAAAGCAGGCATGTTGATAATGAACTCTCATACTATGGAGATTGTATTCCCAATATGTTCTGCAAATCATTTGGTGTTCATGTAGAGTTGAAGTGTCTCCTCTGTTTGGGGGCTTCTCCTTACCTCGTTTCATGGCTCGAGGGCTCCCTGGCCTGCTTCGGCTTCGAGAATCTGATTCGGACGTCCGGGAGCTGGACCTTGAGCTGTCTTCCTCCTCAGATCCCGAAGAGTCATCTAAGAATGGGCTGTTGCTTATTTGGGTTGCCTTCTAAAGAAAAGTAGCACAACAGTCGCACAATATAAATCTGCACATTTAGGTATCTTGCTAGAGTTGTTTCCTCATGAGTGCATGCATACATATACACAGACACACGAAGCAAACACATACAAGGTAATTTGTTGTAAATTCAAGTGATGGAAAAACATTTCCTTAAGGCACCCCAAACTCATTATTTTTGCCATCTTGTAAGTTGTATTTTTATTAAGCCCTCCCAATTCTAGCTAACAGAGGATTCTGTAGACACAAAAGGCCTTAAAAAATATGACTGTTGTCAACATCTGAACAAAATCATTTTAATTTCAAGCATATTTCTGGTTATTTGGGGGGAAAAACAAACCTGGCATGGATATAAAGATCTTCCTAAATTAGCATTTTAATTACTACCTCATTACTAATAGGCTTCTTTTAAACAATGAATAATAGGAAAAATCTACATGAGAACAATAGAAAACAACTCAGGCTTTGTAGTAGGCAATATCTTTTCCAGACATTTTCCATTGCTCCTATATTCCCAATCCACAAATGTGAACTTCTTCTATGCTTTTCAAAGTTCTACCCAGGAAAAAAATCAAGTTTGGAACCCAGAGCCTGAATAAAGGAGATTGTCCAGAGTTTTCACAACCACAATCATATCTTTAATAATGGTGACAAAGTTACCCCTTTCAAAGTTGTATACACTGGTGTTGTCATATCTTTGTAAATCAGAGACGTATACAGTCCTGACGTGGAATAAGAAGGCATCAACAAAGAATCTGAAATCAAGAACAGAATGAATGACAATTATGTATTGAAATGTCAGTGGGGTGGGGTAGTGGAATATCTTCTGAATGTGACAAAATTTGGAAAGGACATAAATGGATATTAATACAAGTGGCTCTTCACTAAGATTTCTACTGTATGAACCATAGCACTTACAAATTGCAGCACACACTTTCAGACTTAATTGTACGTTACAGTATTGTTTAGTGTTTTTCATGCCAATAGGCTCAGATAAAGGATTGAGAGGTGGTCCGTGTTATTCATTTTTTCCCATTTAGATTGTAAATTACTTGAGGGTAATAGTGATCATGTTTTACTCTTCTATGTTCCTGACAGTAAGTACTTGGTACAATCCGAGATATACAGAAGGTGTTTGCTTATCTTTCCTATATGTATGACTACTTCATGCAAGCACCTTTTGATTACCTGCTGTTATTTCCACAGAGTTCTGCTATCAATCACCTTTTCTATGAACATTAGGTGAAAAAAATCTAGACCATACACATGAGAAAAGGAGAAGAGGCCAGCAGGACAAGAGGAAGTTTCTGGGATGCTATTCTCCCTACTATTAAGAAGGGATTTGTCTGGGGTGACTAGGTGGTGCAGTGAATACAGCACTGGCCCTGGAGTCAGGAGGACCTGAGTTTAAATCCGGCCTCAGGCATTTAACACTTACTAGCCGTGTGACCTTGGGCAAGTCACTTAACCCCAATTGCCCTGCCTCCTCACCTCCAAAGAGAAAAAAAAAGAGGGGAGGAGGATTTGTCCTCAAAAGTCATCTGCTACTACCTATTTCTACAGATTCACAATGTGAACATCCCACACAAGAAATACCTTTTTCAGGTAAAGAATTTGCAGAATCACAGAGTATAAGAGCTAGAAAGGACCTGAGTATCCACCTAATCCAAATCCTTCCCCAATCTAGAAAAGAATCTTCTCCATGAAATACCTAACAAGTGGTCACGCAGCCTCAATGAGAATAGCAATAATGACAATTAATAATAACTAGCCCTTACATGACACTTTAAGATTTACAAAGTGCTTTGCAAATATTACGCCATTTGATCCTGGCAATAACCCTGTGTATTAAGTGCTATTCTGATTTCCATTTTATAGATGTGAAAATGAAGGCAGAGGTTAAATGACTTGCCCAGGGTCACAGGGCTAGGAAGTATCTGAGGTCACATTTGAACCCAGGTTTTCCTAAATTCAATTAGATCACTATATCTAATATAAAGGAATCTCCTAGCTCCTGAGACAGCCCTTTCCACTTTTCACCTGAAGCAAAACAGATTTTGTACCAACCCCTTATTTTAACTCCATGAATATTTATGTTTCAAAAGTTTCTTGTAAAGGATAGATCATTGAATCTTTCTTTGTAATCCATTGTGCTTTAATGAAATCATGGTTATGATTAATTGTGTATCCAACCCTCCCCCCCCATTCCCACTTTCACCTGATGTTTTTTCTTCTCTGTCCATCGCATTGATTCCCTCTTAACAAAGAAGGTGGAGAAAGAAAAAGCATACTTTATATTTTGTTGTTCAGTCATTTTCAGTTGTGTCTGAATCTTTGTGATTCCATTTGGGGTTTTCTTGGCAAAGACACTGCAGTGGTTTGCCATTCTCTGGTTCATTTTAAAAATGATGAAACAAAGGCAAACAGGGTTGAGTGACTTGCTCAGGGTCACACAGCTAGGAAGTATCTGAGGCCAAATCTGAACTCAGAAAGATGAGTCTTCCTTATTCCAGGCCCAGCATTCTATCCATTGTGCCACCTAGCTGCCCCATGCTTTAAATTAGTGATTTATAAATGCAGGGATCTAGTTCTCCCCTACCCCCATTCTTCACCCCCACCCTCATCCCAGGGCAGCTAGGTGGCTAAGTGGATAGAGTATGAGGTTTAGAATCAGGAAGATTCCTCTTCCTGAGTTCAAATCTGGCCTCAGACACTTCCTAGCTGTGTGACCCTGAGCAAGTCACTCAACCCTGTTTGCCTCATTTTCCTCACCTGTAAAATGAGCTGGAGAAGGAAATGGCAAACCACTCCAGTATCTTTGCAAAGAAAGCCCCAAAAATGGTCATGAAGAGAGACATGACTGAACAAGAACAAATTCTTCCCCCTGCCCTTCGCTCAGTTTCCTAGTCACAAGTTCCTACTCTTTCTTTTTAATTCCCCCATCACAATCCACTCTTGGATGCTGGAGTTTGCTTTAATCATCAGCCTTTCCTCTAAAACCACGTTCTCCTCTTCCTGTCCCTTTCTATGTCTCTGTTAAGTTTAATGTATTTCCACACCATGCATTTGTGGGCACTCAAACCTCCTCTGTCTGGTTTAGTAAGTGAGGTTCTCATGATGCCTCTTCCTCCCACCCCATGCGCCACATTTGTATATCCTTCATCTGACACAGCCCAATTGTGTGAAATAGTTCCTTCCCCTTCCTTCTCCTTTCTTCCTTTGTACATTCCCATTTTCTTCTATTTCCTTTCTTTTATTAAGACCACAAAAACAGAGCCAAACCCCCGCCTTTCCATCTGTTTGTCATTTAACGCCTTCTAGGACTCTCTAGACATTAGGGTTTTCAAGGTATACTTGTTTCTTCTCCTCTTCAAGTGTAATCACTCAAGTGTAATCATCCAGCCCCTTCCAAGTACTCAGATGTATTTACCTTTCTCATTTGTTCTTGATCCCTGTATTTATATTTCATAGCTTCTGTTGAGCCCTGGTCTTTCAACAAGAATGCCTGATAGTCCTTTATTCTATTTCTCCTCTGTTAGGTAAGTTATGTCTGGATTTTGGCTGTAACATTCCTGGGAGTTGTCATTTTGAGGTTTCTTTCTAAATTTTCACTTTGCCCTCTGGTTCTAATCAATCTGGGTAGTTTTATTTATGATTTCTCAAAATGTAGTACTTAGGGTTTTTAGGGGATCATGGTTTTCAGGTCATCAGGAAATCACAAAACATTTTCTCCTCTTTTTCCTCTTTTGATTTATTCCAATGCCTTATGTTGTTTCACGGGGCCACTAATGTTTATTTGGTCCATTTTAATTTTCAGGAAGTCTGTATCTTGGATTACTTTTACCACATTCTATTCTAAGCCATTAGTTCTCCTTCTAAATCTTTCCTTCACAACCTTAACTTCCTTGCTTCATTTATTTCTTTTTTTAAAAATAGATTTTTACGGATATCTTTTGTTTTAGATCACCTATATCCCTATCCCTTCCTCCTTCCAGACAGTCATTCCTTATAACAAAGAATTTTTAAAAGATAAAAAGGTAAGTGAAGTTTTTCTTGTTTTTTGGGGGGTTGCTATTAATCTGGAGCTCATTTTAGGTCTCTGCTGGAGTAAAAGTGAAAGAGCTACTTTTCATGAGGCCCTCTTACAGAAGACTGGAACCCCAGCCTGTCCCACTTTTGACATCCTGAAGTGCTGGAAACTTCCCCTTGCATTGTGCCTAAATTTGCCTCTTTTTAACTTCTAGCCACAGATTCAACTCCCGCTTTCTGGGAACCAACAGACCAAGATGAAGCCTTTTCTACAAGGCAGGCCTTGAAACATTTGAAGACAGTGTCTACTCATGCCATCTCTTCTCCAAGCTAACCATCCCTGGTTCCTTCAGATGATCCTCATATGGCATGAATTCAAAGTCCTTTACCACCCTAGTAGCCCTCCTCTACATGTTTTCCACTTATCAATGTCTTTTCTAAAATGATGCATCTAAAACCAAACACAATACTACAAATGTGGTCAGACCAGACCAAGAATATTGTGTGATTATGACCTTCCTAAACCCTGGACACTATATCCTTTTTAATGAGGCCTAGGATAGTTAGGTGGCACAGTGGATAGAGTACAGGAAGACTCATCTTCCTGAGTGCAAATCTTCTCTCTGGGGCTTAATTTTTTTTATGTAAAGTGCAAATAATCACACCTGCAATACCTACATGAAAGACAGTATACTGTGATGTGTAGAGAGGTGACTTCTGAGTTAGGAAGGCCTGCGTTCAAGTCCCTCATCAGACACATCCTGGCTTTGTGACCCTGGGCAAATCACGCCTATAGAGGTGTGACTGTAACAGAGAGAGTGCTGGACCTGGAGTCAGGAAGACTCATCTCTGTGAGTTCAAATCTGGCTTCATACACTTATTAGATATGTGACCCTGGACAAGTCACTTAATCCTGTTTGCCTCACTTTCCTCATCTGTAAAATGAGCTGGAAAAGGAAATGCCAAACCATTGCAGTACCTTTGCCAATAAAACCCCCAAATAGGGTCATGAAGAGTTGGACAAGACCAAAAATGCCTGAACAACAATAAAAAATCATGCTAACTTTTTTTGGTTGTCATATTGTACTATTAACTAATTTTAAGTTTGTAGTTCATTAAAATTCTCAGATTTTTTTCAGTGTCTGACTATGCCTCTTCAAACCATCCTTGTGATTTTCTTTTAACCCACACTCAGGACTCTACATTTATCCCCAATAAGTTTCATCTCATTTGATTCAGCCCAATGTTCTGGCTTGTCAAGATCCTTTTGAAACTTCTGTCACCTAATGGGTTAACTAACCCTGCCAGTTTTATGCCATCTGCACATCTGATAACCTTGATATTCATACCTTTATCCAAGTCATTGATAAAAATGCTCAACAGCACAGAGGTACTCCATTGGAGCCACCCTTCTCAATGGTCATGGAACCATTAATGCCAACCCTTTGGGGAGAGTCAAGATAGCCACTCAACCTGTTTGAATGCTTCTAATTAAATTATCCTGTAACATGTATTATCTCCATCTTCACAATTAAAGCAGGAAAGATAACTAATTAGAGTGAGCCTTGTGTTGGAATTCAAAATATACAGCTTCAAGTTTAACATGCACTTTAAAACAGACAAGAATACAAGATAATTTTCTGGAAGTTTAAGCCCTTGTTTATTTCTTCTAGTGGGAGTGCTTTATCTTAGATAACCCACAATCCCCCAGCCAATCACACAAGGTATACAAACCAAAATCACTTACTTTTATTAATATTATCTGTACTGAAGACTTCAGACATTCGAATGCCTGATTTGGCCACAGCATAAATCCTGCTTTCCTAGTTTAAGGACAGAAGTTTCAATTAGGTTATCCAGTCACTTTTGATGCTCAAACTTCCCTTAATTTATCATTCTGTGATATTATTGGAATGCTACTGTCAATGTTAAATAAAACACACTATGTTGAGGGGTACATATGAAAGCATTTTTCATTTGTCAGTTATTTAAAGAATATTGCATTCTATTTTCTGATTTCTGATTAATATTTTAAGAGATGGAAAAACTTATAGCAGGCATTTATAGTTACTAATCTTCCTAGAATCTCTACAACACTCAAAAGATAAAAAGAAAAATAAAGTGGGTATGATGTGAAGTGAAAATTTAGAGACAAAGAATAATCAGGAGGCCATTTCAATCATTTAACAAGCATTTACTGTGTCAGTCAACACATATTTATTAAGTGCCTACTATGTGCCAAGCAATGTGGCAGGAGATAGGCTGGGGATGCAAATAAAACCAATGACAAACCTTGTCCTCAAGGAGCTTACAATCTTATGGAGGAAGACAATAAACAAAAGAAAGGTGAAAAGAGGTGGGGGAGGCACCTAACTCAGGAGCATGACGGAGAGGTCCAAAAAACAGTTTAGCTTGTGGGAAATGGGAAGAAGGCTATACTGAGTCCCCTCTTTAAATGGAGGCCCAGGAGCTCGTGACCTCCAATCAGAGGAGCAGAGTATACTGATGAGATGTGAGTACCCAGGCAGATTCAATCTTTCAGAATAATGTGATTGCCCAGTGATGAATTTCCTAGGGAAAGAAGGTACCATGAGGTTCACAAATATCTCAAAGCAGTATAACTGGTAGGGAATGGGGAGAAGATTGTGCTTAATCTCTTCCTTACATGTGATATGTTCTAAGGGTACAAAGACAAAAAAGCTTCCATTCTAATGGGGTATACTACATATATATGTATATATTTGCATGTCTGGCTGCATGTATATAGATACAGACATATACAAAGCAAACATAAAGTAACTAACTTTGGATGAGAAGACACTAGCATCTGGTGGGACTAGTAAAGCCTTCATGAAGAAGATGGCATATGAATTGACTTTTAAGGCAAGGAGGAGAGGCACAAAGGAAGAGCATCTCAGTCATGGAGGCCCCATCCAGTGCAAAGATGCAGAGAGAGAAGATGGAATGTTGGGTCTCAGGGACCATAAGTCAGCTCACAAGGCTGAACCTTAGAATGCAGACAGGGGAATAAGTGTAAGATGACCAGAGAGGTAGTAGGAATGGGTGAGATTGTGAGGATCTTTAAATACCAAGAAATTTGTTATTCTTCATTTCTATCTGAGTAAAGGGGTGGGGGGAAGGCAAACTAAAGATGTGATTCAAGATTTACAAAAAAAATGTACAGAGGCCAGAGCTAGGTGGATACCTGGGATAACATGGAAGTGCTTTGGGTTGTGTTAAGAATGAAGAATAAGTTTAGAAAGAGTGAGGCAGAGGTTACAGGGGAAAGAGTATTGAGTTTGACATCAGAGGAGCTGGATTTTAATCTTGGCAGCACTTATTACCTGTGTGACCTTAGACAAGTAACATTAGCCTCTCTGAGACTCAATTTGCTAACCTGATGGGGGTTCCAAGATTCCTCCCAGCTCTAAATCTATGATCTTAGTCTAAAGGTAAGTTGGTATTTTTATTTTGCTCTCCTCCTCTTATAGAAAACCCTGTTTTCAAAACTTGGGCTGCTAAGAGGCACTCGGAAACAGAATTACTTCTCCAGGGACAAGTGGACTCAAAGAAAGAAGAGCAAGATGAAGGGCAAAAGGAAACAGGAGCAGAAAAAATCGTTTAACACAATGAATTCTAGTCTCATCTAACTTCTTGGGAAAGTATCTCTAGTTAAGAGGGTCAGAACCATGGAGGGACATTGCATAGCAGATAGATAATTGGAATCTTAGTGTCATATTCAAACATGTTTCCTTGTGCCATCCAGCATTTAATACTATGTTGTGGATGGATTCATGGTGGTCTGGACACAAAATACATTGAAATTAAAGGCTCAAATCAAAACAAGAATGCATGGCCTTCTACTTCTGTATGAACATATTGTGTTTGTACTAAAGAAATCACGTTCTTTTTAAAGAACTTAAAGATGTATTAAGCCCCTACTTTATCTAAAAATTTAACAATTCCCTTCCTAAAAATCTAACAAAGCTCGGATACCATTCATAGGACTCATTTTACTGAAAGTGTTGCATGGTACTTAATGTGTTCCCAATGAGTAGTTAGGAGAAATTGAATTGGATCATATTTTAAAAACTCTTTTCTAAAAAATGATCCAAAATGATCCCCTCTGCTACAAAAACCAACCTTTACTAGTACAGGCAAATTCCTTCTAGCAGCACAGAATAGCAGATATTTTTTAATTTATGAAGTTGCCTAGGGGCAATGAGTGTGACTAAGTCAGAACCCAGCTTATCCCAATGCCAAGACTAGCTCACTATCCTCTGCATCAGAAGGTTCTTAACCTGGGACTTAACCGTGGACTTGGTCTGTGTATAGATATCAGGGCAAGGGGGAATCTATGAACTTGGATGGAAAAAAATACATCTTTATTTTCCCAAGCTGAAATTTGGCATTTTTTTCAATTATGAATGAAAAGAAAACAATATTATTCTGAGAAGCCATCCATAGGCTTCACCAGATTACCAAAGACACAAAAAAGATCCTAGCTTTATAAACTGCTTCTAAGCTCATCTTCTTTAATACCCATATTCTCCCAGTAAAGTTATATGGCTACAAATCATGGAATACCATGATCTTAGAAGAACCATAATTTCAAATGAGCCCAAGGGAAATGGAAACCTGCATGGTAGGCTTAAATAGGCTGAGCAGATTACCAATGGGGCAGTTAGGTAGCACAACAGATAGAACACTGGGCTTGGCATCAGGAAGACATCTTCATGAGTTCAAATCTGACCTGAGACACTTACAAGCTGTGTGACCCTGGGCAGCTTAAGCCTGTTTGCCTCAGTTTCTCATCTATAAAATGGACTGGGGAAGGCTATGGCAAACAACTCCCGTATCTTTGCCAAGAAAAACCCAAATGGGGTCATGAAGAGTCAGACCACTACTGAATACCACCACCAACACTATATGATAACATGCTACCAATGATGACTTTTCCATGAGAGCAGACATCAGAGTCACCACAAAGAATATGGATGAGTGGAAAAGGAAGTGAATTGATTGCATAACAAGAGCAAAGAATGGACAACCCAAGCAACAAGGCCCTCCAATGCCTTGGATGGATTCTCTACAGATAGATTCTCTAGGACTACTCACTGGGAACACAGTAAGTACCATGCAACACTTTCATTTAGAGAAAGAATTCTAGTTCCTTCCCCTCTGTGGATTTTCTCCAATTTATCCTGTTCATACAGGACCTAGTTTTCACATAGCTGTTTAAATCTCATCACCCCCAGTAGACTACGAGCACTCGTTACCTGTGTGACCTTGAAAGCAGACTTATTTTTTGCCTCTTTTTTTATCCCCAGCACTTAGCACAGTGGCTAGCACACAGCAGGCACTTTATTTAATATTTATTAAATTTAATGACTGACTGATAGGAATCTCCAAGATAAGAAGGTATGGAGGGGGTGCTGCTTACAATCTGTATTGGTGGAGGGAAATGCCTATAATGATTATAAGCATTATAATAGATATAAATTATACATCTATATTATAGACATAGATTAGATTATTAATATATAACAGATATCTATAAATAGACATAAACCTAGAGACAGATATCTATGAGCAGACATATATATCAATAGATGGATAATACATATGAAATTATTAATCTATTCCATAGATTATGTATCTATAAATTTATCATCTATAAAAGATGATAGATTTTTTTATAGAGCTATTGTATAATAGATGATAGTGTTACCTATCACAGATAGATCATATTGTACATGCATAGCCTATATCAGATTACTTACCAGTTTGGGGAGTAGGAAAGAGAAGGAGGGAAGGAGAAAAAATTTTTGAACTCAAAATCTTATAAAAGTGAATGTTGAAAACTAAAAAAAAATAGATAAAAGATTTATCTAACTACCTATAGTATTGTCATTCAAAGCTTGCCAAAGAGCATCAGGTACCCAGGCATTATATTCTAACTTCCTACTACATTAAGTTTCAGAAATGCCAGAATAAATGAAGTTTTAAGAAAAGACAGAAAAATAAATAAAATTAAAGCTGACAATCAGACTAACAAAACACCTGAGAAGGAAAGGGCAATGTGGGGGAGGCACCCACGGTATAATAATTACCCAGGAAGGAAACCGATGAAGTGGAGGAGTTGGAGGTTTGCCTCCAGCTGCCTTCTTTGCAGCTGAATCACATATTTCTGAATCTTCTGAACAAGGTGCTTCAAAGGAGTCATAGGAAAACACTCCATCATCATAACCAACATCCATATTTTCTACAATCTCTGTGCCGTCTCCATCCACTAGATCAATGTCCGTTTCCTGAGGTTTGAGGGGTCGGATCATGCTTATAGCATTTCTGTTTCTGCCAAACATCCGATCAGAACTTAACTGGGGCTGACTCAAGTGTCTTTTGGCCAAAGCAACACTTATACTAAAAACATTAGGAATCCTTAACTTTGTGGGGGGCAGATTTGAGGAAGGATGGAACGGCATCAAATGCTGACGTCCTTCTGTGGGCAGTAGGCTAGGATTCTTGGGTGCTAAAGCTGGGGTTAAAATAGGACTTGGGGTGTTGGCTTCACTAGAAGAAGATGAATAGTCCAGTCTCTGGCACTGAAATTTCTTGTTCAGTTCATCTGAAAAACCATCTTTCCCTTTATTACTCCATGATTCACAATTTCCTTTTCCACTTGTACTGTTCTGAGCCTTCCATTGTGCTTCCTGTTGCCAGGAATATAACTTCTTGTGCTCTGTTCTCTTAATGCCAAAACTCTCTTCCTCAAATAAAGAACTGCTGTCATCAGATGCTGTCAAATACATTTCACTTCCCATTCTGCTGTACCTGGTACTCTCCTCTGAAGTATGACTAGAAAAGGTAGAGTCACACCTGGATTTTGATCTTTCTTTGCTTTCTTCCTCCTCATCAGAACTCCAGTCACTTACTGTGACACAGGAATTCTCTGATGTGTCTTTGATGCCATCTACACTTTGTAGGGTATAACTTGCCTTTGTTGCCCCATTCTGTTCCAAGGTACAGGAGTTTTGCTGCAAAGACCTCTGACCTTTGTTGTGTTCTTGTACTTGGGCACCAAGGGAAGTTTCTGGGATGTCCATTTCTAGAAAAGAAAACATCAACTTGGCAAGATGCTTTAAATAAGCTTGTCTATTTGTAAATTGTTTTTTTATATATACTACTTTTCAATAACTAGCAATTTGGTACAAACATAGCCACTCTAAATTAAACTTGGTTATTCTTTTTTACATAAGCTTGTAAAAATCATGGCCTTTAATGAAAACATCACCTCCAATCACTTAGGAGAGCTGCCATGGGCAGTATTGCAAAAGAAAGCTTTCATACAGAAGATAAGCTAGTGAGAGATTCAAAAGACATGCATAAGTTTAAAAATAAATAACACCAGGGGGTAAATACCTTCTCCAAGATTTCCTTCTGGGAACTCAGGTTCTTTAGATGATATCTTGCTCACTTCCTCTGATTTAATGACTTGCTGAGGACTCTTTGCTCTGGATAAAAAGCATCCAAAAGTCAAACTGCTTAGGCGTTGGCCTTCTGAAGGCTTTGGTGGGGAGGCGGTGGATAGATTCTTCCCTTGAACTTCTGCAGTAAAGTAATTGAGAATTACCATATGTCTCTCTAATGGACTGCACATGAGTCCAAGGCATACAAATATTTGGATAACTCTCTTCACCATACAAGAAAAAAAAGGCAAAATTTCATTCTTTATCCCAGAAGATTCCTTTATGTCAAAGACCACCTACGAATCAAGTAGCCTATGAGAAAATGTTGTATTTTAAAATTGTCTTAAGTTCAAAAATGTGTTTTTTGAAAGTTTAGAGGTAAAGAATATGATCCCTTTATAGAATGTCAGCCCTGACATAAAAGTAGTTTAGAACCTGGCAGTAGAAGCTTAAACCAAAGCATAAGTGAATCCTGCTTACTCAAACTGCCACCTGAAGCAGCCAAGAACTGAGGAGGCATGGCTGTGATGCCGGTATTTTGTCTGTCTGTTTTGATGTTGTTTTGCCAGATTCACCTGATGGTGAAGGACAGTGCTGCTGGTGTAGAGGTCCTGTTCCTAGCAGTCCTCAGCAGGAGTCCTGGGCAGCTCCAACGGGCTCCCAGCAGTCTTTCTCTCAGCAACTCAGGCTCCACGATACTGGATACTACTCTCCCAAAAGTCCTTCTGGCCTTCTCTAGGCTTGGGCCTCTCTCCCAATTCATGGCCCCTCCCAGTTCAGCCCTCTTTCTTCACGTCAAAAAGTCCATCCCACAAGGGGGATTCACAAGCTCTGGGTTTTAACACTCAACCCAAAAACCAAGCCAATACAGGGGCATCTCCAAATTCTATTACCATTACACTACCCTGGGTAGCTCCCTTTTATGGACTATCTTCCCCCATTAGAAGGGAAGTGCCTTGAGGCTAGGGACTGTCTTTTCCTTTATAATTGTACTCCAGTACTTAGCACAGTGTCAGACCCATTATAAGTGCTTAATAAATGCTTTACTTATCTATCAGTCTTTATAAGAAGAGTTTCCAATTAATTTATACCTACACTCTGGGAGAACCCCCAGAAGTCTGATTATCTTAAACATACATTGATAATAGCTTAAGGTAGTCGAGATGGTACCACAAAGCATCTAGATATTTTAATGGTGATTATTCATTTAAATCTTCGAAGGATCACAGATTTAGAGCTGAAAAGGACCTTCTATGTCACCTAGTCCAACTCCTCATTTTACAGTTGTGGAAACTGAGGCAAAGAAAGATCAAGGGACTTGGCCAAGGTCACACAAGTAGTAAGTGCCAGAGCCATGACTTGAACTTGCACTCTTGCTCTAAAATCAAGACCCTTTCCATTGTTCCACATGCCTTCATAGAGATAGTTCTTACACACACACACACACACACACACACACACACACACGTTTGTGTATATTGCAACAAAGACTATAGCTTTTGTTTAAAAAACACAATATTGACTGGATCAGGAGGTTTTTCCTGTCTTACTTGTGTTTAGGAAGGGGACTTTAAGTAGAATATTGCAAATACTATCAGACGTGGTCAGTATATTGATTGGTTTTGCTCAAAGACTTTTCTTTATTTCTTTTTCACTCTATTATAGGGAATAGCTTGCTAGATAGATGAGAAGGGGAAGACATATATTCAGAAATAAATGTAATATGTGAAAATGTTGTCAAAAAGACAATTAAAAAAAGAAAATTAATGAGAATGAAAAAGATGCGTGGTTGTATAATACCTGCATTTTACACTGAAGTTGCATTTTGAGAATGAAAAAACGGACTGAATTAATGAATGTTCTTAAAATAAGTTAATTAAAGTACCCCAAGAAAGGGTACTTTAAGACCAAATGGAGTCTAAGTTTTTAACAGCTACCAATGTTACTGAATAGATAACTACAAGAAATGGAAGTAAAACATCTTAGAAAGAAATAATCAGCATTTAAGAGCATCTCTATCAAATCTAACTTATTTAAGTAATAGCAAATCGCATATTCACTCCTTGAAATTTAATCCTGGAATCTTAAGCTGAACACTGGATCAAATGCTTTCCATCATGTGGGTAGAATATAAAGACCAATAAATAAATAGAGTATTTATTAAGCACTTATTATAGATTGGACACTGTACTAAGTATTGGAACAAATACGAAGAAAAAGACAGCTCCTGCCCTGGGGGAGGGGGAGAATATAGACACATATGCATACACACATGCATACATAGCTGTGTACACGTATGTGTGTATTTGTATATGTATGCATCTTCCAATCTGCTACTCTACTAGAACTCGTATATCCAAATCAGTGATTTGCTCAGTTACCTGTATATACTCTATCCACAATTCTGCATTGCTGAAAAATTGTTTGCAACTCTCTTTACCTCATGTCATCAAATCTAAAACCAAACTCAAGATTTCACTTAGTCCTTCCTGACCTTCCTATTTCTATCAATGGAATCAGCATCATGCCAGTGAACAAAGTTAGAAAATTCTGAGTCATTTTTGACTTCTGTCTCTTCCTCACTCCCACCTTCATTCTTTTTTCTCCATTTCCATTGCAACCACCTTTCCTGAACTATTGCAATAGCTTCTAATTGGTCTCCTTATCTACAGTTTCTGCCTTCCTCTGATTCATCCTACACACTGTTGCCAGATTAAGCTTCTTACAGTGGAACTCTAATTATATTATAACTTACTCAAAAACCTTCAGTGGCTACTCATTAATTACTGAATAAAGCATGAATTCCTCTATTTGGCATTCAAGGTCATCATAATTTGTACCCAGCAAAGGACATCATATCTTCTCATTCTTTGAATCCCATATGGTATCTAGCTCAGCACATTCATTCATTCATTCATTAAACAAATGCTCACTAGGTACTAGGTGGCAAGGCATCTTGCTAGATACTGAAAACAGAATGAAAAAATGAAATAATCCTGGCACTCAAGGAATCTACATTCTATTACACACAGAATAGAGATACAACATGTACACAAGTAAATAAAAATATCTGAATTACTACAAGGTTATCTCATGGAAGAAACTGCTATTACGTGGGTGTATTAGGAAAGGTATCATTTAAAAGGAGGAGAATTTTGAAGGAAGCTAAAGATTCCACAAGGCAGAAATGAAGCAAGAATGTATTCCAGATATGGTGCACGTGTGTAGAAAAGGCACAAAGCAAGGACTTGGAATGTTGTATATGCAGAAAAGCTAGGAAATCAGTATGACTGGAAGAGAGTAGCAAGAGGGGAATAACATGAAATAAGGTGGCAAAGGTAAGTGAAAGCTAAATTGTATGTGAAGAGGGGAAGGAGAGCAGGTAAGAGGGGAATGACAGGTTGAAGATTTCATATATCTATGTTTATATCTGTAGACATAGCTCTATCTATCTCTATCTTTATATCTCTGTCTATCTATCTATCTATTAGAGAGAGAGAAAGAGAGGGAGGGAGAAAGAGGGAGAGAGAAATAGAGAGAGTTGGACTTATGGTCAGGAAGACAGGAGTTTAGTTTGAGTCTCAGATACTTTCTAGCTGTATTGTGGCCTTAGGCAAGTTATTTTCACCCTCTCAAACTCAGTTTCCTCATCTATAAAAATGTGGATGAAAATTATATCTATTGTGAGGATCAAATGAAATAATATAAAGTGCTTTTCAAACCTTAAAGCACCATATAAAAGCTAGTTACTATCCAAATTCTAGTTTTTATCTTAGAATCAATGGATTAATTAAAAATTAATTAATTAAAAATTAAGGATTTTTTTGAGGATTTTCAGAGGGAGATGGTCAAACCTGTGTTTTATGAATAGCTACTTCTCAACTGAGTGAAGAATAGATTGGAGAGAGGAGAAAAGAGATTCAAGAATAGTCTGTCAATGAAGTAGACAGAGTTCCAGGTCTGGAGTCAGGATGATTCAAATCTGGCCTCAGACAGCCTTACTAGCTGTATGACCCTGGGCAAGTCGTAAGTCACTTAACCCCATTTGCCTCAGTTTCCTCAATTGTAAAATAAGCTGGAGAAGGAAATGGCAAAACACTCCAATATCTCTACCAAGAAAACCTCAAAAGAGATCATGAAGAGTCATACATGACTCAAAACGACTGAACAACCACAAAGCTCTTGCTATGTGTCAATCACTGTGCTAAATGCTTGGGATACAAATATAACCAAAAAGAGTGCTGGCCTCAAGAAGCTTACATTTTAGTTGGGGTGGGCTGGGGAAGGACACGTAAAATGAGCTGAAAAGCAGGAGAGTAGAGGAAACTACCTGTATAAGGGCATGGTGTCACTAGATGTCATAGAAGCAGGACAGTCAAGACTTGACAACTAGTTGGATATGGGAAAGGGAAGGCTCAAGGATAATTTCAAGGGTGCGAATCTGGTTTACTAGAAGGATAATGTTGTCACCAACAAGTTTGGGTAAGTTTAGAAGAAGGAGGAGTTTGGGGAGAAATATAATGAGCTTTGTTTCAGACACATTCAATTTAGGATAGTTATGGGATATCCATGTGGAGATTTTCTAAGTAATATGGGACTAGAGTTGAGGAGAGATATTAGAGGTAGATATGGAGATCTGGGAGTCTTCTACCTAGAGACTATCTCTAGACAAGGGGTGGGAAATCTGTGGCCTCAAGGCCACATGTGGCCCTCTAGGTCCTCAAGTGTGGCCCTTTGGATTCATTCGGGCCACACTTGAGGACCTAGCTTCAGGGCCATATGTGGCTTCAAGGCAGCAGGTTCCCCACCCCTGCAACCCATGGGAGACAATATTTTATGAAGGCAGAGAATACAGAAGAGATAGAAGACAGCCCCATATAAGGCCTTGAGAGATACCCATGTTAACTGGATGGAAGGAAGGAAAGGAGGAAGATGAAGAGGAGGAGGAGGAGGAGAAGAAGGAAGAGGAGGAAGAGGAGGAGGAGGAGGAGAAACTAGCAAAGGAGCCTGAGGAATGACCAGAAAGGCAGGAGGAAAGTGAAGAGAGAACAATGTCATGGAGGCCAAGGGAAGATGAGTAAATATTGGTTATGTTGAATTGATTGTAGTAGTAGAATTGATTGATGGTAGTAAATCTTCATTCCTCCCTAGTGATGGATTTGATTTTAAGAAATAGTCAAAATTCACTGAGAGGCAAGTCAGGTATATGAGGCAAGTGCTCAAGCAGGATTAATTTCCATCCAAAACTGAGATGTCACTATAAAGGAATAAGAGCAATTTTCTTACATGGCTCACAAATTAGTTTGAAGGCAATTCCAAAAGAAAATCCTAAAAGTGTTTTGAGCCAGTGGTGGTATCATTGGAGAATGCATGGAGCTTCTCTAAGCAACTATGTTGAAGAGCAATATTCACTTGCAAGAGTTCGGGTTCATTTTTTTCAAAAAGTTTATTCTCATATTTCATGGTTATATTTTATTCAGTGTTCATTTTGTCTAAAAGGTGCATAAGAATGAAAACAAGAGTTCTTTATACCCACATACACCCAAATTCAACTATCTTACTTAAAAAAAAAAAGCCATGTACCTTGCAGTTTTGCTTGTATTGTTCTTATTTCTTCAGTTTGGTTTTGGTTGATCAAACGAAGGTTCTGATTTTCCAGTTCCAGCTAAAAGCATACAATGTAATTCAGTTCTAATCGGATAATATTTCTAAAATGAACTTGTAGATTACCATACTTAGATAACATAGGTACCTCATTACTCTCAGCTTGGATCTAAGTAAGCAAAGGCAAAAAATGAAGGCTAACCAATTTATCAGGTGAAATTGATCATCACAGACTGTCAACTTAGAAAATTATGGCCTCAGATTCTTTCTTTTTTTTCCCCTCAAGCAGATTTGTCTCAGTGATCCAGATAATTACCCTACCTCTCCACTTGACTGTACCGCTATGAAAATGGATATTTTAAAATTACTCTAAATAGTACTGAAAGGATTTTTACCACTTAATTTATCATATAAGCTAAACATTTTCTGATATTTAGATGTGTAAAACATCAATATAATATTATATACTTACAAGTTCCACAATTCTTCTAAATTTTATTTATAATTAACTCATTAGGACTCTGACATTTCTAATGACAACTTGTCATATATATGTTCGATATTTTTTTTTTTAATTCAGGAGAAGCCAATGAAATTTAGTCTTGCCTTCACAAATATACCAAAAGACAGCAGCACCACCAACTGACCAGAATTTTGCATTTCATTCAGAATCATCCCATTTTTTCTGTGACTTAACTCTTCAAAAGAAGCAAAAAGGAAAGCTAAATACCTCTTGTAGTTTGACTGTCACCCATTCTTTAATCTTGGCTGCTTTCTCCTCTATTATCCTGGCTTCTTGTATTCTGATTTGTTTCTGAAATCACATTAGCAATTCATCAGTGAGATGAAAACACAAACGTTCCAATCTAGGAAGTAATAGAAAAAATTAGACTGAGGAGCTTTGGTTTGGATGTCCAATTTTGACACTGTTCAGCTGGTAGACTCTGGGTGAGTCATCAGACCTCTCAAAGTCTCAGTTTCTTAATCAATAAAATGGGAATAATATTTGCAGTACCTGCCTTCATAGGATTCTCATGAGGGAATGTGTGTGATAAACCACAAAATGTGAAGAGTTTTTATTCATATCATAAGCAGTTGTACTGCGATCCTCCTCTTACTGGGAGTAGAGCAGTTATATATTACCGTTTACCCTATCAGGAAGGCACTTTTTTGGAGAATGTTAATAATATAGCCACAATAATTTCTGGTAAGATTGACTTGCAAAATGTTTTTTTATCAGTCATTTTAACCAATTCCCTTTTGTCTTATGTATGCATGTATATACATACATACTTACAGGTTCATATATATGTGTGTGATATAAATAGATGGATATATGTATGAGTGTGAATATATGAATATATGTCATGTTGATCTATATAATATACATATATATGCCTGTAGATGTGATATAGATGGATATGAATATATTCGTGTACACATGTATATGTATGTAGGTATGTATGTAATGAGGGTGATGTGGGGGATTTCCTTATTTTCTGGATAGAGGCATCTCCCACCAGATGTGGAATGGGCTCCAGTTCCTTTATGTAGGTAAGGCCTGTTCTGATCCTTTACTGAAAGACCTTGTTGAAATGACACAGCAGTTCCTAATTGTCGAGAGTGATGGATGATGGTGTCAAAGATGATTGATCATAGATAGAGTCAGGAGGAACTGAGGACAAACAGGCCACTCCCCTTTATTTCCAGCAGAGGGCTTGGGGTAGGGGGTTGTGGGGGTGAAGAGAAGGGGATTTCTCTCCTTTTCTTTTCCCCAGCAGCAATGGCAGCTACAAGCCCATGGAACACCCTCCCTCCTTAACTCTGCCTCCTGGCTTCTCTGGCTCCCTTCAAGTCCCAGCTAAAACCCTATCTTCTTTACGAAGCCATTCTTGATCCCCCTTAATGCTGATGCTTTTCCTCTGTTAATTATTTCCTGTTTATCCTGTCTCTGTCTTGTTTGTACATAGTTATTTTCATGTTGTCTCCTCCAACAGACTGTGAGCTCCCTGAGAACAGGGACTCCCTTTTTCCATTTTTTACATCCCCAGCACTAAGCACAGTCTGGCACATAGTGGGCACTTTATTGACTAAATGACTGACATGGAAGATTGTGCGCTTTCTAGATTGTCTTGAGGCCTTAGCTTTATTTTTCTTTTTTGCTTGGGTTCAGATCCCATTTTTGATACTACCTACCTATGTGACCTTGAAGCAAGTCACTGACTTTCCTGAGCCTCAATTTCCTCATCTGTAAAATGAGAAAGTTTGGTTAGACGGCCTCTGAGGTCCCTTTCATCACTAAAACTATGAGCATGACTAATGTAACTGCTACCTGCTAAACTGATAACCCACCAAAGTCTGCAGGAAATTTAGATTCTAGGTGCCATGTTTTGGGGGAGGGCATTGGTAAACAGGAAAATCCAGAGTACATTAATTGGTATGGTAAAGGGACAAGAGAGCATGCCATCAGCTGAAGAAGTTTTAGTCTGGAAAACACTCAGGGGGGTCATGACAGCTGCATTAAAAATATTTGCAGACTTAACATATGGAAGAGGGATTAACCTGAAAAGTAGAACTAGGAGCAATGAGTGGGAGTTACAGAGAGGCAGATTTATTTTTAATTTGGGGAAAAAGACTCTTTTTTTTTTTTTTTTTTTAACAATTAGAGCTGTCTCCAAATCTGAAATAAGTTCCCTCAGGATGTTACGGAGGATGGCCATTAAAAAAAAGTGTTTGCTTCAAGTCTAGGACTTTAACTGGGTAAATAGGTTCTAGAAGATCTGAAACATCTAGCAATCTAGAACTAAAACTAAAACTAAAGACCAAAGGCTAGACATCTAGAGAATGATGCAGCATCTCATCACATCCAGAAAGAGCTGAGGCATACAGGTACATATCGATGCCGCCCCACACTGCCCACCTCTCCCTTTGTTCTATCTCTCCTCGTGTGTGTGTGTGTGTGCGCATTTGTGTGTGTGTGTGCACGTGTGTGTGTGTGCGTGTGCGTGTGTGTGTGTGTGACTTGGAAGAAAAGATTCAAGAGAGGGACAACTAAGAAATACTAAAGTCTGAAGCCCACATTTTTGAACAAAGGAGTAGGACGGGTTTTCAGACTTCTTCTGCAAGCTTTCTTCTTTGTTTATTATTTTAACCCACAGCATGTTTCCCTGAAGTGCTTAGTAGTAAAACTTTCACAACACAAGTGAGGATTGTATGCTGTTTTCGGGGCACAGGGCAGGAGAAGAAAATTCTTGTGTCTTCTCATACAGGCAAAGCTAGGAAGCTTAGGAAACCCATATAAGGGGGAGAGGAAGTGGAAGGGAGCCAAGGTCTGGGGTTTTCTGGTAAAAGAAAAATGGGAGTCTGCAGCACCACAAAGGCTAAAAACAAAACAAAACCAAAAAACTGAATGTCAAGTCTATTTTCAAACTAATCCCTTTACTGCCTCCATATTGCCAGGAAAGGCAAAAAGTGAAAAGAGGTATTCAAGAAACCAGTCAGAAAATAAAAACATATATAACTATTTCTGGGTACAGTAAGAACTACTCTGACCACAAATTCAGAAACGAAACCACCACATCTGAAAGAAAAGTAAGCCATTTCGGAAGTTCCTTAAAGAAAGACTAGTTTTGAGAAATATTTAAAAAGTAATACAGAAAAGGAGCAACTTTATTCTCATAAGTAATAAAATTTTAAAGTGAGTACACTAAAAAAATTATCATTCAAATGATATCAATCTTTAATATGGTTTTCTTTAAGTGCAAACACTAGCAAACAAAACCACTATCGGCATAACAGATGTTCACGACAAACATAAGCGATGAAGAACATGTTCTGTAACCTTTCCAATTTCTTAATGGATCACAGATTTCAGGATGGACATGGGGCCATAAGGCTATAGGCTGTATAGCAGGCCTGCACAACCTGCAGTCCTAGGGCAGCAGGCATGCCAAAGGATTTGGGGCTTTGGGGATTTAACGAAAAATGTAGAGGATGTCTTCCTCTACATTTTCAAGGGCTGCCTGAAATCCTTTGGCATGCTGCAAGCAGCTTGTGGGCCACAGGTTGTGCAGGCCTACTATAGAACAATAAGGCTGGAAAGGACAAGAAATCATCTAATGCCACCCCCCCCAACTCCTCACTCCCCACAATTTTTCTGATGGGGAACCTGTGGCCTAGAGAAGATGAAGGGACTTACGCAAGGGACTCACACAGGTAGCAAGTGGCAGAGAACCCAGGTTCTCCAAATACAAATCACTCATTCTTTACAAAATGTTTTCGTGAAGTAGAACTTTGGTACTATAAATTAGAAGTGAAAATCCAAAACAAAGGTTTGCTTCAGAAACAAACCTTTCTATTCAAAAGGTCTATAATAATAAATGTTTTCTTCTTTAAAAATGTTTTCTTCTTTTAGAAAAAAACACAATCAGAAACCCCAAAACTTATGAAGCTTCTCTGCATTCAATGTGTGTTTGGTATTAGCTTCAGGCTGCCCCACACTTAAGAACAAGAAAATCCCATTTTTCTTAAAAATAACCATATTTGCTAAACTCTTTCAGTGGCTAAAATCAAACCCATCATTTCTAATCCCAGTTTTCTCACACACCATTGTGTGTAAAAAGGCACACAGGTTTCTTCTTTCCCGTTCTTGGTGACTGTGTATAAAGAAATTCATTCATCCATTTCAGACATTTGGATGATAGAATTCGGATTGCTAACCTGTTCTTCAAGTTGGAGTTCCAAGTTCTGTATGACATCATCCTTCTCCTGGAGCAGAGTCTCCAGATCTTGACACTTTTTATATAATCTGGTCTCAGCTTCGCTCGTTTGAATATTGGCTGCTTTTAATTTCTCCTCCATAGCCTGTACCTAATTAAGGTGAAACATGAAAGATTTTACTTGGACTTAACACACACACATATATATATATATATATATATATATATATATATAATTATAATAAAAGTCACTATTGCGTTGCATTTTAATCTTGTTCTGATATTCAGATGATTAATAACAACAAAAACAGTAACAAAGGCTAGCATTTCTACAGCATTTCAAAGTTTGCGAAGCACTTGATCTATGATAACTCACTGGATCCTCAAAAGATCCCTATGAGACAGGTATTATTATTATATATTATTATTCCTATTTTACAGATGAAAGAAACTGAGGTACATAGAGGGTAAGTGACTTGCCCAGGACTACATGGCTGAATAAATGTCTGTGGTAGATTATGAACTCATGTCTTCCTGATTCTAAGTCCCACACTCTATCCACCTAACTGAGTCCCAAAAAATACTTCAATGTGGGTACATGACTTCTATGTGGGTACATATCACAACCATTCTACACTTTCTCATCTACGATTCTTATCCATATCCCTTCATAAATCTTCTACAGAATATGCATTCGATGCACTGGAGTACCTTCCTCTGGTTCTTTCCGTATTTTAAAGGGTACCAGTAAAGCACTTAGGATCTCTCTATCTCTCTGTGACTGGCCCATGTGCTTTTCCAGTCATATATAAAGGGATAATCATAAAGAAAAAAGAACTTGGTGAGCTTCTATATATTTAACCTTAGTACTAAAATCATTACAAAAATGAGATTATTTTTGCACTATATAAGAGCATGTCTTGACATCTCAAATATTCCTAGTAGACTTCTGTCTTACAGAATTTGCATGATTACCATGGCACTGAAAACATACATAACTTTTCCCCCCAAAACATTCTGGAAAGACAAAAATGATGTTTTCTGAGCATTGTACTAATTTATTCACCATTTTAAAGGATAAAAATAGAAAATAGAATAATTTTAAAAAATGAATAGTTTAGGGGAAAGACAAGATCGAGACTAGGTGAATCAACAAAATAAGTGGCTAGATCTATTCAACAGGAGGAAGATTATACAAACAAAATAGAGGAAATAAAAGGAAAGAAGCTAGAAAGTCAAACATGAAAGAAACATAAGGTAAAAAGGAAGGAGATGAATGCCAACATCAAAGTAGAGTTTTGGCCTTAGTGAAGGTATCAAAGATTGTAGATCCCATCTAGATTTTCCCCCAGTGTCCTATCTGGTTACACTGAATATCTGGGAGGACCGTGTATCTGTCTGCTTATGATTTGTGCCTACCCACATTTGTGTGGTCATGTGGTCATGTATGTATGCCCTCCCTCCTTCTCCTAACCCGTGATTTTCATGGGGATGAAAACAAGTCCCAGTGAGAAAACTCCCTCTATCAATGACTTAGAGTCTTTGTGAGCTACTTGGAAGACTGAGAACTTAAGTAATGTGCCCAGATTCAACAGCCAAGACATTAATTGAATTCCACAAGCGTTTATTAAGCACTTACTACATGTGAGAACAATCATTCTGCAAGTAATTTTAAAATTAAAATGTTACTATTTCTATCCTTTTGTTTCTCACTTCCTTCTCAGCATTTCTAAGATAATAAACTTCATCTTCCTCTAACACCAAATAATGGGAAAAATCAAAGCCTTGGGAATTGGGAAGGGGAAATGAAGAAAGCTTCCAAATGCTATAAATGATCTCAAAAGAATACGAGTGAGAAACTGACAAATATAAGGGTGCAAACCAAAACAGAGAGGAAAGAGTTCCCCTTAGATGTTTATCTACAAAGGGATGTGTGAGGATGATGTTTGAAGTTTAGGGGACTGAAATATAAAGAGGGGAGAAAATATAAACTACTCGGGGGAAAGGAGAGGCATGGTAGAGAGGAAAAGCAAAGAATCTGAAATAAAGCAATAAAAAACTACCTGTGGAAAATAAAACGAAAGATGTCCCTATTCGAGGCTCAAAAAAATGTTTGGCAATTGGCATTCTGAGGCTTCCACGAGACGTGGAACTCAGGTTATTTTAGTTTTACGGCATGAATGCCACCTTTCATCCGTGGGCCCTGTGCAATGTGAATTCATCTCAGAAGCCAAAGAAAAAGCTTCTGTTCAAATGCCTACCCATAAGGCTGTATAACTTTCATAATAAAAGAAGGAAGGAAAAGGAAACTCAGAGAAAAAACATATTGCAATAGCAATACTCTTAAGAGTTCAACCGTTAATCCTGGGTTAGGACCTATGAGACCCCTTGAATATCATTTTGTCCAGTGCCTTCACTGTCCAGGTAAGAAAGCCCACGTGTAGAGAGAGAAAGTGATTGACCAAATGTCACAGAAGTAAATGGGAGAATCACAATCTGAAACCAGGTCTTTGAAGTCTAAATGCAGAGCTCTGTATGCTGTGTCACAAGGCCGATGTTATGAGTTCCGTTGCACTAAAGTCAACCACCTTTACTTAGCCACTTTCTGCCAGTGTGACTTAAGACGACGGGAGATGCACCACAATCCTCTCTCAGCCTATGAAAACCAAAGTAAGGTCTAAGATGATGTAGCCAGCCCCATCTAGGGCATTCTCCAGCCATGGTGGTAAAGTGAGAGGAACTCACTCAAAGTCTTGAGGATAAACAGCAGCAGAAAAAAACTGAAGTAAATGGGTACAGAGTGAATAGAATCAAACCTAATGCTTGACATGACATCTTCTAAAGAAATCTGGTTGCCATGTAAAATTACCCAGTCTGTGGCATTGTAAGACTTGCCCCTTAGAAATAACCGCTCCAGATCTCCAGATGTATAAGCTGTCATTGAGAGGGATACATACATACATACATATATATTTATATATGTATGTACCTACACACACACACATGGGACAAGAATAAATTGGGAATTCCAACTTTTGATAAGCTGGTTATGAAATATGATGTTTTTGTTCCAGACAAGGCTACAAATGCAGTCTTCTTCATGCATATTTTTCAGGCCTGACCAAAGCCTTCAGAGACATAAACAATCTTTCATACCATTGCCTGTAGCAAAGAAAATCCCCTGCAAGAATGGCTCTTACTTTCTCATGAAGAAGAGGAAGAGGCCATGGGTTACAGATCACCAGGTCTGCCTCTCACAGAGTTCCATACTATTCCATGTTCCAAAAAGTCTGGATGTCAGGGCATTCTGAGAAATCGGGATGTATTTTTGAATATGCTATCAGAATTACAGCAAGCAAAGAAAACTCAGTTCAATTAATTTTTGCTGGGCCTAAATTGCATAGTTATCTAAATGATTCAGAGCTTGTATAAAGTAAAATCACAGACAAATTTGAATTGTATGTTAAATCAATTCTCAATCACCCAAGCATGAAAGAGCCTCAGGGCAGGGAGTATAAGCCCTTTGCCTCCTGTTGGCTTTTACTCTATGGATAGCTCATCTATCCTTTCAATCAATTAATTAACAAGTGTTTAAATGTCTATCATGCCAGGCATTGAGCTCTCAACATAGGCCTTCACTGCTTAGCTGATCTTGGAACACCTCATTGCTACCCCCTCAACCTAGAGTGTTCCCAGAGTTTTCTAAGCAGGCTTCAAGACCTACCACAATCCTAGATCCATTTTCCCTCTGCAGGATATACTAATGAAGGAAACAGTGAATTAGGGTTCAGGTTAGGGTTAGCCCTACTCTCCTTATGGATTAACATGCATAATCAAAAATTCACTATATTTTCCAAGCAAATGGCGATAAGGCATACCCTATGTGCAAATTGCAAAAATATGAATATAAAGACTTAGGATTATCTCAGCATGTAAACTGCATTTAATAGAGTTTTCAACTCTAGACTATTTTCTATTTAAGAATCACCGAAAGCTCATTACCCATTCCAATCATATTTTGATCACTATATTTTTTGGCAAATTACTCTAGGATTTATACAAGGAGGAGACCAGGATACTTCTCAGTTAGAGGATAAAAGAATCAAGTATTATATAAAACAAGTTTCCATAAAATGCGAGATAGCAGAATATGCTAAAGTAATATGGTATTCTAGGTGACAGGGCTCTTAAACTCTTATTGTGTATCATCAATGACTATAGGAAGTGAAAGGTGAAATTGAGATAAAAGGAAAAAGAAAAACTGAATGGGGAGAAAAAGGGGTGGGGGGAGTAGCCCCAGACAAGCTCTAGGTGGCTGAGAAGAAGGAGAAAGCCCAAAGCAGTAAGGACACCCAAGGTATACCTGGAAGGTGAGTAGCCCTGAAATAACAATAATGAAAAAGCATCACCCACTTGGTAGTTTGCCGAGGATTAATCTTGCCTGGTGTCAGATCAATCAAAGGGTATATACTCTATCCTTAGGAAGCTTATGGTGCTCCCAGGGCTTCAGCCAACCTAGTACAAGTTTTTCATTACATCCTGTGTTTCTTTTAACCCTTTTGTTAATGACGGTGAACAGCAGGCCTGCATGGTGATAAAGACTGACCTTCTCACTGTTTCTTGAACACATCCTTCACTTTGCTCATATTATTCTCTGTGTCTGGAGTGCTTGACATCTGCTGAAATCTTTTCAACCCCTAAAGATTTAGTAGAAAGACCACCTCCTCCGTGAAGCCTTCTCTGATCCCTCTGGGGGTAGGCGGTCCTTGACACTTTGGTTTGTATTTCCATCGGAATTTAAGCTCCTGGAGAACAAGCCCTACTTTTTGCCTTTCTTCGAATCACTATCTGGCATTTAGTAGGTGCTTAAAAAAACGCATGTTGACTGACTGCTTTACAAACTTTAAAATGCTATGTAAACATATATTATTATTGTTATCATTCTTTTTTGTGTTGCTATCTTAATTACAAATTCCTTTAGGCGAGGGCATTTCTTATGCATTTCTGGAGTTCCATTAGCTCCCAGGGCAGAGACTTGTGCACAGAACTTGATAAATGTTTATTGAATTTGAATCATTAAAGTCTCACTGGCAAAACATATGATCTTCTAAGCCTATAAAACCTTAACAGAGTGCTTGGAGAGAGCGTGCTTATTAATAAACATGGGGAAAACATAAAAAGCCAGAATGGGGCCAAACCAGTTTTAGCTGTCCACTGTTTTAAGCCTTGAAACATTCCTCCACTGTTCATATAAATAAAGTTGTTCAAATATCAGATGTGGCTCACTGAGAAAGGACAAGATGACTCTGAGTAACAGATAGGCCACAGTCCCATGGGCGCTGTTAAAGATACAGCAAAATGTTCAGTCGCTATAAATCATTAACATTTATTCAGTGCTGCAAAGGCCAATAACCTGAAACAGCTCATACTTGAGAACATATTCATTCTTTGTTCGTATTTCCTGTTAGTTTTAAAATTCCATTTAGGGCAATGAAGGAAAAGAATCTCTGCTAGAACATAACTTTGCTTATTCAAATGTTGTTCAAAGAGAACTGTGGATTTTGATTAGTTATAGCAAAGAAGTTTTTCAATCTCTGACATAGCTTTTAAAAAAAGTTTTCATTAGGGCTATGTATTTGAAACCACCAGTCCTTGTGATTTGTTGCTCAGAAATGAAGCACAAGGAATTTGAGGCTAGATTGCAGAAAAAAAAACCTTTAAATTTGACATATAAAGGCTAAGCTTTAGCTGAGAAATTCTCACTGAATGAACTTTTCTTTTTTTTTAACATTTGTTTTTAAAACTTTGATTTCCAGATTCTTTCCCTTCTTCCCTCCTCACCCACCCCCACTGGGAAGATAAGCAATTCAATACTGGTTGTATGTGTGTGGTTACCCAAAATGTTTCCATAGTGGTTATATTGTGAAAGACCAACTATATTTCCCTCCATCCTATCCCGGCCCCCACTTATTCTATTTTCTACTTTGACCCTGTCCCTTTTCAAAAGTGTTTGCTTCTAACTACCCTCTCTCCCAATCTGCCCTCCCTTCTATGATCCCCCCTCTTATCCCCTTTCCCCTTACTTTCCTGGAGGGTAAGATACCCAAATGAGTACGTATGTTTGAATGAACTTTCCAAGGGAAGAAGTGGCAGGCCCTTTTTTGATTACTGAAGTTGACTTCCCTTAGTGTGAAGTTAGGGAAGCCTTTCAGTAAAATCCACTGAAGAACACAGGGAAAAATTGAGGTAGGCAAAAAAAATAATTTAATCTTCTTATGTTTTGGAGAAAGAAGCAATTGTGAGCAACATTTAAAATTAAAAACATGGAACAAAAAATTCTTAAATTAACATGATTTTTAAAAAAAGTCTTTTGACTTTGAGTGTGGGTAGTAAAAGGTGAGAAAAGAATGAAGAAGCAGGGAAAGAATGGGGAAGAGAGAGACAGAGACAATCAGAGAAAAATAGGAAGCAAAAGCAGAATAATAATTAGGATGGGACAGCTGGAGATTTTCCCTGGGACACCTAAATGTATAAAGCACAAAAAATGTTTAATAGACTTTTATTGAGAGGGTTTTTTACATTGCCTAGATACGCTCATCCCTCTCTCCCCTGCCCCCCAAAGTTCCATAACTTATAAACACTTTAAAAAAAGACAAGACAAGAAAAAGTTCATCAGAACTGGTCAATACATTGAAAATATCTGACATTATATACAATGTTTCACCCCCCCAAACCCTTGGGTGCCTCTGTAGAGAAGTGGGGGAGGCGTCTTTTTATATCTGTGGTATGGGGACAGTCATGTTCTCTGTATTTTTTTTTTTGGAAGGGGTAAGGTAGGGCAATTGGGGTTAAGTGACTTGCCCAAGGTCACACAGCTAGTAAGCATTAAGTGTCTAAAGCTGGACTTGAACTCTAGTCCTGATTTCAGGGCCAGTGCTCTATTCAGTGCACCACCTAGCCACCCCAAAGTTCTCTGTAATTTTAAGACACACACAAACATAAAATGATTATTTTAAAAGACTGCATCATTTAAAATTTTTGTTACATTCACATCTTGACTTTCACTCTTTCATCAGTGTGGGAAGAGTATAGGACCTACTTAGTAAGAATAATTAAGTTACTAAGTTAACCAGATGGTAGGCTTCATCCTATAGCAGCATGAGGGAGGTGTTACAGTTCCTAGGGTAAAATCTCACCAAAATTTCTTAGGTTTCTGTTTTCCCTCCCAAGGGGCACTGTCCTAGAATCCAGGGGTGGGAAACCTGCAGCCTCAAGGTCACATGTGGTCCTCTAGGTCCTCAGGTGAGGCCTTTTGATTGAATTAAAACTTCACTAAACAAATCCCCTTAATAAAAGGATTTGTTCTGTGAAACTTGGACTCAATGAAAAGACTGCACCCAAGGACCTAGAAGGACACATGTGGGCTCAAGGCTGCAGGTTCCCTGTCTCTGGTCCTAGACTCTCTCCCACCAAAGTCCTGGTGTGTGTGATCTCATTCCCCACAGGGAACAGATATCAAAGGATGTCCCTGTTACTCAGTTGAACCTGTCTCTGTGACTCCTTGCATTATTTTCATATAACACAGTTTAGTTGTGTTTTCTCAGGGCATAAAAATCACTAGTTACAGCCCTAGAAGAGAAAAAGAGACACTCAGCGGTAGGCAGAAATCAAATGAACATATTTGCTGTTTACTGACTTAATACTGGACGCTCACAAGACAGATCCTCCACACACGAAAAAATACAAAGAAACACAGAAACAGAAAGAGTAATAGGAAAGGACACACACACATACAAAGAGAAAGAGAAAGAAGGAGACCTAGAGAAAGCTGGAGAGATACATATACCAAATCATGAATACACAAAGTTTCATGGAGGAACATTCTCATCTTGTAAAGACATTGCTACTGAAGATAGTAACAGGAGAACAATGCAAGGGAATTTTAAGCTCTGTGAGCCTCCACTCTGCCAGCAGGAAGTTAGTAAGATGTGTGACCTTGAGCAAGTTGACTGCTCTGGGCCTCAGTTTCCCTAGCTGTAATGTGTGGAGTTTGATTGTGAAGGTCCCTTCTGGCTTTACAATCTATGATGCTATGACTATTAAAGTCATGTTATGTTTTTCACAACCATGGGCATAAATGGGAATGTCTTCTAAGGTACACATTCCATGGGTTCCATGAAATCAAGCTGTATGACCAGATCTAGGCTGTAAGCCTAGCTTTCTCACTTCTGCTTTAATGTCTTACGAATAAAAATATGTGTAAGAGAAATTTTAAGATCCATCTGTTTACTATACCCTTTAGTTAAGTTCACATTTTATCTTTCTAGGACAAAGAAGTATCAAGAACTACTAAAGTTCCTATTTACTGGTTTGTTTGTTTTTTAAATCTCTCTATACAACCTTTTCATACAAAAATGTACATAGCAGTTCTTTTTGTATAAAGAATCAAAAACTATGGGAATGCTTATCTATTAGGGAGGGATTGACTAAACAAATTACAATATTATGCTGTAACAAATGATAAAATGGATTGTTTTAAAGAAACACGGGAAGACCTATATGAACTGATGAGGGGTGAAGTAAGCAGCACCAGAATAATTTATACAAGGACAACAACATTATAAAGAAAAATAACTTTGAAAGGTATAAGAACTCCAACCAATGCAGTAACAAACCAGTTCCAAAGGATTGATGATGAAGTAAGCTACCCACTTCTTGACTGAAGTGATGAACTCAAGATGTAGAATAAGCCATATATTTTCAGATATAATCAATGAAGGAATTTATCCTGCTTGATTATGCAAACCCTTGTTAAAAGGATTTTGTTTCTGTTTTTTCTCTTCTTTTTTTTCCAATAAAGTGGGGTAGAATGGTGGTGGTGGGAGGAGGAGAGAAAGGGTGGAGAGAGAGAAGAAAAGAGAATAGAAGAGAAAGGAAGGCAGAAAACGTTTGTTTGTTTTTTGAAGAGAAGAAAACAGAAGACCCGAAAGAAATACAAATAAGGACAACTTTAAAAGCTAAAAGTTGAAATTATTACATACTTAAAAAGAAAAGCAAACTGTAGATAAGAGAGACTTCCACTTTCCTATAGAATTCACCTTTTCTATTCTACCATGTATATACAAACACCCATTTTATTTGGTGTTTAAGTTCAGAATAAAAAAATTTAAATCCCTTCACCCTTGCTAAATTTATGTTGTTATAATATAGAATCAAATTTTTACAAATAGTAGAGATGCAGAGGGATGAGAATCAGCCTCATGATTTCGTAGGAATGATTTTTTACATTTTAATTATTAATAGTGGTAGTAATTAAAATTTTAAAAATGTTTGAATTATACCTGTTGAAAAGCTCTCTCTGCTTGACGGTCTGAATCAATAACTTGTCTCTCCAACTGCTGCATCTAAAGGACGAGGGAGGAGAAATCAAACATTAAATTCCCAATTTTCTTCTAAAAATTGGCTAAAAAATTCCTTAGGTTCAAACCATGTCATATATGTAATGTGATTAATCATATGTTAAAATGTCTAAAATAAATTTATTTAAGATTATTTCTGTATTCTAAAAAGTTTTAAATGAACACAAAATTAAATTATTATTGTTTTTATAAACAAATTTTTAAAATTATCATTTGGCAATAATAATGGCTAACATTTTTAAGACTCACAAATCTATACATACATTTTTTTCACATGATTCTAACAACAATCCTGCAATCTGGGTACCATAGGCATTATCCCCATTTTACGAATGAGAAAACTGAGGCTCAGAGAGTCTAAATAAATAGTCTACCCATGGTCACATAGTCAGTGACAGAAGCAGGACCTGAACTTGAGTCTTTCCTGAATTCACACTGGATAACCCCAATGAGGGAGAGGTTTAGGGAGTATATTTCTACTTTATACAAATGTAGCTCCTGAGCCCCCATCAGTATGCTTCTCATTTAACAAATCAGTCAAGTTGACACCATTAAGTCTTAATTAGAACCATTTACTAAACAGAGGGCAGTGCAAGAATAATTAAAACATAATATTCCAGAAATAAATGTAGGATATACTCTCCCACCAATGCTCACAGTGACCATGAGAAAAAATGAGCATAAAATTACAAAACCATTATATGAGAAGGGAATACATATTCACAATGCAACTCACAAGTGGACCATGAGTCTTGATGTTTACTGTCCCATTCAGGAACAGTCTACACAATAGTTGTGCATTACTCCTCTTCTCAAGCTCTGTTCTACTGGGAAGGGCAGCTCCTCAGCCTGTTGCTACCTGCCACTGTTCTGTATTCCTGAGGTAGCATTAAGTTCATTCAGCTCAACCAGGGATCTGCAAAACTTTCCCACATCCAGGCTGTTTTGAAGTTTCTACTTCCCAGGTAGTGGCCAGCAATGCAAAGAAAGGTAAAAGTAAAATCTTTTCTCTCCAAACCACTCTGCCCAGCAGTACAGCTTTTCCTCCAATCCATTCTGTCCAGTAGTAGATGAAAGAATAGATTCTTAAGCTCTATTTCCTCAAAAGATTCAGCTCTGGAAATTCTTCTCAAATCCATGTGGAGGTGATAGTAGTCAACCACCCTTTGGGAACCCAACCGAGGAGTACAAGTGTCCTTTTGGGGGACTGAAACCAGAGGAGGTACTTCAGTTAACTTCTACTGAAACCATCAGCTGAAGACTAGGGAGAGGAATTTCTTCTCCAGCATTCAAGACTTTTTGCCACTTTTCATTTTTTACCTATCTTCTCCACTGTAGTTTGGCATAGTACCCAACTAATATTTACTACATTATGAGGAGGACTGAATATACAAACTATAGTGAACAGGGTTAACTTACAGAGACTCTCTCATGTTACTCAGTACAGGATTAAGGCATTATGGTGTTTTCAGGTCTCTGCCCTCAGAAAGTTTCCGATTAATTTCTCTTCAGCCTTTGGGCTAAGTTTCCTCTTGGTTTGCTTCTTCCGGTCTCCATTCTTCCAGGTAGTTTTTTACATTTATTCCAGATGGCTCTTGATCTTCAGTCAGTTAGTCAAACATTTATTAAGCCCCTACTAGGTGCTAGGTACTGTGCTAAGTGCTGGAGAAACAAAGAAAAGACACAATCCAGACCCTGCCCTCAGGGAGTTTACAGTCTAATGGGGAAGACAACATGCAGACAACTCTATATAAACAAGATGTAGACAGGGTAAATTGGAGATAATCAATAAAGGGAAGGGGTTTGGAAAAGCCTTCTTGTAGAAGTTTGGATTTTAATTGAGACTTCAGGGAAGCCGAGAGGCAGACTGGAGGAGAGAAGGAATTCCAGGGAGAGTGGACAGCTAGTGAAAATGAATTATGAGAGGGAATATCTTGTGAGAGGAACAGTAATATAGCCACTGTTTCGAGCTTCTTCCTAGCAAGTTTCTTGTAATCTTTCTAGTCAACCTGAATCCTCATTAGCCCCTTTTCTAAACTTCACCATTTGCCATAGACTTACCTGCCCTAAATGATCAAGGATCACCATATCCCCTTTTAAGTGAACTGTGGGACATAGTGTTTGTTGAATTAAATTTAATTCCACCAAACAAAAAATACATAAATCAAACAGACAGCAAATGGTGAGAGGAGATTCAGGTAGGGAAAGTTTTTGATCAATAATACTCAGGTGATCTTTTCTTTTCTTTTTTTTTTTTAAATTTTATTATAGTTTGCATCATTCATTTCCACAAGATTTTGAGTTACATATTTTCTCCCCCTCTTTCCCCCACCC
>CM053585.1:70346646-70385529 GCA_028646515.1 Pseudochirops corinnae | reverse complement strand
ATATCTTTAATTTCTTCCTCTGAAAATTGCCTGTTCATATCCTTTGACCATTTATCAATTGGGGAATGACTTGTATAGAATTTAGAATTTAGTTAGAAGATATTTTATAGATGAGGAAACCGAAAAATTACTTAATATAGACTATGGGGATACCATGTATTTAAAATTATAATGAACTGGATTTGAAATGAATAGAACAGTTTAAATCCCACTTCTAATGTTTACTGTGTGTTAACCTCTTTGGGATTTAGTTTCCTCATATAGAATTAGAAAGATCTGAATTCAAATCCTACCTCAGACAATTACATGCAAAATTAGGGGAAATGGACTAAATTATTTCTAAAGTTCCATTCTGTTCTAAATCTAACATTTTTTTCCAAGATATTAATTTAAAACCAAGAAAATCTCTATCAAAAGAAAACAATTTTATTTTCTACAAAACATAGAACATTAAAAACAATGCATGTTTGCCATAACTTTTATTATTTTAAATGAAAGTCACAACTTTCATTATTTTTAATGAAAATTATCTATTAAAGTGAAAAAAATTCAGTCTGTGTGACTTAGAAAGCAGCACAGAATAAATACATTTGTTAGTTTTTAATTTATTTGCTCAAATGCTAAGGATTTTATGTAAGTCTATTTCTCATTTTCTTTATTATTTTTATTAAAGACTATTGAATCTGTAATAATTTCTGACAATTAATCTCAGTAACAAGGTTAGTATAAAAGACAATACTTCCTGCATTATCCTTCAAAATAGAAAAATACCATTTCAAAGCCCTCAAGGAAGCAATACAGGAAACATTCCTGTCAATTTTGACCTTTGTTGTTTGCCCTACAATGTAACACTTGGATTGGTTGCACAACCAGTCCCTTTAGGGAATTACTAGAAGAAACTGCTTTAGATCTGACTAGACTAAAAAGTGAAGGGTTTTGTTATTTTTGAAAAATTCTCTCTGAGTAAAGGGAAAAGTAATACACTAAGCTAGAAGCATCTTACACAAACAAAATGACTCAATACAAACATCCTCCTTTGACACATGGGATGAACATGGTACTTGCTTCCTTCCCACAATGACCACTGTATTCCCTCCTCTACCTTCCCACAACTTCCTCTGGTCTATGACCCCCAGGTCTGTCACTGTGGTCCCCTCTCTCCAAGACCATCTTTTCCCTAAATTCCACAAGCATAAGAATCGGACTTTCTGGGTAATGGGTGAGTTTTGCCCAAGATAAAACTATGCACTGAACCAGGACTGCCTGGCTCCAAAAGCCTATGAATTTACCCCATGGCACAGTTGTAACTAATTCCAGCTCAGATAAAGACATCTGTAAACTGCAAAAGTCACTTCTGTGACAGATTTACACAGTGAATCTTGCTGCTGTACTTAGATGAGGTTTCACTAGACAGTGGTTCTCAATCTAGATTGTGTGAACTTAAAAAAAAGTTTTTAATTATTTAAATCTAAAATTTAAGAAATAAATTAACATTTAACTATAAATACAATTATATTTCAATATAATTGATACACTTTTCAGTTCTGTGTATTTTATTTTTTTGCATTTAAAAACATTATTCTGAGAAATCCATAGATTTCAGAAGACTGTTGCCATGACTGTCACCAAGACATGTAAAAACATTAAGAATCTCTCCACTAGCCCTTCAGATTCATCAATATTGCCTCCCCAGTTAAAGATAAATTCCTTTTGGGTCAGAATACAGAATCATCCTAGACAGTCCAGTCATGGAAAATATTCATTCTTGGGAGTCTTCATTTGTATGGTGTAGCCTTATCTCAACCTCTGGCAAATCACATATGCTGGAAGAAGATCCTTGAGCAGGATAATTCCGTGTACCCCAAGAGAAATAAAAGAATTCTCAGCTGCACAGTAAAACGATGCTGTTCTAACCACATTTATAGCAGCAGGTTAGGTGAGTTACATTGGTGCCAAAAAGGAAAATTCTTCATATTCTTCAATCTGGCTTTTTCACTGGAAATTGAACCCATAGGAAATAACATTTCACCTTAGTTTTTAAAAAGAAATGTGTCCTTTCCCCTCTGGCTCAAAAAATGAGCTGAGCTTAATACATAGCATAGCAGGAAAACATCCACTTAGGCCTCAGCTTCCCTGTGAGCCTGTATTTAGCAGATAAGGGGCATTTCCAACACCATTTCTTAAATTCCTGTAAAGACCTCTCCCACTTACAGAAGTTGCTTCTGCCTAAGACTTCAACAAGGCTTCTTTCTTCCCAAGTTTCAGTATGCTTAGTAGTACTGATGATTCCTCAAAAAATACGCTCAACAAATGTATTTTTAAATGTTATGCAGTCTGCTCTTTGCACTTCTGAAATCTCCAGAAAGGTAGGGCAGACATGAATATCATCTTTTATTCAGCACCTAGAGATTTCAAATTTCCTGCTAAAGATAAAAAGGTGTCTTTTTGCTTCAACTTATAATTACTCCAAGTTGTCTTTCTGTTTATAATTGCCATGCTTAGTCACAAAAAGAAAGAAGTGGAATGGGGAGAATGCTGAAAAAAATATAAAGGGGCCTGACGGGGAACGACGGTACTCATGATTTCTAAGGACGAAAGTAAGATTCTGTATAATTCCATCTAGAGGAGAAAAGTGAAATTCTGTCTGATTGGGGTCCAAGGTAGCATTACCATAGATAGGAAAGGAGAAGAAGAAGCAAACTGGAAATAAATACTACTATAAAGGTGGGAGGCCTGCAGAATTCTGGTTAGAAAGACCAGAACCAGCCCAGCTTCTCAAACCCACCTTCGGGACTGAGGATAACCTGAAGTCAGTTCAGATGCCCAGGCACTGCTCCCGCAGGGAACAGAATCACTCGAGAAGATCTAGGCCAGATGATTCTAATACAAAACCAAAAGTTTTAGGCAGGACCTGGCTGGCCTCGGGAATGCAATATCAGGCTTTGGACCATACACTTTCAAAAGCAGTGAGATCCCTCATGCCTTGAAAAATGCAAAGCACTATCAAATGTGTCATATTATTATTGCACATAGACACAATTATATGCAAACACAACCCAGGCAGATGGCAGAGTTAGGTAGATAAAAGGTAGGCAGATAGAAAAGCAGGGACATGCTGGAAAGAAGAAGGAACATGGATGGGGGAGTGAGTGGGTAGCAAAGAGTCAACAAGCAAAGAAGAGAACTATAGAAAAATATGATCTTGGAATGGAGTATGTTTGGTGGAAAATATCGTGTAAAGCCATATTCCCATTTTGAAAGTATAATTATTCACTAGGAAACCATGAGTAATATGGCGAAATTATCTAATCTCCAATATGTAAAACACATGAATAATTCTATTTCTTAGATCTGTCAAAAGAGTAAAGTCATAGAAATGGAAATATTTGTTTTACATTGCTCCCATGACTAGTTCAGGGGCAAAGTTTAATATTGAACTATCTGATCACTTAATGAATAGTAGTAAAAATTAATTTGTGCAGTTCTAGGATGTTGGTTTTCCCCCTAAATTTGTGATTTCATTAGTGTAGGGAATTTCAAATAAGGAAATCCCCTGTACCAACACAGGTCAGAAACATTTCTGTGATCTTATATAGTTACATGGGATACTGAGATTTTAAATGTCTAAATTAAAGTAGCATAGCCATTTTATTTCAGGGGTAGAATTTGAAACCAGACCTTCCTGATTCTCTAACCACTATGCTATGTTGCCTCTCTAGTTTTAGTTACTATGGTAAAAAAAAGTGCACACTTTCTTTTGGTCACAGACAAGCCAGCTAGCAAGTAAAGTCAATTTCCTATAAAACTTGAATGATATTTGCCTTGTATTGCCTCTAGTGCAGTGTAGTGGATAGAGACCTTGTCTTCAAGTCAAGAAGATTTGGTTTCAACCTCGCCTTTGATACCGGCTGTGTGATTGTGAACAAGATGCTTCACTTCTCAGTGCCCCATGAAACTATCTAAGACTAAGTTACAGGGAAGGTGCTGATCTGCACTGGGAGAACAAGGTCTTCCCTATGGCTTCTTGTTCTTTGCTGGTTCTTCATGATCTTTCTGATTCCAAGGTCTCTATCCTCAGTCACTTCTCTTTGTATATTTTCTACTTTGGGCTCAATTATCACATCTACACAGGAAAGTCTCAAATCTCTCCCTCCAGCCCCTACCTCAAGTCTTACATCTCTAGTTGCCTGTTTGACATCTCAACCTGCATGTTATCCCCAAACATCAAATTCAGCATGTTGAAAATGAAATTTATCTTCTGCAACCAGACCTGCTACCACCCCTTCCAACTTTCCTACATCTACTAATGGCACCATTCTCCATCTAGTTACCTGAGCTTAAGACATTTGATTGTTCCCTCCTCTATCTCACCCTCCATGTTCAATTAGTATTCAGAATCTGTCAATTCTGTTTCCACCACCTATCTCACTGCCAGCCCCTCTTTGTAGCAGAATGGTGGGAAGATATGGGCAAGATTCCCACCCAGGAGAGTCAGGCTCCAATGGGTTCTGATCTTCATCAGTGAAGGGAATACTTATATCATTCATTAAGGTGACAGATCCATGGAAGCTCCAATTTACAATTAATTTCAATTCAACAGATATTTATTTATAAAACATCTACTAGACACAAGACATCGCACAAATAGATAAATGAAAATGAAAAATTATGCAGTTCCTGCCTGCCCTCAAGGAGCTTAAAATCTAATGGGGGAAGTATTTAAATAACATCTCCGCAAATAAGGAGAATAGGAAATGGGACATGATAGGAAGAAAAGAACTATCTAGGAACATTGGAACAGCAGGACAGAGTTTTGGCTTCATGGATCCAGGCTACAAGGGCTATGGGTGGTCAGGTGGGAAGAAGAGGTAGAAAGAGAAAGGGATTACATGCTTATTTTAATCACAAAGAAGTAAATTACAAGATAATAATCTGAAACGAGAGATTTATCTGCTAAATATATGTCATCAACATGTGGTTACCATCTGCCCCAAGATAAGTGACTTCATGTTAGTTCCTCCAGCAAAAAAAGGGAAAACATAAAGTTATAGGCCCCTTCTGACGTCTAAGCTGAGTACCATCTTATTAGGCCTCAAAATCCTCACTGTCACGGGTTCAAATTAACAGCAGAGAAACAAGCTCTTGGTCAGCAATTGGAATGGGACTTGATATCTTCTTTGTTATACAGTCCTAATATGGCTTGACCCATCTCAACAGGCCTAGAAGTGCTGACAATTAAGAAATAGTCTATCGGCTTGTTATGATAGTCATTATGACAATACCACAAGATTGTTCTGAGAATCAAATCAGATGACTGTAAGGTTCTTTGCAAACCTTAAAGCACTATGCATAGAAATATTAATTCCTAATATTATATTAAGTAGTAAAGATTGAGAAATTGGCTATAATCTCTTCTGATCACTTTTCCATATCAGTATAAGGTAATTATGTCAGGTTTTAATATGATTCTTCCATGAATTTCCAACACTGATTTTTGCAGAAAATTCCTACCATAAAATGAACATTGTGATGCCTGGGTAGGGCTCTCATTGTACTAAATGTACATTGTTGAAAATCATTGTACTAAATCTGGTTTTGGTTAACATGATAATAATAATAAGGAAGGGAATAAGCATTAATAGAAAACCTACTTTGTCCGCATTTTACAGTTGAGGAAACCAAGGCAGAGAGTAGTTGAGTGACTTGCCCAGGGTCATGTAGCTAGTGAGTGCTTGAACTCAGGTCTTCCTGACTCCAGACTCAGCACTCTATTCACTGTGCCATGCTGCTGTCACTTGGGTAATAAGCATAATTACTATAGAGTTAACACATATATACATACACACACGTATCCCTGGTAGACTGAATATCAAGTCTAATTGAATATTGAACATCAGGTCTAAAAGAGGTGAAAAGCATTCTCTGTCAGGTGTCCTTGTTGTTGAGTTTTTCAGCCTTGTCCATCTCTTTGTGACCCCATTTGGGGTTTTCTTGGTAAAGATACTAGAGAGGTTTGCTATTTCCTGTTCCAACTCATTTTCTAGGTGGGGAAACTGAGGCAAAGAGGGTCAAGTGACTTGCCCAGGGTGACGCAGTTAGGAAGTATCTGAGGCCACATCTGAACTCAGGAAGATGAGTCTTCCTGACTCCAAGCCCAGTGCTCTATCCAGTGCACCAACTAGCTGCCTCATCAACAAACAATTTTGTATCTTTGTTCAGTCATTTCAGTTGTGTCCGACTCTTCATAACTCCATTTGGGGTTTTCTTGGCAAAGATACTGGCGTGGTTTGTCATTTCCTTCTCCAGCTCATTTTACAGGTGAGGATGCTCAGGCAAACAGGGTTAAGTGACTCGCCCAGGGTCACACAGTTATTAACTATCTGAGGCCATATTTGAACTCAGATCTTTCTGACTCTAGACCCGGCACTCTATCTACTGAACAATCCAGCTGCTTCTCTGTCAGTATACTTTATTCTAAAACCAGTTTGACCTTATTTTCCAAAATATTTAATCAATCTAAAATCTGTCAAACCAAAAACATTCGTTCTGCAAAAATCCAAGTATCTATTTTGCCATCCATTAATCATTCATTACCTACTTTCAATTCATACATATTCTATTTGCAATTACAAAGACATGTTTTTCATCTTAATACTCTAAACCTTGAGTAATAATATGCCATATATTGTTTAAAGAACTGACAGGTATCAGTTGTTCTTATTACTTAAAAAAGGCTTAACTTGAATAATCAGAATTTTAGTGTAAAATTCTACTACTATTAATAGAATAATTAGAATATTAGTTCATCAGTCAAGCATTTACTAAGTACCTACTATGTGGTAGGTTGTGTACTAGGTACTGGGTAAGTAAAGGCATTCCCCTTCCCCCCGAAGAAAGCAAAATATTTCTTGCCCTCACAAAGCTTAGATTCTAAGAGAGGAGCAAGGGAAAACATGAAAATATGTAGCTACAAAAAGTGGTAATGGAGTGACGGGAAGTCTGGGAAGAGGATATACTAGCATCTAAGAGGAACCGGGAAAAGCTTCCTATAGAATGTGGCTCCTGAGCTGAGTCATAATTCAGGAAGCAGGAGGTATTAGTTGAAGGAGTACATTCTATACATGGGCCTCAGCTTGTGAAAAGGTCCAGAGAGAGCTTTGTGTGAGGAAAGACAAGAAGGCTAGTGTGGCTTCATTGTGCAACATATGAAGGAGAGTGACATGTAATAAGGTTGGAAAGGTAGGATGGAGTAAGGTTGTGGAGAATTTTAAACACCAAATAGAGCAATAAAAGTAACAAGAAGTCACTGGAGTTGAATGAATAGGGACAAAGACATGGTCAGACTTGTGTTTTTATCAATGGAATTTGGATTTAAAAAGACAAATTACTCCAGTTCTATATTTAAATAGATATTTTAAGGTAGGGTGGAAAAACTTACCTTCTCTGCTAAAAGCTCTCTGATCTTGCTTGCCTGGAGTCTAAATTTCATGAGTTGGGATTCCAAGGCTATGCATCTTTCCTTCCAATCCACGGTTCCTTCTGGCTCCAAAAGTTCTGCCATTTTTATTCTAGACGGGAAGAAGGATTCAGATAGACAGTAAACACCTTTCCGGATTTGGGAATTGCTTCAATATCTAGCCATTACAGAAGTAATGGGTAATTGACTGACATTCAATGAATGAAACCATTATCTTAACAGATGGACTTACGCAATATACATACATACATACATACATGCATACATACATACATACATGCATATGTGTGTGAACACATTCTAGCCATTATGTGATGAGGTACTGGGTCATCTGATGAATTAAAACATTAAGGTTTTGAATGCTGAAACATATTTTATGGATGACTCTGTTCAAATAGAAATGAGTGGAAAAGATTCCAGTTTCAGTCCTAGCTCCATCACTGTTTTGGTGATTGTGGTCCAATCACTTATCATCACTGAGTTTCAGCTTCACTGTTTCAAAATGGAAAGAAAGCTTTATTTATCTATATCAGCGGTTCTCAACCTGTGGGTCATGACCCCTTTGGGGGTCCAACGGGGTCGCCTAAGACCATCGGAAAACACACATTTCCGATGGTCTTAGGAACCCAGACACCGCTCTTCTATCCATCTCCAGGCAGGTCCACCTACACGCAGATACACCCACATATGAGTATTAAAGGGTTGTGGCATTAGGAAGGTTGAGAACCACTGATCTATATCATGCTGCTTTTGTTGAATTGTATCTAACTCTTTGTGACCCCGTTTGAGGTTTTCTTAGCAAACATACTGGAGTGGTTTGCCATTTCCTTCTCCAGCTCATTTGACAGATAAGGAAATTGAGGCAAGCAGGGTTAAGTGACTTGCCCAAGGTCATACAATCAATAAGTGTCTGAGGCCAGATTTGAACTAAGGAAGATGAGTCTTCCTGACTCCAGGCCCAGTACTCTATCCACTGCACCATCTAACTACCTTAATTCTATCATAGGGTTGTCAAAAACAAGTCAGACTATGTATTTGAAAACACTTTGGGAAGCATAAAAAAACACACTTGGATGCTAGACATTATTTTAGCTTAATCTTACCAATAAATTTATAAAAATCAGCCTATCATTTTTACCACTTAGACTTAAACTAGGCTCTCTAAGATGTTCTCGTGTTATAGTCAGAGAAACAGTTCTATTTTCAATGAGCAACAATAACACAAAACAGGACTGTATTTGTGCTGAGGGTCAAGGTTTAGGTTTAAATTAAGATTTTTTTCTTGCCCATTGTCTTCATTTAGTTAGGCATAGCCTAATGCTTACAAGCCCCAAGCCTCCAAATATATTCAAATATTTATGACTGGTGCAATTATTGACAATTTATCATGACTTTGCTCAGCTATATTAAACTTGGGATCATGAACATTTCTAAAATCCAGACTGTAAAATTAACTCTTCTACTCAATATAGTTCAAATTTTGGGAAGTACACTATAGACAAGAAAGTTTGAGACTAAACAACTGGCATCTCACCAAATGGTTTTGAGGTCTTTAAAGATGAGGCAGCTAGGTGGCTCAATGGATAGAGCACTGGGCCTGGAATCATGAAGACTTGAGTTCAAATATGGCCTCTGACACTTAGTAGCAATGTGACCCTGAGCAAGTCACTTAGCTTTTGTTTGCCTAATCTATTGGAGTAGGAAACGGCAAATCACTCCAGTATCTTTGCCATGAAAGTCCATCAGACACAACTGAACAAATACACAAAATTATTGCTTGATTTTTAGGGTAGCCTTATACTCCTCCCAGAGCCTCAGAGTCAGAAACAATTCTTTAAGATGCTTTTTTATTAGGGGCAGTTAGGTGGCACAGTGAATAGAGCACTGGCCTTGGAGTCAGGAGGACTTGAGTTCAAATCCAGCCTCAGACACTTAACACTTACTAGCTGTGTGACCTTGGACAAGTCACTTAACCCCAATTGTCCTGCCTTCCCTCCTCCAAAAAGACAAAAAAATAAATAAAATGCTTTTTATTTTCATACAGTTTAATATTAAGTGCCTACTGTATACCCTGCCCTGTGTTAGGTGCTGGATATTCAAAGAAAAAATCCGTCCCTGCCCTCACAGAACTTAGAGACTACTTATATACAGTTTGCTTTTACAAAGAAAGACAGGTGTATGTTGCCATCAACAAATTTTCCCTTCTATCAAATTGGGGATAATTATCCTTGCCCTACCTGCCTCAATGTGCAGTTGCTAAGAAAGCATTTAGTAAACTTTATAATGTTACAGGAACAAGAGCTTTTATTATTATGGAACTGTAAATTATATTCATACATAGTACTAGCTTTAAATTGATAATAATAAATATGAAGATTATAATTCCTTGAAGAACCTAGACCCATCAAGAAGTCCAATCCACAAGCACAAATATTTTAGAGCCCTAAGATATAATTTTAATTGGAAATATAACATATGCTTATAAAGAGAAATAATGAAAAAATAATCTTTTTTAAAAATTTCTATTTCCTATCTCTCATAACATTCTTTGCCACTTTTATACTCCCAATACTCTTGTTCAACACAGCTTACCCATTACCCAAAGGATAAATGATCAAAGGCTATGAACAGGCAGTTCTCAAAAGGAAGAAATGAAAGATATCTATAAGCATATAAAAATACTCCAAATTACTAATAATTAGAGAGACACAAATTGAAATCACTCTGAAGTTTGACCTAATGCCTTCGCAAAGATGACAATGAAGAAAAATGGCCTCTATAGGGGCTATAGAAAAACAGATGCACTAATGTGCTGTTAGGAGAGCTATGGACTAATCCAGTCATCTTGGAAAGTCACTCGTAATTATACCCACAAAGTCACTAATCCGTGCGTATCCTTTGACCCAGCAATATCTAATAGGGTTATAGTCCAAAGAGATCAAAGAAAAGGGAAAAGGACTCAAAGATACAAAATATTTATAGTAGCTCTTTTAGGAGTGGTAAATAATTGGAAATTAAAGGGATACCCATCAACTGGTGAATGGTTGAACAAATTATGGCATATGGTAAGAAATGATGGGAAAACCTGAGAGGTCTTCTATGAGCTGAAGCAGAATAAAGTGAACAGAACAAATACAAATACAGAACCAATTTCTCCAACTTCAACAACATAGTAAAGAAAAACAACTTTGAAAGACCTAAGAGCCTCGATCAATGCAATGATTAGCCACGATTACAAAGGACTGATGATGCCAGGTTACCCATGTCCTCTCAGGAGGGTGATGGATTCAAAGTGCAGAATGAAAGATATATGTCCAACATTGGACATGGCCAACGTGGGCTTTGGTTTTGCTTGTCTAGTCAATTAGTTGACAAACTTTTAAGTGTCTGCTTCATGCCAGGCATTGTGCTAAGTGCTGAGGATACAAGGAAAGGCAAAAAAATAGTGCCTGCTCCCAAGGAACTAGCTCACAGTCTAATGATGGAGATAATATGCAAACCCCTACATACAAACAAAATATACGTAGGATAAACTGGAGTTAACCAACAAAGGAAAGACATTAGCATCAATGGGGATCAGGAAAGGCTTCTTGCAGAAGATGAGATTTTAGCTAAGACTTGAAGGAAGTCAGTAGGTAGAAATGAGGAAGGAGAGAGATTTAGGCCAGTGAAAGTTCGCAGAGTAGAGATGGAACATTTTGAGAAACAGCAATAAGGACGTTTATGACTGAATTGCAGAGTATGTGAGGGGTAATAAGATGTAAGAAGACTAGAAAAGTAGGAAGATGCCAAGTTATGAAGATGTATATTTGTTACAAGAATTTTGGTTTTGGGTTTTTTTTAAGGGAAAAGGAGTTTAAAAGTTAGTAATAGAGCCATCAAAAGGAAAAGAAAGGCTCATTAAAACATTTTTTTAAAAGCATAGGAGAGAACAAAATGATGGCCAGAAGGAAACAAAAACTGGACAGTTTTGAATGTCACATGATGAATTTATTATATTTATAAAACAAAAATCAAACTCTATATGACAGAAATTCACATTTTCATACATAATCTTTTCTGTTCTATTTCAAATACGGAATTCTTCATTTTATTGGTGTTCATTAAGTTCAGAATAAAAAATAACAAAATTTGGGTGGCTAGGTGGTGCAATGAATAGAACACCGGCCCTAGAGTCAGGAGGACCTGAGTTCAAATACGGCCTCAGACACTAAACACAAAAACTAGCCATGTGACCTTGGGCAAGTCACTTAACCCCAATTGCCCTGCAAAAAAGCAAAAAAAAAATATTTTTTTTTAAATAAAATTCTTTAAAGAATCTCAGTTTATCCTCTTGACTAATCTCTATTTCAATTTTTCCTTTTAATTATCTATTCACTCAAAGACCTAATAACAACAACAACAAAAACCTGATTTCCTGGCATGTTATTTGTGTACAACTCAGTTCTTATGTCAATACTATAACATAACCATGCAATATTAAACAAGCTTCTGTTAATTGCTCATTTGATAATATATGTTAATAGGCTCTTTTACAATATATCACCAAGAACCATTTCTTAAAGGTTATAATTGCATTATCACTAACAATAGCAATAACCCAAATCTGTATAGTGTTTTAAAGCATACAACAAAATGCCTTCCTCTCAACAATTCTGAGAGGCAAGTAGTACAACTAATTGCAATCCAAATCTTAAAGATAAGGAAATTGATATTTATATATAATACATGGTTTTCCCATGGTCATACCATAAGTGTGGGAGCCAGGATTACAATCTTGGTCTCCAGACTCCACATTTAGAATTCTTTCTACTACACCATTATTAAATGAATTTCTACAACAACTAAATTGTTGTTGAATCTGTCAATGGACCCACCAAGATACATCTAAAATCTCATCATAATTAAAGGGAACATGATTATGATGGCATATATAATTGGATATCATCCTCTTTTGGTCTCTCTTCCTAGTCCCCATTCCTTCCTATTATCCATTCTTTTCCCAGTCATTTTTCCAGATCTTATCCATAACACAGATCTTTTTCCATGTTATTATTCATTATCCATATTAGAACCAACTCTCATTAATTAAGGTATAGATTATATCATTGCTATAGTCAATTATTCATTACTTCATCTGCCAACTACTTTGTTTCTTATTATCTCCAGAGCATGCAGGGTAGAAAGGCACTGATGAAACACTTTCATTAATTTGGAACACAAGTAAACTTAAGCCTTAAATCAGCCATACTATAGCAACTTAATATGAGAGTACAGTTCTAGCCTTTAGGCAAAAAGAAGTGTCTCTTTCACATCGAGGAATATTTCTGTGGTTCAATAATTATGCCACAATTTCAAAAGTAAGTTATTCATGAGTATTATAACATCAGAATAAACAATTAGTTTAAATTGAAGTTTTAATAAATGCTACACATATTTACCTATTCAGCGGGGTCATCTATGCTGGCATTTTCCCCTGCTAGCTTGGAGAATTCCATTTTAACCTTCCCCCATGAAGCTTAGAAAAAGTAACGAAAATGAAATACTTTTTATCTTACCCAAGTCACTTAACTATGAAGATGAGACTATAAATACGTTTAGAAACTTAGATCCTTCCTTCAAAATACAGCTCAAGTAACATCTTTTCCTGTAAATCATTTCTGATCTCTCCAAAACCTAGTGGCTTCCTTTCCAAATTACCTTGCATTGAAATAGATAGTTATTATTATATATTATGCACACACTATAGGGTATGTACACACATATGTATGTAGGTAAATATATGTGTATATATGAATATGTATATGTGTGTATGTATATATATGAATATGTGTATGTGTGTGTGTGTGTGTGTGTGTGTATATATTTTAAAGCAAGTCCCTGCTTTCAAGGAGCTCATTTGCCAGCAGTGAAAGATGACACATACAGAAATTTTGAATTACAAGCCAGATGAAAAGGTCCAGTAGTCTACAGGGTATAGAGAAAAAGAAAATGTAATGTATATTCCTTAATGTCATTTCCATTGATAAAACTATATTTGTTTCTATAGTTAAACACAAGTTGACAAGGCCAAGGGCCTTGGTATGAGAAATTTCTTGTCTGGGTCTTCTTTGGTTATTGGGGAAGGGTAGAGGAGAAAGGAAGAATACAACAGGTGACAGGTGGAATGTACACAAGGGTGGCTCCCCTTGACGATGGCTGGTAGCAGGGTTGGTGGTCTAGGAGGCACTGTCATTCTGGGAGCTGCTGGGTTTACTTGCCCATTAGCAGTTGGTCTGCATAAATATTTGTTGATTGATTATCTATATTAAGGGGACAGAAGACTACTGACATATTTAGCACCATCCCCCTCCATTTGATAATTCCATTCTCTTTTCTTTGGCTGTGATCCCATAAGAATTGTTGACCCTGCTCCTCAGCAAGGCCAATTATGCTACTTGTATTCATAATCCCACCCTTCCCAAACTATGCTTCAAGCCTGCCTTTTATATGCCCTCTCTCTAATCTTCAGTTTTGCTTTATCCACTAGCTCCTTTTCTATTGCTCCCTGTCCCCCTCCAAAAATAAGATAAACAAAACTCTCTTGGCCCTGCTATTCTCTCAGGCAATCATGTTCCATCTCACCCTTTATGAGCCAAATTCTTAGAATAAGCTGCCTACACTGGCTGGCCCCACTTCCTCACCTCTCACTCACTTCTTAATTCTTCATAATCTAGAATGAAACTACACTGTTTCCAATGTTACTGAAGGATTTCTTGCTATCTCCATGACTATGTTACATTCCTCCTCCTTCTTAACTTCTCTACAGTGTTTGACCCTGACGTCCACCTTTTCCTCCTCCAGTCTTACATCTACAACTATGTACTGGACATCTGTAATGCATCATCCTATAGAGATCTTAAATTCATTATGTCTAAAACTGAACTCATTATCTTTCCCTCCAAACCCTCCCCTCTTCCTAACTTCCCTGTTACTGTTGGGGCCACTACCATTTCCCCAGTCACCCAGGCTCATAATACAGGTGTTACTCTCAGTTCCTCATTCTCATTTACTGCCCCACCCCCACCACGTCCAATTTGTTGTCAAGCTCTGTCCATTCTCCCTTCATGACATCTCTTGTATGTGCCCTCTTTTCCCTTATGACACAGACACCATCCTAATGCAGACCCTCATTATCTCACACTTGGACTATTGTAATAATCTCTTGGTTGGTCTCTGGGCATTGAGCCTCTCCCCACTCCAGTTCATCCTCCACTCAGCTGAAATAATATTTGTAAAGTGCTTAGCACAGTGGTTAGCACATAGTGGGTGCCTCACAAATGCATTCTTCCTTTCCTTCCTCCATCTGCTGCCAAAGGGATCTTCTCAAAGTTCAGGTCTGACCACATCACCCTCTCATTCAGTTATCTCCAAATGGTTCCCAGTTACCTATAGGATAAAATATAAAATCCACTGTTTGGCTATTAACGTCCTTCCCTATTTCAGTCTTCTTATGCTTTACTCCCTTTCATATATTTTATGATCCCCAAACACTGATTTACTAGCACTTCCTAGCACACACGGATTCATCTCAGGATACTAGCCTTCCTCACTAACTGCTCTCCATGCCTAGAATGACTTCCCTACTCACTTCTACTTCTTAGCTTCTCTGGCTTCCTTCAAATCTTAACTCAAATCCCACTATCTATAAGAGACCTCACCTGGTCTCACTTAATGCAGTTCCTTCCCTCTGAGATTACCTTTAATATTTCATATATTCTCTTCCTCTCCCTCTCTCCTTCCCTCCCCCTGTTGTAAACACACTGGTATTCCCAGGATGACTGCCAGCACAGGTTCTTAGATCTGCTTTACTAGGAAAGAGAGCTGTTCAAGGGGTCAACAATATTTTTTAAATTACATTCATTAGTTCAGGGGAAAAGTCAGCATTGTGAACTTCAGAGAAAATCCAGAGAAAATACAAGCAGAGAAATAAAGACCAACAGACAAGGGCTTCTAACTATCTGAGAAATCAACAGACAGATCCAATTGTCTGACCAAGGCAATACATACACAATTATGAGAGAGAGAGAGAGAAGCACCAACATCTGGGTTTTTCAAAGTTGGGGGGCTCCTTAACAGCTACCCAGAGTCTCATCCGGTCAAATCACAAGTATATTCTTCCAAAGAGTGAGCCCCAAAGCAAAATGCTGACTTTAGAGTTCTATACCCTTTTAAGAGCCAGAGGGCATCACAATCCTCATGACTCAGTGCCTAATTAGAAATTAACAAAAGGTGTGAAAGCCTTCCTACAGCGAAGCCTCCCCTAAGCAAGCTTCCCTTAATGGGCTCCATGTGAGACCTATTAATGGGGGGGGAAGATCTTATAACCCATTAATCTCTATCTCTCTCTCTTTATATATATATATATACATATATATATATACACACATATATCTATACATATCTTGTGTGTATATATAGTTGTGTGTTTTTCCTCCATTAGAATGTTTGCTCCTTGAGTCCAGGAACTATTCCTGCATTTATTTGTATACTTAACATAGTGCCTGCCACATAGTAAAGCATTTAATAAATGCTTATTGACTTAATTTCTGTACATTCTTTCCTTCTTGGGTTTTTGTAACAAATTCATGGTTCTTCTTCATGGTTCTCCTCTTATCTGTCTGACTGCTTCTCATCATTCTCCTTTGTGGGGTTGTCAAACACTAAGAACTGGTGCACAACAGGGCTCTGAGGCTCTTTTCTTTTCTCTCTCTCTAATTCTTTCTCCGGGATCTCATTAACTTCCAAGGGTTTAAGGATCCTCCTTATACAGATATTGCCTGATTCTATACATCTAGCCTTCATAGCTCTCCTGAACTCCAGTCCCAAATCACCAACTGTCTATGGGTTATTTCTACCTAGATGTCCCATAAGTATCTTAAAATTGGCATGTTTAAAATAAACTTGATTATCTTTCCCTTTAAACCCACCCCCAACTTCTTTATTTCTGTGGAGGGCACCTTTCTAGTCAACCGGGTTTGGAATCTGTCATGTAAACTCTTCCCATTCCCTAAATCCACATATATTGACACACATATATGACATATCCACATAATTGACAGTTGTCAATTAACTGATTTTAACAAAAAATCTTTCCAGCCCTTTCACTCCACTTATGGTCATCATCTTAATTCAATCCCTTGTCAGTTCTAACCTGGACTACTGTTATAGCCATCTAAATGTTCTCCCTGCCTTCTTTTTCTTCCCTATCCAATCCATCCTTCACATAGCTGCCTAATGTATATTGGTAAAGCACAGGTCTCACCATGTCACTCCTGGGCTCAAAATGTTTCAGTGCCTTCTTTTTGCTTTAACATTTAAAGCTATTTATAATCTGGCCCCAACCTATTTTTCTAGACTTACTTTCCATTGTTCCCCTTCATGTACTCGAAACTCTACATTATAGCCAACTTGGCTCATTGTTGTACCCCATACACAACATTCCTTCTCTGTCTACCTGCCTCTGGGCCTCTTTGCACAGGCTGCCCCTCTTGCCTGGAATGTTCTTCCTCTTTACATTCACTTCTTAGAATGCCAAGTTATATTCAAAGCTCAGCTCCCATCCTACCTCCAAATGAGCCCTATCCTGATCTCACCAGTTGTTAGTTCTTGCCTTGCCTTCCCTGAAATAATTTTGTAAATTTTATACACACACACACACAGACACACATACACAGACACACACACACACACACACACACACAAATTTACTTAGCTTATTTTATATGAATTTACTTAGCTATGAATGTGTTATGCTCCATAGAGTATAAGCTCCTTGAGAGTAGGGACTCTTCATTTTTGTCTTTATATCCCCAGTGCTTACCACAGCACACAGTAGTTGCCAAATAAATACTTATGCAATTGAACTGATTTTTTTTCCACCTATGTCATCTATGATGTTATATTCCTTTTATTAAATTTTATTTGTTCCCTTTTCTCCCAACTCCTAAATGTAAGGGTTTCCACCAAAGTTTAGTTCTTGTCCCTTTTTTCTCTATATACCCTCTCCATTGATGATCTTCACTCCTATAACTCCAACCATAATCTTTGATTTGAAAACTTCTGTCCCTGACCTCTCCAGTGACCTCCAGATCCTCATTTCTAGATGATTCTACTTGCTCACCCTCTAGGGAACGTTCAAGACACTATTAATTTCCTTCCTCCTCAAGAAAAGCCCATGTCTTCTCTTTGCAGTCTCTATTTCTGTTAATAACATCCACCATTTTCCTAATCACTCATATCTGAAACTTTCAAGTATTTTTTCACAGAATCTCATGGTTAGGAGGCATCTCTGAGACCAGGTAGTTGAACCTGTACCTGGCAAGTCCCCTCTACAACATACCTAGGAAGAAGTCATCCAGCCTTTGCCCGCATACCCCCAGAGAGGCCAAATATGCAACCTCCCAAGGGAGCTCATTCCACTCTAGGACATTTCGAAATGTCAGGAAGTACACTGAGCCAAACACATTCTACCTGTTCTGTTCTAATCACTCTTCAGTGACTATCCTCTTTCTCATCAGGAGCCCTGTGAGTCTCTTAATTCAGGCTCAGCTCACATTAGCTTTTTCAGCTATCACACTGCTGACTCATATATTTAGCAGTCCACTAAACCCACCAGGCCTTGCTCCCAATATTTTAATCATTTGTTGAATTCTCCTTTGGCAACTTTTCTCACACCAGTCTCCTTTCTATTTTCTATTCCCATTGCCACTCCGTTAGTGCAGGCTCCTGTTACCATTCGCTTAGAAAATTGTAATGGCTTCCTGTCTCCTCATTTCAAGCATCTCTCCTCCTTCAACTAATCTATCTTATATACCACTATGAAATTAATATTCCTGAACAGCTGTGATCATACTACTCTTCTACTCAAAGAATTTTAATAGTTCCCCATTGTTTATGGAATAGCTGCAACTCCAGCTATGTGGTGGTAGACAGAATGTTAGGCTTGGAGTTAGGAAACCTGGAATTCAGTCCTGTCTCAGACATTTACTACCTATTTGATACTGGGCCAGTAACTTAAACTCTCTGCCTCAGTTTTCTCGTCTGTAAAATGAAGGGGTTGGACTTGACGATGTCTAAATTCCTTTCTATGTCTAATATATGACCCTATGGTCTTCAACCTAGCACTTAAGGCTCTCTTTGAGCTAGACTCAGTCTAGTCTTTGATCCTTAACTCATTATATTAATGTATTGATCCACTAGAAAACCTGCCCATTCCCTAGTGTGGCCCACAATTTCCTGCCTCTGCTCCTTTGCTCATACCTTTCACTGAGCTCAAAAGACCCTCTCCTTCACTTTTATCTCTTCCTGTTGAAAAGCCTACCCATCCTTCAAAGACCAGTTCAAAGGCCAACTCTTTCATGAATCTTCCTCTGGTCTGCCCAGTCAGAAGTGATCTCATCTTCCCCTAAACTCTCATAGCACTTCCTCATACTATTTTGAATAATGCCTTTGTGTATAACTGATCTCCTCTCCTCAGTGCTTTCCCCAAAAAAACATGTTTGCTAATATGCTAATTTTAACTTGATAAAAATAAGCAATTTTGAAAATCTCCAAATAATTTATTTTAAACTACTTTAGGATTCAAGGAAGATAAGAAAAAATTATTCCCACTCATGAGTAACAATGAAATACAGGATAAAATGGGAAGCCAAACCAAATTTCAAGCATATAGGGCATTATCATATGGCTGGATTCTGTTGACGGTCAGGAAGTGAACAAATATTTATTAATTTATCAATAACACTGTGTTAAATGCTGGAGATACAGAGAAAGAGTAAAATCCCAGGCCCTGCTCTCAAGGAGCTCCCAGTCTAACGGGAGAGACAAAATAAAAAACAACTACTGGTAAACAAGACATGTGCAGGATAAATCAGAGCCAACGACAGAGGGAATCAGGCAATGCTTCTTGCCTCGGGGTTTTAGCCTAGGCTGAAAGGAAGTCAGGCAGAGGTAAAAAGACTTCGTGGAAGAAGGCATGAGACAGTTTGTAACTGTCAGTAGGAAAAGGAAAATACTTATTCAAAAACAGTGAAACACATTCTCTTTCCATTTGAGGTCAATTTAAATTAAAACACACAACAACTTGGCAGATACTTTTAACATTCTGTCTACCACCACATAGCTGGAGTTGCAACTATTCCATAATGGAACAGGCACACACCAACTGAAAAGGAAAAAAAAAGCTGTCTTTTCTAGGCTATGACACTCAAGGGACAGGAGTGGCATATTACCAATATTTTAACACTTAGAAAATTGGGTGGATAGCCATCCAATTGTAAGCACAGGCAATATGGGAGCTTGATCACCTGATTTCACCATTATTTATCCTAATATGATACTGGTTGATTAGTTATAGAATACCTACGATGTAGAGATCATTACAACTCCTTCTTTGTTCAGTCACGTCCAACTCTTGGTGACCCCATTTGAGATTTTCTTGGAAGAGATAATGGTGTGTTTTGCCATTTCCTACTCCAGCTCATTTTAGAGATGAGGAACCTGAGACGAACAGGATGAAGTGACTTGCCCAGGGTCATACAGCTGGTAAGTATGTGAGGCCAGATTTGAACTCACAAAGATAAGTCTTCCTGGCTCCAGGTCTGGCACTCTATCTACCATGTCACCTAGTGCCCCAATTACAACTCTAATAAGTAATCATAAGGAGTCAAGATTGAATGATAGTGCTCTTCTTTTTTGGCCTCCATTATTATACTACCCAACTGTAAGTGCTGGGACCATTTGCTATATAAATAGTTTAAAACATGTTAAATTTGAAAATAATTTTATGGTGGAGTGCCAGTGATTGATACCACTTAGGTTCAGATTTTCCAAACATCCCCAGGGACCTTTGGAAATATTTACAGACACAAAATAAATTGTTTACAATTGTGGAGTGAATGATTTTTTTTTCTTTCAAACTCTACTTCCTGTTTCTCTCCCAAATTCCCCAAAAGGGAAAGGGAAAGAAAAATAGAGAGTTCATCTACTGAAGCTCATTCTGGCTATCTAAATTTGCAGTCTGTCTGTGTATCTCTGCTCCCTACATAGCCAACAAACTCACTACTTTCCTCCTAAAATAGAAGAGACATCAGTTTTGACTGTCTTGTTTAAAGAAATCTCACCTATGCCAGTTTTAATTTGAAGAGGATGGGGACAGGAAGGGACTAGATTATTACATTTATTTTTCTTTTAATATATTTTTGGTTACTACTTTGTTTCAGATATTTGTGTCTATATGTATATATATATATATATTAGAGAGAGAGAGACATATAGAGAGATATTTCTTTTGTGATCTATAAAATATGCTGTTATTTTTATAGTTCGTAGTATTTCTGGGGAAAGTATTTTGCATTGTCCTTGATGTGACAGTTCAGCATTGGGAGAGAACTAGTAACCTTAAAACTACACAGTTTGTAGCAGTTTCAGTTAATGTTTTCTTAAAGTTTTAACATTTTAACCCCAGAAATCTTAGTAGGTGGAACAAGAAACACAAAGTGACATAAGCGCTAGGTTCTGCGTGGTTAACTTTACAAGCAAGGGCGAACTTTTAAAATGCACTCGTTTGCTATGAAAAGTATAAATTGCCTAACTCTTGCCTCCGGGAAAGTTTCAGTCACCTGACAGTCCCCAAAGGCTCTCTCCCCTCACCAGGTCTACCCCTTCCCCATCCCCGCACACACCCACATGAGATCGGGGAGTAAGGAAAAGTCATAGGGCATCCGTGTAGGCAAGAGACCCCCAGCTACATAAAGCGCCCTGTGCCCACCTGGGAGGCGAGGAGGAGAAGGGAGGGCCTGGGGTTAAATTATTTTAACCCATCAAACCAAGAAAAGCGTGGCAAGCGGCGATCGCAGTCCGGGAGCCAAACCCCTTGGCCGAGAGCCAAGACGCGCTCGCACGGATCGGTGCCCCTTTGGGCCCGTTGGCATCGGGGAAATAAAGGCACAACGTGGGAAGAGGATGGGGATGGGGGTCCCGGGAACGGAGGCCGAGTGCCGCTTCATGCCCCGGCCCAGGCCCTCCGGGGGGTTTCCCTACCAGTCTACCCCCTTCCCTGTCCATAGTGAAGCTGCAGCCTGTTTCCCAGGAGAACTGTCTGGCGCTCGAACTTGGAGAGGGGACTCTCCTGGTCAAATTGGAGACCCAAGGGGGCGCAAAGAAGTTAGGGGGTCGCGGACTTTGCCACCGACCTACCTGTGCTGCTGTTCTGGGGACGGAAGAGGCCGAGGCAGCGGCAGTGGTTGCGGAGGGGTCCCGGGCTGCCACTGGTCCCAGGACTCCCGCGGCTGTCCGCGCCCCCTTCTCTTCCAACCCACCCACCCTGAGAGTCAGGCGGGGGCGGGTCGCCGCCACTACTCTGACGGACGCCCGTGAAGGCCAATGAGAGAATGGGGCAGGTCCCTTTGCGTCATCGGAGGGGCGTGGCCAAGACGACCCTTCCCCACCTCCCCCGTTCCACCCATGGTCCCAAGCCCCCCATTCCAGTGGCCTGGATTTCCCAGCCCTTTCTAAGATTCTGCTTCTCTTTGCCGCAGTCCTGGGTCCGAATTCTGGACAGTGGCTTTCAATCCTGTTGATAAACCGGACCCCAAACCACTAGGTCAGGCAAGTCACTTCACTCAGTTTACACAGCTGGCAAATGGGAATAACAGAGTTTTCCCTTATGCAGGGGATTTCTGAGTTTGCTTTGTTTCAAGTACGCACAGCAAGCCCGAAGGAGATAAAATATTGCGAAACAATGAGTGCCTCCAAGGAAACGCAGTCTGTTATTACTAGGAAAAGACCAGTGAGCCGGTATCGGGCGTTCATATTTCTTCCAGATGAGCACTAATTTTGAACCACATCCATGCAACCCCCACACATCAAATTCTTCCTGCCTTTTGTGGGAGCTGCTGATGCACAGCACATGCCATACTGTCTCCACGTTGCCTCACCAAACAAGCAAGCCCTCCTGGCCCGGTTTTATAGAGCAGGCTGGAGTTAAATAAACAGAGTTTAAGTAACTTACACCAAGTCACTAGGTCAGTAACGACCAAGCACGAAAGAAAATCCTTACATACATACAGTAAAACCGTTTCCATTTTGGAGATGTAAACCCTAAAGGGCTGTGGATTAAGTGAGTTGGAAAGCTTTTAAAGCACGTCATTTATCACCTCAAGATCCAGGATCGGTTTACTTAACTTCTGGGAAAAAAAAATACTCAAAAAATTCTTTTCTGATTGTTACAGAGAGTCCAGTGTAAGAGGCAGTAGCATGGAATCTGGCTGTGCCAGCTCTAACACAAAGTGAATTTTACGTTTTTGCAGCAGCAAATCCAAAATCTGTCAGCTGTTTAATATTACTTAAAAAAAAAACAACCTTCTCTTTAATTAGAACGATGATGAAAGAAGACAGGATCCTGGCTGCCTGATTTCATTCCTGTGGGCATTCTACCATTGGTGCAGATCCCAACTCATCCACACCTTCTCATCCTCTGAAATTCCTGTCCATTGACTGCCATAAATCCCTCTTACAGGAGCTACATCACATCCTGCCCAAGTCATCATCGCTAATAGATTGCAGATGAATTATACTCCCTGGGTATCTCTCCAACATAGGATATCAGATGGGTTTTTTTTCCCCCCCCAGTAAAACTAGATATAAAAACCACTGTGGAAGAGAAACTACTATTGTGGTGAATTATTAACTTTGGTAATAACTAGATTTTTTTTCCCAAGAAGAAAAGAAGTTTAGGCATCATGTAGGAGCCTAGATTTAAGGTGAAAGGGATCTTTAAAGACTGGATATTCTAACCCTTCATTTTAGGATGAGGAAAATGAGGCTTCACAGAGGTTAAGTGACTTGTCCAAAGTCATACAGTCAGTAATGAGTGGAATTTACATTAAATATTAAGTCTTTTGACTCCTAGTCCAACACACACTTTCCTACCACACTGCTCTAGCACAGTACTTTAATACTTTCATTCAATACTTTAATCTATATCTTTAATAATCTGTATAATATATAATATAATCTATAACCTCTATAATCTATATCTTTAATCTAGGACTTCACTAATCTAGCTACTCACTCCATGGGTATAGATTGCAATCCACTTTTGCTTTGGTGCAAAAATTGGACTACATCATGGCTGAGATCCCTTCCAACTCTCAAATTCTGTGACTCTGTCATCCTCTGTGAAATTCTCATCCTCTGCATCCTTTCATACATCTTGTATAAAGAACACTACTGGGGTGGCTAGGTGACACAGTGAATAGAGCACCACCTTGGAGTAAGGAGGACCTGAGTTCAAATCTGGCCTCAGACATTTAACACGACCCATGTGACCTAGGGCAAGTCACTTAATCCCAATTGCCCTACCTTCCCCCCTTCAAAGAGCAAAAACACCCCAAAAACGAAAAAGCAAACAAACAAAAACATTGTCAGTGTACTAGAGACCTTTCTTCTTGTTCCTTTGGCAACTTATATGTACTACTGTGGTATTTCAGCTTTCCATATTTTGTCTCCCTTTATATATATATAATTGACCCATCTTCTTTTCCCACATAAATTTCCTTGATAATGTTTTTTTAAGTTTTAATATTTGTTTTTGTTTTTATACTCAATCATGTCACATTAACCTCTTCTCCACACAGAGTGAACCCTTGTAACATCATCCACCTCAGATATCCTGTCATCTACCCACTGTTGTACTTACTCTTCTCAAGCGGAACAGCATGGTCAGGGCTAGAATCCAGAGACTATCCATGTCTCCAATCTGTTGTCTGGCTCCAGATCATATACTTATCTACTCTGGATGTCTTGTTATCTGCCCTTCTGCATGGCCTGTAGACCCCCTGCTTCTTCTCAACCTCCACCCTCACTTTCTAATTCTTTCTCTGGAAGCAGTAGTCAAAGAAATACTACCATTGCTTCCACAAACAGACATGACTACTGATTGCCCTGTAGTTACACCTTCCACTTCTGTAACAAACATTCCTTTCCCTGCCTACCAGTCTTTAGGTGTGTTGTCTCCCCCATTAGAAAGTAAACTCCCAGGGCAGCTAGGTGGCACAGAACTGGAATCAGGAGGATTTGAGCTCAAATCTGGCCTCAGACCCTTGACACTTAGCTGTGTGACCCTGGGCAAGTCACTCAACTCCACCTCACAAAACAAACAAACAGTAAACTCCTCAGTCAGAGAATGTTTCACTTTAGTATTTATTTCCCCATCACCTAATACACTGCCTGGAATGTAGTAGGGGCTGAATAAATCTTTATTTTTTCAAAGCAAATGTGCTCCCCCCAATTCCCCATGATCAGTCTTTTATTTCCCTTTTTGCCCACAAGTCATTGTTGGCAATATGTTGCAGGCCGTTTTCACCCACTGTGAATCTTTCTATCACTGTGCTATTTAGATCAAAGGAAATTTTTATTCTTCATCATCTTCAAATTTGTAGTCATATGATGTCACTGGAAATATACTGGTTGTATATAATTCTCTCTTGGAGAATTCCATTTTCCCCAATGGAATCAGAATCAAGAGAGACTTGATTCCAAATCCTGCCTCTGACACTTGCTAGATGAATGACCCTGGACAAGTCATTGAACATGAAATGGAAAATGAGAATAATTATCACCTGTGGCTAGTAGCTCTACTCCAAAGGCCTCTAGGCTCTAACAGACTGGTTTTATCCTCAGAACCTGACCCTAGAGGGATTAGTTTCCAAGCAGATGGATCATTAATGCCCCTACACCGGAATAAAACTCCAGGGAAATCTCTGAACAAACCACAGGTATGGCTCATGTTTCACCTGCAAAGGAATTCAATGTACAGTATGGTTTCAGGTATAGGACAGCTTTTTATTTCTTTTACTTCAAAAAATTGATAAGACACAAAAAGCCCACAGGACCAAGTTAGCTCACTCCCCCCCACATTCAATAAATTCCAGTGACCATTATCTTCAGAATGAAATATAAAATCTTGGCTTTTAAAGTCCTTCATAACTTGGCCCTCTTCTACCTTTCCAATCTTTATACACCTTTTTCTGCCCTCATGTCTCCCCATATGTCCATGTTCCAGGCACTTTGACTTCCTTGCTGTTCTTCAAACAAGCCAATCCATCTCCCACCTCTAGGCATTTTCATTGACTGTCCTTCCTGCCTAGAATTCTCTCCCTACTCATGTCTGTCTCCTGGTATACTTCAGGTTCCAATGGTCATGAAGGCAGCTGAAGTAGAAACTGTAGAACACTTAGACATTGGTCAGACGTCAAAGACACCAAGATCATCTGTTGCAACTGAGCCATCACCCATCATCTTGATGGTTGTGTTACCATTGGACTTCTGTGACTCTGGGAGAGAGTAAAGCTGACAACTTTGTGCAATTCTGCCTCGCTTAACTCCAATTCACTCACAAGTCAAGACATCATCCCTCAACGTCACTGGTCCTCTTCAAGAGCAAAGAACCACCACCACCAACAAGTCCCAAACAAAATCCTACCTTCTACAAGAAGCCTTTCTTGATACCCCTTAATTCTAGTGTCTTCCTTCTCTTGATTACGTCCAATTTATCCTGTATTTCTCTTGTTTGCGCATAGTTATTTGCATCTTGTCTCCCCCATCAGACCATGAGCTCCTTGAGAGCAGGGACTCTGTCTGGTTTTTTTTACCCTTTGTTATATCCTCAGAGCTTAGAACAATACCTGGCACTTGAAAAATGCTTCTTGGTTGACATAAACAAATACAGGAAATATAAAATACTCAAGTATGCAATTACATTATCTCTCTGAAAGATAAAACAAAACAAAACATTTTACACTGAACAAATTCTTCCTGTTAGCCTCAGACCTTCCCTGTCTGACCAACTCATTGCAATATCATGAGAGGTTGGCAAGGTCTAGCTCTCCTGACCTCTCGTGGCATGATTTTAGTCTTTCAGTTGCAGGGCAATCCTGCTATGGGTTATTTTCCTCATCTGAGAAGAATGTTGTTAAGGAAATCTCTCCCTCTGGGCAGCTAGTGCTTGACTCTTGAACTCAGAAGCTCAGGAATTCAGGATTATCCATGAGATCACCCCAGGCGTGGAAATATCCTTTCTCAAGATCAGTAATGTGTGACCTGTATTCAGAAAAGGGAATAGAAAGACCAAAGTAGGCAGCCAAGAGTTCAGGCTCCAAGAACTTTCTGTCTTGGGCTCACTTGGGCAAGCTTATGCTGCCTACCATTGCCATGTGCTTCTCCCATAAGATGCTATTTTGTGTTCCTTTTTTTCCTGCTGTGTAGGGTTAAATTTATTTTTTTTTCAAGTAACTCTAGGTTACTGAGGAGGTGTAGGATTTGAGGATCTGATATAATTATTACCAGGTCATCTGTGAATGGAAGCACTTGGGGAACTTTGCAATTGATGAGGGATATGTCTTCTATTTGACTCCGAAAAAGGTATTTCTGTGACACTGGCCAACACAAAAAAATGACCAAATGTCTTCCTTTTTATGTCTTGTTGGATATTAATACTTGACAGATCATTAAATCAAGTCCACAGTCATGATGATGTTATTTGACTATGCCATGTGATCCATAGTCACATTTGTCACAGATCCTTGTATTATTCTGTTTGGGTGACATTGACATAGTAGAGTATAAAGAATGTTGGATTTGGCATTAGAGAACCTGGATTCAAGTATTGCCTTCACCACTTCTGACTTGTTTGAACCCAAGTAAGTCCCTCAAGGTTATAGGAGTAGTATGGCAAGAAACGTCAAGCTCCTGTTCAATAAAATGAGGGAGTCAGACTAAGAGGCTTCCAAGAGCCCTTCTAGTTCTAAATTTATGATGACCTTGTTTGAAAAGAGTCTTTAAAGCAATATCTTGTTCTACTGAGTAAGATGGTTTAAAAAAAAACTGACCAATGATAAGATATAATAGAATCCTATCTTTGGACACTTTTCAGTTGTGTGCAAAGATTGTATAAAGAGAGAAAAAGTAGGTATTTGGGTCAGCAGTTACAGGTGTCTTCTCAGTTGCCTCCTTTTTCTTTTTTAATAAAAGCAACCTTTGTGATCTTTTCCATTCCTTTAAAATCTATCCCTTTCAGAGATATCTCAAAAAGTGATCAATGTTTTATGTTTAAAATTATGATGACTCGAGCCCAGATTTCTTTTTTATGTTTGTGTTCACTTCCAGGTATATTTTCTTTCCTTCTTCCTTCCTTTCTTCCTTCCTTCCTTTCTTTCTTTCTTCCTTCTTTACTTCCTTCCTTCCTTCCCTCCTTCCTTCTTTCCTTCCTTCCTTCCTTCCTTTCTTTCTTTTTCTCTCTCTTTCTTTCTTTCTCCCTCCCTCCCTCCCTTGTTCTCCTCTCTCTCTCTCTCTCTCTCTCTCTCTCTTTTGTCTTTTTGAGGTGGGAAGGTAGGGCAATTGGGGTTAAGTGACTTGCCCAAAGTCACACAGCTAGTAAATATTAAGTGTCTGAGGTCATATTTGAATTCAGATCCTTCTGACTCCAGGACCAGTGCTCTATTCACTGGGCACCACCTAGTTGCCCCCCACTCCCAGCACATTTTCTAATTGAATCTTTTTTTAAAAAATATTTAGTATTTTCTTTTTTTCCCAGTTACATGTGAAAACAATTTTTAACAATTGTTTTTAAAACTGTGAATTCTAAATTCTCTCCCTTTTCCCTTCCTACCTCTCCCTACCCCAAGGAGAAGGCAGGCAATGCCATATAGGTTATACAGATGTAGTCATGCAAAACATTTTCATAATAGTCACAATGTAAAAGGAAACATAGACCCCTCAAAAAAAACCCACCTCAAGAAAAATAAAGTTAAAAAAGTATGCTTCAATCTGTATTCAGACACCATCAGTTCTTTCTCTGGGGAGGATAGCATTTTTCATCATAAGTCCTTCAGAGTTGTCTTGGATCATTGTCATTCTAACTCATTCACAGCTGATCATCTTACAATATTGTCTTTACTTTGTACACAATATATTTCATTTTGCATCAGCTCATATAAGTCTTTCCAGGTTTTTATGACAGCATCCTTCTTGTCCTTTCTTACAGCACAATACTATTCCATCATCAGCATATACCACAATTTGTTCAGTCATTTCCCAGTTGATGAGAATCCCCTCAATTTCCAATTCTTTGCCCCCCCCCAAAGATGCTAGAAATATCTTTGTACATATAGTCCTTTCCCTTTCTGGTTTTTTAAATCTCTTTTAGGATACAGACCTAGCGGTGGTGTTGCTAGGTCAAAGGGTATGCATGGTTCAATAGCCCTTTGGGAATAATTCCAAATTGTTCTGCAGAATAGTTGAATCAGTTCATGATGCCACCAACAATGCATTAATGTCTCATTTTTCCTACATCCCCTCCACCATTTGTCATTTTCCTTTTCTGTCCTATTAGCCAATCTAATAGGTATGAGGTAGTACTTCAGAATTGTTTTAATTTTATTTCTTCAATCAATAGTAAGTTAGAACATTTTTTTTTCATATGGCTATAGATAGCTTTGATTGCTTCATCTAAAAACTATTCTTATCTTTTGATCATGTATCAGTTGGGGAATGGATCTCATTTTTATAAATTTGACTCTGTTCTCTATATGTTTAAGAAATGGGGCTTTTATCAGAAAACTTGTTTCAAAATTTTTTTCACAATTACTATTGCTAGCTCTATTTCCCTCCATCTTATTCCCCCCTGCTTATTCTATTCCCTCTTTCCATTCACCCTATCAGTGTTCAAAAGTGTATTGTTTCTGACTACCCCCTTCCCATCTGCACCCCCCCACCATTGTCTTATCCCATTTCCCTTCTATTTTCCTGTAGGGTAGGATAGATTTCTATACCCAATTGAGTGTGTATGTTATTCCCTCTTTGAGTCAATTCTGATGAAAGTTAGGTTCACTCACTACCCGTCACCTCTCCTATCTTCCCCTCCATTGTAAAGGCTTTTTCCTGCCTCTCTTATGTCAGATAATTTACCCCATTCTACCTTTCTCTTTCCCTTTCTCCCAGTACATTCCTCTCTTACCTCTTAATTTTTTTAGATATCGTCCTTTCATATTCAACTTACACTTGTGCCCTCTGTCTACGTATATACTCCTTCTAACTGCCCTAATCATGAGAAAGTTCTGATGAGTTATAAATCTCACCTTCCCACGTAGGAATGTAAACAGTTTAACCTTATTAAATCCCTTATGATTTCTCTTTGTTGCTTACCTTTTTATACTTCTCTTGAGTCTTGTATTTGAAAATAGAATTTTCTGTTCAACTCTGGTCTTTTCATCAAGAACACTTGAGTCCTTGGGGTGTCTAGGTGGCACAGTGAATAGAGCACCAGCCCTGGAGTCAGGAGGACCTGAGTTCAAATCTGACCTCAGACACTTAACACAAAACTAGCTATGTGACCTTGGGCAAGTCACTTAATCCCAATTGTCCTGCCCTCCTCCAAAAAGCAAAAAAAAAAAAAAGTCCTCTATCTCATTTGAATATCTATTTTTCCCCTGAAGGATTATACTCAGTTTTGCTGGGTAAGTGATTCTTGCTTGTTATCCTAACTCCTTTGCTTTCTGAAATATCATATTCTAAGACCTCTGATCCTTTAATGTAGAAGCTACTAAATCTTGTGTTATCCTAACTGTGGCTCCAGGATATTTGAATTGTTTCTTTCTGGCTGCTTGCAATATTTTCTCCTTGACCTGGGAGCTCTGCAATTTCATGATAATATTCCTATGAGTTTTCATTTTGGCATATCTTTCAAGAGGTGATCAGTGGATTCTTTCAATTTCTATTTTACCCTCTGGTTTTAAAATAGCAAGACAGTTTTACTTGAAAATTTCTTGAAAGATGATGTCTAGGCTCTTTTTTTTTTGATCATGGCTTTCTGGTAGTCCAATAATTTTCAAATTACCTATCCTTGATCTATCTTCCATGTTAGTTGTTTTTTTTTCAGTGAGATATTTTATATTGCCTTCTATTTTTTTCATTCTTTTGCTTTTGTTTTATTGTTTCTTGACTTCTCATAAAGTCATTAGCTTCCATTTGCTCAATTCTACTTTTTAAGGAGTTTTTTTCCTTCTGTGAATTTTTGTACCTCTTGTTCCATTTGACCTATTTGCTTTTTAAGGAATTCTTCTCCTCATTGGCTTTTTGGATTCTTTTACCATTTGGCCTAGTCTGTTTTATAGGGTGTTATTTTCTTCGGTTTTTTTGGTGTCTCCTTTACCAAGCTATTGACTTGTTTTTCATAATTTTTTTGCATCACTCTCATTTCTCTTCCTATTTTTTCCTCTACTTTTCTTACTTGATTTTCAAAGTTCTTTTTAAACTCTTGGCCTGAGATCGATTCCTATTTTTCTTGGAGGCTTTGTATGTAGGAGTTTTGACTTTGTTATCTTCTTCTGAATGTGTGTTCTGATCTTCCTTGTCACCAAAGTAACTTTCTATGATCAGATTTTTTTCAGTCATTTGCTCATTTTCCCAGCTCATTACTTGACTTTTAACTCTTTGTTAAAGTGGGACTCTGCTTCCAGGATGGAAGGTGCATTGTCCCAAATTACAGGGGTTTTTGGAGCTGTTTTCAGAGATACTTCTAGGGGCCTATAAGTTTTCAGTTCTTCCAAGGTGGTATGATCTAAGGAGAGGTGTTTACTCCTCTGATGGACTGTGCTCTGGTCTGTGAGTGACCACAAGCACTCTTTTCTGCCATAGAACTGTGATGAGGTTCTCAGTTTCACTGTGGCTGACAGCTCTAGTGTGCTAGTACTCCTCTTTGTCCCAGGACTGTCACCCAGGATGGTGACCCAGATCCGAGTATGGAAGAAGCAACAGAGTCCTGTCTCAGTACTAGCAAAGAGAGCCCTGTCATCTTCTTTAGTAGAATCCTTGCAGTTACTCTGCCATCTTTCTTCCACCTCCCTAATTTCATCCTTTAGAAGTGCTACTGACACTTATTCAGAGAGAGAGAGAAACAAGAGAGAAAGAGAGAGAGGTGCAGGGAGAGAGAGAGAGAGAGAGAGAGAGAGATGGATAGACAGACTGATAGACAGATAGACAGACAGACAGACAGACATAGATAGATAGATAGATGGATAGATGGATGGATAGATGGATAGATGGATGGTTGGATAGATAGATAGACATGAAAACTGTAGGTAATTAACTAAAGGAAGGCTCAGGAAAGGCTTCTTGTATAAGGTGGGATTTTATCTGGGACCTGAAGGAAACCATGGAGGTAGAGATAAGGAAGGAGAGAATTGCGGGCACAGTGAGAAGAAGGCAGTGAGTGAAAATATTTAGAACTGGGAGATGTCCCATGGGAAGAAACTATGCTATACACTGGGGTATAAAAAAACAAAACTAAACAGTCCCTGTCCTCAGGGAGCTAACCTCTTCTTATTAATTACATGTAGAGTGTGTTAATGCTGTTTACAATTTTTTCTCTCTACTTAAATATATCTTCATTACTCAGATAAAACAAAATAATGACATTTAGAATAATTTGTGTTATGCAATCAAAATTATAAGGAAAGCAAAAAACTGGGGAAAATGTTTCACAGAAAATATCTCTGATAAAGGTATCATTTCTCAAATTTATAGACAATTTATTCAAATTTATAAAAATATAAATTATTCCCCAATTCATAAATGGTTAAAGGATATGAACAGGTAGTTGTCAGATAAAGACATCAAAGCTATCTGTAGTCATATGAAAAAAAATGCTCTAATATCACTATAGATCAGAGAAATGCAAATTAAAACAACTTTGAGGTACCAAGTTATACCTATCAGAGTGGTGAGTACAATAAAAAAGGAAAATGTTCCATGCTGGAGGGAATGTGGGAAAACTGCGACACTAATGCACTGTTGGTGGAGCTGAAAACTGATCCAACCCTTCTGGAGAGTAATTTAGAACATTGCCCAAAGGGCTATAAAATTGCATACCCCTTGATCCAGCAATACCATTGCTATGTCTATCTCCCAAAGACATCCAAAAAAAGGGAAAAGGATCTATTTGTACAAAAATATTTATAGCAGCTCTTTTTGTGGTAGCTAAGAATTGAAAATCAAAGGAATGCTCATCAATTGGAGAATGGATAAAGCTGTGGTATAGGATTGTCATGGAATATTATTGTGCTCTGTGAGATCAGCCATGGAACAAGTGAGCTTTTAGATGTCTTTTGGAATCAAGCTGTGGTTTATGATTGTAATGAAATATTATTGTGGTATAAGAGATGATAAGTATAATGATTTCAGAAAAATCTGGAAAGACTTACATGAACTGATGCATAATAAAGTGAACAGAACCAGGAGAATGTTGTACATAGTGGCAGCAATATTGTTCAATGAAGAATGGTGAATGACTCAGCTATTCTCAGCAATACCATGATATAAGACAATCTCAAAGGACTAATGATGAAGCATATGATCTGCCTCCAGAGAAAGAACTGATATTGACTGAATACAGACTGAAAGATGCTATTTTTCACTTTCTTTCATTATTTCTTTTAGTAGATTCTTCTTGTATAAAATAATTAATATATAAATGTTTTATATGATTGCACATTTATAACAGGTATCTGACAGCTTACCATCTCAGGGATGGGACAGGGAAGAAAGAAGGGATAGAATTTGGAACTCAAAACTTTAAATAAAAATGTTTAAAAAATTGGGAAAAAAGAATGATTTATGTTCTTTATAAAAACAAACACAAAGCATTTTACATGCATAACAGCTTTTGAGCCTTGTGTGGATGTAATAATCCTATGGAGTCTCATTTTCTTATTTTTTAAACTGAGGCTCAGAGAGGTTAAGTGATTTACCCATAGTCAAATACCTAGTAAAGGATGAGAGGGAGAGTCTGAATCAAGGTTTTCCTTACTCTAAGTCCTGCATTTTCCAGTTCTCTCTTACTTACAAAAAAAAAAAAAAAAAGGTAGACAAACAGTGAAGGGATATTGGAACATATTATGTGGAAAGCCAGACAAAAATGAGTTCAATTCTTGCTCTAATTTCCTTGTCCGATTGCTGGAGGCAATGATGGATTACAAATACTTGTGATTCTATAAAATGGTGTCTTTCTCAGTCACTGTATATCTTTTCTAAAGAACTGTGTTATTGCTCAGTCTAAGTGTTCAGAATTTACTGGAATTCACCAGACTTGATGCGTATTTGTTTAATGGTCTGAAAATATGCAAGAAATATGATAAAAGACCATGTAAAATAGACTATGTATATATATATATATATATATATATATATATATATATATATAAGTACTGTTGTTTTTCTTCATTTCACTAAGAATAATGAGTCATTATTTTGATACCATAAATTCCATTTTCTTGATCCCAAAAGACATTTAAAACTTACTTGTTCCATGGCCGATCTCACATAATTTCAGGCTTTCCTACTGAAAACTGTGAATTTTGCTTTTTTCTAACCTTTTTCTATGACATCAGAAACCAAGTATTCAAACAACTTCACTTAACTTGATTCAAATGGTAGTCCTTTGAACTATGACAGAATTCTCCTTTATATTCATTAATGATTATTCAAACTTTTAATAAGTCACATAATTGTTCTAATTCAGAGGTATGATTAGTATATACTGTTATAGATTTTTTTTTTGTTATTATTGTTCAGTCATGTCTGACTCTTCATGACCCAGTGGACCATACTGTCCATCGGATTTTCTTGGCAAAGAAACTGGAGTGGTTTGCCACTTTCTTCTCCAGTGGATTAAGGCAAACAGAGGTTAAGTGACTTAAGGTCACACATTAATAGGTGTCTGAGCCTGGATTTGAATTCAGGTCTTCCTAGCTCCAGGCCTAGCTCTCAGTTGTAGATCTTGTTGGTGATATTTAACTAATAAAATTAATTATTTATAAGGAAAGAACTTGGGCTTGAGGAGACACACTCTACCAGCGCAAGTCAGGACCTTTTCTACTATTTACAATCTTAGAGACTTGCCTAGGGCACTATCTAGTCACATGAAGTGACTTGTCCAGGGTTACAGGCACAGCTATTATCAGAGGTGAGATTTGAATCCAGTCCTTCCTGGCACTAAACCCAACTCTCTATTTATTATGTCATGCTGCCTGTTTATAAGAAGAACCAAATCCTTTTTTTTTTAGCCAAACATAAGGATCCTTTTCCACTCATCTTCCTTCTGCAAATTTCATTATTCTGAATTACTGTCTCCTTTATTTCTTTACTTTCCCAGCTTCAGTTTCCTTCCTGGATAGAATAGGAACACTTACCTTACAGGACTGTTATGAGTTTCAACTGAGATAATACATGTAAAGCACTTTTCCAACCCTGTAGAACTGTATAAACACTAGCTATTATTATTTACTTAAAACAATCCATACGGATGCTTTAAAAACAACAACATGCATTTTCCACTAATACCCTCACCATAGAACCCTCACTTCATTATAAAAAAAATAATTAAGTAAAACAAATCAATCCATTAACTATGAATGACTGTGTACAGCATCATTCTGCACCCATAATATACCACCTCTCTACTAAGAGGAAGGAGGCTTCCTTAAGTGCTCTTATATTAAACTGAATTTTAATGTCTTTTAGTAGTGTTTTCCTTCGAATTATTTTGATTACTGTCTCTATTGTTCTGTTGTTTCTGCTTTTTCTTCTCTACATCAGTTCACAGAACTATATGTAACACATGGGCAACCCAAGTTTCCAACTAAGTCTGAGCTAGAACTATCTCCTTCCCTTTGTCACGACCCTGGATTGGTGGAGAAAACACTGATCTAAGACTTCTTTCCTGTATGAAGGGTCGAGTTGGTATAAGATCTTCAGAGAAGAGATATCCTTTCTTTGAGAGCTATGTGGCAGTTTCAGGCTTTCTCCACGACCAGTGGAGAACATGGAGGGGTTGGAGAGAGAGAAGAAAAAAGAGAGGAGAGACAGAGACAGAGACAGAGACAGAGACAGAGACAGAGACAGAGACAGAGAGAGAATGCTGTACTGGAGAGAGACAGAGATACATAAATACAGAGACAAAGACAGAGAAGGACAAAAAGAGAAACAGAGATAGGCGTGCTGGCACATTTTAGAAGCCACAGACATTTTGAGGAAGCCTTGGGGGAACTTATCCTTGGGCAAGGTTGGGGTTTCATCCTCTATTGGTTAGCTGCAAAACCTAGCATAGATTTTTTTCTTTTTTTGCAGGGGGAAGGCAGGGAAATTGGGGTTAAGTGACTTGCCCAAGGTCACATGGCTAGTAAGTGTTAAGTGACTGAGTCTGGATTTGAACTCAGGTCCTCCTGATTCCAGGGCCTGTGCTCTATTCACTGTGCCACCTAGCCGCCCCCCTCTAAGATAGGTTTTGCTCCTAAGTTTCCTGATGGTTGACTCTCCCAAACTTCTGAAGTTCACCAAGACATAGACATTTCCAATCTCCTTCATCTAAAAGGAGGAAGAAAAGCTGTGACAAAAACAATGCTGATGGATCACATTATGGTGGCACCAAGGCTTCTCTCTGCACTGGGGGGTTTAGTTTTTGCTTTCTTACTTGAACAATCCAGGAAGGAAAAAAAAGCCAGACCAAAGGCCTGGCCTTGGCTGACAAGTCTTTTGAATGCATCCCTTTCCTGCTGTGTGCGGACCAACAGTCTACCTCGTCACAAAGTAGTTATCAGACTGGAACCATCTCCAGCAGCACTTCTCAACCTGTGGGTCGCGACCCCTTTGGGGGTTGAATGACCCTTTCACAGGGGTTGCCTAAGACCATCAGAAAACACATATTTCTGATGGTCTTAGAAACTGAGACATCGCTCCTCTACCCATCTCCAGGCAGGTCCACCCACATGCAGATATGCCCACATAGGAGTATTAAAGGGTCACAGCCTTAGGAAGGTTGAGATCCACTGATCTACAGTTTGTTTGTATGTTCACCATAAAACTCTCAGAGCAAGCTCTTCCTTTATTCCCTGAAGTCTTTAGGAAGGCAAACTAGAAATCAGAATATGTTGAACAACTAGCTTCCTCAAAATGTTTGTAGTTTCCAAAGTCCACCAGTCCGTGTCTATCTCTCCCTGTGTGTTTCTCTCCTCTTTCCCTGTCTCTCTCTCTCTCTTTCTGTGTTTCTTTCATTCTCTGTCTCTATGTCTCTCTCTCTCTCTCTCTCTCTCTGTCTCTTTCTCATCCCTTCACACCATATGTCTGGAGATGGTCAAGGAAAGAGTCTGGAACTACCACATACATCCCTTACCTGTGATGCATCCTTTCTAGAAGAAGGCTCCCCAGTCTCTTCCACAAGGGAAGAATCTATCAGTGCCCACTCTCTCCTCAGTCAACTTACATATATTTTCACACCGTTCTCTTATATTCATAATTTATTACAGTACAAAGATATGACATTAAATTGATATAAATACAATTTGTTCATCACCATCCCCCAATCTCACTTTATTTCCAGGTTTTTGCTACCATAATAAATACTGCCATGAAGGTATTTCTTGAGGGGAAGGGTAAATTGGGTCTATGATTTTATTACCATAGGGAACTCCTGGTTAGGGAACTCATCCTGCCGACATAGATCAGTAACTATTTTGAAGTTTACAATCTAAGAGAGTTGCCTGGAACATTTCGAGCTTAAGTGATTGTATCAGCAGCTACACTGGTATACCCAGGGTGGATGCTAGCACAGGTTCTTAGATCTGCTTTACAAAGAAAGATAGCTGTTTAAGGGGTCAACGATCTTTTTAAAATTACATTTACTAGTTCAGGGGAAAAGTCAGCACCCTGAATTTCAGAGAAAATAAGAGTAGAGCAATAAAGACCAACAGACAGGGCTCTGAGTGCCTGAATCAAAGCAATATTGCTATAACATTACACACATCCCTGGATCTAGAGAGCCTTTGCATCTGAGCAGTTGGGGAGCTCTGAACATAAGGTCACTCAGAATCTTGACCAGGGAATCAAAAGATCCTTCTTGTAAGTGAGCCCCCAAAGCAAAATGCCAACTCAGAGCACATATACACTTCTCAGAGCCAGAAGGTATCACAACCCTCCAGACTCAATACTTAATTAGAAATTAGCAAAAGGTGTGAAAGCCTTCCTACAACCAAGCCTTTCCTGCTTCCCTTAATGGGCTCCACATGAGGCCTATTACTGGGCAGGGAAAATCTTAAATCCTATTAACATTAGAGTAATTTGCCCAGTGTCAGCCAGGAAGGGTCAGAGGCAGGACATGAATCCACTGACTTCAAGAGGGGCTGTCTACCCACTTTGGGTATGTATGAGATGTGTTCCCCTGTCTTTGACCTCCTTGGGGTTGGAACACTCCTTGCTCCCCACTGTCATTTGTCAACTTTCCCTTTACCACCATCCCTCAGCACCCTCTCCTTCTTTGAAGTTCATAGTCAAAATTTTCCAACCGATCCCAATTATGGTGGTGGTTATAGGCCAGGCCCCAGGCCTTTCTCTCTCTTTTCTCAATAAGTTTAGCACATGGCTCACCTCTTTCTCCTTTCCAGCTCTTCTTTTTATACTAGGTAACTTCAACTTCAATGCTGACATTTCTTCAACTGTCTAATCTCCCAATTCCTTGGTCTCCTTAAATTCAGTGACCTACTTCTTCATACCACCTTAGCCATAAAACCTGTGACATTTCTCTATTACAATCTTCTATGATTCCATCTTTCCCTATTTTCTGAACCCAAGTGTACTCTAAATCCAAAGCAGCTGGAGAAATTGCTCTTTTCACTGTATCAAACAGCCTCACCAGGTTCTGAACCATGTTTAGGTATTATCACAATGCCAGGGATCAGGGCACAAGTGAGACCGCTGCTCACACATAGTATCAAGTGGTACCAAGCTAAAGGCTGGGATGAAGTGGGATAAACAGACATTTTTAATCTTTTAGTGAGCACTTCTGGGACTGGGCTGTCTTTATTTTTTTCAGCTCAGTGACAAACTAGAACAGCAGATTAGAGGACAAGTTCCAGACTGAGTGAGTCTGTGTTTCGTTAGAGGGGGAGCTCCCTGAGGCCAAGAAGTATCTTTTGTCTTTTTTTCCCCAGCATTTAGCATAGTACTTGACACATAGCATGTCCTTCATAAGCACTTACTGATTGAATGGTTAATTGAATTGAGTAGTGACTGCAGGTGGATGGGTCAGCAACCCTGAGCCCTCACTGGGGGAGTTCCTCAAGGTTGGCAGTAGGAGTCACACCGTGGCCTGCACTTTAGCTCCACAATCTCTCATCAGCAGGTTGTATCAGCAAGCACCCTAGCATACCTAGGGCAGCTACTAGCACAGGTTCTTAGATCTGCTTTTCTAAAGGAAAGCAACTCAAAATGGGTTAACAATCTCACTTTAATCAAACATATCATTTACCTAGTTCAGG
>CM053585.1:70314638-70346146 GCA_028646515.1 Pseudochirops corinnae | reverse complement strand
GAGTCTCTTCTGGCCAAATCATACAACTCTTCTCAAAGTGAGCCTCAAACCAAAACCTCACATCAGGGTGTATATATAGCCTTCTCCTGGCTTGGAGAATGTCACAGCCCTCTGGATCCACTGCCCAATCACAAAGCGACAAGGCACGGGCATTCCTGGAAAACAAGCCTGGCGCCACAGGCTCCACGTGACCACATTCAGCCTATTAGGGGGCAGAGCGTACTTTCAAATCTGGGAAGGTTCTCAGAGTCACGTAGCCACTTTAGCAAAGGGCCTAGGGGCAGGGAAGATCTTCAGATTAGTCACCCCGTGGCCTGCACTTTAGCTCCACAATCCCTCATCAGCAGGTTCAGGGGACAGGGCCAGAGTAGGAAAAGAGAGACATTGGGAAGGCAAAAAAGAAGTGAGACTTGGTTAGCAGAGGTAAATCTGAGACTTCAATCCCACTAGATTGCATCAATGTGGCGGCCCGCTACCATCTGGCCTGATAATATTGACAGAACTCCTGCCGCCTCAATGGAAAATCATGGCAATGCACCTTCCCCAGACTGAGCTCAGAGAAGCAAAGTCCCATCCCTGAGAACCCATGCCTCAGGCTGGCACCAAGGTGATAAGACCCTGCAGCAATCCCAAATAGCCTAGTCCTATCAATGTTTCTCTGACCATAAGCAGTTTTTTGGGGAAAAAAAAAAACCTCCTTACAGAAGGAGGTGAGATGAACACCAAGGTATAAGACCTTTTAACACAGACCTCCAAACTCAGCTGGAGAAATTATGGCAAGAGAAACAAAGACACCAGCTCATTATCCTTGTTTGTGATGACACAGATAGATGGAGAATGCAGAGGGAATAACTGGAAGAGGGTCATGAAACATCCTTCTGAGAGGACAGCATGGAGGGAGAGGATGCAAAGAATGGCCAGCAGAGGAGCACTGGAGCAGAAGGGGCAGGTCTTTGGTTGTTCCCAACAGCAGACACTAGGGAAGGGGGAAAACAACACCAGCCCATTACACTGTACTCCAATGGAGGGGAAGGGAGCAGGGGCTGGGATGCTCATGGCTTTGCAGTGATGAGGCAGTTCTTCTTAGGCACATGTAGGGGGTCAGGTTCCCCCCCCCATCTCCCCACAGAGGATAAGGGCAAGGGAGTGTATTGTCACTGCCATCAGAGGCAGGGTAATTGAGCTGTACAAGTAGGAAGCAGATAATGCAAGATGACCCAGAACTCCCAGGATGGTATTCCACAACTGGTCCTCAGTGAGGGAGCTGGTCTAATCGATTGGCTGATAGGAATCAGAAGAACCAGAGGGCCAGGTGAGACCCTTCATGGTGGCTCCAAGAGGCTCTCTCCTCTCTGGAGGGCTTTCCCTCTGGGCCTCTGCTGGTCTTCCCTGAGCAGTGGGTGTCCCTGGCACAAGTGGTCTGTATCAAGCAAAGGACACTGGGGGATGGAAATTCTGTAGCTGTGGACTTGAAAACATCCTCTTAGCATGCTCCTTGTCTCTCACAGGGTCTGCAGATGTAGTGGGACCCAACTGATAGTGAGGTTCCAGAGGCCAGTTAGAGATCATCCTCCTAATCTGTGATACCCAAACCTGAACACAATATCACAAATGAGGTCTGAGGTGGGCAGAGGACACTGGGACTATAGATTCCCTATTCTTGGAAGCTAACCCTTTCAATGTAACCCAACATTGAAGTAGCTTTTTTGGTTGCCAGATCACAATGCTGGACCATACTGAGCTTGCAGTCCACTAAAAGCCTCAGATCATTTTCTGACAGACTATTGTCTAACCATGTTTTCCTCATGTTTTACCAAAATAAGAATCAAGCATTTTTGCCTCCTCTGTTGTTGTTTATCATTATACTATGTATCCCTGAACAAAAGTCCTATCTCTTTAGTCCTCTTCTCCTCCGAATATGTCTTTAAAAAAACCCTTGTCTGCCATCCTTTTGTTCTAGGTTCAGCCCATTCTGAGCTTTAGCATTCCTGACATGTTTTCACAGGATGATCTTATACTCCAGAACCTTGCTTCCATCTTCCATATATCTTTTTTTTAAAAAGCCTGTTATTCAGGGCATGTCCACATGGGTCTCTTTGGACCATTCTCCCTCCTCAGTAGAATTACTTTTGTGTCTTCAGAATTTCATTTCTGAACATCTCCTGTCTCTCTCCTGAGCTGACTTCCCCTGAAGCATTTTACTCCTTGGGATCTTTATCTTTCCTCTGAACGCTCTGAAATCTGCTTTTCCAGAATCTAGGGTGCACACCAGGCTTTATCCACTATTCTCTCCTCTGTCACAAACTCTAGAAGAAAGAAGTCAATCTCTTTGCCCTCCCCCATCACAAGACTCCCATCATTTCCACTCTAGTAATAAATTGTTCCCTGTTAGTGAGAATCAGAGTTAGTGAGAATTAGACCCAGAGTAGAAATTTCCCCTTATTTCCCTCTATCTTCTAAAGGATGAAAATATCACCAAAGCAAGACAAAAAGTTATTTGCTGTTCTGTTTTTGGGAGAGAGAAAGGAGGGAAGAGGGGCTAAGAGAGAGGGAGGGAGGGAAAGGAAGATAGAAAGAGAGGAAGAAAGAAAGAAAAGACAAAAGATGGAAAAGCAAGCACTTCAGTGCTTATGGATGTCTAGATAACTAAAGTCTCCCAACACGGCAGCAAGGTGTGGGGCTGCAATCACTTTAATAAAGGTGTTGGGACAAGCAGACACAGAAAGTACAGAGACAAACTGAGAAAGGGTGGGATGGGATACAGATATTTCCTAAACTGAGATATTATCTCAACATAATCCCTTAGGATAACTGCTGTTTTGTCATTTAGGCACTACAGTGGAAAGGAAAACCAGACAAGAAAGTAGGGGGAAAAACATTGGTTTAAAAAAAAAAATATATATCTATATATATATATTTTTTTTTTTTCAATTTCCTTATCTGTAAAATGAGGATAATAGCCCTTACCTTACCATATCTGTTATGATGACCAAATGATATATTTGTATAGTACTTTGTAAACTTTAAAATGCCATATAAATGCTATCATTATATTCATCTGTTCAAAAATTACACACTGAATTAGGCACAGGGTATCACTTACCCCTGTCTCCTCCATACCCAGCATTTGACAATACTGCCTCCATCTTGCAGCGGTTCTCGATCTTCCTAATACTGTGACCCTTTAATACAGTTCCTCATGTTGTGGTGACCCCCAACCATAAAATTATTTTCATTGCTACTTCATAACTGTAATTTTGCTACTGTTATGAATCGTAATGTAAATATCTGATATGCAGGATGTATTTAAATTGAACATAACCCACAGGTTGAGGCTGGCTATGGGAACTAGAGGAATAGATGGATAGTAGACTGAAACTTGAATGGGGGAACCAAAGCTTTGTACCAGGTGCCATAATTTAAATGTTGGAAACACTTGCATTCTTTCAGTAGGAAAAAAGGATTTAACTTAGCACCTCCTCAGCAGTGATAATTAGTCTTAATAGAAAACCATGAGGTGGCTTGCTTCTGACTTAGTACAAGAGAAAGAGCATAAAGGATACTGTCAGAGAGAGATCACTAATAGGCACATATGTGCCCCACTGGTATCTGCACAATGTTAGGAGATCTAGAGGAAGGCTCACAGCACATTGGGAGAATCTTCTCTGAAGGATTTAAGGGAAGACATGGCCAAAGGTCTCACAGCATGAGGAGACAGAGAGGGATCACGTTCTATACAGTTGGAGAGAGTCTCCACCTCAGGGACATCACAGTCAGTGCAAGCTTGGGGGGATGGGGCTGGAAGGAAGGTGATCAGGCAGATCAAAGAATCATTGCCACATGAGCGGCCAAACCAGGCAATCCAAGGTTGACATCTGAGGCAAGCAAATTCAAACGACAACCAAAGATGAAATATTTGAATTGGTTTAGAAGGAAGGTAAGCAGTTCCAAGCAAGGTCATGAAAGCTAGTTCAGGACCACAACTCAGTACAATAAAATGGAGTTTAAATCCTCACTCTCCTACTTATTACCTGTGTAACCTTGGTTGAATCATTTCCCATCTCTAAGCTTCAGTTTTTTCATATGTAAAGTGGGCAGCTTAGAAAAGCTGTTCTCTCAGCTCTCACCTTCCGATCTAAATCCTAAAGTTCAGGCAGAGAATATTTCCAAGGGAAACAATCTGGATTGGAACCAAGTTAGCAAAATAGTTTTCAAAAGAATGCAAATTGTTAATAACAGCATAAAACATGCTACCCCACACTATCATTAATAATAAGAGAAATGCCAATAAAACAGCTCTGAGGTTTCCCCTCCCACCTATCAGTTTGTCAAAAGATGATTTTAAAAAATGGAAACAGTGTTGGAACAACTATGGGAAGACAGCCACCCTGGTACAATGCTGGTGGAGCTGTGAATTAGTCCAACAGTTCTGGAAAACAACTTGGAATTATGTGAGAAAAATAACTGTTCAAACCCTTTGACTCTAGGATCCCATTACTGGACACACACCAGTAAAAAACAGGAAGAAAGATTCTGGATCTACCAAGATATTCATTACAGCCCTTTTTTGTGATAGCAATCAATTGGCAACAAAACTAGTGCCCATCAAATGAAAAATGGCTGACCAAACTGTGAAAGTAATGCAATATTATTTTGTAGAAATGAAGAATCTGAGGAATTCAGAAAAGCAGAGAAATATTTGTGTAAAAAGATACAGAGTAAAGTATGTGGAAAAATAAATATAATGACCACAGTAAGGTATAACCAGTGTCCATGCCTGAGTGCCCACAGTGGATCCTCTTTATTTATAAAAGTGAACTATTATGGGTTGTAGAGCCCAGAATCATCATGACTTCTTCAGGGCAGAGGGAAGGATGATATAGCGTTTCTAGCAATCACTGTTTTCTTTCCTTTTCTGCGAGGAGGTTGTGATTGTCTTTCTTCCTATACAGAGAGAGAACCTTGGAGAATACATGGAAGAAACAGCCCAGGATAGGACAGAAGGGGTGGCTGGGTTAGTGGTGGGCATGGGTCTGCCATTCTCCCTTGGCCCTTTCTCTTTTTTTTTTTTCTTTTTTTGCCCTTGAGAAACTTCCAGAGTGGCCATTCCAATTAGTCAACTTGTGTTTATTAACAGCCTATTATGTGCTAGGCACTGTGCTAAGCACCAAGGTACTAAGTTAAATCCTTGTTTATCCTACTAAAAGAGAGTAAGTGTTTCCAACACTTCAGTTATGGCACCTGGTTAAAAGCCTTGGTTCTCCCACTCAAGTTATAGCTCTACTACCCATCCATTCCAAAAGTTCTCATAGATCAAGATGGAGGCAGTATTGTCAAATGGATGGGGACAGGGGTAAACAAGCCGAACAGTTCCTACCCTTAAGACACTTATAGCAGTGTGCTAAAATTGTACCTTTTTCTGGTCACCCTGACCATCCCACCATCCTTCTAGTCAGTGTAGTAAGTTGGTAAGTAGCCAGTGTAAAGTGGCAAGAGCATAAAGATAGCAAATGGGAACCTAGAAGTCATGTACAAAATATTCCAAAGACCAAAAGAATACAATTTACAAATGTATTATAGATTAGCCAAAAACCACATGCTGGTAATATGTACTGAATCTAGCTTTGCTGTCAGGGCCTTTTGGTCCTATGATATATAAATCTCGGGCAAGTTCCAGATACCAGCGGTAACACCAGCAGATCGCCAAATGGTGCTGATAATTTTGAGATGGCATAGATACGTTAACTTTGAAGTTTTACTGACAATTCTGAGGTGATTTGGGTATGTTAATGAACTAATCCCAAGGTAGCACAGATAAGAGTTAGTTGTTCCCCAAACAACTCTACAAAAATGAGACCTCAACCTCCTTCCCGTGTCCCCTATCCCCCCTGCCCCCCATCCCTGGGCTGATGCTGGACAGTGCTCCCAACTCTAATCCATGGTTACATGAATGATTATCTGTGCCTCCCTGTTGTAGCAAGCACCCTAGCATACCCAGGATGGCTGCTAGCACAGGTTCTTAGATCTGCTTTTCTAAGGGTTAACGATCTTACTTTAATCAGTCAAACATATATCATTTACCTAGTTCAGGGGGAAAAGTCAGCACCCTGAACTTCAGAGAATACAAACAGAAGTTACAAGAGAAAATAACACAATTCAACAGACAGGGCTTCTAAGCTGTCTGACCATTATATGATACCTAGCTAGTCACCAGAGAGAGAAGCACCAGCATCTGGGTTTTCAAAGCCAGGGGTTCAACAGCTGCCCAGAGCATCATCTGGTCAAATCACAGAACTCTTCCCAAAGTGAGCCCCAAAGCAAAACCTCGCCTCAGAGGTATATATATCCTTCTTCTGGGTCAGAGAACATCACAACCATCATGACCCACTTGACTACAAAGTAACAAAAGTTGTACTTTTCTGAAAAACAAGCCTCCAGGTGAGCACATGCAGCCTATTAGGGGGCAGAGTAATTTTCAAATCAGGAAAGGTCCTCAAGTACGACTTAGGCCTATTAAGGGGCAGGGAAGATCTTCAAATTTCTATTACCATTACACTCTCCCACCCATCCTTTTTGTCACACTTCCTGCCTTCCTTCACCCTATTTTTCCCCTAACACCATGCCATCTGTCTCTGTACCCCACCCCAACCTTTCACTGCTTGTCTCTGTACTTTCTGTGTCTGCTTGCCCTGAAACGTTTATTAAAGTAATTGCAGCCTTATGCCCTTCTGCCATCATGGCCTTTCCCAGAGATTATCCAAAGAACTAGGCATGCCTGCCAAATTTCATAATCTCACAAATTTATTATTAATCCAGCTGGCTATGAGAGAAATGCTGCAGTGGGGATGGATGGCTGTGGGCCCCTCTATTGCTAGTAGTTGTGACCTTCCCTTCCATCTGTTGTGACCAAGACAAACAGTGTAAGAGTTGTTGCCTGACCAGGAGTAGTAAGAGACTAAATCAATATGGGGCCTGAAATTCTAGACTGTCAGCCATCATGAAACACTGAAGAGAGACTGAGCCAGAGCTCCAGAGGCCCAGAGCCAGAGGTTCAGAATTGAACCCACATACCACTGACTCTTTCTCTTTTCTCCTTCTACTGGACATGTTCAAACAGATAGTTTGCAACTGTCCCCTATACACCCAAAAGAAGTAGGAGGTTTAGAGATGATTTGGTTAAGTACCGTGAGAATAAAGAGCTTCCTTCAAGTCCCAGCTAAAATCCCATCTTCTTTAAGAAGCTTTTCTTGATCCCTCTCAAGGTCCCTTGCCTCTGTTGGTTATCTCCAATTTTGTGTGTAGCAGAGTTTGCACATGACTGTTTTCATGTTGTCACTCCCAGTAGACTGTGAGCTCCTTGAGAGCAGGGACATTTTTGCCTTTTTTTGGTATCCTAGTTCTTAGTACTGTATCTTGTACATAGTAGGAATTTAATAAATGTTTATTGACAAACTGGTTTGAGGACTTCTTTTTAATTTTATGTTCAATAAGCCACGTGGTCAGAGAAAAGTTAATCACCTTTGTCATGTGAATATGATAAGTGGATTGGATGGAGTTAGAAAATTTCCTGGGTACAGGTTGGCATAGAAATGTTTCTTACAATTTTCCAATAAGTTAGTGCTATGTTTTATACTGCCCTTAGTTCTATACTGAAGTCAACAAAGTAGATATGTCCGGCATTTCCTTACCCCGTTCTTCTCCAAGGGAAACTTTGGTTCCTGCCAGGAGGGGAAGAAGAAGATTGGGTCCAGAGGCCACCAGGCTACCAGGCTAGAATTACATCTATATGTTCCTTTACATATTATTAATCTAGGGGAAGTAACTTTTTGGTTTAAGCTAAACTCATAATGACCATTCCTTAAAGGGGAAAGCGTGCCCCATGGTTCATATCCATGGTTTGTCCTCTTATCCACCAGATACCAGTTCCACAATGAACACACACAACAAACCCATTTATACAAAACAATAACAAAACCTAAATCAGATAAAGTATGTGTGTATAAACACATACACACTCATATGCCAGATGATACACAGAGCAAATAAGCTCTCCCATTCAGAGTGAGATACCAAACTTAACCAAGAGAAAGATCCTCAGATCTCACCTAAGCAAAAACTCCCCAGAGTCTCTAGAGTAGTAAGCTGAGAATGACTGAAGTTCTACATGTCTGCTTCTTCTCGGAGTTTCTCTCTTCATGGACCTGAAGAGAAGTCAAAATCATACCTCTTCTCTTTCAAACAACGTAGACCACTCTTCTCACCACTCACAAAGGTATGGGGCACTGCATAATCAGTCTTCACTCATGAGAAGAGAATCCCATGCAATTGGTCCTTTGAGGCAAGGGCTACTCCAATATTGTCAAAGAATTCAATTTTTAAAAGTTGTTTTGCTCTGTTACAAGAAACAACTCAATTCCATGGTGATGGAGCTTGTCCAGAAATCTCTGTAACGTAAAAATAAAATTTTAAAAAAGTCATTAAAAAAAGAGATCTACAATGATATGTTTTTCAGTCAGCTCAATGTATAGCTTGGGGTAACAGCTACTTATGCCCAGAAGGCATATTAACACCTGCTTTCTTCACCTGCTTAATGCATATCTTTCCATTTTTAGACAGCTCTATTTAGTAGAAAACTCTCCCTCCTCTGGAGCCAATTCCAGTCTCCCTCTAACTTATAACCATTGGCCCTAGTACTGCCCTCTGAAGCAATAAAGAATAATTTTATTATTTCTTATAAGTGACAGCACTTTTGATATTTGAAGACAGTGATCAATGCTCTCTAAATGTTATTTTCTCTAGGCTACAAATCCTTAGTTCCTTCAGCATTCCTTGAATCACATGATTTCAAGATCACTCACCATCCTGGTTGCTCTCCTCAGGACATGTTCCAATTTGTCAATGTCCATCTTAAAATGTAGCTCCCAGGACTGAACATATCAGTCCAGATGTTATTTGACTATAATAATCAGACTACAGGCAAACCTTGGAGATATTGTGGATTTGGTTCCAGACCACTGCAATAATGTGAATACTGGAATAAAGCTAGACACATGAATTTTTTGGTTTTCCAGTGCATATAAAAGTTATATTTATACTATGTTGTAGTCTATTAAATGTGCAATAGTATTATGTCAAAAAATAATGTACATATCTTAACTTAAAATACTTTATTGCTACAAATGCTAACCATCATCTGAGCTTTCAGTGAGTTGTAATCTGTTTGCTGGCAGTGAGTCTTGCCTCATTGTTGATGGCTGCTGACTGATCAGGGTGGTGGCTGCTGAAGGCTGGGGTGGCTGTGGCAATTTCTTAAGACAACAGTAAAGTTTGCTGTTGATCGATTCTTCCTTTCACTTAAACACTTAGAGGCCATTGTAGGGTTCTTAATTGGCCTAATTTCAATTATTGATTTCTCTTAGGGAATAGCTCCACACTCATCCAGGAGAGGGAGAGAGGTTGGGATGACTGATTGATGGAACAGTCAGAACATACACAACATTTATTAAGTTCCCCATCTCATATGGGCAGAGTTTGTGGTACCCCAAAACAATTACAATAGTAACATCAAAGATCACAGATCACTATAATAGATATAATAATAATTATAAAGTTTGAACTATTGCAGGAATTACCAAAATATGGCATAGAAACAAGATACGAGCACATGCTGTTGGAAAAAATGGCACCAATAGACTTGCTGGAAGCAGGGTTGCCACAAATCTTCAATTTGTTAAAAAATAAAACAAAAGACCATAGTACCTGCAAAGCTCAATAAAGTGAAACCTAATAAAATGAGGTATGCCTATATTGCTCTTGTTTTGGACACTTTATTTGATCATTTTGTCCACATAAAAAAATCACCACACGAGGTCTGACAAAAGATTTTTCTTTTGATTATGAATTTGTTTAACAAGCCTATAGGTCTGATGGGCTTGGTTGCGTCTGGAAGGGGCATAATGGATCTTACTCTTGACTACGTCAACACTTCAGAGCGAGGAATGGGACCATAGGATAATTGAATTAGAGCTGGAAGGGACCCTAATGCAGGTACTACATGGTAGAAATGGGATTTGAACCTACTCATGTCTTCTAACTCCAAAACCAGTACTCTTTGTACTGCCATTACTTGTTTCTAGTAATTTCTAAGCAACCAGATCACATCTTCAGATAGTGTCAGCAGAGCAATGGTAGTTGTGGAGGGGTAAAGAGAAGCCTCTGTAAGTGTCTGCTATGTAGATTCCAAGACTGAAGACCGATGGATGTGTGTGTCCATTTGGAGAGCAATAAGAGGTTTATTGCTTCTAACCCCTTCTCGGTGCCTGTCACTTGAATGTAGGATTTTTAAAAAGATATTATTTTCTCTATTTCTTTAATCTGTTTCCATTTCTTGACTGTTTCATAGAAAGGACATAATTGGTCATAATGTCTTTGTGATTTATGACTATAACATAAATATATATGGGGGAAGGGCAGGGGATGACATCAGTGGCTCCCTGGGTTTATAGAAAACAAAATGAGGTTAGAAGATTAGACTAATGTCTAGAATGCCAGTGATCCCTAGCTGGGGAATGAACCAATAATGAGAAAAGTTTATAGTCATGATTTTATTCATAATTTTTGTAAGCCCCGAGAATAGCAGAAAGAGAATCAGTGTGATGTAGTGGATGGAAACCTTTTAGATTCAAGAAGACCTGTATGTGAATCCTTCCTCAGACACTTACTAGTTGTATGATCCTGGGCAAATCACTGGAGTTTCTCTGAGTCTGTTTCCTAACCTATAAAATGAGGAAACTAGACAAAATGACATTTGAGGTTCCTTCCAGCTTCGAATCTACGATCCCATAACCCTGGGCTAAGTGAATGACATTTAAAATCAGATTCAGGTTGCTTTAATGTGGGCACCCTTAGGAAACATTCTGTCTTTTCCAGTAACGGGCAAGATAGGGGTGTAGATGAAGGGAAGGTCACATCCCCTAAGTGTGGTCTGGAAAGTATCTGTTGGTCCCATTTACCTGGTGGGAGATGGAAACCAAAAGAGCATCTGTCTCTTCTCAAACCTTGCCTTGCCGTGCCACCTGCTATTTATATATATATATATACATATACATACATACATACATACACACATATGTATATGTGTGTATATGTATACACATGTGTGTATGTGTATGTATTATATATATATATACATATATATATATATATATATATGTAATTTCTATGAGGACAACTCCTAGATTTTATATATCCAACCTCAGGTTCTCTCTTGGGTCCTAGTCCATATCATCAACTGACTATTGGACATTTTAGACGGACATCTCAAACTCAACATGTTCAAATAGACCTCATTCTTTTCCCACAAACGCACCTGTATTCTGAACTTCCTATTTATGTTAAAGGTACGACTATCCTTCCAGTCACCCAGGTTTGAAGACCTGGAGCCATTTCTGACTCTGTATCCCTACCCCCCCACCTCCATATCATGTACTCATTCTTTTGCAATCTCTCATAGATTTTATCTCCACAGCAACTCCCATCCTTCTCTTCAACCACATGCTTTTATGAGCATGTATGAGCTGGAGAAGTCAAGTGGCTTGTCCAAGATCACACAGAGCCTGAGGCAGGACTCGGGCTCATGTCCTCTGACAACAGGTACATCACTCTTTCCCTTGCACCACACTGTCTCCCATGTGCATTGGTGCTTCCTGCAAGGACCATATCCAGCATAACTAAGACATTGTGATTGACTTGAATTAAATGTAAGTGCTTAAAAACAGTTTAAGAGTGTTCAATAGATACAATGTATAATAAGCCTGAAATGTAGGTAGGAGTCAGGTTGTGAGGGTCTTTAAATGTTAAACATAGTATATACATAATCCTAGAGATAAGAGGGAGCCACTGGAGTTTAGGGAGTAGGGGAGTGATACCGGAGAAAACACTGGATAAACAAACAACAATCCCCCTATAGGGATATCACAGATTCCAAATTAATGAAGACCAAATTAACAGTATTTTACTCATTGTCCACAGGAAATGTTTAATTGCTTTGTGTTCTTCTGTTTTATTTAGTGCCTTTATTTAAGCGCCTCATTTCAGGTCCTTATAACATAACTTCTTGATTCTATCGCTTTCCCTTGGTGGATTATTTTCCATTGATCCTGTATGCAGCTTGTTCATATACTGCTGGCAGCATGCTGTTCCCTCCATTAGGCTGTGAGAGCGGCGACCTTTCTTTGTGTCCTGTGTCTGTAAGAGCGCTTGGCACACAGTAGGTACTTAATAAATATTCACTGACTGGCTAACTCACTTCTTTCTTGAACTATTTGAACAGCCTCTGAATTGGTCTTCCAGTCTTCACTCCAACAAATTCTCCATACAGTCACTAAGGTGATTTCCCTAAATCACAGCTCTGCCAGTATCACTCCCCTACTCCCTAAACTCCAGTGGCTCCCTCTTATCTCTAGGATTATGTATATACTATGTTTAACATTTAAAGACCCTCACAACCTGACTCCTACCTACATTTCAGGCTTATTATACATTGTATCTATTGAACAGCCCAACCATATTAGCCTTCTTGCTGTTCTTCACTCAAAACACTGCATCCCTCCTCTCAGTGCCTTTCCACAGGCTGGAATGCATTCCTTCCTCACCTTCACCTCTCACAGTAGCTTCATTCAAACCTTGATTCAATTGCTAAACAAGGCCTTTCCTGATCCCTCTCCTGCCAAGCTGCTACTGTTTCCCTCCTAAAAACAATTACCTTGCATGGATTTTGTAAATGTTTGTATATTTTTACTGGTATGTCATCTGCTCCTATAGAATATAAATTCCTGGATGGTAAGGATCATTTTTGCCATTGCATCCTCAGTACCTAGAATGGTGCCTAGTATACCATAGGTGCTTAATAAATTTTCAGTGAACGGCCAATATTATTTATGATAGGCATTATAGATGGGTAATGAGTGGGACTCAGAGCTGAACTGTAGCAGGAAAGTAGGAGGGTAGCATTTTGACAAATTGATCCTAGAATGTTTCCTGGATTTCTGGAACACCATGATCTCAAATGAATCAAAACTGAAGGCCTTTATCATCTCATGTCTGTACTCTTGTCTGCTAGTTGCCTCAAGACTCTCCCCACCCAAGTCCATCTTCCACTCACTTGTCAAAATGATCTTCCTAAAGATCAAGTCTGATCTTGTCATATTCTCCCCCCTCTTCCAATAAATTTCCAGTGACCTCTATTGGCTCTTGGAACAAATATAAAATCTCATTTGGTTTTTAAATCCTTCTCAGCCTGGCTCTTTTCTACCCTTCTAGTCTCCTTATACTTCACTTAACTTTATTCTCTTCTACATGTTCTGTGATCTAGTGACACTGGCCTACTTGCTGTTGCTTGAGCAAGACAATGTCCTGTCTCCATGCCTTTTCACTGCTGACTCCCATGCTTGGTATGCTCTTCCTCCTCACCCTTAGCTCCTGGCTTTCTGGATTTCTTCAAAACTCAGTTCAAATTCCATTTTCTACAAAAGCCTTTCTTGATTAGTGCCTTCTCTCTGACATTACTTCCCATTTACCCTGTAAATACCCTGTAAATTCATATTTGTTTGCATGCTGTCTCCCAATTAGAATATGAGCTCCTTGAGAACAGGGTCTTTTTAAAAAATCTAGAACACAGTTATAAATGCTTGTTGATTGATTGTTGCAGGTGACCTAAAGCACAATGGAAAGAAGTCATGATGAGTATAAATAGGTAGCAGCATATTAACAAGGATGACTTGTGATAAAGAAGCAGGGTCAATGACATTAATGACATGTATGATTAGAAAAGAAGGCTGCTAGTGTTTTGAGAAGGAAGCTTAATAGACGGACAACTAGGTGCTCACTGGTACCTTAGAGATGTTCAAAGGACCAGAAGGAGGCCTTTGGAATTTTGGGAAGATTCTCTGTGGAAAATTTATGGAAAGATGAGTATTATACACAATGAGAAAATTTGGGTATGTTGTAATCTGCACCAGAGGAAGAAATACCTACAATGATGAAATCATAGACTCATGGAATTATCTTGCTCATTAGATGGTATTCCACCATGTTAATATGTGATAGTTTTGCATAGTCAGTCTCTATAGTTCCCACAGTCTTGGGGTTCTTTCCAATTTTTCCTTATTACAAATAACAGGTTTATAAACTCCTTCATGGAAACAACAGCACCTACTTTAGTAATGTGTATTGTATATTGTAGGTACGCAATACATATTTACCAAATATTGTTGAAATTATTATGTGGGAGAGGATGTTGGATTAGATGATTTTTAAAGGCCTTTTCTATTTTTATACGCTGATGATATTCTGATTTTTCCCCCAGGGTAAGCTGAAGTGACTCCCCAGTTTGCCAGGGAAAATGGTATGAATAGCTTTATAGAACTAGTTACATACTGCTTGGTTGCCTACAGTCACTAATAACATTCCTTTTAAAAGGTTTAGAATTATTCAGTTCTTTGGCACCACATAGTGGTAAAAGTATGTATTACAGCACGTGTCTGCATGGTGATACTGGTGGATATAAATACTTTCTCAAAAAAATTGGAATGCCAACATCTAAATATCCTTACAACAACGCTGTGAAGTAGGATAAATACTATTTTGCTCATTTTGTAGGTGAGGAATTTGAAGTTAAAAAAGGATAAATTACTTATTCAAGGTCCCACAACCACCAAGTGGCAAAGCTGTGACTAGAACTCAGCTCCTCTGGGTCCTAGGCTCTTTCCATGATCATATTTTATTCCTGTTAGAGTATTCGCCTTCTGCACTGCACCCACATACTTTGTTACATGCTGTATGGTTTCCTTTTTCATGTGTTAGTCTTGTCTCCCAAAACAGATTTTAAGCTTATAAAGGCAGACACTATGCCATATTCTTTTATATTTCCCATAGTTTCTAGCTCAGATCTGGCCACATAACATCTACTTAGTGTTTTGAGTTTAATTAAGGGAAACACACTTTTATTCAAGAACAAAAAATGTGATTCTACAATAGGCATCATGAGACTGCATTGGCTTAGAGCTGAGAAAGTTTTAGATTTGGAGTCAAGAAAACTTGTGTTCCAATCCTAACTGTAACATTTGCTAGCTATGTCATGATGGGTAATCTTTTAATCTTGCTTTCCTCATCTGTAAAATGGGGGCAATAAGCAATCAATTCACAAAAAGCATCTACTGTGTGCCAAGCACTGTGCCAGGCGACAGGAGTACAAAAACAATGACAAAACAGTCTTTGCCCTCAAGAAGCTCACATTCCCCTTGGGAAAATAACATGAAGAGAGAAAATTACATATAAAATATATATGAAGTAATTTTTGAGAGGAAGACACAGGTGGAATATGAAGGAAAGTTTGTTAAAAACAAAAAAAACCCACAACTGAGGCTCCAATGGGCACAATAGAAAGGTGCTGCAGAGGGGCACTGGATTGACATGTATGTGAATGAAGGGATGTTGTAAGGAGCCTCTGTATACATTTATTTGTTTTTGTTTTTTGCTTTTTGGAGAGGGGAAGGCAGGGAAATTGAGGTTAAGTGACTTTCCCAAGGTCACACAGCTAATAAGTGTTAAGTGTCTGAGGCTGTATTTGAACTCAGGTCCTCCTGACTCCAGGGCTGATGCTCTATTTACTGCTACACCTAGCCACCCCTCTCTGTATTCCTTTAAATAGTACATAAATTAGATCTTGATTTCTTTGACCTTAATTCCTTTCTTCTCCATGTCTTGAGTATAGACTCCATGACATGCTGCCCTTGAGAGATCACCTTTGGTATATATTTTGCTTGCTTCATATTTAATATCAAAGTCTGTACTATTCTGATAAAGTCCCAAATGACTCTGTTTATAAACGAATCAAGTCCTGTATTCTTGGTCTTTTATTCAAGGCATTCCACAGTCCGGTATCACCTTACTTTCCATCCTCACTTCATTTTACTTTCTTTCACATGTGCGAAATCCAAATTAGACTAATGTTTTCCGCTCTCCAAACATTTGCTCAAGCCAGTACTCCTGCCAGCAACGTACCCTCCCTGACTGATGGCTTTTAAAGTTCTACCCACATTCGGAGGCCCTGCTTAAAGGCCATCTCTTTTATGAAGATGGCCCTCTTTTATTCCAACTAGAAATGACCTTTCCTTCCAAGTACCCTGGATAATACTTGCTCATATGTAGCCGTTGGCTTGTTCTCTCTCATTAGACGTTGAACTCCTTGACAGCAGGAACTGTCTTTTGCCTTTTTTTGTATCCCCAGGAATTAGCACAGAGCCTGGCACATAGTATGACACTTGATGGCTATTTGCTAACAAAATATTTTGTGTTTCTCACACACACACACTACCAATCTCACAAAGTTGTTGTGAGGAAATCACTTTGTACATGGTGAAATGCCCACTATATGAACTATTATTAAGTATATTTATTAGATGACTATTGCATATTTTTAGGTGTTTTCTTCCCCACTGATACACTGTAAACTCCATGAGGGCAGGAACTTTATTTTTCTATAAGTCTATTTGAATCCGAGGAAGCGAGACACAGGTCATGCTGGTGGGGAATTTGCCTAGATATAGCTTATTGATGTTAAAGGATGTAAGCCAGGTGTGGTGGTCCATGCCTGCTGCCTCTACTGCTGGGGGAAGCTGAGGTTGATAGATTGCTTGAATTCAAAAGTACTGAGCTACAGAGGCCTAAAGCTGATCTGGTATCCACATTAAGTCAGGCACCACAGTGAGCCTGTGGGAGCAGAGGGCCACCAGGCTGCCCAAGGAGGTATAAATTGGCCCAGGGTGGAAAAGCAGAATGAGTTAAAGCTTTTGTGATTAGTATTGGGATCAGGCCCACGAATGGCCTTTGCATCAGCCTGTGTGAAATAGGGAAACTCAGTCCCCAAAGTTAAATAAAATAAAATAAAAGATGAAGCAGGGATATATGTAATTTTTTAAAAATAGAAATCCAGAATCCCTTTTTAACAGATTCATGGCATGCTACAGTACACTTGAGGTATGTCAGGAGTGCTGCCAAAACTGTAAAATAACCTGAGTAGCCCGTGAACATTGGTGCTTATACTCGGGAGGAAAAATTGAGCTGGATCAAGTGTACCAATCCAGGCCAAACAGATCGCAGGTCCTTTAAATTACTCTGATCATAAGTAAGTTAAATAAAGACAGAAAATGGGGGTTGGTAAAGTTCTATTGATTCTTGAGACTAATCATTCTCTCTAGTTGTTTTCCACATGTCCCCACTCCTGCTGAGGGAAGGAGCTTAGTCTGACCACAATGACCAACCTGAGTTTTTAATCCCCCCCACCCCCTCAGCTCGTAGCAGACTATGTTGCCCAGAGTTGACATTTTGTAAATGTTTCAATAATTAAGTGGCATTAGCAGGCTATAGACACAAACTTTCAGTTTGAACATGATCATTATTCCTTATTTTGTAGAATGTAAGCTCCGTGAATACTGAGATTTTATTTGTAGTCTCCATCATACCATGAACTCAGAAAATAAGCAATTATTAAAGCACCTACTACCCGTCAGGCACTGTACTGATGGCTGCAGAAATAAAAAAGGACAAAAATGCAATCCCTGACTTCAAGAAATAAAAAGGACAAAAAAGCAATCCCTCACATTCTTACAGGGAGAAATGACATACAACCTATATACATACAAGAGACAGACAACATACCTGGAAAGTAATCTCCATTATGAAAAGCTCTAGCTGAGTTGGAGGCAGGGGTTGGGTGGGACTGGGAAAGGTTTCTTGAAAAAGGCAGGGTATCAGCTGAGCCTTGAAGGAGGCCAGGGAAGCCAAGAGGCAGAGGTGAAGAAAGAGAACATTCTAGGCATGACAGACAGCCAGTTAAAAGGCAGAGTCAGAAGATGGAGTGCCATATGCCAGGAATAGCAAGAAGGCCATGGATGCTGGGTCATAGAAAAGGCAGAGGGAGTAAAATATGACACCAAAAAGGAAGGAAAGGGACAGGTTGTGAAGGGCTTTAAAAGCCAAACACAAGATTTTATGTCGGATCCTGGAGGTTACAAGGGAATCACTGGAATTTAACAGGTAGTGGGGATACATGGTCAAACCTACACTTTGAGATGAGTGGCAGCTGAGTGAAGAATGTGGAGAGAACTGAGGCATGAAGATTAGCCAGAAAGCTACTGCATTCCTCCAAGTGAGAGGTGATGCAGCCTGCACAAGGTTGGTAGCTGTGGAAGTAGAGAGAAGGGGCCATAAGAGATGTTATGAAGACAGAAATAACCAGACTTGGCTACAGATTGGATCTGTGGAGAGAATGCAAGTTAGGAATTGAGTGAGGATGACACAGAGGCTGTGAGCTTGGGAGAGTAGGATGGTGGTGCCCTTGGCAATACTAGAAAAATTCAGAGGTGGGGCAGGTTTTCATGGAAAGATAATGAATTGTTTTGGACATGCTGAGTTTGAGATGAATATGGGACACACAGTTTGAAATGTCCAAGAAACAATTGGTGATTCCAGACTAGAAGTTATGAGAGAAGTTAGAATCGTACAAATAGATCTGAGAATGATGGAGATAATAACTGAATCCATAAGAGCTGATGAGTTTAACAAATGAGATAGTATAAAGCAGGAGTTCTTAATCCTTTTTTGTGTCATAGGTCACTGATGAAGTCTATGGACCCTTCTCAAAATAATGTTTTTCAATGCATAAAATATACAGGATGACAAAGGATACCAATCATATAGAAATAATTATCAAAATATTTCTTTTGAAAAAAAAAAGCACCCAAGGGGCAGGTAGGTGGAACAGTGAATAAAGCACCAGCCCTGGAGTAAGGAAGATCTGAGTGCAAATCTGACCTCAGACACTTGACACACTCTATAGTCGTGTGACATTGGGCAAGTCGCTTAATTCCAATTGCCCTGCCTTCCCCCGCCTCCGAAAAGCAAAAAAAAAAAAAAAAAAAAAAAGCACCCAAGAACATGTTATGGACCCCAGGTTAAGAATCTCGGGTATGAGGGAGAAGAGAAGGTCCAGAAAAAGACTTAGGAAATACCCATAGTTAGTGGGCATATTCTAGAAGTTCCAGTAAATAATAAGGAATAATCAGACAGGCAAAAGAATCAGGAGATTGGTGATTGACAGAAGACTTAGAGAAGAAGTTATTCAGGAGAAGAGGGTGATCAACAGTGTCTAAGGCTACAGAGAGGTCAAGGAGGAAGAGGTCTGAGTCCATTAGATCTGGCAATTAAGAGATCATAGTAATTCTGGAGAAAGCAATTTCACCTGAATGATGTCAAGTCAGACTAGAGGTTTTAGAAGGGAGAGAAAAGGAAATGGAATCATCACTTATAGATGGATTTCTCAAGTTTAGCCATGAAAAGGATTGATATAGTTAGCAGATACTGTCAGATAAAGTGAGGTGTGTTTTTTTTTTAAGAATTGGGGAAATATGCATGTGTTTACAGGCATTAGAGAAGCAGTCTGTTAGAGAGGGAAAGACTTGAGATTACTGAGAGGATAATAAAGGGACAATCTGCTGGAGGAGATGAGATAGAATAGGATCAAGGGTGTGTGACTGAGGGGTTTGCCTTGGAAAGAAGGGCTACTGCTTCATGTAAGACACATGTGAAAGAGAGGAGATAATGGTAACTGACAGCTGTGTAGTGAGATGAGAAAGAAGAGGAATCTGTCTTTGAATGGTCTGTTTTTCCCAAGAAGTAAGGCACAGTCCTTAAAAGAGGTGAGGCAAGGCGGTGCTACAGGAAGACTGAGCAGGGATGAAAAGGTTTGGACTAGATTATATATTATAACACTGTAGTGGGTTCAGTCAAAATGGTTTAGTGGTGAAGGCAACACATAGTGGGGAATAATCCAAGGTAGGGGAATGATCAGAGATAAGGATGTAAAACATTCAAGTGGATAGGACAATATAGAGTTGAACTGGTTCACTATAGGGTTGAGATGGGAAAAGATGCAGAGAGTAGCCAGTGCAGGGGTAATGGCCTCATTACCCCTTAGGGTAATAAACTCAGGAGTGAAGGGGAAGGTCATGATGAGGACAGGGTTAGGAGTGATAAGGAAGAGAAAAAGATGGAACAATAAAAGATTAGAATCAGATTACAGAGTTTCAGAATATGAACGTGGAGAATTTTGTGGGCAAGATCAAAGGTATGAACATTTTTGCATGTAGCTGAGGCAGACTGGAGGAATAGGTCATGGGAACTGAGTAGATTAAGGAACTGGAAAATTAGGAGTATTTGAGGGAGAATAAGTATGTATACTGCAATTCCTTAGAATGAAGGCAGGAGGTGTGGTACTGAGAAAGACTGTGAACAAAGTACTAAACTTCCTGAAGAAGGATGTCCTGGGAGTAGCTGTTACCAGAATCTCGCTTGATTATAAATTTGGATTGAATGAGTCTCCAAGGAGGATAGGTTACTGAATTATGGGGGCAGAGGGCAAGTCGGCAGAGGGCAAGTCTGGAAGTGGCCCACAAGGAGAATTCTCTTTTACCAGTGAATCAAAGGATATAAGTAAAGGTGCAAACAGTACCGGAAAGGCTGAACAGGGATGCAGTGTTGACAAAAGGGAGTCAGGTTACTAAGTAATTTTGATATAATTAACAGTATCTTGAAAGGCAGCATGACACAACAGATTGAGGGCCAGCCTTAGATTCTGAAGACCTAGATGTGAGTCCTGAATATGACACATTTTAGATGTGTGACCTTGGGCAGATCAGTCTCAGTGACCCAGACAACTCTCTAAGACTCTAATTTACAGAAAAGTTACCCTTCTGACTTGATGGAGAGTGTTTCCACACTGGGAATTCCCTACATGGATGAAATCATAGGTTCAGATGCAAAATAATGAGTTCTCTTATTAAAATAATTAGAATCTTGTGATAAAATAAGTAGATGAAAAATTAATCTTTTTTTTAGTCTATTTTTGTTTTCACCATTCACTTCCACAAATTTTATATTTTCTCCTCTTACCTCCGCTCCCTCCTCCCCAAGATGGCATGCAATCTGATACAGGCTCTACATATACATTCCTATTAAACATATTTTCACATCGGTCATGTTGTATAGGAGAATTATAATGAATGGGAGGAACCATGAGAAAGAAAAAAACAAAACAAAACAAGAAGATAGTCTGTTTTGCTCTGTATTCAGACTCCATAGCTCTTTCTCTGGATATGGATGGCATTTTCCACCATGACTCCTTTGGAATTGTTTTAGGTCCTTGCACTGTTGAGAAGAGCTAAGTCTGTCAAAGTCAGTCATCGCACATTGTGGCTGTTTCTGTGTACGATGTTCTCCTGGTTTTGCTCGCTTCACTCAGCATTAGTTCATATAAGTCACTCTAGGTTTTTCTGAAGTCTGCCTGTTCATCATTTCTTATAGCACAATAGTATTCCATTACATTCATATATTACAACTTGTTCTGTCATTCCCCAATTGATGAGCATCTCCTCAACCTCCAGTTCTTGGCCATTTTTGTACATGTGGATCCTTTTCCCATTTTTACTATCTCTTTGGGATACAGCCCTAGAAGTGGTATTGCTGGGTCAAAGGGTGTGCACATTTTTATAGCTTTTGGGCGTAGTGAAAAATTAATCTTGCCCATACCATGAAATTCAATCAACAAGCATCTGTTAAGTGTCTACTCTGTGCCAGACTCTGTGTACAAAGACAAAAATAAAATAATCCCTGCCCTCAAGAAGCTTACATTCTAACCTTATATACAAAATGTATATAAAATAAATGCAAGGACAGAGTTGCTGCTGAGGGTATCAATAGAGGCTTATGTAGAAGACTGTACTCCAGCTGAATCTTGAAGGAAACAAAGTATTCTATGACACAGAGCTGAGGAGGAGCATTCCAGACATGTAGGACAGCCAATACAAAGGCATGGAGACAGGGAATGGAATATCTAGCATAGGAACAACCAGAAAGCCAAAGTAGCTAAATTGTAAAGTGCACTGCAGAGGTGGATAAATAACTTGTGCATCAATGTGTAAATTTTTCTTAAAAATGTATTTATTTTTTAGTTTTCAACATTCACTTTATAAGATTTTGAGTTCCAAAATTTTTCTCCCTCCCTCTCTCCTCTTCCCCCACCCCAAAATGGCATAGGCTATACACATGCAGTCACATTAAACATATTTTCACATCAGTCATGTTGTGAAAGAAGAATCAGAACAAAAGGAAAAACCCACGAGAAAGAAAAAAAAAAACCAAAAAGTGAAAATAGTATGCTTCAATCTGCATTCAGACTCCTTAGTTCTTTCTCTGGTCATGGATAGCATTTTTATTGTCTTAGATCATTGTCTTGCTTTGAAGAACCAAGTCTATCAAAGTTGGTCATTGCACAATGTTTCTGATAATGTATACATAATGTATTCCTGGTTCTAGTTAATTCACTTAGCATCAGTTCATTTTAGTATTTCCAGGTTTTTCTGAAATCTGCCTGCTCATCATTTCTTATAGCACAATAGTATTCCACTACATTCATATACCATAACTTGTTCAGCCATTCCCTAGTTGGTGGATGTCTCCTCACTGTCCAATTCTTTGCCATCACAAAAAGAGCTGCTAAATATATATTTTTTACATGTGGATCATTTCCCATTTTTTATGATCACTCTGGGTTACAGACCTAGTAGTGGTATTGCTGGATCAAAGGTTATGCAGTTTTATAGCCCTTAGGACACAGTTTCAATTTGCTCTTCACAATGGTTGGATCAGTTCACAATTCCACCAACAATGCATTAATGTTCCAATTTTCCCACATTTTCTCCAGCATTTATCATTTTCCTTCCCTGTCACATTACTCAATCTGATAGGTATGAAGTGGTAACTCAGGGTTCTTTTGATTTACAATTCTATAATCAATAGTGAATTAGAGCATTTTTTCCATATACTTACAGATATCTTTAATTTCTTCCTCTGAAAACTGCCTGTTCATAGCCTTTGACCATTTACCAATTGGGGAATGACTTGTATTCTTGTAAGTTTGACTCAGTTCTCTACATATTTTAGAAATGTGGCCTTTATCACAAATACTGGTAGTAAAAAATTGTTTCCCAGTTTTCTGCTTTCTTTCTAATATTAGCTGGAGTGCAGATATTAGCTTTGTGCTAAACCTTTTTAATTTAACATGATCAAAACTATGCATTTTCCATTTCATAACATTCTCTATTTCTTGTTTGGTCATAAACTCCTCCCTTGTCTGTAGATCTGACAGGTAAACTATTCCTTGCTCTGCTAATTTTCTTATGGTATTGCCCTTTATATCTATATCATGTACCCATTTTGACCTTATCTTGGTACACAGTGTAAGATGTTTATCTATGCCTAGTTTCTGCCGTACTGTTTTTCCAGTTTTCCCAGCAGCTTTTGTCAAATAGTGAGTTCTTATCCCAGAAGCTGAAGTCTTTGGGTTTATCAAACAGTAGAGTACTATAGTTATGAACTATTGTGTCTTCTGTACCTAACCTATTCTACTGATCCATCACTCTATTTCTTAATCAGTACCAAATAGTTTTGATGATTGCTGCTTTATAATATAGTTTTAGATCCATCAGTGTGTAAATCTTGAACATGTGATGCAGACAGGTCTAGAAGTGAAGAGAAGACAGGGCTGAATTATAAGTCTGGCATACATTTGGCATTTATTATTTGTTGGCTGAATTAATAAATCACATTGGGGAAATTGGAAAGTGTTTTAATGATCCCCAAACACTGGGTGTCTCAGAAGTCCACGTCTTTGGGATCACAAAGCTCAGAACACATTCACTAAACAAATATGTGTTAAGTGCCTACTATATACTAGGCATTGTGGATATAAGGACATACAAAACAGTTCCTGCTCTCCAGGAGATTACCTGAGAAACAACAGAATCATAGAATTGGAAGGGACCTCATTGGTCATCTATTGCAATTCATATCCCATCCACCCCCAAATCCTAATTACAACCTGCCCTCTCCACCCATAAATGGTGATCCACTCTTCTTGAAGAGCTATGAGGAGATAAAATCCACAAGGCAGGAAGGGTCAATAGCCAATAAATATTTATTAGTGCCTACTATGTGCTAGGCACAGTGCTAAGTGATGAGGACTCAAAGAAAGGCAAAAGACAGTCCATGTCCCCAAGGAGCTTACAGTGTAACAGAGACAGATAACACATAAAAAGCAGCTGAAAAGGGAGAGAAGGAAAACAGAAAGAAGTTCTGCAGGGATATAATGAGGCATCTACCCTGGACCACCTCCTTAAATATAGGGTCTGGGAGGAGCTCTCTGATAGTCACTGGGAGAAAGAAGCTTAGGGGTTGGGATAACTGAGAGGTATTTCAGAGTTGATTTGATTTTGTAGGAAGATGGGTTTATAGAGACTAACAAATGGGACTGATGGAAGTTTTTCCTTCCATCATGCCTAAATTTACCTCTAGAAAACATCTATCTATTGCCTAGAGTTAGGCATTAGGATCGAATCTGTCCTTTAGCGCAAAAAATCCTGGGTCGGGGGAAGTGTTGAAGGCTAGACCTTAGGGAGAGCTCACGGAAGAAGTGACATTTGACCTTAAGCCTTGAAGATAAGACTTTAAAAAGCTGAGATTTTGGATGGAGAGGGTGAGGGTTTTGTATGAAGTAAACAGAAGTAAGAGGTCATTAAGTACTTTAGGAAAATAGGAAATATTAGTTTGTTGGGTCAAAATTATATTCTTAAAGGACAGAATTAAGGTACTCTTGCTCAAAAAGATCCACTGGTTCCCTACTGCCTCTGGGATAAAATACAAATTTGTTTGGAATTTAAGGTACTTTACATACAGACTGGTTCCAGCCTAACTTTCATGCTTTACATTCCTGCCAGCCTTTGCTGTCTCTCACACACACAACATCCTAAGTCCCATGCTGTCTCCATCTATAGAGTGCATCATCTCTCAACCCGTCTCTTAGAATCCCTCTTTTTTTCAAAACCCAGCTCAAGCACCAGGTCCTACATGAGGCCTTTTCTTATTCCCCTACAGACCAAACTCAAACGCCCCTTCCCCATTACTTTGTATTTAATTTGTATATATTTTAGGTCTATTTATATGTGTTCTCCCCAACAGAACATAACTCCTTGAAGAAAAGGATTATTTTTCTATTCGTATTCTCAGAACCTAGAACACAGTAGATGCTTAATGCCTGTGGAATAATTGGTTTGTGCAAGGGAATAAAAGGGGATATAGGTAGGGACCAGAACATGGACAACGAGGCTTGTATTCCAGGCATTTAGACTTCATTCAATAGGCAAAACAGAGATGTGAAGATCACGGGAAAGACATAACATGATTAGAAATCTGTTTTTATGATTTTTAACTGGCAGCAGCTGAAAAAAAGCCAGCAGTCTTTGGATAGAAGAGTACACGCCTTCAAAACAAGATAAATTCCAAAAACCTAAGACTAGTGGTCAGCAAAAAGGGCAAACACAAATTATTTGTGTAATTCTATTTATAAAGAAATACTGTAGGCCCTCCTAGCTAACTTGTACCAATTTTCCTTCCCAAATTTTTTTAAATGCCCACATGCACACTAACAATCTGGCAAAAAAATGTTTACTGCTATTTCTCACTCTTCTGCTTTCGAAGTGTTAATTCTCGACAGAACTTAGTATAAAATACAAATTGTCCTATTGCCCTGACAGAACGCCGTATCCATCGTGAACTTTTCATTTTAACTAACATTCTGACTCTGGCCCCCGCCGAGTTTAACTTGTTCTCAAATCGTTTCTTTGAAGCAATTAGGTCTGTGATAAACTTCCCTGACCTTACTAAAGCGACAGAGACTTCAGGATTATTAAAAGGCTTCTCTTGAGTCCTCCAGTTGTTGTCTGTCCCCGCCCACATAACCTTCAATTTATTTTATACAGGGTGTTCCAAGAGACTCAGTGCAGTCTTAAGTATTAAGGCTTCTGCAACACGCACACAAATCAGTTCTCTCCACCTATATACGTACGCTCCTCGAGGGAAGGGGGTATTTCATTTTTGTTTTTAATCTCTGGGGCCTGGCAATAGTACTTGACACAAGGCTGGCACTTAATGGGCTTGCTGCCTAGGTATAAGAATAGTAATAATGAAAATGATAACTATCGCGAACGTAGTGCTTACTACGGAGCTAAGCGCTTTGCAATTATTTCAACTGTCTCTTTTCTCTTAACTGGGTAAACCGCGGAACCTGAAGACCCACGAGTAAGTGGATAAACGGAAGACTGAAGTCAGGATTCCCCCAGGTTCTAAAGCACAAGAGCGTAGCTGGACCAGGATGGGTGGGCGGCCAAGACTTTGCCTACCGGAGCACCCTTCCCCACCCCCTTTAAATTCGGTGTCTCAAACGAACTACGGCGGAGGACCCACCTCCTAGCAATGTTTAGAGGCCATCTCAAACTCCTGATTGGCTGTTCCCTCCGCCAGTCAGGTCTGAAGGCGAATACACCTCCCACCTCCCTCCTCCCTCCTCCCTCCTCCCGGACCCCGCCGGCCTCACTCCTCCACGCGCGCAGGAGATCGGCTCGAGACCTCTCCACGGTGGGCGGCAAGTGCGTGTGCCCTATCGAGACAGCCGCGCCTCTGCACATAGACTCCCAGGACTACGAGGTACGCTGGCGTTGGACGCTATCCCTGCCCGGCTCCCTCCCGTCCCACCATTGCGCTCCTCCGCCAGTTAACTGGGGATTGCGGCGTGTAGCGTTTGCCAAATCCTGTATTTTAGCATCGCGAGAACGGGGCGGGCGCGTGACTTCCTGGATCTCTGGTTTCTTGGGAGGTTCTTGTTTATTTCCCTCCCAGCCACGTGTTTCCGAGCTCTTGTAGGAGCTAGGCTGCTGAGGGCGGGCGTGGGACCTGTGGGGTGGGGTAAAGAGTGGTCGTTTTTGCTCCTGGAGAGGGGAATATTCTGTTTACCGTGCAGTTTGACCCCCGTGGCCGGACTTCTGTACACACTTCTGTCAGACATCCAGAGAGTCCTGAGCAATAGACATAGGGACCATCTTTTGAAAAAAATTGGCTGCTGTTCAGTCCTGCGCAACTTTTCATAACCTCGTTTGGGGTTTTCTTGGTAAAGATACTGGAATGAGTTGCCATTTCCTTCTCCAGCTCATTTTACAAATGAGGAAAGTGAGGCAGAGAGGGCTAAGTGACTGACCCATAGCTAATGAATGTCTGAGGCTGGATTTGAACTCACAAAGATGAGTCTTCCCCTCTTCAAGCCCAGTATCAGACATCTAGCTGCCAAAACAGGAGAGGTCTGACCCTGCCACCCTCTCACTGCTTACTAAAACTCCAGAAACTTCCTATTACAACTCCTGGAGTTTAAAGCGTGTCACAACATGGACCCATTACTATCATTTCCATACACTTTGCCCCTCTCTGTGCACCCTATGGTCGAGCTACACTGGCCTTGCAGATCCTGGCACATAAGAAGTCCTACATCTGCCCTCCTACTGGCTGGCTGTCCTTCATGCCTGGAATGCTGTCCTTACCTCCACGTTGTAATTTCCCTGGCTCCTTTCTGGAATCAGCTCAATTCCTATCTTCCTGCCAGAGATCTTCCTGGTCTCCTCAACTGCCAGTATTGTCCTCTCTCAGACTACCTTCCATTTATACTCCGCATGTCTTGTATTTACACAATTATTTTCATATTGTTTCCCCCACCAGATAACGTGCATTTTCTTCCATCAAAGATCTCATTTTTTGCTTTTCATAAACCCTTAATATAGTGGTTGGCTCATTCTAAGTTCTTAAGAAATGCATGTTAAAGCACTGATGGATTTGTAAGCTCTCCCACTTCATCTCCTGCTTCCAGGCTTCCCTGGCTTTTCTCAAGCCCCAGCTAAAATCTTGCTTTCTACAGGAAGCCTTTCCCATTCCCTCTGTCCTCCCTCTGTTGCTTATTTCCTTTTTATCCCACACCCAACCTATTCAACCCTATTTGTTTGCATGTTGCCTCTCCCATTAAATTGTGAGCTCCTGGAGGACAGGGACTGACTTTTACTGCCTTTTTTTTGTATCCCCAGCTCTTAGCACAGTAGTAAGGATCTAATAAATGCTTGTTGATTAACTGTTTGGGAGATGATCAGTGGAGGGAGAAAGAGTGATTTTGCCATTTGAGTATAATTCAGACCACCCGGATGGAATGAGGAAATAAATCAGGAGTTTGAGAAATGGATCACAAACCCACACAGAATCATAATATTGTAGGTATGGGGAATTTCATTTATCCAGGGAACTATGAGAGCTTCCTCTTTTCCAGAAGTAGAACCGATAATATCTTGACTTGCATTAATGGTGATTTCATCTTTCAAAAGGTAGGGGAACAAGTGAGGGGAAGTTGTGTTCTGGATCTTATTCTCACTAATAAGTAAGAGCTGGTTGTGACTACTCCATAGTTTGTGAGAGAGAGAAAAAGAGGAAATCTGGGCATGGTCTGACACATACCCCACATTTTGGGAAAGCAGATGTCAACGGGATCACAGAAAGGATAGATAGGATCCCATGGAGTAAAGTGCTGTAGAGGAAGTCAGAGTAGGAGAAACAGGAGGTACTCAAGAAAGAAATTCTGAAGACACAAAGTAATATAGTTTCAATGAACAGGAAAAATAAGATTTGTTTGAAAAGACTGGTATGTAAGCACAGGGAATCAATTTAGATTTTAAAGTATTATTGATATATTATATTTTCTTTTCTTTCCTAGAGAGCCATCCCATATAACAAAAAAAAAAAAGAGGCAAGAAAATCAGTTCAATGAAACTAGCCAATATATCAAAAAAGTCTGATATTATATGTCGTGGTTTATACCCATAGTCTTCTGTCTCTTTCAAAAAGAAAAGAGGAGAGGTATCTTCTCAGTATTTCTTCTTTGAGTCTAATCTAGGTCATTATAAATTCACAGCTTTCAGGATTATTCATTTACATTATTATTCTCATTGAATGAATTGCCTGCCTACCTGGTTCTGCTTATTTCACTTTGCATGATTTGCAAAGATTTGTGTGCAAATTTTCTCATGTTTCTCTATATCCATCATATTCATTGTTTCTTTGAATACAGTAATTTTCCATTATATTACTGTGCCACAACTTGTTTAACCATTCCCCTGTTGATGGGCATATACTTTAGTTCTTTGCTATTGCAAAAAGTGTTTCCATATATATTTTGGCGCAGATGGATTCTTTCTCTCTCCCTCCCTCCCTCCCTCCCTTCCTTCCTTCCTTCCTTCCTGCATGTTCTTGCAGTGAAATCTCTGGGTCAAACATTTTGTTCACTTTCTCTGCAAATTCCAAATTGCTTTTCAGAATGTTGGACCAATTCTCAACTTGACTAACAATGCATTATTATACCCATCTTACCTTGCAACATTGACTTCCACTTTGCCAATTTGTTGGGTGTTAGATGAAACCTCAGAAGTTTGGGGAATTTATAAGTAGTTTGGAGCATTCTTTCATATGATTCTTAATAATTTGCAGTTATTTTGAGAATTGTTCATATTCTTTGACCATTTATCTATTGGGGAATGACTTTTGATCTTATATAGTTATGTTAGTTACTAATGTATCTTGGATTTTAGGCTCTTATCAGAGATATTTGATAGAAAATTTTCCCCCAGACAGGGATAGGGACAGGGTAGAGAATAGAACAAGGTGGGAGGGGAGGGGGGGGTGCGGAATAGGAAGGAGGGACATATAATCAGTTTCTCACAGTATGCCCACTGTGGAGATGTTCTGCGTAATTACACATGTACAGCCTGGATTTAATTGTTTGTCCTTCCAGTGGGGGTGGGTGATGAGGGAGAAAGAGAAAGAATCTAGAATTTAAAGTTCTATAATCAAATGTTTAAAAAATATATATATATATACAGTTATCATTATTAATATTATTAACTACATCCAACTGGGACTTAAGATACATAGGCACTGAGGTAGGGAGATCCATCCTGCCCTACTGGAAAGTCAGAGGGGTGATAGGGGAGGACATAGGAGAGACCAGATTGGGGGAGGGGTTATACAATGGGATGGCTGTTTTGGGGTGGTGGGTAGGAGAAAGATGGGGAGAAAATTTGTAACTCAAAATCTCGTGGAAATGAATGATGTAAACTAAAATAAATAGAAGTTAAAATTGAGTGATTAAAAAAAAAAAAGAAAGTTTTCCCCCAGTTGTTAGTGGCCTTATCCTAGTTTCATTACTTTTGTTTATGCTACAGCTTTTGTATTTCATGTGATTGAAGTTCTCTACTTTTTCTTTTATAATTGTCCTGTCCCCTATCCTTTGTTTGGTAACAAAATCACTGATGAGAATATTAGAGGGGAACTTCTCAAAGACTGAAGTACTGGCTTCACTTTGGGTACCAAAGAACTAATGAGGTTTGAGGAGGGGATTCAGGGACCCCCCAAAGACCAGAGTACAGTAGAGGGTGTGTTGTCTGGAGTGTATTCATGGATTCAAGCATTCTTTAAGTCAAGGTGGCAAGGATTTATTGTAATTCCAATATAGTGGGCATAGTTGTGAAAAATACATGATTTGGTTCTCTTTTAATTTTCCTTTTATATGATCTTTGATATTCAGGCCATGCATGCAACTCAGGGGCATCTATGTGGCACATGGGATAGAGTGCTGAGCCTGCAGTCAGGAAGACTCCTCTTCCTGAGTTCAAATGTGACCTCACACACTCACTAGCTGTGTGACCCTGGGCAAATCACTTAGCCCTGTCTGCCTCAGTTCCTCATCTGTAAAATGAGCTGGAGAAGATAATAGCAACCCACCCCAGTATCTTTGCCAAGAAACCCCAAATGCAGTCAGGAAGAGTCAGACTCGACTAAAAGACTGAACAACAACAATAACATGCAACTTGGATCTAAAAAATAAATGTGTTGGGACAGCTAGGTGGCACGGTGAATAGAGCACCAGCCCTGGAGTCAGGAGGACCTGAGTTCAAATCTGGCCTCAGACACTTAACACTAGCTGTGTGACCTTGGGCAAGTCACTTAACCCCAATTGCCCTACCTTCCCCTCTCCAAAAAGGAAAAAATAAAAAATAAATGTGTAGAAGTGTATAGTGGGAACATTAGCCTAAGGTTCTCCTCTACATGAGCTAGCTTAGTTTTTCCTTAAAAGATATTGAAACAGGGGCGGAGCCAAGATGGCGGCATAGCAGCAACAATATATCGCAGCTCTCACATAGCCACCCCAAAATACCCATGGAATAGGACTCTGGACCAATCCTAGAACTTCAAAACGCACACAAAGATACTTCCCACTAAAGTCAGCTCGGCTAAGAGGAACCATATCAGCACTGCGAACCGAAACCAGCCTGGCCTGAAGCCCCGGCTGTGCCCCAGGGGCGGCCTGGCGGGAGGTGCAGAGAAAGCTCTCAGGTGAGCGGATTAGCGAGTGGGGATTGTGAAAGAGGGAGATAAGCATCCCGCCGAAAGGTCTCCAGAGCAGAAAAGCGAAAGGC
>CM053585.1:70295559-70314138 GCA_028646515.1 Pseudochirops corinnae | reverse complement strand
TAAATTTTATACTTAGATACAAAATGAGAAAAGAAAAAAAACCATTGCCATGTACACAGCAGACCATAAGAGAGGATTAATTATAAAACCCTATGATTTCTAACATTTTTTCCAATGCTAAATCACCTTTGCAGCACTAATACTTTATGATCTGTGATTCACAAGGTCCATTTTAGTTTTAGTTTTATAATCTTTTGACTTTGAGGAAATTTCTTATACTTGTTATCAGTGTCATTTTCGGCAAGTTTTTTATGTAAAGCTAAATAAGTTCATAATAAAAATATTTTAAAATAAATGAAGTAGAGACAGAAGCCTTATTCCAAGAGAATGGAGAAAAAGGAGGTAGCAGCAATGGTAGACAGCTCTCTTGAGAAGTTTGGCTATGATGGGAGGAAAGGAATGGGATGGTAGGACCAGAGGGCAGTGTTTTTAGGATAGGGAAGACCTGAGCAAATTTGAAGGCAGAAGGAAAGGAGCCAAGGAGAAAGAAGGGTTAGAGAATGCCAGAGAGAGAGGGGATGACTGATGGAACGAAGTCAGCGGGGGGGATATTTGAGGGGGTGAGCCTAAGCAGGGACCTCCGTGAGGAACTGGAGCCTCAGAGGAAGACAAGATGGGGGAAGCTGTCAGGAGGCCTTGAGGCATCCCGGAACAGACACCAGGAGCCCAGGGAAGGGTAGTGGCAATCTTCTCAGTAAATTAGGAGACTCCCATTGACTGAGAGCAAGATGGGAAGGAGAAGTGGGAAGATTTTGAGGTGTGGACGGTTGAGGGAACTAACATTAGATAACCTTCATCTTTCTAGTAAGTTATTCTTGTTAGAAAATGTGATTTATTTCTTTATGCTACTGAACTAGTTTATTATATTATCATATTATCATATTACATATGATTGGTAAAGTAGGCAGTGCGATTACTTAAAATTGCCGCTGTCATTTCACGACACGATAATGCTGGTATGCCAGTGTGAAGTTGTTTTTATGGTGTTATCTGGGGTTACAGCTTTTCTCCCTCTCATCCTTAGGGTCCTGCCACAGCAGAGGCTCCCTGGGAGCTCTGATGGCCTGTCTGAGGACAGCTAGGGCTCATGGATATCTGCAGTCTTCATCTCATGTTACATGGAGTAGCCTCGTATCCAGTGCAAAAATAAAACAAGGTTTAGTTCATCAGCATTGCCAGGTAAATAAATAAAAACCAATGGAGTTATAGAAGTTATATATTGTCTCTCCATTTATTTCACTGGTAACTTACGGAGAGCCTTGTGCTACTGTAGTCCCCTGTCATGGGCCAGGAAGGGAATACCAGTTGTCCTGTACCTGGAGTTCTTCATCCCCTTCTCCTTCTGTTGTTCACTCTCAGCTTTGGTTCAGTCCCACCATCTGTCTGCCTTCTCTTCTTCTGGGCTGTTGAACACTACCAGGGAGCCCATAAGATTGTCCTGACTGGGTCCACTACAAATTCAAGTGATCAGAACTCTGCAGGGTCCTCACTGATATGAGACAGGCCTCGGACTAGCTCTCTTATCACATTCCAAATGTGAATACAAACCCTCCCTTCTCTAGCCCCCCAGCTTCTGCTCTCTCTTGGTGGATGACTGCCTCCCAGCATCCTGAGAAGATTGAATCCATAGTTCCGTGAGCTCCCTCAGAATGCCTCTGTGTCTTTACCCATCCTCTGCCTGTGCTCCAGTCTTAGAGGAGAGGTGGTTCTTTTGTGCAAGCCAAGCTTTTCACTTTATCTTAGACCTTTCTGCTCCTCCCCCTTCAGCCTTCCCCTCCCAGCCACTTCTTCAGTATCTTCCTTTTTGCTGGCTGCTTCTTACCATCTACACACACCATCCAGGTATCTCCTTCCTTAAAACAAACAAATGAACAACTGCAGCCCTTCCCCTTCATACTGCCCCTCCCCTCAGGTTATCTTTTCATAGCTCTCTTTCCTCTCATTGCCAGACTCCTAGAAAGAATGGAGGTACATTCATTATCTCCATTTCCTCCCTTTCAGTTCAGGTGTAGAGGTGTCAGACTCCTGGCTTACAGCAAACAAAAATACAGTGTGACATAGATAATGCCAGTTTGTGGTTTTCTAAGTCAGTATGCCAGCTTCAGGAATCCATTTCTGTTTGAGCTTGATAGCACTGGCGCAGGGTTCATGCTCCTCTCTAATGAAACTGTCTGGTCATGGGACAGATAAGTGTCTAAAGTCAGGAGGACCTAAGTTCAAATCTGGCCTCAGACACGTACCAGCTGTGTGACCCTGGGCAAGTCACTTAAACCCGATTTCCTTTGGGTAAAACAAAAAAAACTGTTTGGTGACCAGTGACCTTTTAATGGCTAACCCTGTTAATCCTCATAGCTTTTTCTTAGCCTTGGTCCTCCTTGAACCTTTTGTCACATTTCACACGGGTGACCCCTCCCTCTTCTTGAACGTTTTCTTCCTTTTGTTTCTGTGACTTTGCCCTTTCCTGACTCTTTTCTCACCTGATTGACTTTATCTTTTGGGTTTTCTTCTTGGTTTATTATTTTTTTTTTCCAACCCTAGTGTGGGTATTTCCCCAAAGGTTATCCCAGAGCTTTTTCCCTTCCAGCTCTGATAACTTTAATTTTGGCCATTTTATCCATTCTGAAGCTTCAGTGGTCGCTTCTGTACAGATGATAATGTCAAATCAATTCAAATTTTTAAACCCCACAACACTCATTGGGAGCCTACCATGTGCCGGGGAACCATGCTAAGCCCTGGGGATACAAAGAAAGGCAAAAACAGTCCTGTCCTCGAGGTGCCAGTAATCTAAGGGGAGAGACCACGTGCAGACCACGGTCGACAAGATGTGCTCAGGGTCAGTTGGAGATGGACTAGAGGAAGGCCCCAGCTTTTAGGGGGATCCAAGAGAGGCGTCGTGTAGAAGGCAGGACTTCAGCTGGGACTTGAAGGAAATAGGATGAGGAGGGAGAGCTTTTCAGGCATAGGGGACAGACAAGGCACAGGGTTGGAAGATGGAGTGTCAGCAAGGAGGCCAGTGTTCCTGGATCATTGAGTACGTGGAAGGAAGTCAAGAGTAAGAAGACTGGCAAGGTTGGCAATGTCAGATTATTAAGTGAAACAAATGATTTCATATTTGATCCTCGAGGTAGCAGGGAGCCTCTGGAGTTTGTGTCAGGAGGGGTGACTAGGTCAGACTGACAGAGGAGGATGACCTGGCATGGGCAGAGACTTGGGGCAGGTACACCCACCAGCGGGCAATTACAGCAGCACAGCTGGAAGTGAGGAGGGTCCGCACCAAGGTGGTGGCAGGCTCCGAAGAGAGAAGAGGGAGCATAGCAGATACATTACAAAGGCAAAATCATCAGAGCATAGTGACAGGTTGGACATAGGGGATGAGAGAGTGAGGAGTGGAGGATGGCTCCTGGGTTATCAGCCTAGGGGACTCCAGGCTCGCAGCTCCAGGTGACTAGCAGTCATCATCACCAGTACATTCATCACATCTCAACTCAACATGTCCAGACCAGAATTCTGCCCCTCATAAACCTTCCCTCCTTCCAACTTGCCTGATTTTGTTGATGAGGCCACAATCCGAAAAGCTGATTCTGTGGGATGTCAATGTCTGAAGGATGGAACCTCAGAGCCCTCTCTGACTTTGCTTTTCTTACCTGTCTCTGCAGCCACCCCACCCCAAACCAGGCAGTTGTGACACCTCTTGCATCCTTCCCCTTCTCTCCACTCATTCCCCCCCCCCCACCATAGTTATCTCTCACTATAATAACCTCCTAACTTGCTTCCCTGCCTTCAGCATTCCTCCTTTCCAGTCTGTCCTTCATATAGTTGCTTAAACAACGTTCCTGTTCCTCACTTCTGACCAGGTCATGCCTTTGCTAAAAAAACAAAAAATAAAAGACCTTTCTTCAGGATAATGTGGAGCTCTTAGCCTAGCATTCAAGGTCCTCTCTCAGCTGATTCTGACCTTCCTTTGCACTTTTGTTTCATATTACTTCTTTTCATCCACTCTGTGTTTCAGCCAAGTTGAACTACAAGCCATTTCCCATGACTTTTATACAAGCCCCGTCCCATACCTGAGATGACTTTCCTCTTCACCTCGGCCTCCTAGACTCCTCCTCTTTCATCTGGCTTCAGGCCAGGTGCCACCTTGTCAAGTCTTCTCTGATTTCCTACATCTGAGAATATTCTCTCCTGAGCTTTTCCTAAAATACTTTGGATCCCTTCTCAGCCATAGGCACACTGGACCTTTATATTTTACTTAATTGTGTAGAGGTTGCATCCTCCCAGTAGATCATGAGCTTCTAGAGGGAGGGGCCAGTATTTTCCATCTTTGTACCCACAGAACCTAGCACAATGCCTTATGCATCATAGCTGCTTAATAAATAGTGGTTGAATTGGAGTAAATTTAGAAGACAGTCTCTATCTTAAATTAACTTCCAATTTATTTAGGAAACTAAGAAAAATATGCATGAAGCAAGTAGAGAACAAATGATAAGATAATCTAAGTTCAAGCACATAGAAATAAACAGAAACTGTGTAAGTACTGGAAGAATATCGAATAAGACAGTGGTCAGGACAGGGTCAGTTAGGGAGTGATTCTTGGAGAAAGTGAGTCCTGACCCAGACTGTGTAAGTTGGAACTTAGAGGGTGTTACTGGCTGTTTGACTGTTTTAAGCACAGATATACGAATGAGTACTAAATATTAAAGGGAGGGGATAGTGTTTGTAGGGGACAGTGGACAGGACCGGCTTGGCTGGAGAGCAGGGGCAGTGTTAAATAGTAATGAGTCATAAGATTGTATAGATAATTGGAGGGACTGAGTAAGGAAGGGCAAAATCACAGCATGGATTGAAAGCCATATTCAGAAAGAACCTTTATGCATGGCACCGATGTGCTATAAATGATGTTTGAGGAAGGTTGATCTGTTTTCTCTTGGCATGATGGACCAGAGTAAGGAGAGCCAAGAAACTGGGGACTAGCTGGTAATCCAGGTGTGGACAACAGAAGTCCCAAAGAAGGGATGCCTCAGAGAGATACCATGAAGGAAGAGTGGTCAGGGCTTGGTGAGGTTTTATACATGCCCAGTGGAACATGCCTGACTGGCGATTATAGTTTTTTATGCTGTTTTATCTTGCCTGTTGTGTGTTTTGGGAGATTCAGCTGTAGTTATGCAGGGCTTCTGCCTGATATGTTGATACAATCAATAAAAAGGAGTCTGAGGAAGAAAATACCAAAAAATCATCTCCACGTGCCAATGACACAGCCCCCTCAGGTTAGGGCTTATGTGGTTGTTTCAGTCTTTTAAGAAAGTTTGTGTCCTGCTGGATCTCATCAGAAAATCAAATGTTTTTTCCCTTGTTTTTACTCCCTTAGGTTCGCATCGATGCTTTAGGTTTGCTCTGTGAAAGTCACCGCAGCACTGAAATCGTCTCTGTGGAAGAGATGCAGCTGGTTCAGTTCTTTATTCTGTACAACCTGAATAGTCAGTTTCCTGGCGTGAGACAACAGATCTGTTCTCTTCTGCAAAAGGTGGCCTTGAAGTACATTTATTAACCACTTACCTATGTGCCTGGCACCTTGCCAGGCACTTAACATAAGTCACCACCATGGTGCATTCCCTCACAGAGAATGTTACTGGTATTTTGTCAGTGGAATGGTAGAGTAAGGATAAGTCACAAGGTCACCTTCTCTGGATAACTCTTGAATCAGGGAGGCTTAGGTACAGTCTAGGCTGGGGTAGAACACTGGAAATTCCTTTTCAGGCCTCTTTATTAGAGGCCTGACGCTTTTATTTGATGATGTTATTTCACGATATGGTCTTCAAGATTAAAATTAAAAGTAGAAAAGTCATCCTTATTTACAAGCAGATTTGCTTTCAGAGATTTTGTTGATATCACTCCCCCTTCCGCATACTTCTTTGTTGAGTTTTCAGGAATAGTTGGGTTGAATGAATACATGAATGAAGACCTAATTTAATTCCAGTGCCACTTGCTAGGTGTGTGACCTTTGGCAAGTCACTTTACTTGTTTGCCTCAGTTTCCTGATCCATAACGTGGGGGTGATTGCAGCTCCTGCCTCCCAAGGTCGTTGTGAGGATCAGATAAGATATTTGTGAAGTGCTCCTAGCACGGTGCCTGGCATACAGTAGGTGCTGTATAAATGCTATTGTTGTTAAGGGCTTTACAAATATCCTCTGTATTCCAAGGGAATGATAATGTAATTACAGCCCATCCGTGTCTGCTCATCCTGCTCTACTCACTTTCCCACTGAAAAATATCAAGTATGGGGAGGCCACTTGCTGGTTACTGCCCCAGAATTCGGAGCCCTCTCCTGAGGGAGGTTTCAGGAGCCATGAAGTAGTAGGGAAGCAGGTTTGGGGGAATTGGAGGCCGTGGGGAATTGTGCCCATGCAGTTTTTGTGGTTATCTGAATCTGCATGGGTTATGACTGCCCTGAGGGGCCTGGGCCCTGTACATAATGCCAAAAGGTCACAGACGGGAGAGGGGTGTTTTAGCAGCTGGTGTGGTTATGTTAGAGACAAGCCCATGTACTGGCTGTGGGGGGAGGAGGGTGGGATGTTATCCAGCTTCCCGCCTTCTTGTTGGTTGAATTTGGACTCCTTCAGGATCAAACCAGAGCCCCCTGGGTTTATTCTGTGTTTCTGTAGAGGGCCACAGCCCCAGCTTTAGAGAGAGAGAGAGAGAGAGAAAGAGAGAGAGAGAGAGAGAGAGAGAGAGACACACACACACACACACACACACACACACACACACACACAGAGTACTACTTATATGAGTCTGACCTTGGGTGAATCCCTTAACCTCTCAGTGCCTGGGGCAACTCCGTAAGACTCTAAGATGCTGAACAATTGCTGGTCTACATTGCAATAGGGAGTTTCCTCAGTGGGAGAGCTTTCCACTGTTGAACTTGCAGGTCCAGAAAACACATACAAATACATACACACACTCACATGTATACTCACAAATATCCTCACACTTGCATGCACACTTACATCCCATATGTATATGTATGTACATACATACATACGTGTGTACATACATACACACATTTGCACACTTACACACGCATATACACATTTATATTGCTATTGTAAGTAAGGTGTTCCATAAAAGAAACACAGTTTAAAAGGGCTCGGGAATCGTATTTTTTATACTTAGTAAGTTTTTACTTATGTCCTGACATTTGTGCTTTTATATACTTCCTCCATTTCACTTTGATTCTTTTTCCCCCAAAGTTGTTCAGCAGGATACAGGAAAGTTCTCAGGTACTTTATAAATTGGAGCAGAATAAATCCCAGCAAGATTCTATGGATGATTTGACTGAGAAGAATCCTTCTGAGACTTTACAGAAGTATCAGGTGGGTGTTAGATTTCTGGAAAATCAGAATTTTTTTTTTTAATACAAGCAAAAAATAGAAATGAGGCATTAAAGGGAAACAAATGGAAATCTCTTGGAGTCTGATAGTTTTCTGTGCTTTTTTATTTCCCCTTGCCCCTACTCTGCTTCTAGCTTTCTAGAAAAAGTGCTTTGTAAATTTTAAAGTGCTACAAATGTCTTAATATGACTTGTGCTGACAACAGTGACCTTTGAAGGGGCCTTAGAGACCATCTTGTCCAGGTCCCTCTTTTTAGAGATGAAGTAACTCCCAGAAAAGCACGAGGACTCACACAAATAAATGCACATAGCAAATAGCAGAGTTGGAATTTAGACTCAAGCTTTCTGGGTCCAGACCCCACCATCTTTCTGTAATACTGCAAGGCCACTGGGTATGGATACTAGTAGCTAAAGACTTAGAATGCTGATTAGGGGAGAGATCAAACATAGTTCCAGAGGTCCCATCTAGTGGCTTTATGACTTTAAGCAAGTCACTTTAATTTGGGGTTAGTATTTTTTAAAAAATTCTAGACTTTGTGTTTAGGAGACTCAAGTTCAATTCTGACTCTGATCTGTTCTGTGGTCATGATACCAAGAGAATTCTAGGCTTCCAGCTATCTAGAGGAAGAAGGCCAAAGACAGTGGGCAGGAAGAAACTGATCTTTTTTGGGAAGATGATAATATACTTGTTTCTCTTTTAGTCCTCTGTGATAGAAGGGAAAAATAATGGTAGTACTCACCTCACAGTGCCCTTGTACACTTTAAAAACCTTAAAGAACTGTACCAATGCCATTATTACTACATGAATGTCACTATGTATTATCAACTATATATATAAAATATACATTATAAAAATAAAATCTAAATTATAAAATATAAAGATGATGATTACTGCTGTTGTTAAGTTTCAGAAACAGCCTTAAATTGCTTTATTGCTTTGTTAACATTATGTGTTTCGGGAAGTAGCTTCTAAATTCTACATAGACTTTTTTTTTTGGCAAGGATGCCAAAGTATATGAGCTTTAGACTTTTTTTTTTTTTAACCCCAAAGGACTGGTATTTTAATTGGCTTAGAAAGACTCTTAGCTTTTTTTTTTCCTGTTTGTAGGCAAGGCTGATGAGCCCATTTCAGACAGACACATTAGTAAAGGGACTGATTTCTGCACACTCACCATCAATATGGAGGCAGATTTTCAACAGCATTTCATTCCTATAGACAGAGTTAAGTGCTAGGTACAAGGGAAGGTGCATAGCTAGGACAGTCCTTGTCCTCGTGGAGATTATAATCTCATGCTGCGGTAGGGGTTCTCTCTGTACAGATATGCAATAACTCTTAGCACTTAAAAAGAATAATAAACTGTGATGAAAGAGTTAGACTCCTCTCTAGCTCTAAATCTTGATTAAAGCCCAGAAGTTATGACCCTGTAATCCTAAGAATGTGAGGTAGGGATGAAGTGCTCTGTGAGTTTGGGGTCAGAAAAGATTATTTCCTTGTAGTGGATCTGACATGAAGAGGTAGCTTTTGAGCAGGGTCTTGGAGGAGGGGTAGGATTTTAAAAAGTGAAGCTGGGGGAAGGTATTCCAAGCCCAGGGGATGGCATGAGCTCGGACATAGAGGTAGAAAAGTAATGCATGTCCAGTTAAGATGGAAGGATGTGTGAGGTGTGGTGTGGGACAAAGAGGAAGAGGTGAGGAGGTCACCTTTGCTCTGAGATGGCCTTCCTTTCCTACTCTGTTATGTCTTATATGTATTTGCCCATTTTCTTCCCCCTAAGAAAGTTAGCTCCTTGAGGGGAGGACCTTTCTGTGTGTGCCCAGGGCTTAAGGGCACAGTGCTTGGCTCATAGGAGGTGACTTATAAATTTTTTTGACTAATTTCTTGACTGTTAAAAATTGTCTTCGTTTAGAAACGCTCTTCCAAATGCTTCTCCGAAGGTACTAATTTTCACCTCTTTTGAGTTAGCTCTTCTGACTGCAGTAACTTTTGTTGTTCATTTTAGGATTTCATGTCATCTATATGCAACAGTCTTTTCAGAGCTCTGTTTCCTGGCTCTTCCCACTCAACCAAGTTTTCAGCCTTAACAATTTTAGGCTCAATAGCTGAGTTGTTTCCTGTCCCAGAAGGTAAGTTTTCCTTATGTTTTGGGGGGAAGATATTTTTTTTACTTATGAAGACAGATTATGTTCTCCCAAAGTCAGTCGGCTTTCTTTTGGTTCTAGTTCATGGGGGTTTTTTTGTTTTTGTTTTTTGTTTTTGTTTGGCCAGATGAGGGAGGTTTTGACAAGCTGGAATAGATCTTGTTTAGATAACAATCAGATTTCCCAACTGGGGAAATAAAAACCCAGCTGTTTAAAGTGGTTTTTACAGACTAAGCTGACTTTAAGACAGGATCACCCACAACCATTTTCCCCAGATAGTATCAATCTGCTCTTTTAAAAAAAAATCTTAAAGGAGTAATTGTTCTTTCTGCCTCATAGAACATCCCTAGCGAGGCTTTGTGGCTGAAATGTGATTCTTTTGTTTGCTCTTTGTCCCATAAGCCTTTGGGGGTACAAACACTGACTTCTTGCAGAGTCGCAGAGGTCACACCTCACACAGGTTACAGAGAGTCAGTGTCAGAGTGTCATTTCCAGGTACTCTGGTTTTAAACATTTTTTTCTTTTTTTTTCTTCCTGTGGGAGATGAACATTTGACTTTTCTTTTTGAGTCATTTTTTTTCTATTTGATGTGAAATACTGTGTTTATGTATGTGTAGAGTTTCTTTTGTGTAGGGGCCTTGTGAATGATTTCCTTTTTTGTTTCTTGGTTTGAGGTTCTGTACCAGCTTCTGCTGCCATTGGCACAAACTGAAGAGGCATGTCTCTCACTTAGTACCACTCTGCCAGAACCAACTTATAGCCTATTAGAGGGCATTCAGTTTAGACAGGAGCAAAGGTAGTGTCTATGTGTTTGTATTCATCTTAAATACAAATCTCCCTTGCCTTAAGGAAGGACAAGAAGACATTAGCAGCTGGGGGAACTGGGAAATTCATATTCAAACTCAATTTAATCCAAATTCAAATCCATATTTATGCAAGACAAAGTGCTTGAGTGGAATTTTGATGGGAACCAGTGAGTCTGTGATTGTTACATTGCCATTTAGTAATACCAGTATTAATTTTTTAAAATAAGTAAAAGAGTTGAATATATTTGAATGCTTTGATCCTCATTCATTCTCTTGCCTAAGTGAAATATAATTAGATAAAGCAGGGGACCTTTATCTTTTTTTGTGTCATGGACTCTTTGGCAGTATGGTAAAGCTTATGCACACCTTCTCATAAAGATTGTTTTTAAATGCATAAGATAAAATGCATTGGATTACAGAGGAAACCGAAGGAAAATTAAAATAAATATGTAATTGTTTTCATAGGGACCCCAGGTTAAGAACCTCTGGGATCAATGGCCCAGTCTGCTATAGTAATTGTGGTTATTAGACACCCGAAAGGAAGTGTAAGGGGAAATACCTGCTGTCACAATATCAATCCACCACCTTATGTGTTGTTATTGCATAAATTGCTCTTCCAACCCTCACATTTTACAGGTGAGGAAACTGAGGGCAGAGAGAAATGAGGTGAGCTGTTCATGGTTACCCAGCTAGCAGGTGACAGGTTCAAAGCCAGGTCTCCTGACTCTAGAGCCAAGCTTCTTCTGCTACTCCATGATGACTTCTCTGGTTCAGAGAATAGAAATACCTTCTAGCCACAGTGTCCAGGGTGGGCTTTGGGTGCAGAGTTGGTGCGGGTGCAGAATTTGGATCGGTAAAGAGGTATTTGAGGGCACAGCCTAAGCAAAGGCAGGGATTTGGAAATGTACGAAGCCTATTTAGGGGGCACTGGACTGGAATGGGAAGTCCGACTAGAATGGTAGATGGGTTACTTATGACAACCAAATACCTGTTGTAATGAAGAGTATTTTCTCTCTCATATATTTAATGTGGTTGTTATTCATTCAGTCCAACAAACATTTATTAAGCACCTACTCTTTACAAAGTACCATGCAAAGTGCCGGGGATGCAAAGGCAGAAAGAAGACAGCCCCTGCCTTTATTCTCTGAGGAATAATATCCCATCGAACTTTACACAGTTCTAGATAAAGATGGTAGCACCAGTGGATCATGGTGTAGGCCCAGCTTTGCTGCTGTCATCAGTTATTTATTAACAGAATTCTCTGCTTTGAGGCTCGGGATACAGAAAGGTTGAGGACATGATTTCTGTCTTTGAGAAGCCCATAATTTAGATGGGAAGACAAAATATTTAAAAAGATAGGCAGAAATTTAAGATATCCTACATAACAAGTGCTCTAGGAGGTGAGTGGAGGGAGGGAGAGACCACTGAGAGACCACCTCCTACTGTGTGGGAGACCACCAAGCTCGATGCTTCGGATACAGAGATCGACATAAGCTAGAACCTACTCTCAAGGAGTTTATAGGCTGATAGAAAAAACTGTATCTGTCAGTAGGCTTTGTAGAAGGAGCAAGGGACTTGGAGTCAGGAAGAACTCCATTTGAATCCTGCTTTGGATACCTGTTACTAGGTGTGTGATCTGGACAAGTTGTCTCAGTTTCATCATCTGTGAAATAGAGATGATAATAGCCTCTGTCTCACAGGGTTGCTGTGGTAATCAAATGAGATAGTGTGTGTACAGAGCTTTGCAAACCTTGAAGCTTTACATAAATGCCAGCTATGATTATAGCTGTTCATAGAGGGATGAATGAGAGAAGTGCAAAGGAGAGACTCTGGCAAAATGCTACGAGGATTTTTTAGCATTTGAAGGAAGGGAAGAAATCACAGGTTAAGGGAAGGCTTCACGGGAAAAGGAGGCCCTGGGTTAGGCCTTGAAATAAGGAAGGGACTTCAGCAGACAGAAGCGGAGGTTCCACAATCCAGGGGCAGCACGGGCAAAGGGACAGACGTGGGAGGAAGCAGGACGGAGACAGAACAGAGTGACCCTGTTTGCCTTGAGCATGGCATAGATTTGATAAAACTTCCAGGAAGGAGTTAAGGGAGTTCAGAAGCCCATGACCGTGAGGGGGGAGTACGATGGGGGCCCAAAGGAGAGAAGTCATGGAACAGTGATTGAAGGGAATGTGGTAGAGTCACTACGAGATGAAAGCCGGTGTGGCTGTGAAGCAGGCCTTTATTTAAGTGAATGTGTTAGTAATAAAGGTGGCCGCCGATGTGGTTTATGCCATCTAAAGTGTCACATGAGAAGGAGAGCGGAGAGAAGGCACATTTATCATGTCGAGGTATGCGATTGTGGTTAAGAGATGGTGTTTGATCTTTTGTTTTTATTTCTGCAAATCTTAACAAATAATTGTGAAGGTCCTTTCGCTTTTGTTGACTTTTGAAAGATATGTGCTTATTTCTGTTTTTAAACTAGGTAAAACTCAGGCAGTGTTTCACCTGAGTCATGAGATGGATTTTGCCCGAGTCGAAACAATAATGGAATGTTTTTCGAGCACTTTTGAGGAAGTGAAAACTTTAGCATTTGATCTCTTGATGAAGTTACCAAAAACTGTCATACACATTCAGGTATTTTGAGGTTTTATTTTTTTCCCACTCACGTAAATGTGTGTTCGTTTAGGAGCAACTTCTGATTTTTATATGTCTACAGCTGGAAGCATCTTAGAAACGTCTCAGTCCAATATCCTCATACTACAGATGAAGAAATCAAGGCCTAGAGAAACTGAGTCACTTGACCAGGGTTATGTAGGTACTCATTTTCTAAATCAGAATTTGAACCCAGAGGAAGAGAAAGAGGACAAGAAAAGGTTAAGTAACTTGCCAAGGTTATGTAGGTACTAAGAATCTGAAGGAGGATTTGAATCCAGGTCCTCAGACTTAAAAACCAATGCTTTTTTGCTGCCCCGTCAGGGACAGAGAATCCAATTTGTGGATCATCCAGGCCCACTGTTTCTCCTCTTCCTGTGTCTTTTGAACATTTCATTTGTCATTTATAGATCTGTTGGAATGTAGGTAGAGAGTAAGAGGAAGTTAGGAAGCAGAAAAAAGCCTTGTTCTTATGATCCACTTGAATGAAACTTTGTTGGGTGGGGGAAGCAGCCGTAACTGCTGGCCAGAAGGAGCGTCTAGCATTTTCTGACCATTTTATTTACTTAGCTGTTCCTTCCTTGAAGGAAGATGTATTTAAGAGTTAGTTATAAAAATGCGAGGTCATTTTGTCTGAGTCTAAAACACACTATCAACAATATTTAAGTAACTTTCAGGGCCTCTTCTTTAGTAGATTGAAAGGCTGAATTTCATGATGAGGTAAGTGACATGTCAATGGCCCCAAAACCAGTAATAATTAAAATGGAGAATGAAACTCAGACATTCTGACTATTTGAACTTTACTCTGACCCAGCTCTTAAACCCACACACCCATCCCTTGCCCTCACATATTGCAACCACTTCTCTGAATTGGGTATGGGAGCTTAATTAAGGCTTACTTCTTTAAGTAAATGAAGTTGTAGTATGGAGATTTCTATAATGAACTGGGTATTTTAGGAACTTCCCAGGTTTAAGCTGTCCAACTTTGCCTCTGGGAAGATGTTTTGGGACTCTTGCTGGAAGATGTTTCTGGAAGCCAGCAAGTTAGCAAAAAACTGGGGGTTTGCTGTGGCCTTTCTATTTTCAGCTCTACATAGGTGTGATGGCGGCTCTTGGGGCTGTCTTTGAGCTGTGGTTTGGCTCCAAAGCTGTGAGCTTCTATTTTTAGTTGTCCTGGTCCTAAGAATTAGGTGGATGCTATGGTAGCATATATCAGGGAAATGATGTATGAAGAAATGAAAAAGCATTTATTAAGTACTTACTGTGTGCCAGCACTGGTGTTGTATGGTGGGGATACTAAGACAGTCCCTATTTGCACAGTCTAATGGGGGAGTGGCATGTGGAGAGGGACTCAGGTCCTTAGGGTGTAGCAGCAAAGCTGTATCATCACTGCATCACCTTCAGCATCATTTCCACTGATAAAATCTTAACCCGTTCACCAGTGCCAGGAACTTTGGAGCGGTGGGAAGTATCTCTTCTGGTTTCCCTATGGCATTGCTAGACCGCAGAACATCTTCAGAGCTGGTGTCTTCGCCAAGGATTCATTGAGGAACAATTTATTGAGTGCCTCCTGTGTCTGAGACACTGAGATGTTTCCTCTTGCCCCGCCCTCACACTTGTCTACCTGTTTGTGTAATTTTTCTAGTAAGACAGGGAACCAGATTCTCCATGTCCAGGGTTGTTTAAGTTAGGTGTAGTCCTGCAGCTCTCATGGGCCGAAGGCTCCTTGAGACGGTTTTATTGTTTTTAAGCCTCTCCTCCTACTCTGGTTCTGTGCCATTTACACACACATCATTGCCTGCATACCTTCTCTCTCTCTCTCTCTCTGTCCTCACTCTCTCTTTCTCCTTCTTTCTCTCTCTGTTTTTTTCCTTCTCCCTCCCTCCCTGTTCCCCCCCCGTCTCTGTCTCTGTTTTTCTCTCTCTCTCTCTGTCCTTTTGTCTCTCTCTCTCTCTCTCTCTCTGTTTCTCTCTTTCTCTTTCTGTCTCTGTCTCTCTGTCTCTATCTCTGTCTTTCTGTCTCTCTTTCTCTCTGTCTCTTTTTCTCTGTCTCTGTCTCTCTGTCTCTCTGTCCGTCTCTCTCTCTCTCTCTGTGTCTCTGTCTCTGTCTGTCTGTCTGTCTCTCTCTCTTTGACTTAAAAAAGATCCATGACTTCATTGACTGGGTATTCTTATCACCAATGCAGATCCCTCTGTGCCCTAGTAGGTGGTTTTTGTGATTTATTTCTGATGGGGAGATGATAACATTTTCTTCTGTCATTATAGGTCAGCATCTTTCCTGCAGCTTAGCGGGCTTCCCAGAGCTGTTCTGTCAAATTCTAATAGGAGCAGATCCCTGTAGGCAGCATATTGATTTAGAAAACCACAAATCGGCATTATCTATGTTGTAGTGGGACTTTATTTATCTTGTTGAACATTTCCTAATTACATTTTGATCTGATTCCTTTTGGGAACTGCCCGTTTGACACCTTTGGCCTAGAGCACGCAGAGATTAAGTGATTTGTGTACTGTCACCCAGTCAGTATATGTCCGAGGCAGGTCTTCCTGTGGTTGGCTCTTTATTTCTGCTCCACCATATTGCTTCTTAAGAGTGTGTATGTGTGTGTGTGAACACATCATGTAACATCATGACTTAATTTTCCCAACACACATGATGAGTTTCTACATTATGATCCCCAAAGCTATTCTTGGTACCTGTCCAGGCCTTTGTTATTAAATAATTTTTTTAGTAGTTTGTAATTTCTGAAACCAAATTGATTAGTAATATAATAATATTAAGTAATAGTATTAATGGATACAGAAACTGAACAATGTGGATGCTGCAGTGAAAGATGACTCAGCCTGTTTTTGACTTTTAGGATCCTTTGAAACTGCAGGCCTTGTTCTGTGCAGCAATGGATTTGAGCATTAGTACCAAACCATATGACTGTGTCACAGCCTCCTATCTGCTGAGGTTCTTAATTGGTCAAGAGGGCCTGTTGACAGCCCTGGCTGCTTTCTTTAACAGTCCCCCTTGGCCTTCACCCTGCCAGAGACATGGAGAGGAGCCTGTTGCTTTTGTGGAAAGGAACACATTAATGGGTTTGTATTGAGTCAAAGACCATCTGATTACATTTATTAAACCATACATCTGGTGATACCTCTCTTCACTCTGGTACGGTATGGATTGAAAATTAAACATTTAAAATGTATACAAGCACACTCTTCCTCAGTAGCTTTCCAATAAAAGTATGCCATGGGTATCCATGATATTATGTTATGTTATATGGCTATATCATGCTATATATCTTACGCTATATTATATATTATATTTGTTATGCTATATCATTTTATGCCATGGTATATTATACTGTCTTATGCTATGCTGTATTATATTACGTAACATGCTGTTATGTTATGCTGCACTATTCTCTTATGCTATGTTATATTAAATTTATATCATATTATTATATATACTATGTTGTACTATACTGTATTATGTTTTATTATATAATATTATCCTGCTATGCTATGCTATATTTTACTTTATTTTATGCTATATTATATTAAAACCTTCTGCTTGTCAACAGCCCATTCAGCTTTGAGCTTACTCTCAATGTCCTTTTTTATAGCTTTAAAGACATGCATTAAAAAGACTTTAAGATTTTATTTTTAAAAATACTTTTCATCCTTCATAATATTGCTGTGCTAATGTAATATTAAGGCAAAAAAAATTCACGATACCGTATTACTTTAAAATACTGTATTACTTTTTCTTTTGTATCTGGGAAGTAAGAGGCATAGAGATACCTCTGTGAGAAGGAAAGATGTGGGACCAGAATGGGGAGGGCACAGAGAGGATAGAGAGAGAAATGGGAATTCCAGCAGTATTAGAAAAAAGCATGCAGATAGATGAGTTCCTCAAGACAGTGGAAGGGGGGGAAAATGGGTCAGTTCTGGGAGATGTTACCTAGGCCGTGGTGAAAAATGATAATGTGACACTGGCAGGTTGGAGCAATTGGTTTTCAGAGCTGAATGTTGCAGAAAGGATAAGTAAAAGAAATGACATTAGATTTAACTTTGAAACAGTAGTCTTGCCTAAAAATTGGGGTATGGACAAAGACCTTTATCTTTTTTTAGTGAAAATCTCTCATTTTGATCAAAGTTTTGATTTTTATAGATTTTTAAAAATTTACTTTTATCCAAATTAATTTAATTTGAATTTATTTTTTAAAAACCGACTTTTTCTTGTCTTTTCTTCTCTCTCTTCTAGTTGTTAGACACCTTTTAGAAAATCTTGAGAAAGAAATATCCCAGGCTGAAAGCTCTCTACTGCAGGCGGCAGCATTGTTTCCTATGTATGGGCGAGTTCACTGTATAATAGGGGCTTTTCAGCAGTTATCTTTAAAGTAAGTTGAAAAGATGACTGACCACTTCAACTTTTAATTTTAAGTTGTACGTGAAATACAATCTAATTAGTGATGCCCAGCAGAATGTTTCAGGACAATAGTCTTTTGAAGTTTTAATGTGGATTTATTTGACTTATTTTAAATAAAAATTCACTAGTCTTAAGAGGTTTTTTTAAAAAAAAATTGCATGGGAATTGTGTGTTACTTTAAAAAAAATTTTGGTAACTTCTTTTTGCTTTGTGTGCTTAAATTCATCCCTCTGCTTTTCCTTGAAGCAACCTGGCATTGGTGACTGAATGGAGACATGTGGTGGCCAAGCTCATTTTGATGTCCTATAGGCTTTCTGCTGTAGTGGCACCAGTGGTTCAGAGTTCTTCCCCAGAGGGCCTCATTCCAATGGACGCTGATTCAGGTAAGGCAAAGAAAATAACTTAAAAAAAAGAAGACTAAAGGTTCATTGAGCCACAGATTTAGAATTGGAAGAGACCATAAAGGTCAGATTTCCTCATTCCACAGATGAAGTAACTTGCTTCTTAAATAACTTGCATGGGTTACACAGCTAGAATGTCACAGACTTAGGATTTGCTCACTCAAATCTTCTGACTACAAATCAATGTTGTTTCTATTGGGCCATGTTCCTACTTGCAGTGGTTTAATTTTTATAAAAATAATCTTCCTGCTCCATCTATGTAAATCCTAAATTATAAAGAATTATGATGTTAATAGCAAGGGAATTTATGCTTTATTGTTAGAATTTGTCAGTAGAAGGACCTGGATTTGAATCCTTTCTCTGCTATTTGCTACCCAAGCTGTTTTGGGTTGAGATATTTCTTGGCTTCATTTTCTTCATCTGTAAAGTGAAGGGATTAGACAAGGTGATCTCTGGTTTCTTCCAGTTCTAGCACCAATGATCCAATTAAAAGTGAGAAAGATGTCTTGTGTTGTCTAGATCCAGGCAATAATAAAGATACTTTCCCCCTACGGGTGATGTGGATTCTTTCTTGGACAACATTGTGATCATGTGGATCATGGTTGAGGCAGGGTCAGTAGGCAGGGTCTGTGCTTGGGGAAGGTGTAATGCCAAGCAAAGGCAACTTCCAAGGTTTGGATTACCAGCATAGTAAACCCCATTTATTCAGCAAACATTCACAGAACTGAAAAAAGTCAAAATACAGTGTAACTTGTTCCTTTAGCAAGTAAGTTCTCAATTCAATCCA
>CM053585.1:70273490-70295059 GCA_028646515.1 Pseudochirops corinnae | reverse complement strand
GGTGTAATGCCAAGCAAAGGCAACTTCCAAGGTTTGGATTACCAGCATAGTAAACCCCATTTATTCAGCAAACATTCACAGAACTGAAAAAAGTCAAAATACAGTGTAACTTGTTCCTTTAGCAAGTAAGTTCTCAATTCAATCCAGGTACTACTCCACCCTTAGACAGTACATTCATTTAGTCAGTCAAAGTCTCTTCTCAAATGGAGATTAGTCTCCAACCATAAACAAAGTACATTCATTTGGTCAATCATAGAGCACGAAAAAACTCAAAGACTTCCCACCCCTGAATCTCAAAAGGGGCAGGAGAACACAAAAGGCCGTTCACCCTTAAGTTGCAACAAAGTTAAGCTCAGCATTGAATACCCAAGGAAAGGGCCTTTTTTCATGTTCACTTGAGGCAAGCCCTTAGCAATCTCAGTTCCTGGGGAGACAAGGCTCAACAAAGCCATAGCCAGTGTCCTCATCAAGTCACTCTCTGCCTGTAGAACAGTCCTAGAACCCCTGAAAACATCAGCAAGGCCCTCTTCCAGGATTTCTGTGCAGGTAGAAAATCCTCCTTCAGGGCTTCTGAACCAACAGCCAGGTTCCAGGACCTCTATAACAGCAGCACTGTCCTTCACCAGCAGGTGAATCTGGCAAAGCAACATCAGAACAGACAGACAAAATACTGGCATTACAGCCATGCCTCCTCAGTTCTTGGTAGTTCCAGGTGGCAGTTCTCAAAAGTCCTAGGCAGTTCCAACGGGCTGTTAGCAGTCCTTCTCTCAGCAACTCAGGCTCCATGATACTGGATACTGCTCTCCCAAAGTCCTTCTGGCCTTCTCTAGGCTTGGACCTCTCTCCCAATTCATGGCTCCTCCCAGTTCAGCCCTCTTTCTTCATGTCAACAAGTCCATCCCACAAGTGAGATTCACAAGCTCTGGGTTTTAAGACTCAACCCAAAAACCAAGCCAATACAGGGTCATCTCTAAATTCCATTACCAATACAGAAGGGAGGTAGGAGCAATGTGTTTTGCAGTTAGCAACAACCAGAGAGAATCCATGAGAAGCAAACAAAAGCTACAAGGCATAGGTGAGAAGACTACCTGATACCATCACAAAGTTCTGGCATAGGCTGAGGCTTCCCTTGGTTCCAGGGCAGGGATATCCCAGTGACAGAACTCTGGCTAAAAGCAACAAAATGATTGCCAGTGCATGGGAGGGGCAACTGCCCAACCAGAGTGGATCCTGACAACCTGCGAGACTGTTACTTTGGATCAATAAAGAACTAGGAAGGAATTCTCCTTTTGGATTTGAAGTCAAATACAATTAAATCAGCCCCCGGTGCCAAGTTTCTAAATGTAACTCAAAGCTCAAATGACAGGTACATGTTAGGGGTAGCCAGTAAACATGGGAGGGATGTCTTAGGCTGACTTGGCGCCATCCCTATCAAACTCAAGATGTTCACTTTAAGCAGGAAATGTTGCATCTTAATCTTTGCTAAAAGTGAGCTGGAAAAGAATTTGACACTGAGATTGCTGAGATTGGCCTCTACTCTTTGCTTTGCTGTCTGCCTAGGGACTAAACCTCAGCCCTTTCCCTTTCTCATGTGAACAGTGGAGGAAAACAACCAGACTTGTAGATAGTGGTTGGCCTCGCAAAAGCGCTAGCATCTATTGCCAGGAGCACTCCCTGGTTTGGGTTTTGCTATCTGGTACCTCCAGTGAATCAGGCAGGTTTGGAGGGCTTGGGGCTAGCATGAAGGATTGTTATATTCTTATAAATATTATCGTTTATAGTAATAGTAATATAAGAAAAATGATCTTATAAATAAAATACTTCTCATTGATAAGGAATTTAAAATACAACACAACATCTTTAGGCCTCAAACTCTGTATTTATATGGTTTTTTGTTGTCGACTGTAGTAAAACCTTAGGGAGCACAAGAAGTTTACTTTGAATTCCCACAAAGACAAAGTTCTCCTAGTCTAGTACCTAGCCAGAAAACCCAAGTATTTTATGTTTATTGGAGCCTTGTCTTCTTTTCCTTCATTTATCTGGCCCATATCCATTTGTATGGCTTTAATAAATCATCCACATTCTCTCTCTGCTTCAGAAACACTAGGCTTGAAAGAGAAAATTTAAATAAAATAGCAAATGAGTACAAAGTGGTGATTTTTTTTTTGTCATGGAGAGACTTCTTATCTCTTCCAGTGCCTGGAACTATGTATAGCATAAAATAGATGTTCAGTAAATGTTTGTTCATTGATCTGTTGGTTATTGATTATTAGTTTGTTATGTCAGTTTTTACAGCTACCTAGGTAGTGGTTTCTTAGGGAGTCCACTCTAATTTTAATGTCACCTTAACTTTAGAACTGTAAAGCTTCTGCAAAAAAGGTGTATTCTAAATCGAAATATACCTTTAATAGTTTTAAATAGTTTATAGAAATAGTATATGGAAACATAGTTTTAATAGTTTTTAAAATGTGAAACAATTTTAATGTGTAATAGTTTAAATTTAAATTAAAAAATAGTAGTTTAAAATTTAAAATAATTTAAATTATTTGCAGAAATAATCTGTAAATTAAATTCAAAGGAAAAGTAAATTTTGTCCTCACAGGTGAGATGAAATCCTAAGGATACGATCCCTTCTCAGCTATAGTAGCAATATTTTTTTAATCATGGGAGCAGATACAAGAAGACACAGTATACAATTACATACTATAGTTGTCCTAGTTTTTTTTTAACAAATTTGATTGTAAATGGTATTTTTACAAATTACTTCAATCATATATATGACTTAAGTAATTAAAGTTTTTACTGCTACACAAGTATTTGGTTAAGACTCCATATAAATAAATTTTGCAGAATCATAGAATCATAGTGAGAACTAGGAGGGACCTTAGAAATAATTTAGAGTAGGCATTCTTAACATTTTTTGTGACATGGACCCCTTTGATGACAGTCTGGTAAAGCCTCTGGACTCCTCAGAATCATATTTTTAAAGGCATAAAATAAAATACATAGCATAACCAAGCAAACCAATTATACTGACATACAGGGGTCAAAACATTTTTTAAAAACAAGTTTGTGGACCCTAAGTTAAAAACCCCTGTTGTAATCCAACCTACTCATTTTCCAGATGAGAAAACTGAGGCTCAGAAAAATCACATGATTTGTTCAAGGTCATAGATTTTGTTAGTCATAGGTCTGCTGACTCCAAATCTAGGGTTCTTTCCATTCCAACTGCTGACTTGATCCCTTCAGGTGTGCACAGCCTTTTTCTGCCCACAGGAACAAGAGGCATCACCTCTGTCTTCAAGCTCACATTCTCTTCCCCTGACCCTAGCACACTCCTAGTTCTCCTGTCCTGTGGAGTTCACACACACACACACACACACACACACACACATACACACACATACACACACACACCCATGTCTCCTCTCCTCTCTCCCTTTTTCCCTCTCCCCCCTCATCCTCTCCCTGCCCTCGCTCTCCCTTCCTTCTCCCCCTCCCTCCCTCTCCTACCTTCTTCCCCCCTTCCCCTTACTATTTCTTGTTATTTCTCTTGTTATTTCTTTCTTTTGCTGATTCTTGTTTTCTCTCTGATTATCTCTCTCCTTCTCTTTCTGATTCTCTTTCATTTTCTTTACTCTTAACTCATGATATTCAGAAAATTCTTTGGATTTCTTTTTTAGTGGTGAGTCAGAGGTTATAGATCTGACCTGGATGTTTCTAGAAAGTAGTATTTGCAAGAGTTTTAATTGTGAGACACTATACCTGATTCAAAGACTTATAATTCATTTGTCTCTATGAAAAAGGGATTCTTGATCTGTGAACTTAAAAAAATATGTATTTGGATATTAGTATTTCAGAATAATTGGTTTCATTTATAATCCTCTTGTTTTTCATTCAATGTATTTAAAAATGTTATTTTGAGAAGGGATTCCTAGCCTGTACCAGATTGCCAAAGGGACCATGACATACAAAAAAGTTAAGAGCCCCAGCTTTAGAATGTCCCTAGCCCCTGGAGACATCCTTCCTCCTCTTCTACCATCTAGTTTGTTCCCCATCTTGTATGTGCTGCTGATGGGCACTCATTCACATGCACATGGGTGCCCACACACATACATGTCACTCAGCAGCAGCCCCTGCTGATTCATACCTAGCTGCTTCTCAGTGTGAGTAATGGAACATTAGATGGGGTTGTCATGCTTTTGGGGACCACGAACCCTTTGGGGATGGTCTGAATGTGACATGGAAGCCATTGACTTGTCACTTTCACATATTATCATCTCTCTGTCTTAGAAACAGCAAATCGCTTACAAATGATTCTCAATGAAATTCAGCCTCGAGACACAAATGATTATTTCAACCAGGTCAAAATGACAAAAAAGCATAACAGTCTTGGTGTTGAGGACCTAACCGCTGGTGTGCCAATGATTACTGCGTCTGCAGAAACGAAAGGTAATGTAACTGTAGGTTAAAGATTTTCTTCAGCGTGAGTACTAGACCCTGATATTCTGAACATGCTCTGGTTATCGTCCTTTTAACAGGGAGTCAGGTTACAGGTCTAACAAGGGACCCAGGTGGTACAGTGGCAAGAGTGAAGGCCTTGCAATCCAGAATTGGGTTCAGGTGCTGCCTCAGACTCCAGCTGTGTGTCCCTGGGCTGGTCTAACCTCTGTTTCTGTCAAATGGGATTAACAGTAGCACCTGCCTCACAGGGTCATTATGAGGATCAGGGGATGGAACTTTGCAAACCTTTAAGTCTGGTGAACATTATTACCATTGTTATCTAACCAGAACATTTCTAGAAGGTAGTGTTTGCAGTATTCTTAATTGTGAGAATATCCATGCAACATGCTACTTCAGGGACTTATGATTTCGTTGTTCCCCGTAGAATTGAAGCTCCTTGAGGTCAGGGACTGAACCATTTTTGTCTCCCTAGTGCCTGGCATAGTTGAGTATTCTGAAAATGCTTGTGACTTGATTGACTGGTTGGTATGGGTGCTCCCTCCACCATTATAAATTACAACCTCTTTCTATCTTTGTAGAAAGTCTTTATGAATTGTTGTGGGTGAAAAAATTCATCTGTTGGTCAACTTTTTAGGGGATAGGCCTCTCCAAACTCGGCTAGTCTGGACCTCAGATGAGAGACTAAGTATATTACTGGGCCAACACTGGAAACCTGCCCTGCCTGGTGGGCCTTGTTTTTGGGTTCCTCCATCTAGCCTGGAGAATGCTGGATTGCCTCTATCTAGGGTGAGGAGCTAGGAAAGATCTCTCATGCAGCACTCAGTAATGTGTTTAGAAAACTTTCCCCAGGGCAGCATACAATGACCCTTAATGAAAGAGCCTTGATTTGTGAAAACTATCTTGAAAGCCTAAAACTAAGGCTGTGATGGGAGAATTGGCAGAAGGTTCCTGCTGGGTAAGTTGGTGAGGCATCGATGGACATCTGTTGTTGGGGAACTGTACATCTCCTGCCAGCATTGTGTTTCATGATTATCTGCTTCAGGAGTCATTAAAATCAAGCCTACTTTTAAAGGAAAGCGAACCATTCTCCTTGGAATGGAATGGGAACTTCTGTGTTATGTCAAGGCTCCGGCGTTTCAGCTCTCACTTTCCATTTAATCGCTGGGCAGTGTTATGTAACTTTATGTCCTGTTGTAAAAGGATATTTAGAAGCCAAAAGTTTCTTAGGGATTTATTGGTTTTCACTTGCACTGACTAGATTAAAATGGTTATGGATTTGCTGCTATAGTATTCAGTGGCATAGGGAAATGATCTGAGTAACACTCGGGAGTTCCTTGGCTGTCCTCTAGGTGGGGCTGCTGCTACATCGTAGAAAAAATTGCTTATCGATTTGGACTGTATCCCTGAGAATATCAGCAAAAGCAAATTGCAGTTTTCATATTGAGGGTAGGACTTAAGTATCAATCTAATAGGATATGTCATGTGCATCTATATGCATATGTTAGAGTGGAGATTCCTTTTGGGTACAGATGGGTTGGACTAGATGGCCGTAGGAGTCCTTTCCAGCTCTCAGATTCTGTGAAATGTGATTCTGGGTTCTCTTTGGATCGCTTTTGATTTCAGTATGCTTATCTTGTCTTCTTTCCAATGTAAAAGCCACCTGGACCAAATTATTAGATAGTGATGTGCATTTGTAATCTCTTGTGCTCAGCTGTGAGATCGAGAGAACTGTTCCTTTACAGAGGAAAAACTTAAGTTTGCTGATAATTTTCAATTAATAAATTTGAAACTAAATAAATTCTAAACAACTAAATAAACTTGAAAAATAAGACATTGATTTACTTGATCTGGTAATTCATGAACCATTCGCAAATGAACTTTTTCTCAGACTTAATGGTGTGACAGATTGTATTTGTCTCTTTGTTCTTCCATGAATACTTCTTGCGGTCTTTTTTGCCTCTGTTCACTCTATTTTCTATTTTTACATCTTCTTCCCCACTGATTCCTTCCATCTTTTCCTATTGAAATCTCACCTGTGCTGCCAAGCCCATCTAGCATGAAGGCCACTTTTGTGAAGTCTTCCCAGACTCCTCAGCCACAATGTGCTTTCCTCCTCGTCAATACTCTCATGCATCTCTAGTGCCCTTAATCAGATTTTAATTTGTAGGTAGTTATCTGTGTGCATGTCTTACTTCCTCAATTATGGCTCCTAAGAGCAGACATCTTTAGCAAAACAGTCAACAAGGATGCCTGTCTTCTTTGTGATTACAGCTCTGCCCTCAGCCCTGTGATGTGAGCATAGTGGTCATTCAGAATATGTTTTTGAATTTAAATTTGTTATTGTTGTTGTTGTTTTTAAGGTAAAGAAGGACAGTCTTATGATGTCACAGCCCAGGCAGTGCTGGTGTGTTGCTGGAGAAGTATGAAAGAAGTTGCCCTGCTCCTGGGCATGTTATGCCAACTCGTGCCCCTACAGTCTGTGCCCGAAGCTCCTGATGGCTTAGTGACAGTGGAGCAGGTAGGAAAGCTCTTCTTTTCTTCTTAGTGTAATTTCAAAGCAGAGCCTAAGTCAGAAACTTACGACCTAATTTTAGAAATCATCATTGTTTTAACTTTTTCTTCAATAGAATTTCCAATATCTAAGGGAGACCTGTGATGGCCACTTGCCTTTGTATGTGCATTTCAAAACTATGATTTTTTAAAAGTACATTCACAGAACCTGATTTAGTAGTACATTAATAAAAGTGCTCATCACCGTAACTTTTGTTTTTCTTTTTCATATAACAGAATTTAGATTTTGGCAAACCTTGCCTATTCATACGCCCCTGAGAGTTTTTCCAAAAAAAAAAAAAAAGTACAATATTGATTGATTGTGAATCTCATGTTTCCTACTACATAGATAATAAAAGTGTAGTTTTTTTGGCTGACTTTTAGCTTAAGACCACAAAGTTAGTTCACCATCTGGGACTGTTCAAGTGACTTGACTGCAGTGTTTACAAGAAATTAGCTTACCACAAGCATTTCATTTGGAAATATTTTGGATTTATTAGATTTCTGTTTTTAATTGATTCCCCTTTCCTTTCCATATGGTTTTAACAAAAATGATTTTCCAGCAAAGATATGCAACATGTATTTTCTGTTTAACATTTTCCAAATGAAAATAAATATTTACTTTTTCCCAAGGTGTTACAGCATTCTAGAACAAAATAAATAAGAGTATATAGTATGTGGCTACACTTTTTTATTTCCCTACGCTTTTCATGGTAGTATGTGAGAAGTGCCGTGGAGATAATGACAATATTTTTATTCTCACACTGTCTCTAACTTTGGTGTTTTCATATGGTTAACAGCTGGTTTTGTAATGTTGTGAGGCCCCAAGATAGAGAAGTGGAGAGAATGGTATCATGGTTCCCCTCATCGTGTCCCCTGGTTCCTTCCAAATCAAACAGGCATCTGTGTCCTAGTGTTACAGTCAGTGCTGGCTGAGTGGCCGTGGTGCCAATGCCAACATCTTCAGGGTGGAATCTGGCCATGATTAATGACTGCCTCACCAGCGTTTGCCATCTTGCTAAGAAGTAAACATGTGCAAATGCTCCACTCTCTGCACTTCTCATCTTTTATTTCCAGGGCCTGGTAAAAACAGCCTCTCTGTGTGTGCACGGATGTGTGTGTTATGTGTACACACAAGTTCTCACACGTGGGTGTGGTGACCGGGTACTATGTTTTGGTTTTTATGTGAGAGAAAGTTATTTTTCTTTCGCCATAGCTGAGAAAGAAAATCTGTTCTAATATGTAATCTGCCTCTAGTTAGAACCATAGTACTCATCATGAGAAACTAGCAGTCCTGTAACACTTTATGTTTCTATCAGTACTTGAACCTTTTTATGAAGAGCACATTATGGATACATACATTTACTACAGTTGTGAATCAGTTGATGGCCATTGAAATGGGAAGGTCTGATAAATGAAAAAGCAACTTTTCTTCCCCTGCTTATGGTTGAATTCCTACATAAAGGGTACCTGTTTTTGTTTCATCTCCTTTGTAGTGGAGACTGGTCATTTTTTCTGTGTTGTAGTTCTTGTGATAATCTTAGACACAGATATTTTAGAAGCCACTTTCCATTGAGTGAGGCAGTTGGAGTCTAGTGTCATCTTGTGCTGTCTCTGATAAACTTTGTTTCTATTTTTATTGCATTGTATTGTATTGTATTCTAATTTCTATTGTATTCTATTCTATTTCTATTGTCCACTAGGTATAGGTATGCACCCTTTAGTAAAACCTAGATTCAGGAATAGCCAGATTGAAAAAGCAGAGGTTAGAGAGTCACCAATTAATCCTAAGTATTCCTTTTAGATTCCTTTAGAATGTTCTACTTATGTATTTAAAATAGGATTTTATTTACAAAAATTGAATTGTCCTACAACTAACTGTTGAGAATCCCTTCTGTTACATAAAGCAACATTTACCTGTATTTTGGTCACACAGTCAACTCCAACTCTGGCATGAAAATGATAATGCTCTTTGAATTCAAATCTGACGTCCTCTCATGATCTAGGGTACTATTTAAAATTGCATTGATAAGATCCTTTTATTTATTGGTAGTTATTGAATGTAAGTTGGAAGTTTTCTATTCATTACTGGGGAAGGGAAGAGAAAAAGAAAAAGAAAAAAGAAGTTGAAGGAATGATTTTAATGTCGTATAAGGACCCTATAAGGACCTCCATAATTTCTCTTTGACCCAGTTCAACTCTACACTATTCTCTACTCTTGAATCCTGGCCATGCTCCCACCATCTGCTACTTTCACTCCTGTTTTTGTGCTGCTGAATGGAGGCAGGGAAAATCATGAAACAAAACCTAACCAAGGGGGTCCGTTTCAAATTTGTGTCATATAACCTCAGCTGGGTCCTCACTGCCACAAGGCAATCCTTTAACACTTTCCTAATTGATTCACTATTCCTCTCACCATATGTGGCCTCTCCTGAAATCTCCAGTGATTCTCCCTCCTCCTACCCTCTCATTGGAGAACCTTCCTTATATTTCACAGAAAAAACTGAGGTCATTGACTGAGAACCTCCTCTACCTTCCTCCTTTCATTGCTCAGATGCTGATCTTTGTCTTCACCCGTGTCTCACATAAAAAAGAGGCCCTTCTTACCACGGCAGGGCCTCTGCTTGCACAAGTGATCTCATTCCAGCCTGTCTCCACCAGCAGACTGCTCCTTGTCACACCTCCACTCTCTCATTTATCTCCAGGTTATCTCTGTCTGTTTGCTGCTTCCTTATTGCCGGCAAACATGCCAATCTTTCCTCCATCCTCAAAAACCCTTGAGTTGAGTTGACTCGTCCATCTCTGCCAGCCATCATCTCTTATCTCTCTGCCCTTTTGTGGCTAAACTCCCAGAGAAGGCCATCTACCATAGATGCCTCCACTTTCTTTCCTCTCACTCTTATTAATTCTTTACAGCCCAGTTTCCAGCCTCATTCTTAACCAAAACTGCTTTCTCCAAAGTTACAAATGGTCTCTTATCGAATCTAAAGGCCTTTTATCAGTTCCAATTCTTCTTGACCTTTCTGCAGCCTTTAATTCTTTTTCTCTTTGATAATCTCTTTTCTCTAGGTTTTTGTGACAGTGCTCCTTCCTGCTTCTCCTTCAACCCATCTGATGGATCCTTCTTAGTCTCCTTTGCTCTATCCTCATCAGCATCCTGGCTAGTCATGGGTGAACCAGAGGGCTCTGGCCTAGGCTTTCTTCTCTTCTCCCTCTGTTTTACTTGGTCATTTCATCAGCTTCCCTGGATTCAGCTATCACTTCTATACAGATGATTTTCAGATTTATTTATCCATGCCTCCATTTTTTGCCTGATCTCCATTCTCGAGTCTTCAAAAGACTCTTGGGCTTGGATGTCCTGTAGATAATCTTAAACAAAACATGTCCAAAACTGAACTTATTATCTTTCCCTTAAAAACCATCCCTCTGCCTAATTTCTGTATTACTATCAAGGGCACTACTGGCCTCCCAGTCACGCAGACTTTGAAACCTAGGTGTCATCCACAATTCCTCACTCTCTCTCACTCCACATATTGAATCCGTTGGCCAAGCCTCATCAGTTTTACATTCATAAGAGCTCTCATATATGCCCCTTTCTCTCCTGACACTGCTGCTACCCTGGTGCAGGCCCTCATCCCCTCACAACTAGACTCTTGCAATAGCCTGCTGGTGGGTCTGTCTGCCTGAGATCTCCCTGCTCTGTGCTCCATTCAGTTAACAAAGAACACTTCCTAAAGCTCAGGTCTAAACATGTCAACCCTTACTTGATAAACTATTATGGAATCCTGTTACCTCCAGGGTCAAATATAAAATCCTGTTTGGTTTTTAAAGCCCTTCGTAATCTAGCCCCTTCCTATTTTCCCAGATGCCTTATTCTACTCCAGGCTTCAGTAACAGTGGCATCTTTACTGTGCATGGCATCCTTGTGCATGGCACTCTGTCTCCTAACTCAGGACATTTTCATTGGCTGTCCCCTATGCTTGAGCATCCTGGCTTCCCTGGCTTTCAAGTCTCAGCTAAAATTCCACTTTCTGTGAGAAGGATTTCCTGATCCCTCTTAATTCTAATGACTTCCTTCTGAGATTACCTCCAGTTTACCCTGTATGTATCTTGTTGGTACATAATTGTTCACATCTTGTCTCTCCCATTATAGTGTGAGCCCCTTGAAGGCAAGGATTGTTTTTGCATTTCTTTGTATCTCCATTGCTTGGCACAGAGCCTGCCACAAAGTAAATGCCTAATAAATGTTTGGTTACTGATTTTCAAGAGGATTGGCAAATGTTTCATAGTTTCATTGACTTAATTTTTAAAAAAAAAAGTAATTTGGGCTTACTTCCAAGATCGCTGCCTGAACAAGAGGGAGGCCCCTCCTGTGTGATGATGGTAAAACCTGGGAGGCGGAGGTCAACCCAAGAATCTCTGGGCCCCAGGACGAGGCTAAACAGGGCTGACCACCCCACACAGGAGCAGAGCGTGGGGCGCAAGCCTACCGCAGACCTCCAAAGGTGGAGAGGTGAATAGAGCAAAGAAAATACCATTTAGTGTAAAAAATGGATGTAGATCTGATTCTGTAACAGCTGCAAGCAGAGACTCAAAGTAAAAAAAAAAAAGAAATGGCTTCTCCACAAGGACTATGTAAATACTTAGAAGAAATGAAGAAAAGGCTAAACAATCAGAAAAGAACCTGGTAAACCTCACCCAAGAAGTAGAATACCTGAAAACGAGAAAAGACCATACAGAAACCAGTGACCATTCTAATGGGGGAGAGGAAGCACATGTTCCTTCAGAATCTTAGCGTCTTCAAAGGATGTTGAGAGAATAAGAGAAACAGTGGTCTGGGGAGAGAAGAGAAATTGGATCTGTTCTAAGCATTTTAATAGAGGGAAGAGAAGGGAAGGTAAAAAAGGAGGAATATACCAGTAGTGTAGAAAGGAGGAAGAAGGGGGTCAGATTTGCCTCTTCTCCTACTTGGGGTGTGTGAGAAGAATATATTAACATTGAGAAAAGTGTGTGGGGGGGTGGGCATCAGATGAACCTCACTCTCATCTGAAATGGGCAGAGGAGGATTGAACACACACACATACACTCACACAGTTTGTTTAGAAGTACCTCAAACTCAACTGAGATAACAAGCAAAGACAGTGAAGGGGGAGAGAGTTAAGAGAGAGAATAATGCTGGAGAGGGCATAGTCACGAGCAAAACTAATTTCCTGATCCTAAAAGAAGAATTAAGGGGGGGAGGGGAAGAACGGATGAAGAACAGAACTGAAATTTAAAGGGTTGCTTCCGATTGCTTCTGAGACAGTTGAGGAATGGCTTAATAAATTGTGACTGTGATGGAATATCATTTCACCGTAAGAAATGACAGAAGAGATGATTTCAGAGAATGATTGGTAATATCAATTGTTGTAGAGTGAATGGAGCAGAACCAGGAGAACACTTTATATAAGGACAGCCACACTGTAGTGAAAAACAGTTGTGGAAGGGCGTAGAATTCTGATCAAAATGTTGACCACCCGTGTCTCTAGAGGTCAGACGGTTCTGTGTATTATCCATCTTCTAACAGAAAGGGGAGGACCAGGGTGCAGAGATACAACATTTTTGGACATAGTCTTTGGATAGATTCGTTTTTGTGACTGCTTATTTGTTATGAGGGTTTAATTTTTTCTTTTCTTTCTTACTTTTAATTGGTGGTTGGTAGGGTAGAGGGTATTGAGGGTAGGAGGTTGGCAATAATGACTCCAGAAAAAAAAGGGGGGTGACATTATGACATTTTTTAAGTGTATAGAAGAGCAAATAAAGGAAGGTCAGGAGGAAGCACTGATAAGCAGAGCAGTTTTGAATTTGTCATATACTTATTTTTCAAAGCAAGTGCTATGAAGTAGAGATTCATGGTTTCATATTGAATATGTTTGTGTTTTGTAATGTATATGGAAATGCTCTTTTTCTGTATTTAAGTTAAGAATTCTAAGATAAAATTATAAAAAATTTATTTTAACAACAAAAAGGTATCTTATTGCTTTGAAGTACACGAGGAGTGAAACTCCTCTCTTGGAAGGAGCTGTCAGCCTCCCACAAAGCTTTGCTGTCAGGCCTTCATGGAGTCTGACCGTGCTGCACCTGGTGGTGATGACAAGAGCACTTCATCCCTGTTGGGACCATCATCTCATGGACCCCAAGACCAGGTACCCAGTTGGCAGAACTACAGATTGGATCCCCAAACAGAATAAGCAGCAGGGCAGAGATTCGAATGTCCCTTGGGACAAAAAACAAAAAACAAAAACAAAAAACCGACAACAGCACACCACCCTCAGGGACTGTAAGTACAGTCATTGTCATCCTCTCCCTTCTCGTAGTTGTTCTCTTGAAAAAAGAGCATCTGCTGGATTTTAACAGGATAATGAGCTTTGAAATTAGGAGTCCCTTCTGTAAAACTCTAATGTGGAATCCTTCCATTTCTTAATTTATTTGGAGTCTCTTCTAATTTTCTTTTCCATAGGCAGAGGCCCTTTTCCAGTTTGTGTGACTTTACGTTATAGATACACATATTGAAATTTAGAATAAGTAGGAAAGCAGTGAGAGGAATAAATGGGAACTTTGGTTGCTGTGTAGAAAGAGAGCAGAGAGCTAGCTGTAAGGAGAGCCAATAAAGTATTTTTAATAACATCTGTTAACAGAATCAAAGAAGTCTGGTTGGAAGGTACTTCATAAACCATCTGTTCCAACATTCTCATTGTACAGATAAAGAAACTAAGGCACAGAAAGAGGTTAAGTTTTTTGCTCAAGTCATAAGGCTCATTAGTGTCTCTGCTGGGATTTGAACCTAGCCTTCCTGATTCACAGCCACCATGATCTTTCCAGCAGGACACCCCCACTGCCTTTGTCCTCTCCTTGTTTGATTTTACAAATGAATATATATCCCGAGGTCTGTTGACGTTCCTTCCTACTGTGTAATCACACAATGAAAGGTTCTTTCATAATATCCCCGTACAAGAGGCAGAGATAAAACCACCTTTGAGGGATGTAAATTGAGACCCTTAAGGAGTGAGCAGGGCAGGCAACCTTATCATGCAGCTTCCTGACTCGAGTGTGTCTGAGTTTCATGCTTGATGTTTCCCTAATGTAGGGGTTGGGATTGATAGACTTGGTTGGTGATCTTTCCAAGGGATATATGACACCCATGCGCTCAGTCCCAGATGTGAAGAGGTACTGATTTGTAAGAATTTCCTCTACCCAGGGCCTTAGCATATATTTTCCTCTGTAATTTTAGAACAGAGGTTGAACTAAGCCGTTGGGCAGGATTTTCATATTGACTTTCCTCTGCCTGCTTAGCATTTATTGCTAGAGAAAACTGCCGTTGCCTGCTGTCACGGTCTTCTTTCACCTCCCGTCTGCAATGTATGCAGCTGACTTGTTTTTTTTTTCATTCCTGTAGTTTCTTTTATTTCTATTTTTAGTTACTCAGAAATGACCTGTAAATAGGGTGTGTACATTTACCAGCTTTGAAAAGAATCCGAGCTTCTTTTCCCTGGCTAAAACTTCCCTTCTTCTGTATATGACTCCTGGTTTTTACCCAATAATCATCTTAAATTATATCAGCAGCTGACTTCTCAAAAATATGATGTCGTTTATTAGGCTAGTTTAACGTCCTGAATTTAAAGGTATGTTTTAAGGCTTTTCTTACAACTTGGAGAAATATTCTAGACTAAATTGCCTTTTCCATCCTAATTTCCTCAGGTTTCTGACTTTAGAAAAAAATAGCCATTTTACAAAGAATAGAAAATAAGACAAATAGCAGATCCTGGAGCAAAGTAGATTGTTAATTCTTCGAGGTCAGGGACTGTGATTTATTGGGCTCCTGTGCAGGCTAGTAAACAGGGCAGAACACAGAGATATTTGGTGAATATTTGTCAAATTGAATATCATTAGATAAAAGCTAATCAGATTTAGATACAGGAGAAAGTTGAAGGATGTCATAGTTTAGCAGCCAAGCAGGAGGCTTAGCAAGCAGACATAGGGGTGTGCTGGCATGAGGGATGCCCAGAAGTTTTAAGAAAGTGTTTTCTTCCCCACCACCTTTTGACCACCATTCCCTGCCCTATTTGTTACTGAAACCTTTCATGTATATAGTCTCCTTCATTAGAAGGTGAGCTCCCTGAAAGCAGGGACTGCCCAACCTTTCTGTTAGCATTCCTAGTGTTTAGCACAGTGCTTTACACATGGTAAGCACTTAGTAAATATTTGCTCCTTCCTTCCTTCCTTCCTTCCTTCCTTCCTTCCTTCCTTCTTTCCTTTCTTTCTTTCCTCCCTCCCTCTTTTTCTTCCTTCCTTCTCTTTTTCTCTTCCTCTGTTTTTTCTTTCATCCTTCCTTTTTTCTTTTCTTCCTTCCAATCCCCCTCCTTCCTTCTTCTTTCTTTCGCCTTCCCTCCCTTCTTCCCTTTTTCTCTTTCCTTTGCTTTCTTTTTTTCTCTCTTTCTCTCCCTCCCTTCCTTTTTTCCTTACACCAACTGGGAGAATAACACAGTAAGTTAACATAATATTTTTTTCACATCAACGCAGAATCTTCCTATGTATAAGACATTTTCTCAGATACTAGGAATGGTGCTAATATAAACCCAATTGACTGATCAAATGGTGATGCCCCCTCTCTCTTCCCCATGAAAATAGAGAAATTTGGAGGAGGCATCTTGAGGAGGTCAAGATGAGCTTGGACCAGTTGCTTTTGAAATACCTATGGGACACCAAGAGAAATGTCTAGGGCAATTGGAGGTGAAAGATTGGAGTGTGAGAAGGACAAGCTTTAGGAATCATCTGTGTATAGATGGTAATTGAACCTATGTGAACGGATGCTGTCATTCAGGGAGAGAGGGTCTGGAACAGAGCCTCGAGGGTCGTGCTTAGGCACTGGAGAACCACGATGAACTAACAAAGGAGACAGAGAGACTTGTTCTGTTTGACCCTGGCGGTAGTGTGAGGAACAGTGGGGGGAAATTAAAAAGTGGCAGATCTCAATTTGATGTAAAGAAGTATTTCCTCTTGAGTAGGGCTGTTCAAAAGTGGAAGGGACTGTTTGTCTTTCCCCAAAGGTCTTTGCACCAACGGTGGATGAACAGTTATAGACTATGTGGTAGAAGGCGTTCTTGTTCAGGCCCACCCATATATTAGGTTCAGGTCTTCCTGACTACAGGGCTGGCACTTTGTCCACTGCACCACCTTGCTGCCCAAGTATGCCATCTGTTATACCTGGATCCCTGTCATTGATAAAGATAAACAGCCCAGGGCCAAGCAGAGATCCTTGTGACTCTCCAGTAGACAGAACTCTGTTTAAGCGGACGCCTAGACATCACTCACTACTCTTCAGTCTAACCAATCTTTCCTAGTCAAAGACATTTCTGTTGGACTATGATGTTGAGTCCACCTAGGCTTCAGGGTAGCAAAGAGTTGCAGGGGTGGGGAGCCTGCAGCCTTGAGGCCACACGTGGCCTTCTAGGTCCTCTGGTGCAGCCTTTTGACTGAGTCCAAGTTTTATAAAACAAATCCATTTATTAAAGGGATTTGTTCTGTGAAGTTTGGATTCAAAGGGCTGCCCTTGAGGACCTAGAGGACTCTATGTGACCTTGAGGCTGCAGGCTCTGCATTCCTGGTAGAGCACCAGGCCTGGAGTCAGCAAGACTTGAGTTCAAATTTTACCTAAAACATTTACTCCTTGACCCTGGGTAAGTCATTTTACCTCTATCTGCCTCAGTTTCCTCAACTGCAGAATGGGGCTCATCACAGCACTACCTCCCAGGATTGTGACAATCAAATGAGATAACATTTGTAGAGTCCTGGGCTAATTAGACTAGTCAGTAATGAAAGGACCCTTCTAAGGGGATGGCGGTGTTCAAACAGAGAGGAATCTTGTTCAGATACAGGTTGGACTAGAAGGCCACTGAGGTCCTTTCTGACACTGAGATTCTGTGATTCAGTGAGATGGAATTCAGAGGACTTTGGTTTCATTCCAGTTTCTGTTCTTTTAAAGACACTTTTAAAGGCACTTTGGGCCCACAGGAAAGATTTATTTTGCTGCCACTGCAGCATGAAGGACTTTGTGATGGGCGCTGTGGAAATAGTGAGTGTAGATCATAACACGGCGTCTGCCTTCCAAGTATTCACAGTTGGCAGTGGGAACCAAGACAGAAATATATGTAATAATAATGCTATTTATTGGCCACCACATCAAGTCTGAACTCCTCTGCAAGGCATGCCCTGACCCCACCCTACTTTTCCATCCTTTACTTACTCCTTCTCTCCCTCGTAACCCCCAGCTTGGGTCACACAGCCATCTTCTTAAAGTGCCTCCCCCCCTTTCTTTTTGGCTAAATTCTTCTCATCCTTTAAGGACTAATGGAAGTCCCACCGTCTCCATAAAACTGTCTGTGGCTACTTGAACACAATGATTTTAATTGTCTTCATGAGTTGAAGGCATCTCAGCAGCCATCTAATCTGACCTTTGCCTTGATAAGAATCCTCTTTATATCATGCCAGACAGATGGCCATTGGCCTTTTGTTTAGGGGAGCATCCACTGAATGTCTGGAGAGCTGCTAGGAAGTGTGTCCTTGCATTCAGTCTAAATCTGTCTCCTTGAAACTTGCACCCGTGCTCCTAGTTCTGTCCTCTAGGTCCAAGCAGACCGCCACGCCTGTTCCTTCTGCTGCTGACACCGCTTCAGGTACCCGAAAGCAGCTCTCCGATTTCCTGAAGCCTTCTTTTCTTTAGTCCAAACAACCCTTTTACTTGAGGAAATCCTGGATTATCACTGGAAGACCTGTCACCGTGCCAGCCACCTTCCCCTGCACGCTGGCCCGCTTATTAATGTTCTTCCTAAAATGGGGTGCCTCCAACTGAACACAGCACAGCTGATGATGTCTGAAACCAGATGGAAGCCAGGGGACTGTCAACCTCCTCATCCTGGACTCTGAGCCTCTCAGTACAACCCAATGGAGCATCATAGTTGTTCTTCATTTGTTAAATGTGTATTAGTTTTGATTTCTTACATAGACTGAAAACTCCTTGAGGAGAGAGATCCAATTTTATAATTCCCTTATATTCTTCTCCAGGTTTTAGCACATTAGCTGGGAACACAAGATGGTTTTTTAAAAATAAATTTTTACATATATATATATATATATATGTATGTATTTCTTACCAAAATTTTCCCTAGTATCTCTCCCTTCACCCCTCCTGTCTCAGAGATATCCCATATAAGAAACCCCACCCTGTATAACAAATAATTTTTTTTGAAAGGGAGGAAAAAAATCAACAAAACCAATATGTGTGTCAAAAAGGTCTGAGAACATGCGCAGTGTGCCAAGCCTGTGGGCCTCATACGTCATGTAATATGATGTTCTAGAAATCCTTATAGATTCATTGTTAATAGGATGTCTATACTTTTTCACATAAATTGGCTCAAGTACTACACAGAGTGAGAAAGAACAAGTATCTATATAATAGCACTTATGTTGTGTGGGCATTGTGCTAAGGGCTTTATAAATATCATCTCATTTAATACAGCAGCCCCAGGAGGCGTGTGCTGTCGTTATCTCCATTTTTGCCTTTGAGAAAACTGAGGCAAACAGGTTAAATGTCTTGCCCCGTGTCACATACCTAGTAAGTATGTGAGGCTAGATTTGAATTCAGGTCTTCCAGACTCCAGGGCCAGTGTTCTATCCAGTGTCACTTAGGTGCCCATAGGTGCAGATGGAGGTGGGATGGGTTGCAAAGTGATTATTGAATATATAATTTTAATCAGCAAAGACTTTCTATATCTTATTCTTGCTTTAGAACAATTCTGCCTCCTGGTGACTCAGGTCTTAGGTCAAGCCTAGAACCACCTTTTCCCACCCCACCCATTTTTCTTTCTTTGCCTCTGTTATGTTCTCTCTGTCTCTCCCTGTCTCTATCTCTATCTATCACTCCCTCCCTCTCTCCTTCTCTCTGTCTCTCCCTCTCTCTCTGTCTCTCCCTCTCTGTTTCTCTCTTTCCTCTCTCCCTCCCCATCTCTCTCTGCTTTCCCTGTCCTTCTCTTTCACCCCCCTCCCTTCTCTCCTCTCTCCTCACTCTCTGTCTCTGTTTTCTGTCCCTCTCCTCACTCTCCTTTTCTCTGACTGTCTGTTTCTCTTTCTCTTCCAATCACTCCAACCATGCCCAAGCCTCTTAGGACTAGGCTGGATCTGAGATTGGTTTCCTCCATTAGCTAACCGTCTGTTTTCCAGCCACGGTTTGAGAACACGCACATGCTGGATAATTGAATCACACGGCAAATCTCTGAGGAGATTGGACATTTTTATTCTGTGCTGTTTGATTTAGACCTCATTCAAAGTCAATGAGAATAACAGATAGCATTGAAAGTCTGATCTCAGAAATGACAAATGCTGGAGGGGATAAGGGAAACATAGGTACACTAATGAAGTGCTGGTGGAGTAATGAACTGACTCAACCACTCTAAAGAACGATTTTCATCTAGGCCCAAAGGGCTATACAACTGTGCCTACCCTTTGACTTAGCAATACCACTACTAGGTTTGTATCCCAAAGAGATCAAAGGAAAAGGACTTACATGTATACAAATATTTATAGCAGCTCTTTTTGTGGTGGTAAAAAATCCAGAGTCAAGGATTGGAGTCATCAGTTGGAGAATGGCTGAAGAGTTGTAGCATATGATTATGATGGAGTATCATTGTGATGTGGGAAATGATGAGGGGGTGGTATCAGAAAAACATAGCAAGACCTGTATGGACTGATGCAAAGTGAAGTGAGAAGAACCAGGAGATCATTGTGTGCAGTGATAACAGTGTTGTAATGATGATCAACTGTGGAAGACTTAGCCACTCTGATTAATGCAGTGATCCAAGATGATTCCAGAGGATATAGGATGAAAAAATCCTAATCGCCTCCAGAGAGAGAACTGATGGACTCTGAGTGCAAATTTAAGCATAGTTTTTCTCATTTTCTTTATTTTTCTTGCTTTTTGAAAAATATGGCTAATATGGAAATATGCTTTTCTCGATTTCACATGTATAATTGATATCACATTGCTTACCTTCTTAGTGGGTCTGGGAAGGTGTAGGCGGGAGGGAGAGAATTTGGAACTCACAATTTAAAAAGAAAAGAATGCTAAAAATAAATAATAATTTGAAATGTTAAAAAAGATCTGCTCCCTTCTATTGGAGTTAGCACATAGGGCATTTCTAAAGTCACTTTCAAGGGGACTTTCTTAGTTTATTAATAGAATTATTTAGCATTGATCCTCAAGTGCGACCTTTTGACTGAGTCCGAGTTTTACAGGACAAATCCTTTCATTAAGGGGATAGTGTGAGTGTGAAGTTTGGATTCAGTTAAAGGACTGCACTTGAGCACCTAGAAGGCCACGTGTGGCCATGAGGCTGCAGGTTCTCCACCCGTGGAATAAAGCTTTGGTCATTGCTATCTATAGTCAAGATACTTAACTAGTCTAGCATTTCCTTTCTAGGTTACCTTGTCAAAATCTCTGTTTTCTTGTCTAACTTTTCAAGTTGCATCAATTGTTTACTTAACTGGACTTGTGTTTGATGTGATGCCCTCCCTTTGCAACACCCACCCCCTAATAAAAATGGAAAAAAACCTGGGAAATAAATAAATCTGCACAAAATCCGTGCCCATAAATGTTGATCGCTTTCTGCTTTTAGAATCTATTGCCTCTCTTTTAGGGGGCAGGTAAACATGCTTCATCTAGGTCTTCTCCAGGCATGGGGAGTCATTTCTTTGATCGGAATTCTTAAGTTTTTCTTTACAATGTTGTTGCATTGCTTATTGTGTTATCTTATTACTTGTTGTCTTGATCCAACTGACTTTACTCTGTCTTAGTTCCTACTTCCCAAGATTCTCTGAAATCTCGTCCTTTCTCATTTTTGTAATAATACTCTATTACATGTGTGTACCACGCTGTATTCAGCCATTTCCCAATAGATGGAAACTCTCCTAGTTTCTGTCTTTTCCTTTTTCCTTTTAATACCCACTTTGGAATCAAGAAGTTCATTTTACTTATATCTAGTCCCTCCCTTGTATTATCCTCTCTCTTAACCTGCCTTATTCTTATCCCTAACATTTTCCCTGCTGAGCATGATGTATTTTTACACAAAATTCTTGTGTTTATGTGTGTACGTGTGTACGTGTAGATGTTCAACCCTTCTTTGTCTAGTGAGGTTCGTCTGATGCCCATTCCTATGTGTTTTCTTTTCCTCTTTTACCCCAATTTTGAGAAATAATACAATCCACTCCTTTCTTCCTCTTTTCTATAATAGTGTATTTCTTTTATATCACCTTTTCTTTCCATTCTTAAAATCCCCAGAACAGAACCAATCCATTCCCAAAAATTCTGTTTTTTTTCTTATTTAAGTCCCTGTAATAGTAATTGGTTTAGCAGGATACTTAGCACTTGGTACTAAGTGGATAGACAGTACTAAGTGCTAAGTGTGGAAGGTGCAAACTCTGTCCCATTGTTGAGAAGGCATGAACTCCCCTGTTGATGTAGAAGA
>CM053585.1:70208024-70272990 GCA_028646515.1 Pseudochirops corinnae | reverse complement strand
AGATTGCTCTCCAGAATGGTTGTATCAATTCACAGCTCCACCAACAATGCATTAGTGTTCCAATTTTTCCACATCCTCTCCAGCATTTGTCGTTTTCCTGTTTTGTCATTTTAGCCAATCTGACTGGTGAGATGTGGTTCTGGTGTCATTTCCAATCCTCCCCTTCCATACCCTTCCCCTGAAGTAAGTGGGAGGTGGGGAAAAGGAGAAAAGCTGATCTTGTCTGTCTATTACTGATTTTTTAAAGTCAACACAGACCAACTTTAATAATCTTAAATTGCACCACTGGATTAATTTTTAATAGTTATAAATCAGATAGCTTGTTTAACTTGAAAACTATGGTTAAGTCCTTTTGGTCTCACCCACAGGTACAGACAAGCTGGCTTGTAGGACATCGATCAGCAGGCAGTCTAGTAAATCCAGTGGTCCTTGGTTATTCAGGGGGGCTTAAAAATTGGATCCAGTTTTCTCTGGGTAATTTTTGTTGAAATCAGAGTTTCTGTACCTTTTTGGTGTGATGGTGACAGTCTGGTGATGAAGCTTACGGATCCCTTCTCAGAATCATGTTTTTAAATGCATAAAATAAAATACACACACTTTACAAAGGGAACCAATTATATTGAAATGCAGTTGTCAGAATATTTTTTAAAGAAGTTTCCAGACCCCCTCAAATCTATCCTGCACCTCAGACTAAGAACTCCAGCTTTATATGAATGCTTTTTGTTTAGAATTCCTTCACTTCGGGGTGGCTAGGTGGCTCAGTGAATAGAATGCTGGCCCTAGAGTCAGGGGGACCCGAGTTCAAATGTGATTTCAGACACTTAACACTTACTAGCTGTGTGACCTTGGGCAAGTCACTTAACCCCAACTACCCTGCCTTCCCCTCCTCCCCCCCAAAAAAAGAATTCCTTCACTTCTCTAGAAATTAATTTCACTTCCTATACCTTTAGTTTCTGGGCATGGTCATCTTGATATGATATCTCCTTATGGTTGTGTTGCATGATGTAGTTTGACGGTTGCCCCAGTGGGGATAGTTGCTGTGGTTTTGGTCAAATATATTGATATCTGGGGGTTTTGTTCCATGTTATAATGTGGATATAAGTGAACTTGTAAAATACCTGCATACAAATGAAATACGTATTTTTAATTTTTTTTAGGTGAAGAATATAGGAGACTACTTTAAACAACACCTTTTACAATCCAGACACAGAGGAGCATTTGAATTGGCTTACACTGGCTTTGTAAAGCTGACTCAGGTCCTAACCAGGTAAAAACAAATGTTCCTTTTGTATACATTTTATAGAGTTAATATACAAGCCATGTGAAGAAAGAGCTTATATCTTTGTGTTCTAGCATCTTCAAGAACACAGTTTAGTTGGCTAGAAAACTTCTAGAAGAAATTGTTTTCTTAGGTCTTATTGTAAGGTCTGCTACAGATGATTGAAGGAAATGTCCAAACCTGGCAATGCTCTCCTTAAAAGTGGATTTGAAGTAAACTTGAATATTTTGCTAAAAATAGCTCCCAAATTACTATTTTTTTTTTTAAGTGAATGAACTGAATGTTTGGTCTGTTTGAAAATTACTTGGTATTTGGAATAAAGCATTGCTGGCTCTGTGTGTGTGTGTGTGTGTGTGTGCGTGCATGTGCGTGCACATTATAGGCAGAGAAACAGTAATTTAGTAAGTTTACCTTCAGAAGTTTATTCTCTAGGAATCTTTAAATGAGCAGTAAGTAGGTTGAGTAATATTTTTTTTCCTGTGACTGGAAAAATACTTAGGCTTAATATATTTTGTTAAAAAGCTACATGTTTTTGACATTCTACTTTAATGACATTTTTTTTCATTCATATAGCACCTTTCCTCCAAAGCTGGCGGAGGAAACCTTAAATTATTTAATGACTAAGTGTTCACTGGCAAGTGTTTTCCAAATAAAAGGTAGTATTTTCCAGGAAAACATTTCCATTGCCTGGAAACTTTTTGAAATGAAGCAGATTTTTGCCAGTATTGTGGCCTTAGCAAACATTTTATTTTGTACTGTTAAGACAACTAACCCATGAACATTTTCTAAACATTTTTCATACTCCTGGTAAAAACATTTGCAAAATATATTAGCTGTTATGGTAGCACAAAATGTTTTATAAATGGTAATTTATTAAGTAAAATATACTTGCCATTAAATGGCTGATTCGTGAAGATATTTTAACATTTTTTTCACTAACGCTGTGACTTCCCTTCCATCATCACACACCTGTAATGATGTCTCACTATGGAGACAGCTCAGTGATACAGTGGATAGAGCATTGGCCCTGGAGTCAGGAGGATCTGGGTTCAGATCCACCCTCAGACACTTACTAGCTGTATGATTTTGGGAAAAACATTTCAGCTCTTGCCTGCCTCAGTTTCCTCAACTGTATAAGGAGGATAGTGATGGCATGCACTCGCCTGGGGGGTGTCGTGAGGATCAAATGAGATAATTCTTCTGAATCATTCAACACAGGCCCTGGAAAATAGCAAGCACTTCATATATGCTTCCTTCCTTCTGGAGAATAAGGCCTGTCTGAGTCCTTCTCCTGTAGGCATCAATCACTCAGCAACCACAGCAGCATCTACTAAGCCCCAGGCCTGTGCTGGGTGTTAGAGATGCGAAGATGTCTGCGACATGAACTAGCTTGGGATTCAGAACTTAACACAGTGAACGCATGCTAAATTAGGTGGTAGAAGCTATGTGTATCACAGGAGATAGGGGGAAGGCATCAGCGAGGGCTCGTGTGGCCTGGAGCGGCTTCCTGGAAGAGCTAACCACTTAACTGTTTCTTGAAAGGTGGCTAGCCTTTGAGTAGGCTGAGTGAGGGAGACAGGGCATTCCATGGGTGAGTAACAGCATAAGCCCCAGCAGGGAGGTAGAATTTATTAAAGTGTGTTCTTGGGAGCCTGCTTGATGATAATGCCATTGTGTTGGGAAGTAGTGGTAGATGAGGCATCTACAACTGGACAAGTCAGTTTAGACCTGATGTAGTAGGGAACAGGGAACCATTGAAGGCTTTTGAGCAGGGGAATTACGTGATTACAATAGTGATTATCTTTTTATCTCTCCCTCTCCCTTCCTATCCCGGATACAGTATGTTTTACAAATATCTAATATTTAATAAATGGATAGTTAATTAACTAACTAGAAGGCAGAGATTAGAGTCAGAGATAGCAGCCATAACACTTTTTAATCTTTTCAGCAGCAATGGAAAGGAAAAGGTTAGTATAAAACATTAAGCTTGTGCCACTGAGCTTACAATCTAGTTTAGGAAGCAAAAGAAGCACAGGCAGTGACCATTAACCTTTCAAAGAAAAAAAACATAGAACTTGGTGACTCATTGGATTTGGTAGCGATGGAAAGGGATGGATCCAATATTGCTCCAGTTTTCAGGCCTGCCTGGCTGGGAGAATATTCACATCATTAGGAAGCCTAGGAAGTTGGAAGGGGGATGCATGAATTTGGTTTGGGGCATAGTTAGTCAGTGGTTATAGCCAGGCATTCAAGTGAGAATATATAATCACCAGTTGAAATTTATTGCTGGAGATATGGATCTGGGAGTCACCAGCATGGAGGTTAGAGTTGAAGCCAAGGAAGGAAAAGAGCATCGTGTCATAGGTTTAGGGTTGGAAGAGATCTTAGAAGTGATCCATTCCAGCCCCCTCATTGAAAAGATGAGGAAACAGACTCAGAAAGAGTGACAAGACATGTCCTGAGCCTTGGGGTACATCAGTGGCTTTAGTTGCATGGTGGAGTTGGGAGAGTGGCATGGTTGGTGCAAAAGGACGCAGCCCTGGTTTCCCAGACCTCCCCTTAGAGGGACCGCTCAGAGGACCCTGGACTGCTCCTTGACTATTTTTTGACCAATATGTTATTAGTTCTCAACTGCTATGTCTGCACTAAGTGGGTCTTGATTTCCTTGGAGACATTTCAAACCTGCTGACCAGAATGTTTAGCAGAGAACATCTTTTCAGTGTGTGTGGCTTTCTTTTGTTTAGTTTTCATTTTTAAAAGAAAATTTGTTGCTATTGGTTTCCCTTTGATAGCCTTTTACAAGCCTCCTAAGCTATGAGAAAATTGTTTATGTACAGAACTTAAAAAAATAGAAGTTTGCACAAAGAAATCTTAAGAGATCATGAAAATCCACTGAAATTGAGGCCAGTTGCTGGCCTTTTCTTGAACTACAGCTGTGTTAAGGAGGAAACACTTAAAGAGATTAATGGGTAAATCACTGAAGAGTTAAACATGAACAGCATTTGTTTGAATTGGTTTTTAATAGGATTATTCAGAATGTCTTCAAATATAAACTAACTTCACAATTAAACAATCAGCAAAGAACAAATAGAAATAGGAGGCATCTTCTTCAGGAGTGTTTTGAAAACCATACATGAAAAAGCAAAATCTTAACTTTATGTAAAAAAAGGGTATTGAAGAATGTGATTTTTTTTTTATTATGGAGTACCTTTTTATTAGAAAGAAAGGAAATCACCCATCCATATTTTCATTCTTGAAAGGTTGATAAGCTCCATCATTTTAAAGATGAAAAAAATCCAAAAATGAAAATGCTTTGAACCAGCCCTGGGTAGTATTTAATTAGGATTCTGTGGTGTAGTATTAGTTAGTTACAGTGCCTTTTACTAGATTTTCTTCAGCTCAACAGACATTTATGAAGTTCCTTATATATACACCAGGCACTACTTACAAATATCTAAGCCCCTTAGAAAGGCTGGGTGATGACAATTTGATACATACATTTCATCATGAAGTTTATCTATCGTCTCTTTCTAGCTTCCTTACATTCTTGGTTGCTTTTTCTTTTTTCATCATCATCATCATTGTTATTTTCCTTATGAAGTGAGTCAGTGTGATACTGTGAATAGAGAGCTGGCCTTGAAGTTATCAAGAAATGGATTGAGGTCCCTCTTCTGGCTAAATTGGGTGTCATCCTGGATAGGTCACTTCCCCCAGGGGTCTGGGCACACCACTAAAACTACAAATTTGCGGCAGCCAGGTGGCACAGTGAATAGAGCACTGGCCCTAGAATCAGGAGGACCTGAGTTCAAATCCAGCCTCAGACACTTAACACTTAAACTAGCCGTGTGACCTTGGGCAAGTCACTTAACCACAATTGCCCTCCAAAAAGCAAAAAATACCCCCAAACCTACAAATTTTGGAGAAGGTACAGAGGGAGTTCCTTATACTAAAGAAATCTCAGGCCTAGTCCCTACCTGTGTTCTTTCCTCCAGAAATGCTTTCCCTGATATATAAAGTTGGGGTTATTAATTTGCATCAGAAGGGGAGGCTAACAGTTCTTTCTCCACGTGACTTTCCCCCCTATATAACTTAGCCCCTTCCTGTCTTTCCAGCCATCTTACACCTTACTGCCCCTTCATGGCCTCTCCACTTGAAATTAATGCACCCCAGGAGTGTTCCTCTCCCTTACCTCCACCCCTTAGTTTCCCTGGCTTCCCTCAAGGCACAGACCTCTCTTGGTCCTTCCAGCTGCTAGTGCTTTCCCTTTCCAGATTACCTTCTTCTAGTCTGTGCATGCTTTCCGTGTCTTCAGTTGTTTAGACGTCGTCTCGCCCATGTCAAGGCCTGGGGCTGCTTTTTACCTTTCCTTGTATCTCGGTACTCAGCGCAGTACCCAGAATAAAAGGGAGTTCTTAATAAATGCTTGCTGACTGAGTGATGGAATGATTGAAAAGCTCAGTCCACTTGTGATGGCAAAGTCACTTTTAGCCTAGCACCAAGTCTGGGGGTGGTAGTGGGAACAGATGAGCCAATAGCTATTTGCTTCTCATTATTGGTATAGCGTAATCATCCATGATTTATACTTTTATGTGGAACTCAATCTGCCATTCTTCGCAATACTTACTGAAATGTAATGTGACCAGTCAGGTAACCAGCAGACTCTTTTTTTTTTTTGGAAATCAGGACAAGATTAACTGGGAGCATATAGCAAATTTTCTGTCTTAGAAAACCAATACTGATTGACTGTTAGAGACCCCAAATCAGAGTGTGGTAGTTTAATGGGAGTAATGCCCAGATCCCATTATCATCACTTAATCATAGCTGCTGCCATTTAAATCTAGCAGGAAGAATTCACATGAGTTGAACTTTAACTTTTGCAAATTGAAATATATTAATGCATAAAGTTAGATGAGAAAAGTATGAAACAGTATTAGAACTGAAAAATAAAGCTCAGAATGACCATCCATGCCAAAAGGAAGGCAACTACATCTTGTTCAAACCTTTATTATTTTTTCTTTTTACCAAACACACATCCATGTAAGAGGTGTTATAGTCTGCATTTAGCATTTTGTAAATTTTAGTTTTAAGAATCCCTTTTATATTTTAGTCTTTGATTGGAATTAGAGGGAATTAGGGACACTTAAGGGACAGCTGGGTGGCACAAGAAATAGAGTGCTGGGCCTGGAGCCAGAAATACTCTTCTTCCTGACTTCAAATCTGGTCTGAGACACTGACTAGCTGTGTGACCCTGGGCAAGTCACTTAACCCTGTTGGCCTCAGTTTCTTACTCTGTAAAATGAGCTGGAGAAGGAAATGGCAAACCACTCTAGGATCTTTGCCAAGAAAACCCCAGATGGGGTCATGAAGAGTCAGACACCACTGAGAAGTGACTGGATGACAACAACGACGGGAAAGCTTCAATGCTTTGATACGCAGAAGCCACAATTTTTATTCTTGTGTGTATGTTCCAACTTAGTGACTTGTCTGTCTCACAGGTTTCAGTCTTCTTGGTTCATATCTTCTCTAGTTTGCCGCTATAACTACAGAGGATCTTATATACTTTTATGCATTATTATGTACTGACTTTCTGGATACAAGATAATTTCCTTTAAAAAATGAGCAATACATTTATTGTTCTAACTAAACTGCTTAGGAATCTTGTTTCTGTGAAGAACTTTATTGGCAAAGACCTGGAATTACTTATGTTCATTTTCCCTCCTTGATTTGAAAGTATGCTTTTAATACTTTAGAAAATCCGACTGGGGAAAGAAATCCAATTGGGAACTAAGTCTCTGTGCCACTCATGTTCTACCCCCACTACCCCTGTTATCCATGGCATCTAGTAATTCTTCCCAAGATTCTCTCTGGACTTCAAATTGGTAATTTAATTTTGTCACTGCTATTATTGCTTCTGCCTGAAGCTAAGGCTCCTAAATAGTCCCCTATTTTTTTTTGTCTGTAGCAAACCTCAACCCCCCCCCAAAAAAAATTGTGAGGAGGAAGGGTAGTATAAGTGGAGGTTGAGATTGTCTTTACTGATAAGCACCATTTACAGTGGGATTCAGTTGGGTAAATAATTTCTGAGGCTTGAATTTTTCCTTCACTTCAGTATTTATGTTTCCTTTAAAAAAATGCACATGCATGCACACACCCTACACATCTGTCAGTGTTTAGTGTAATTTGAAATAATAAACGTAAAACTTGAAATAATAAACATATTACTTGACCAAAGAATGGATGAATGAAGTCCAAAAGAATGAAAGGGAGAAGTTATTTTAGAAAACAGATGGAGATTGGAAAATCTCTTTAGGTTGGAAGAAATAAACACACTTGTGCAGTTTGAGGAAATAAAGGAAACATTTTTCAATTAACTAAAGTAATATACCTAATCAGGAGTCAGCAAGCACTAGCTCTCTGCTATAGCACTCTGGGGTGATGGATCTCTGCTTGAAGATGGTGGAAATCCACTTTGTGCATGGTACAGTTGATTGATTGGCACAAAATGAACTTTAACGACCAATTAGTTGAGTGTACAGCACATGTAATTTGATTTCAGGCTGTGGGTTTTATGCTTATCTTAGAACCCATACTCACTAGAAGTGAGATTGCTTCTGTGGATAGAAGGTGACCTAACCTGTTTATAGAATGATAATTCGCTTCGGAGATCTGCTCCTGCCTGAAACCAGGGCCCCAAGCACCAGTTGCCAGAGCTGAGGTTACACTTGTTGGTTGGCCTGGACTTTTCATCTGTTACTTTTAGTAGACAGTAATTCAGAGCACCATTCTGCATTCAATATTTTCCGTTCCTTCTCCCTCTTTCCTCCTACTTTTCCCTCTTTCATCAGTCTTGGGGTAATAAGGAGCCATTGGAGCTTATGCAACATGGGAGTGACATGATCAGACTTGAATTTTTAACCTTTCTTATTCTCACTTTTCTCTTATAGCCAGATTAATCTTTAGACAATAGATAAGTAATCTAGCTGCTGGGCCTGGAATTGAAGCCTTGCCAGAAATTGTGTTCTGTTCTTCAAGAATGCAGGGTCACCTTCACACAAGAACAGGGCAGAATGGTGGGACTTTGATGGACTTTGTAACCCTAATGTGCCATGTCATGTACATGACTATTTTCAATACCACGTCTTTTTTTAACTTGAATTGTGATAATCCAGCAATTCACTTAATCTCACTTTACCTCAATTTCCTCCTCTGCAAAAGGAGAAATTTATACTAGGGAATCTCTAAGTCCCCTTCTAGCTCTAAAAAGTCTGTTGGTGGCATCTGTGCTTTCTTGTTTCTGAGTGAGAAAAGTTGGGGCTTTTAAGATAATAAAGTTTAGGGGAAGTTGGAACTTCACTTATTTATTTACTTTTAGTAAAAGTTGCTCAGTACTGATCTCATTCAGAGCTTTTTGTGGATTAATGGTTTTTAGGAAAGGCATAGCTTACCAAGACCCTTCTGCCCCTTGAAAGAAAACCACACTAAGGGTATGGACCCAAAAGATAACTTCATATATATCTTATATTGGACTGAGGGAACTCAAACAGAAGAGAAATCCAGACTGAGCTGTGTGCATTTCTAGAGAGGGACAATAGCTGGCAAAAAAGCAGTGAGTTTGAAATTCCCCTTGGCCGTTATCAGTAATTATAACTTAGAGCTGGCATGAGAAGCGAGTGGCTGTGCCACTGGGAGAATCTTTTCCCTTTCCTTGCTAAACCCTGAGATGTGCTAGATGTGACAGGGAACCAAAACAAACACCAAGGGTTTGTTGCCTTATTCCTAGGGAGTATTTGAGGTTTCCATTTCTGTTGCTCAGTTCCTTTGTTCTCACAGAAACACTATCAGGTCCACTGGGTTTTTCCTTATACAGTAATCTCTTCTAGCTAGAGCAGAGTTCTTAGCCTTTTATGTGTGTCCTGAACTCCTCAGGTGACAGTCTGGGGAAGCCTGAGGATGCCTTCTCAGAATCATGTTTCTGAATGCATAAAATAAAATGAGAGGATTGCAAAGAAAATCAGTTATACTGAAATACAGATACCAGTCTACATATATTTTTTAAAAGTTCACAGCCCTCAGGTGAAGAACCCCTGAGGTAGAGAGAGAGGAAATGATTCCTTAGTTCAATTAAACTCTTAAGTTAGGCTGGTTTGTCTGGCTCAGCACGATGGCGGCTACGCCCTACAGAAAGCTTGGGGTTCTTTCCCTCTTGGCTTGAGTTTTCAGTTGTTGGGCCAACAAAAGGGAAAACCTGAGGTAGTTCAGGCCAGCCATAGCTTCCATCTAGTCTTCTACGATAACCTGTTTGTTAAAATTTCTGAGAACACAACTCCAGAATTATTCTTTGTATTGGGACCAGTCCAAAGCCATTACTCTCAGTTAGGCCAGGAAAGTCTCCTCAAGCCCTGGTTAAAGGATCAATGCTTTTTAAGAATCAAAATGAAGTAGAAATGGGATGGTTCTGACAGAGTATCCCTTTTCAGGGTCACTGTCTTTTCTAACATTGTAGTAATCCAGATAACAGTTATACTAAAAACCTCCTTAAAGCCCAGTCCATTGTCTGTGTCCTGAAGTGGAGGACTGCCAAAATAATAGAATGAAAGCCATGGTAATATACAGTGGAAAATGTGTATGCCCTAAGAATGCTTTGGTAGCTGTGAAAGCCTGGCAGGAGCCCTGAAATGCTGGCCAACAGGACTCTGGCAATACCATTGTTGGATTAGCACCCCAGCCGATGTGATGAATCTAAGATATAGACAAGTGAAATAGGCTTGCAGGCTGTCTCTACTGGAAACTCTTTGTAAAGATCAACTTAAGATGAAGAAAAGTGGGATGGGTGGCACATCCCTTAGTATTCTGGTACCACAAGAAGATGAGATACATTGGAACCAATCAGAAATGTTAATACCCCTCCTGCTAGCAGTGCCTCACATGGTCCAAACAACTGCTACCACCACCTCCACTATCAACTTTCTCAGACCCTGGTAAAGTAGCTTAGGACACTGCCTAGAAATAGCAGTAGCATGCACCCACCCACCCTGACCCCAGATTACCCAACCATACTTGTAGCCTGCTTCCAGCAGCCATCATACAGGGAAGCAACGTCTGGAAACCACCTCTTCAGGTACTGCAGTCCCATATCTCCTCAGTAGCCACAGCTATCAAAGACCTAAAGAAAACTTTTTTTTTTGTCCTTAATACTATCAAATGGTTGACCACCAGAAATGGATATGGTTTTATTAATGGGAAAAAAAAAGGCTCTAAAGAACTACCTATTACTTTCTGTTTTGCTTTTGCACCCCAAGGACCACTGGGCTTTTGCACCTGCCCTGAAGCTAAATCCTCCCGGGTGTATTAGAAAATGAGCTCCTTGAGAGCAGAGACTGTCTTTTCTGTTTGTATCTGCAGTGCTTAGCACACAGTAAATACTTGATAAATACTTTTTGTTTCATCCATTCATTTAGCCGATGATGCTTACCACTAGCTGATGGAGGCAGGGCATTAATGTGAGGGAAAGAGATTGAAGGCATGAATAAATTCGTTATGCACTAATACTATATATCATAACAAAATTAGAAACAAATTGCACAAGTCATAAGTAAGGGCTTCATACTGCTTTTTTTGTCATTGGCATCTTTAGTTTCAAGTAACACAGTACTTTATTGTTGAACATAACAAGAAACACTTAACAAAATTAAATCATATCAAGGCATTACTAAAACCTTAAGAGAGAAAAGTTGAAGGTTCTAAATTCACTGAAAATCTTCACTTGTAGAAATTATACTAAATAACAAAACAGGTGATAAAAATAACACTTACACCTCAAGGGATTTTGAAAGAGAGATGGGCCGACTTAGACTGGAATTCTAAAAAGGCTTTTTTTTTTTTCTTTCAGTTTTATAACATGAATTTAACTAGCAGATAATTATATACCAAAACAAAGTAATTCAGAAAAGTTAATGTTTGCTATAGCTCTAAAGACCAAATGCATTCTCCTACAGTATTTGACAGGAAGTATAAAAATGTTTCAGGGCCTGCACAAAGAATGAGGTAGTGGTTGCCATGGTAAGAACCATGAAATGCAAGGAAGGTCTATCAGGAAACAGTCCTAAGGACAGGCGTCAAACACCACTATGCCAAAAGTGCCTCGAGAGAACTAATGAACTTCTCTGGAAAGGCAATAGAAGATTCCAGCAATACCTAGTTGATACACACAGTAGAAATTTGGATGTCACCTCTCCAAATTAAAGCAACATACAGAAAGGAATCTGGAAAACAGTTATGTATTGTAAATTCTAGATGATGTTCCTCGAAAGGAAAAGCTAAACGATTAGGTGGTATGAGTCAAAAATAGCACAGAAAACAAAATAATTCAACATCAATAAAAATAAATCCCTACAGAGCCTTGAGGAGTAAGGAAATCAGAGGAAAGACAGAATGTCTGAAGGAAAAGGAGGAGATTTTCTTATTGTCTATGTAATCAGAAACCCAGGATAACAGAAAAGCAAATAGGATCAAATTTGTGGAGAAACACCTTTGTACACCACTTAGTCAGACTTGAATTAGAGCAGTGACTAAAAGTTTAGCTTCTCTGAAAAATTGGGAAATGGTAGGACTAGACAGGATCCATAATTGGTGATTCAAACGCTTCATAGTAGCACATTACTACTCTGCACCTTAATAGCTTCTCAAATGTAAGCCTGATCCCCCTTTTGTTAAAAGAAGGCATCCATCACATCTCTTTTACAGAAAGACTTTGAACATCAGTGACCCCTCCAAGTATAAACCTACTACACATTTATTTATTACACATATATTACACATTTTTACAAAGTATTTATGGCTTCTCTATGTAGCACCCTGTAAAAATAATTAGCTTGTTTTAAGTCTGGGACACTATAATGGTCTTAGCTCAATATAGTTCTCTCTTATGCTACTCTAGGGAGTTTATATTAACTAAAAACTTGATCACCATCATAGTTGCTCTGAGCCCCCAGTTAGGAAAATTCCTAATATTGAAAGTCAGGTGACTCAGTGGATAATAGAGTGCTGGACCTGGAGTCAGGAATATTTAAGTTTAAATCCTACCTTAGACACTTCACTGGCTGGGTGACCCTGAAGAAATCACTTAAACTCGGTCTGTCTCATTTATATAATGGGGATAATAACAGTATTTACTTCACAGGGTTGTTGTGAGGATCAAATGAGATAATATTTGTAAAGTGCTTTACAGTATAATGCTATGTAATATGATGCTATACCCTATAATGCTAACTATTATTAGTTATATATATATATAATATATAATGCTAACTGTTATTTATTCTTTATCTCTTATTGACCTGTGACCTCTTTGTTGTTGAGACAAAATTCAGATTACCGGGAACATTTGTGTGAAGAAGCAGCATAGTGTCTAATGTGTCTATTAATATGTAGATATTGGGAGGGAAAGTTGGGAAAGAGAAGAGTTTTTCTTTGAAATTCCCTCAGATGGGTGCAGGTGGTGATGTTGGCCTCAGTCGTTTTCTCTGAGATGCTTAGAAAGCTGACACCCTCCTTAATCTCTTCTTTCTCTCCCCCCCAGCTCAGCTCCACTTTCTTCTCTTCTCCCTGGTTGCTCCTGGGCTTCTCATTCTTTCCGTATCAGTTCTTGATGTTTCCACTTTTTCCTCTCCACTGCCTGACTCTTAAAATCTTCCCCAGTCCTTACCTAGCTTCTCTTTTTATATGAGTTTCTCAGAGTATGTCCAAGCCCTTGACTCAGTTGGAGCACTTTTTTTTAACACCTAATTGAAATATTTTTGATGAACTTAAGGAGGTGTCTAGACCTTATTCACAGCTAATAAATAATTGAGATGTGTTCCCACTTCATACAAAGTATCAACAGGTAACATCTTCACACTTAGCTTAAATACAGTGGGGTGATTTGATTTTCTCAATGATTTCTTACCCATACATCTCAACAACAACAACAAAAATCTGTTAATACAAGAAAACAGTTTTTTTTTCCTTAGGAGCAAAAAAGGTGAGCAAAAAATCTCAAATATTTAAGTAATAACTTGCTTTCAGTTTGATAAACTGTCTAATAAGATGCCCATAAGTGCCTTAACAATTGTATTGCCTTTTTTTTTATAATTATGGCAAAGTCTTTGACTCATTTTCAAACTCAAGACTTATTCACGTAGTGCAAATATATAAATAGTTCCAAGTATAAGGAGGGCACTTAATGAGCATTTGAGAACATTTTCTGGGCATGTAGAAAACTTTTCTGTTTGGTACATGACACCAATATAGTAATATTTAGAAGAGGAGACATAAAATATGATATTTTGAGGGAGAGAGTCAACAGTTCTTTATGGTTTTGTACAGCCTCAAATCCATTATCATCTTACTTCAATAGAACTAAGTATGACTTCTGAATTGAAGAAGGAGTCAAACTAAAACGTCTTATTAATCACTTAATGTTCTTGGATGACATCAAGTTATATGACTCCACCAAAAACAAAGTAAGCACCTCCATCATGTGGAATTTTTCACCAATGAATGATATGGTGTCATTTGGATCTAATTAATGTAAAATTTTTAAAGTATGCCAAGCAAAGGTAGAGTCTGAAGGCATCGAATTAGTCAGATTGAAGCAATCGATGGTGGCAGTGCATACAAATAACTTTGGACTCCTCCAGGCAAGACAAATCAAACGTAAAGATGTCAAAGGGAATGCTGTGACTCACTATTTTAGAGATTTACTGGCATCCTGAAATCAAAGCTGAATAGGAAGAACACATTTAAAGCCATTAATACCTATACCATAAAAGTGCTAGGTATTATTATTACACAATACTAATCTTAAAGTATACTTTCAGTGCTATAAAAGGAACCGTAATATCCTTTAAAAAAAAAAAACAGTCACTTGATCCCATCATTCCTACTGGTTGTCTGCTGTATCTCCTTCCTTTCATGGCTAAACTTGAGAAAGCTCTTTATGCTCAATGCTCTCACTTCCTTTCTTTCCACTTTCTTTTAAAGCACCTATATTCTGGTTTCCAACCTCGTGATTCATCTAAAACTGCTTTCCCCAAAGTTATCAGTGATGTCTTTTTAATATTTTTTTGTCAATGTTTTCTATTTGTTACATCATCAAAGTATCCCACATACTCCCTTCCCCAAGAGTCATCCCATAAGACTAAAGGTTTTGGAATTTTTTGGAGAGGAGAAAAAAAAAAGTCAGTGCAACTGATAAATACAGTGAAAAAGTCTGAGAACACGTGCAGTGTGTGTGTAGCACCCGTGGACCATGTCTCTTCATGCAAGTCCAGCTGGAGCATTGTAAATTTGTTACGTTTTCTTCTGCTTTTTTGGTGTGTCATTTACTGTAGTGATCGCCTGATCGCCACATCTCACGACCTTTGCTCTATGCTCATTCTTGAGCTCTCTCCATCTTCCAGCCTTGTCCATTGCTTTCTCCTCCTAGATTTACCCTCCTTTCTGTGACATCGCTTTCCCCTTCTCTTTCTATTTGTTCCTGCCCAGTCTCCTCTCTTGCTTCTTTATCCGTGTTATTCCCACTCACTGTAGAGGTCTACTAAGATCTTTGCCTTCTTCTCTTGTCCTTCTATACATGTGCCCTGGTGGATATCAGGAATTGAATTCTCCCTAAGTATCTCAACCTCATCATGCCTGAAACAGAATTCATGATCTTTTCCCCCAAACCCTCCCTTCTTTCAAACTTCCCTATTAACAAAGCCACTACCATCTTTTCGGTCACCTGGGTTTGCAGTTTTGGTGTAATCTTTGATTTCTTGCTCTCATATAGAATCTAATCTGTTGTTGAATCTTGTTTCTGCAATCACTACATCTCTCGTGTACATCTCTCCACTCACGTAGCTGCCACCCTAGTTCAGGTCCATGTCACTTCTCACTTGTATTATTATAACAGCCTTCTGCTTGCTTCTTTGCTGGAAGTCTTTCTCTACTCCAGTCCAGCTTCCACTCAGTTACCAAAGTGATTTTTCTAAAGCACAAGTCTGATCATTATATTCTCTCTCTTCTCGACCTCATCCCCAGTTAATAAATTCAAGTAATTCCCTATTACCTCCAGCATAAAAAATAATGCCTTCCATTTGACATTTAAAACCTTTCACCAATTGGCTCCTTCCTGACTTTTCAGTCTTCTTTTTCTCCTTCCTCCTCCCCCAACTCCCCCCCCCCCTGCAAGGGGGAAGGCAGGACAATTGAGGTTAAGTGACTTGCCCAAAGTCAAACAGCTAGTAAGTGTTAAGTGTCTAAGGTCGAATTTGAACTCAGGTCCTCCTGACTCCAGGGCTGGTGCTCTATTCACTGCACTACCTAGCTGCCCAAATTGGTTCCAAATTGTTCTCTAGAATGGTCAGATCAGTTCACAACTCTGCCAACACTGCATTAATGTACATATTTTTCATTGTCTTCACCAGTATTTGTCATTTTCCTTTTCTGTAATGTTAGTGAATCTGATAGGTGAAAGGTGGTATTTCAGAATCATTTTAATTTGCATTTCTCTAGTCAGTAGTCATTTAGAGCATTTTTTCATGTAATTACTGTTTTGATTTCTTCTAAAAATTTCCTGTTCATATCCTTTGATCATTTATCAATTGGGGAATGGTTCTTTTTTTTTTCTTTGACCCAGTTCCCTCTACATTTGAAAAATGAGACCTTTACCAGAGAAACTTGCTATAATGTTTTCCCATTTCCTGTTTTCCTTCTAATTTTGGTTACATTGGTTATGTTTTGGCAAAGACTTTAATTTTATAATCATAATTATCCATTTTACTTTCCGTGATCCTTTCTGTCTCCTATTTGGTCATGAATTCTTCTCTTATCCATAGATCAGACAGATAATTTTTTCCATACTTCCTTAATTTGCTTATGATATCACTCCTTATGTCTAAATTATGGACCCATTTTGGGCTTATCGTGATAAAATACAGTGTGAGATCCTGTTCTATGCCTCATTGCTGCCAGACTGCTTTACTGTTTTTGTTGAATAATGAGTTCTTGCCCCCAGTAGCTTGAAGCTTTGGGTTTATCAAACACTGTGGTCATTTACTTCTTTGGTCATTAATTCTGCCTAATCCATTCCATCACTTTCTAGTCTTCTTATACTTTACTTCCCTCCATGTATTCCATGATCTCACACATGATACTCCATACCTCCCCCTCATATTCTGAATTCTCTCCCTCTTCTCCATCTCTCAGCTTCCTTGTCTTCCATCAATACTCATCCATCCCACCTTCTTCTGGAAGTTTTCCTGATGCTACCAGGTGCTAGTGTGTCCCCCTCCATTCACTTTGTATCTTTCATGTGTTCAGTTATTTATGTGTTTTCTCCCCTTTTAGAATGTGAGTTAAGGGCAGGGATTGGCTTTTGCCTTTCTTTGTATCCCCAGTGATACTGAAAGTTTATTGACTGGGAAGATCTGGAAAGTATCCTCCCTCCAAAACCTGTACAGTATTATCACAGACCCCAGCACATTTACAGGCTACTAATCCTTATTCTGACTTCACTTCTTTCTCTCCAGTCTTGATCCTCTGTTTATCCATTTCAACACTTTGGAATCCCTTGCCTACCTTATCCCATCACCACTTACCCATTACCAAAGTTCTTCCCTCTTCTATTCTTACTCACATACTGCTGAAGATAAGTGGAAGAACTCTGCTGACTGCGTTTATTATAATTCATGTTATCCAACTCCAGTGAGTTCCTCACAGCACGATTGATGCATTCCTCCCTTTTTGATTATCTCATTCCACATGAAAGTTTTTCCAGACTTTCTCTTCTCTGCTCAATCCTCCCACACTTTTCCCTCAGCACCATCTCCAAGCTGAGTACCTCATCTGCTACTTTAATGAGAAATTTGAGGTCATTTGATATGAAATTCCTCTTCTCCCTGCCTATTCCTCTCAGAACCTTTTGATATCATCCCCCTCTCTATCCTCCTTTCCGTGAGTCCATGACAACGAAGTGCCCCCTTTCCTGTCCAAGGCCAACTCCTCTCGTTTCAAAATTACTGTGGTTTTTTTTCATTTGTTTCAGTTGAGTCTAACTCTTTGTGATGCCATTTGGGGTTTTCTTGGCAAAGGTCCTGGAGTGGATTGCCTTTTCCTTCTCCAGTTCATTTTACAAATGAGGAGATTAAAGCAAACTGAGTTAAGTGACTTGTCCAGCGTCACACCGCTAGTAAGTGTCTGAGGCCAGACTTGAACTCGGGAAGATGAGTCTTCCTGACTTTAGGCCTGGCTGTTGTATTCATTCCTAATCATTCTCCTTGCCTTAAGTCTCTCACCTCTTCAGTCCATCTACACACTGTGGCCAGTGTCATTTTTAGTAAGTACAGATATGACTATGGCACTTCTATACTCAGCCAACTCTGGGATAAAATGTTCTGTTTAGCTTCTAAAACCCCATACTACCTGGCTCTAACCTGTCTTTCTAGCCTCATTGGACATTTCTCCTTCCTTAGCATGCTTCAATCCAGCCAGACTGACCTCTCTGTCCCTCACTTGTGACCTCCCATCTCCTGTTTCTATGCTTCTGTCACCCAAAACCTGGAATGTGCTCCACCCTTACTTCTGCCTCATAGAATCTGTCTCTTTCCCCAAGACTTCCTGGGGCCTCTTTTCTTCTCTCTCTTTCTTTCTCTCTCTCTCCCTCTCTCTCCCTCGAATCCCTCAATGACCTTATGAACTACCATGAACTCCCTGATTTTTGTCAATTAGTCAATAAGCATTGATTAGGTGCCTGCAATGTGCTAGGTGCTATGCTAAGTGCTAGGGATAGAAAAAAAGGCAAAAAACAGTCCCTGCCCTCAAGGAACTCCCAATTTAGTGATTTATATGTGCAGGCTTCATCTTCCCTGAACTCCAGTCCCGCATCATCACTTGTCTATTGGACATTTCCAATCGGATGTCCTTGAGATATCTTAAAGTCAACATCTACAAAATTGAAATCATTGTCTCCCTGCTCCAACTTTCACCTCTTCTAAACTTCACCATTTCTGTTAAAGGAACTACCATCCTTCTAGTCTTCCAGGTTTGTAACCTAAATATGATCCTTGATTCCTTATTCCCTTTCACCTTACATGGTCAATCAGATCTTACCATTTCTACCATCTGAGTGTCTCTCACATCTAACTCCTTCTTTCTACTGATACCTTAGTTCAGATCCTCAAAAAACCCTCACCTGTCACCTAGATTATAACAAAAGGCTCCAAACTGGAATCTATACCTCAAGTCACTTCATCCTACATACCACTGTCAAAGTAATTTTCTATAATCACAGTCTGACAGTGTGACTCTTTACTCATTGAACTCCATTGCCTTCCTACTGCCTCTAGGATCAAATTGCTGAACTGTTAAAAAGCCCTGCATAACTTGGACCCAACCTATCTTTCCACCTTCAATGGATACTATTGTCCCTCCAGCACTCTGTGTTTCAACCAGTTGCTCCACACATGTCAGATTCCAGTACCCAACTCCATGCTTTTGCTCTGGACATTCTCACATGTCTCAGATGCACTCCTCCACTGTGTAATCCCTCTCTTCCTCTAAGATGCCGTCCTTAGCAGTGTAACCCTGAGCCAGTCACTTAAAACCTCTGCCTTAGTTTCCTTATCTATAAAATGGGGATCACCTATCTCAAAAGATTACCCAAGTAACCCATAATTAAAGAACTAATAATCCATTACTGTACTATATATGTGATCTGTGGGATCATCTACAAATATTCCTTCCAAGATGCAATTGAAAATCCATCCAAGAAAAATTAGAAGGTTAATTTGTTTTCAGTGTCTGATCTTTACGAACTTATATTCTGAGACCTCTTCTTAAGACAGGAATAAAAGGTGCATAGTCAGATGAATAAACATTGCACAAACACAAAAATCAGTTTAGCAAATGTTCATCGACCTTTTCCCATGTGCAAATATGGTGCTGAGTTAAGTAATGAAAAACCGTAAAATGGTGTTCAAACAGAAGGGTACGTGCATGCTATAGGGTTAGCCTAAAAGGGAAGGAATGGGTTAAAATTTCCTGGAAGTTTTTGTGCTTATGTGGAATGGGCCAAGGAAGATATTGCCCTGTTGCCAGAAAGTCCACCCCTCTCCTCTGTAAGTTGCCCCCTGCTCACTCCTAACTCCCAACCGGCATTCGCTGTCTTAGCTTGATTTTATGGCATCTTTAGCTGGCGGTTTTTGATCTCGTATGAGGCATGTTTAGGGTGTGGGGCTTGTGAAAGCAAACACCTTTCTCTGCCTCGTAAAGCTTCATTATTTTCCTCACATTCAGTGGCCACCTGCTTCTTGAAACAATAATTTTCCTGCCAGACCAAAAGGTGATGTTGCTGCCAAGTATAAGGGAGTAACCTCCTCCGTTTCAAAGTCAATCTTCTGTTATGTTTTTTACTTTATAGGCAGCTAAAGGTTTGTTTTACAAAACCTTGGACTATGGTGGGTGATGGAGAAAGATTGAATTACTTGCAGCAACATCAAAGTGGTCGAGTTTTGTAGGGAGTCTGAAATTATTGGATTAACTTTCAGTATATTTTCCCTTCTTCCTTTCTAACACTTCCCCACTGAGAGAAGTCTCACTTTTATGGGAGGAACCTTTGCATTTAACTATGTATTATGTAGTTAGCCATGCTTTTTTTTTACCCTTATCCTTCAACATGTTATCTTATACTTTCTTCCTTTGTATCAGATTGAGTTGAACATTATATATTATTCTTCAAAGGCACCAAATTTAGGAACCTGAGGTGCACTTTCCTAAAATAAAAAATGAAATGTCTGCCATGCCTAACTGTTAAGTAGGAAACAATTTTCAAGGAGTGAATTTTATTTTTTCTTTGAGAGGAGTAAGGTCACAATGGGCTGCTGTATCTTTCTTCTATAACAGGTGATTTACCCAGCACCAAAACAGAATCAAAGACAGTAATGGAAAAAACTCAGAGAACCTTGAGCTTAGATTTTAGTTACTTCAAGAAAAATGGATTTTTCATTTCTGCTAACTATGTTAGAGTTTTTGATTGCTTTATAATAGCCTACCAAAATAAGATATTTAAACCAAATAGATTTGGATGTGCTTTTAAGGAACTTTCCTTTAAAAAGTACTTTGTTATAGCCAAGTAAAAGTAAGTGAATGAATAAAAGCTACTTTTCCAGAACTAAAAGGCAAGAGAATGACATCTCAACTGCCAAAGAAGAATTTGGCTTGAAAATAAAGCAATCAACGGAGCATAGACTGTCAGATAAATTGCAATAGTCAACCAGTATTTATAAAAAGCTTTATACCATTGCTTTGCTTATATACACACCTACTCTGAGATTTATGATCTTTTGGCAAGATTCTCTGAATAAGCTTCTTAAGCTCTTACTTTTTCTCCATTTGTGGCTTTAACTGATGGCTCTGTGTACTGTTTTCATTCAGACGATGATGATACACTACTTAAGTAAACCCACATTGTTTTCCTAAGGTCAAGACTTGGGGCAAACTCTGGCTTATAAATTGGTTTTCTGTACATTTTGTCAAGAAAATAATGCAGGCCATCTAAATGGAAGGAGAGTGAAAAATGAGAAAAGAAAAAGGAATACAGAGTAATGGGAAGAGCCGTGGATTATGGGGCAGATTTCCTTAAATTGGGGTCCAAACTGTGCCATGGTGATATTGGGCAAGCCATTAACCCTGTCTGAGTCAAAGGTCTCTTCATCTCTAAAATGCTGGACCTAAGTTTAGGTTACTGGTTTCTAACCTATGGTTTTCAGTCATGATTTTATTGCAGGGAATCCATGAATCTGTGTTCGGGCCCCCACCATTTCATCAAATGACTCAGTGTAAGAAAGAAGCAAATATGCCTCTGTAGACTGATATACATTACTAGTTTTCAACTGTATGTAGATGCAATTGTAATGTAAAAAACATAAATTAATTTTAAAACACCACCAAATTCCTAATAGCTTTGTCATTAGGTGTTTTCTTGATCAATGGATACTGACTAGTACAACTAGTACTACCTAATAGTCTTTGAAATTGTCTTGATGTTAAAATGGCTCCTGATATTCAAAGGGTTGGGAACCACTGGACTAGATGCTTTCTAAGATACCTTCTAGTTCTAACAGTTCATGAATCTGAGAATCACATGACCAGGCTAAAGTCCATCAACTATCAGCAAATAAATCTGTGTTTCTGTCTCTTTTTCTTTATCTCAGTCTTACCATTCATATTTTCTCATCCTTAACATCCTTTTTTTTTTTCCTCTGTAGCAAATACCTTTTTTTTGAAGCTGTTAAGCACTGACTGTAGTTTTGATTGAGTAAAAACAAACTATCAAATACCTCAAAAATTTGCATTTCCCTTTTGTAGCTCTCTCTCTTTATATATATATATGTGTGTGTGTGTGTGTGTGTATGTATGTATGTAGTATGTGTATATGAAGAAGGTGATCTCATGTGAAAAAGTCCAAGAACCAGAGGGAATATGGTAGTGGAAAGCATTTGGCTGAATCTCAATAGAGGGAGAAATACTTTATTATATATAATGACAAGTAATTATATGTATATATGTATGTCTGTTCTCTTCCTGAATATACATATATGCATATATATATATATTCGTATTTTAAAGGTAGTCTGAGGTGTGCTCTATATGTATATGTATGCATAAATATATAAGTTTGTATAGTCTGTGTGCATGTGTGTTTGCTGTCTGTATATGTGTATATAACTATATCAGTTTACATAATCTATATGTATGTATATATACATGTACACGCAGAGTACACCTCAGACCACCTGGACAGAGGGATGATATGGATGAGGAGCTAGGAGACAAATCAGTAGTCCGGCACTGAGGCACGACATTACACTGATGGGAGACCTCACTTACCTGCTTAACTGAATGGTGTGTGTGTTTTCAAAGGCATCTCTTTAGGTAGAAAATAGCTCCATGTGCCCATTTTCTGATTCCTAACAAACTGGTAAATGTGCTTCATGACCGAGGCTGATCCTCTTCTTCTTTACTGCTGCTACAGTTGTCTGCGGATGAACTTTGCTTGGGAGTCTGTCTTCACGTTATGTTTAGGCATGTGAGTGCTTGATCAGTGCTGTTGAATAGCAATAATAATGACAATGAAAGCTAACCTCTGTAAAACACTTATTATGTGCCAGGCACTGTCTAAATGGTTTATAATTATTATCTCATTTGATCTTTACAACAGTTCTCATTTTACCGTTGAGGAAATTGAGACAGAGGTGTAAGTGACTTGCCCAGGGTCACATGTCTGAGGCTGGTTTTGAACTTAGTTAGGTCTTCATAACTCTAGGCCTGGTGTTCTGTCTTTACCACCTCAGGGGTCTTAGAACTCTGAGTCATTGGGTGACATTTGGGAATCATATTTTTTTAAAATATCCTTCCTTCTCCCAGATGTCACTTTGTAAGTAAATCCACTACACAGCATTTCACACTTGAAGAAATGATAATCGAATATTCCCAGATCTGTGATCTCATTATTTTAGTTATATCAGAGACTATGAATCTCTGACAAAAGCAGAGTAATTATTTCTTGATTTGCTGTATTTGATCTTTACTAATAGGAAAGAACTGGATGCCGGGGTAGAATCGATGGGAACCTTTGGGAGGGGGAATCACTTGCTCCTAGAATTTTTGATAGAGCAGAGAAAAACTGAGACTAATTTTACATGTACCCTAGATTTTGGGAAATCCTGATTTGAAAGAAATCAGAGAAACAATAAGTAGGATCCCACTGACTAGAATGCTACTAAGGAAGTCAGCCCAAGATTGATGGGGAATATTTTATTTAGTTTTTTATTCTGAACCAAAATGGCCCTCTCCTTTAGAAAGAGCATTTCCATGTACACAGCAGAATAACAAAAAGAGAATTGTTCATTCCCTTCTCGCTTCTTTCAATACTGCTGTATTCCTTTTAACTTTCCTTCTTTTTTCCCCCCTCTTAAAATCCCTGGAACAGAATACATGCATCCTCAGTATCAATCTACCCCTAGTATCTCTGGTTGTTTGTTTTGTTTTCTTCAGTACTCTTTATAGGTCTGAATCTTAAGGGACACTTGTTTTTTTCTCCTCCTATTAGAATGTTAGCACATCATCATATAGCTCCTTCCTATTGCTCAAATGAATTTACCTTTTTAGATTTCTGTGGACTCTTTTTTTTCTTTTCAATTTCAGAGTTCCTGCTCAGTATTTTCACCAGAAATCCTTCCAGCCCTCTATTCCATCAAAGAGCCATTTTCCCCGCTGTGCAATTATATTCAGCTTTCTAGGGTAAAATATTCTTAGTTTTAAGCCTAATTATTATTTTTTATAATAAATTGTAAGATCTCTTATTTTCAGTAGAAGCTGCTAGATCTTATTTTGGATTCCTGCGGGATGTTTTCTTTGATGAGGGAGCCTGTTATTTTGGCTGTGCTATTCTTGGCACTTTTCATTTTGAGGCTCCTTTCAGGAGGTGATCAATATATTCTTTCTAGCTTTACTCTTTGTCCTCTGTTTCTTATCTGATAGTTCTTATTTATGCTTTGTTGAAGTATAAAATCCAGGTTCTTTTTAAAAATCTTGGTTTTCAGGGTGTCCAGTGATTCTTAAATTATCTCTCTTTGACATGTTTCTCAGGTTAGTTGTTTTTGATAGCAAATAACTTGTGTTTTTTATTTTTCTAATTTTTGTTTTTTTTGCTAATATTCCTTACTATCCCATTGGAGTTCTGTGTGGTCTATCCTAGTTTTCAGGAAATCTATTACTTGGGTAAGGTTTGCCACTTTCTCTTTTAAGCTCTTTATTCTAATTCCAATTCTTTCCTTATTTTTTTTTAAAATCTCTTGCTTTGTTTCTTCTAGGTATTCATATAGACTGTAGAAAATCCATTATTTCCTCCAAGCCATTGCATATAGCTTTTATGAAGTTACTTATTCTTTTGGAGAATCTCTAGATCTACCATAAGTTTTATAATGATCAGGTTTTTTGTTTGTTTTTAATTTATTCAACCTTCTAGCCTTAGTTCTTGAATTGAGGGGGTTTTTTTGGTCAGGACTAGGCTGCTCTTCTGTCCACCATGTACTTTTGGGTGGGGTGTCAGGCCCTGATTGGTCTCACCTTGATTCCCCTGAATTCTTGGCTGACTCCTACCTTCTGATATTAGTTCCCTCCTCCTCTGCCACCATTAGAATTTCAGAGTGCTGACTCTTCGAGGTCTTTTATGATGTCTTAGGACAGGCATCTTGGAGTCCCTGGGATGTCCTGGTTTTAGTGCTAGAGCACCTCTCTGATTGCTGCTCCTCTGGGCTTCCAGGGTCCCCACTCTGACAATCCCTTTTCTCCATTTAGACACAGAGCCTTAAAGACTGCACATGTCTTTGGGTGACTGTCTGCTCTGCTGGGGCTGGGGCCGGTGCCAGCTTTGCCGGTGGCCTCCTTTCTTCTTGCCTTTGTGACTCTTGCTAAATTTATGGAGCAGAGAAATTTTCTTACTGTACTTTCTCATTGTATTTTTGTATTCTTATTCTCATTGATTATTCATGAGCAACAGTTGATGAGGCTGAGGATGGATGACCTAGAGAACAGAAAACTGAGGAGGAAATGATCGTTGTGAGTATTTGAGGATCTTTCATGTGGAGGAGTCAAATCAGCCAGAGCTTATTAAGCATTTACTATGTGTCAAGTGCAGTGCCAAGAACTGGGTATACAAATACAAGCCAAAAGGAAGACAGCCCCTGCCCTCAAGGGATTTATGTTCTCATGGAGGAAAAGAGCCAATAAAAGGAAACTGAAAAGAGGAAGCGGGGAGGACAGAGGGTCTCCCAGTAGGAGCAGAGTAGTGAGAATCATATGAGCCAGGCGTGCAGCCTGCAATGCAACAGGAGGAAGCCTTGACGGGCCAGTTAGAGGGAGAGGCCGTGGTGAGGTCATTTCCAGCTGGAGGGAATAGACTTTTTCTCTTTGGGTCCCTAAGACAGCAGCAGAAGCACCTGGGTGGAAGTTTCAAAGGAGCAAATTGAGTCCTGATAACAGGAAAGCAATTAGCTCTGTCCCAGAGTGACGTGGGCTGCCTTGGACGGCAGTGGGGTCCCCTTTTTGATAAGTCTTCATGCAGACTGGATGACCTTTCAACATTCCTTTTTGAGAATGGGTTTTTCTGAATAGCTGGTAAGGTCTGTTTCAGTTCTGAAATTCTAGGTTTTTGTGATTTTTTTAAAAAGAAATGCTAATTATTGAACTTTTTATTATTTCTTTGATAATGTCAGGTGCTCTTAAAGATGGTCAGTAAATATCTAAGTAGGTAGAGAACTGAAGCACCAACAGGGACAATTTATCCTCCTTTGATGAGCTTTGAGGGAACACCTGGACAGAAGCATAAGTAGAGGTGGGAGGCTTGGCATTTATATCATTAAATTCTCTGGGGGGAATTTTGGGTTGAATGTTGGTTTTAAACATGCTTAGTCCTCTGAGTGTGATTAGTTGCTTTCAATTCAGTTGTGTCGTTTCCCATAAGCCAACAGAGAACCAGTCTGCTGGAGGACTCAGTGAACTTCAGAGAGCAATGTATTAAGTATATGAATTTCCCGAAGGAGTTGATGTACCTCCAAACATCAGTCTTTGTACAGTCATCCCTGGGGAGTTCACATGTGGATTATCTCCGAACGGATTATCATTAGCAGATTTTCATTCCTAAACTCTGTTTCCCACACCTCCTCTCATTCTGTGCTCCCTACCATTCTCTTCTTCCACTCAGCCCACAGCCCAATCAGTATGTGCTTCAGGAATAGAAACAACTTTTTCTATTTCTATTTCTATTCTAATAGGAGCAGAACAAAATCAGGCAATTAAACAGAGGTTCAAAAAATTAATATTCTAGATTAAATCTGTAGCCAAATTAATTTTTAAAAATTGTTTCCTGTTTTAGTATTTTACTCATATCCCTCTTTGGTAAAAACAGGGATCATAATTCTTATATTGCTTACCCCCTAATTTGTTGTGAGTAAAACATTTTGCAAACTGTAAACCCTACAAATAAATAAATGTGAATTGTTCTTATTATCCATGCCATTGATCCACTCTGTTAGTTTTTTTATTCAACAGATATGTATCAAGCACCAGCTACTTGGAAGGGATAATAAGTTTCCTTTGCCCCTTTTCAGTAAGATCAGGCCATATCATGCAAGTGGATATCTGGGTACAGACACCTTCATGAAATAATATGCTCTAAATATTAGTGAACCTAATTCTGCTATTTCTTTTTGATAGCTAATCCTTGCTTTTTTTTTTTTTTTTTGAGGGGAGAAGGCAGGACAATTGGGGTTAAGTGACTTGACCAAGGTCACACGGCTAGTAAATGTTAAGTGTCTGAGGTCAAATTTGAACTCAGGTCCTCCTGACTACAGGGCTGGTGCTCTTTTCACTGCACCACCTAGCCACCCAATAGCTAATCCTAAAGTCATTATTAGGATGTAGCAAATACTACTGGATAGATTTTATTTTCAGGTGCAACTTCTGATTAGACATCATTTCTTCATTTTATTGAAATTTTCTATTCTTGAATGTTCTCATAGAGCTTTCCCTAATTTCCCTAAATTAACCATTAGCAAAGTTTCAGTCCTTGAGAGAATTAAGTGGGGCAGTCTAAGGTCACCAAGTTATAGTGGCAGCTGCCAAGTATATGAGAAGTAATTGTTTTAAGATTTGTTCTTGCTGGATAACTGGATATGGATCTGGAAAATCTAGGACGGGAGCCAGCCCTTTGATGCCCCGGCCTGCGTGCAAGATACCACCATGGCTATAGGTAGAGACAGAGTTCACCAAGCATTTTCAGAATGTCTCTTGTCTTCTCAGCATTATGCTAAAAATGTTGTTTATGGGAAGCAGGGTCAGGGAAGGGGATTGTTACAGAGAAGTGCAAAGCAAACATCTTTTCTTATGGGTTTCACACTCTATCTGGTGAAATAAAACTAACAGGCATAAGAACCAGTTAATAGCATTTATATAACCAAAGTACTTTAATATGTTAACTCATCTGATTAGATGACAATTAAGCATAAACACACATCCTAATGATTTTTCATATAAAAAAGATTTCAGAATAGGGAGGAATCCATGTTGACTGTAACAATAGGAAGAAGCTTCATGGAAGGGGTGAGATTTGGGGCCTTGAAGGATGGGGTGGCTTAGATTTGCATCAGCAGAGAAATGTGAAGGGACAGGAGCTTCCAGATGGGGAATCCATTGACAGAGGCTTAGCATTTGGAATATGTGTGCAGGACAATTGAGGAGGTCTGCTTGGCTGGAAGAGAGTATACGTATAGTAGGTAAGCAGCAAAAGATAAGTGTGTGTTAATCGAGTGGGGTCAGAAAGACAAGGGGAGAAGATCTAACTCAGAAATAGCTGGTATTTATATGACACTTAAAGGTTTGCAAAGCACTTAAAATGTATTATTTAATTAGATCCTCAAGACAACCCATGGAAAGAGAAGAGGAAGACATTTTGACTCCCCCCCCCCCATACTCTTTCAAATGATATGTCATTATACTCCTTATAGCAAGCAAATGCTTGCTAGTTTTAGTGGCCTTGCTGAGCGTTTCTTGAGTCAGGCCCTGCAGGTATCATCATCCCCATTTTGGAGATGAAGAAGGCCCCAGAGAGGTTAGCTTTGACCTGTGGTCAAATAGCTAGCAGATGTCAGAGGAGGAATGCATTATTCTTTCTACTACACCATGCTTTCTCAGTATTCCCATTGGCATCTGGGAACTGTGACAGCAGGGGAGTGATGTAATATGCTACTTTAATCCTAAACCTGCCTCTCTTTTAAAGTTCGCCAAGTGCCAGGCATGATGGCACACACCTGTAATCCCTGCTGCTAGGGAGACTGAGGCTGGTGAATCGCTTGAACTCAGGAGGTCTGAGATCCAGACTGAGGCCAATCAGGCGTCTATACTAAGTGCAGCACCAGTATGGTGAACACATAGGAGCAGTGGGATACCAGGTTGCTTAAGGAGAGATGGACGGGCCAGAGTAGAAATGGAGAAGGTCAAAGCTTCAGTATTGCTCAGTAGTGAGATCGGGTCCCCGAGTGACTGCTATGCTATCAGAGTGATATAGAAAGACCTAACCCTCTCTTCCCTCCAAAAAATAAAAAATAAAAAGATTTTGGTAGAATTTCTTGTTTATCCAAGAGATAGGGATAATGAATAAGACCCTGGAAAGATTCATCCAAACCACTAAAACCTATTACCAAGCTAGCATGTGCATTCTGTAAGAGTACAATGATGTATCATTTGAAAGACCGTGATGAGAGAGGTGGAGGGGAAGGAAAGTAAAAATATTTTCCTTTTCTCTTGTCCCTCACTTCTTTTTCTTACCTCTATAACTAAGTGTCTGAAAACCAGTCAGTCAACCAGGCACTGTGCTAAAGCACTAGGGATACAAAGACGTTATTTTCTGTGTGACCAGTGCATCGGTGATCACTGAGCACAAACATATGAAAACTACAGAGAATCTGATAGTTTGCCTGTAGTCTTAACACCCATCCACATCCAGGCCCACAAAACAAGGTAAAATAGCCTGACCTTAGCCTTTTCTCCTCCATCTTTCTCTTGTGTTTCTGTTGATAAATGCGAATGCAAAGGTGTGTGAAAAGCCAGTAAGAAAGGAAGTGTTGGAGGAAATGGCCACCATAGGTGCATCATCAGCTCATGAATCAGTGAGAGATGGTGAGGAGAGGAAATTGTACTTCAATTTGGTTGGGCAGTCCTGCCTACTGAGTAGCTGAGAGAAGTTCTTCTGTGAAGTGAGGCCTTGATTTGACTGAATATCAAAGACCACAGGATGTAGATCCAGAAGGGACATATGTGATCTTCTAGGCCAGGGATCAGCAAATTCCAGCCCAGGGGCCAAATCTCACTGTATTTTCTTTTTGTTTTTGTTGTTGTTTGTTTTTTGAGGCAGTTGGGGTTAAGTGACTTGCCCAGGGTCACACAGCTAGAAAGTGTCTAAGGTTGCATTTGAAATCAGGTCCTCCTGACTTCAGGGCTGGTGCTCCATCTACTGTGCCACCTAGCTGCCTCTAGGTCTTCGTAAGGCCAGGGAGTTGACTGGTTTTTACATTTTAAAAATATGATAAAACTTTCCTTAAAAGTAGAGAAACTATTCTTAGTTTGAACTATACAAAAACAGGCAGGAGCTGACCTGAATGCCAGAGCAGGCTGGAGTCTGATCTAGGCCAGCGCCCTCATTTGACAGTTGAGGAAACTGAGGCTCAGAGAAGTAAGTGGTTTTCCCCAATTAACTTATATAATAAATAGCAAAGCTGGGATTCAAACCCAGGCTCTCCCTGAAGCCAAATGCAACCCTTTTTCCATCACATCCTTCTGCTGCACATAAACCAAGTAGGGGAAATGGATCCTAACCAGAAAAACATGAATGGCTTTTGAAAGGTGACAAAGGAGTTAAACCATTGGTCTTGTTGGCTGTGTTCACAGATCCACAGCAGATCCACAGCGCAGAAGTTCTGTCCTTTCCCAAAAGTCCTTTGCCTTGGCAAAATTCTGTAACTTTGACAGAAGTGTTTAATTTTAGGGCTCAGTGCCATTCAGAAAGGGTTTACTGGCAAAGATGCGCTCTATGTAACCACAGATGAATGCTGTGTTATAAGAATGCAGTTTAGACACTGGACTGGTAAGACAGAAGATAACGAGATGGGGTAGGAGGAAGTAACAGGGCTCTCTCCACAGCAGTCTACAAATTGTCATGTTTCATCCCTTGGATGGCTGGTTTTGTTGAAACCATACTTAAAACAAGCTTTTAAAAATCAGAGCCTTCTGGTTTCAGGGGAATTCAAGAGTCGTTTTTCATGACTGAGATAGCATCTTAAATGCCCATGTCTGACTTCTAAAAATACTTCCTTTTAAATGGTATTGCTTAATAGTGTAGAAGAAAGAACAGTTGACTTGTTCAGTTCGTGGTTCTGATACTGGCTGTGTATGACCTTGTTAAGTTCTCTGAGTCTTAGTGGCTTCCGCAGTCTACCTCTCGGCGTTATTGTCATGAAAATGCTCTATACTTTTGAGTTATTGTGTATTGGTTTATGTTGTGTAAGACATGGAAGCATCTCCAATTGTTTGAAATTGTTTCTGTTCAGAAACTGAATTTGGATTACTTGAAGGAGCTTCTAATTTTCACCACAAATTGGAAATTAGTAACCTTATTTTCTGCAGGATATTTTCCTCAGATTATTATGTTTTTCAGTATGTCTTCCTCTGAACCTTATATATATTATTAATTTTTAGCTAAATCTAGATTATGGATATTATCAAAAGTTGTTGTTCAGGAGGAGGTGTCACTTGAAGAAACCATGGATTTCAAGATTTTAATTAGTCAATGAACATTTATTAGGTATAAGTGCCAGGTGTTAGGGATATAAAGAAAATGAGGTAATACCTGCCCTTGATTCTTTATTTAAAAACTAAATTTTCTTGATTTTTAAAACTTTCCTACATTTCCCAATGTATCTCACTCCATTCTTTGTCCCAGAGGGCTATCCCTTATAACAAAGCATAAAAAGAAGCAAGGAAATCTAGCCAACAGATTCGAAAAGTCTGATATCCATTCCACATCCATGTTCTGCTACCTATACAAAAAAGGGAAGGAGGTGGCTTTTCATGTCTGTCCAGCTCTCTTTTGGAGTCAGTTTTGCTCATTATAATTTCACATCTCTTAGATTGTTTTGTTGTCATTCTTTCTAACTACATCATTGTAGTCACATATCATTGGATATTATTTTTTTGGTTTTGATTACATCATTTTGTTTCAGTCAATAGAAGTCTTCCCATGCTTCTTTATAGTCATCATATTCGTTATTTCTTACACCATAGATGAGAGATGGAGGAATAATGTGTTTAAGGAAACAGCAATGTCAGGTTGGATGTACCATAGAGTACAGGAAGAGGAGTAATATATAATAAGCTAAAAATGTAGGTTAGAGTCAGGTTCTGAAGCACTTTAAATACCAAACAGATGAGTCTACATTTTATTTTATCCCAGATTCAGTAGGAAGCTATATGAGTTTTTTTTGTAGGGAAGTGACATCATCAGACCTTAACATTATCTTGAGGGATGTATGGAGGATGGATCAGAAAGAAGAGTGACTTGGGGTAGTCCAATTAGGAGGCCATTGCAGTAGTCCAGGTGAGAGGAGAGGGTCTGAACCAGGGTGGTAGTCATGAGAGTAAAAAGAAGAGGATGGATGCCATAGAAGTAGAAATGACAAGATTTAACAACTTACTGGGTGTGTAACACGAAGGAATGTGAGGAGTCAAGGACCATGCTAAGTCAACCCAAATGACTGGAAGGATGGTGGTACTCTAGCCAGAAATAAAGATATTTGGAAGAAAATAAAGATATTTTAGAAGGAAATAGCAAGTTCTATTTAGTATGTAATTAGTTTGAAATGGCAATTGGAAATGCTTGACTAGAGGTAAGGAGAAATGCCAGCTAGGGTTCCCATATATCGATTTGTGAGCTGCAAGGACCATCATGCCTATTATCTGAGGAATGGTTAACAAATTGTAGGACATGAATATTGTGGGATATCACTGTGTTGTAAGCAATAATGATTATGATGACTGTAGAGAAGCATGAGAAGATTTCTATTAACTGATATAAAGCAAAGTAGTCAAAACCAGGAAAATAATACACAATGACTACAGCAATGTGGATGGAAATGATCATTAAACCCAAAAAGCTAATAAAGTCAGGAAACAAAATAGTATAGAGAAGGAAGAAAAGAACCCTTTCTGGGAACTGTATCCCATCCCATGGCTCTGTCTTTCTTCTTTCTTTCTCTCTATTTTCTTTCTTTCTTCTCTATTTTTGTTTCCTTATTATATTACATTGTGATATAATATGATATGATATGTTATATCACTATATATTTTACATATTCATATTAATGTTATATATCACTGAGGGAGACTAACAATGATCAGTCAGATAAGAAGGGGAAAGAATTGAGAGAAAGAGAGAGAGAGAAGGAGAGAGAGAGAGTGTGTGTGTGTGAGAGAGAGAGAGGAAGAGAGAGTGTATGTGTGTGTGTGTGTGAGAGAGAGAGACAGAGAGAGACAGAGAGAGAGAGGAAGAAAGGGAGAGAGAGAGGGAGAGAGAGTGTGTGTGTGTGTGTGTGTATGTGTGTGTGAGAGAGAGACAGAGAGAGACAGAGAGAGAGAGAGAGAAAGGGAGAGTGTGTGTGTGTGTGTGTGTGTGTGTGTGTGTGAGAGAGAGAGAGAGAGAGACAGAGAGAGAAAGGGAGAGTGTGTGAGAGAGAGAGAGAGAGAGAGAGAGAGAGAGAGAGAGAGAGAGAGAGAAAGCAATATCTTGAAAACCAAACAATTGAAAATGTCTAAGAGAACATGGTCAACAGTATCAAGTGCTGTAGAGACCTCGAGTAGAATGTGGATTGAGAAAACACCATTAGAATTGTCAATTCGTGGATTGCTGGTAACTTTGGAGAGCAGTTTCAGTTGACTGAAGAGGTTGACAGCCAAATTGCAGGGTTGGGAACTGAGTAAGAGGAGTGTGAAGTAGATGCAAAGATAGAAATAGCTTTTTTGTTGTTGTTGTTGTTATTTTTTTAGTTTGACTAAGAAAGGGAGGTGGCATATGGGGTGAGAGCTTGAGGAGATGGTAGGATATGTCGACAGGTTTTTTTAATGATGGGGAAGTTTGGGATAGGGCATGTTTGTAGACAGCAAATAAGGGGACCTCTGGTAGATAGGGAGAGATTGAAGATTAGAGAAAGAAGAGAGGGGATGGTTGGGGGCAGTATGCTGGAGAAATTAGAAGAAGGGATGGGATGAAACATAAATGTAAACTGATCATGGCAAGGGGAAGCTTATCAAAGACTAAAGAAAAGAAAGAGACAATAGGACATAATGTCCAGGGGTTTTAATAGGGAATCATAGGAATTTATAATCAGCTAAATGGATAAAATTCACACTTGCTGGAATTCAAAGCCCTTTTTGGTGGAGGGAGAAATGTTCCATAGATTGTTGGCGATGTAAGTCTGAAGCTTGTGAGAAAGGTCTGGGCTGGAGAAAAAGATGTAGGAGTTATCTGTGGAGTAATTAGAGCCCCTTGGTTTAAGCTATGGGCTGACTGAAATTGTGAAGGGAGAGAATGTTGAGAGAAGCATAACTTTTATTGTACGGTGTGGAAAGCCTATGAGACCTGGTAATGTTAAAGTTTGGCAATGAGGTAGTGAAGTGGATAGCTCCCCGGGCCTGGAGATAGGAAGACTGGAGTTCAAATCTAGCCTCAGATGGTTATTAGCTGTGTGACCCTGGACAAGTCACTTACATGCTGTCCCAGTTTCCTTATTTGTAAAATGGAGATAGCAATCACATCCACCTCCCCGGGATGTTTTGAGGATCAAATAGGATAATATGTGTAAAGTGCTTTGCAGCCTTACAGTACTATATAAATGCTAACTATTGCTGTTGTTAAATTATTACCATTGTTTAGGGTGTGTTGGTTTGGGATGCTGGATGAGGTCACAAAGCTTGTGAAGTTGGAGCAATAGATTTTCTTCCTAGTGAATACATATTTTTTTTAATACATCCTTTTTTGCCTTATTGGACTAAATACCTATAGGTGAAGAAGTGACAGGTAAGAAATGTAAAACAGGACAGAGATACTTGCACATTTTTATAGTGAGCTTCCCTTCCTGAAAGTGGAGAGTGTATTCTTAACTGTTATTGTTGTTCAATCACTTTAATTATGTCCTGACTCTTCAGGCCCCCTTCGGGGTTTTCTTGGCAAAGGTACTGGGGGTTTTTTGCCATTTCCTTCTCTGGCTCATTTTATAGATGAGGAAACTCAAGCAGACAAGGTTAAGTGACTTGCCCAGGGTCACACAGGTAGTAAGTGTCTGAGGCTGGATTTGAACTCAAGTCCTCCCGACTCCGGGCCCAGCGCTGTATCTACTGCACCACTCAGCTGCCCTTCTAACTGTTGGCATTGTTACATTATGTGCTTTTTGCTTTGGATGTGCCAACTCTGAGCTCAAGTATTTGCTTCTTTACATTCCTTAGGTGCCCCAGTGAGTGCCTGCAAAGGTTACCAGAGCAGTGGTTGCGGGATGTCTTGGAAGAAATTAAGTCTAGCAACCCTTCTTCTAAACTCTGTGCCACGAGACGCAGTGCCGGGATTCCCTTCTACATTCAGGTAACCAGGAGCCTCTGCCTTTTTCCCTGTCAGTCACTTAGGGCGTCAGCTCTGGGAATATAGAGCAAAATCTTTTTATCACCTCCAGCCCCAGCCCCTGTGTCAGTGAACAGACACTACATCAGGAAAATCTCCACCAGTTGTTTGTGTGTGTGTGTGTGTGTGTGTGTGTGTGTGTGTGTGTGTGTGTGTGTGTGTGTGTGTGCGTGCTGATTTAGTGTATGGAAACAGTGAGCATGGTCCAAATCCCTGCCTGTCTTCAGCTGGAAGCTCTAACTGCAACAGGGTTTCAGATGGAGCCATCTTGCATTCTTCCTCTTTTCAGGCAGGATTCATGCTGCTTTTGTTAGGAAGAGGGATCATAAATATCAGAATGTCAATGCATTGAGTAAAGCAGGCTGTTCCTGCGCTCATGGGCTGGGGGAGAGAGGGGAGAAGCTGAGAAGCAAGGAGACTTTATTCAGTAAGCCAAAAGGAGACCCCAGCACTGAATATCCTTTTTTTAATATAATTTTTTTAACTTTAAAAAATGTATTATTTTTATCATTTGTTTCTTTTTAAATTTTGAATTCCAGTTTCTCTCCTTCCTTCCCACCTTCTTCACCACTTACTGAGAAGGCAAACAATGTGATCTTAATTATACATGTGAAATCATGTAAAATATATTTCCATATCAGTCATGTTTTTCTTAAAAAGCGAGAAAAAGAAATAAAGTGAGAAAATTATACATCAGTTTGCATTCAGAGTTCACCAGTCCTGTCTATGGAGGCAGATGCATTTTTTCATCATGAGCTCTTTGGAATCGTCTTGGATCATTGTATTGATCAGAGTAGCTAAGTCTTTCCCAGTTGAGTATCACTGCAGTATTAATATTATTACACATCATGATCTCCCAGTTCTCACTTAACTTTACATCAGTTCATATGGGTCTTGACATGATTTTCTCTGAATATACTTTTTAGCTAAACTTTTAAAAAATATTCAGTGGAACCATATGGGGGGGGGGGAAGAAAAGAAAAAACAATTAAGGCAAGATTAAAAATGTGGGAAAATCCCAAATGAATGAGCCGAAGTTTTATTACTCACTTCTCCCTGCATTCCTCTTTTGCTCCTTACATAGCCACTCAGTTCCAATAGACACCATATGCAGAAGAAAGGCTTCATTATGCTTAAAAGAAAGAAGGATGTTGACTTGACACAGAGGTCAGCAAAGTATAGTTGCACAGGGTTAAAGCTGGTAACCTTCATAAATCAACTCTGTGCCAGCCCCTACTGGGCCGCTGTTCTTTCTCCTCAGTGTGATACCTCCTGTAGCAGTGTTCGTACTTTACCTAAGCCTGAAGACAGATGTGAAGGCAAGGAGAATATCTCATTGTTTGATGGGAACTGTGTGCTTTAAGCACACTCTTGGTACCCCCACCAACATTCAGTGAGTGTGAGCTCCTGAAGCACAGGGACTGACTTGATTTTTGTGTTCGTGTGTGTTTTCCATCAGCGTGTCTGTTTACTCATTGTGTGATGTAAGTTCCAGAGAGTAGGGACTGCAGTTTTTGTGACTTCTGCACGTAGCACAGTACCCAGAACATAGTAGGTGTTTGATAAATGCTCGTGGAATTAATTTGTATGGTAACTCTTCGGGGTTCTTCTGTGCAATTAAACAAAAATTAAAAATTAGCCTAGGAATGGTATCTTTCAGAGGCCAAAGAACTGATTTTTACAGGGAATTTTATTCCTAGTTCTCCCTTTAAAGGAGGTGATTCTTATTGCAGAGTCTTTGTTATAGTGTCTGATGTGCAGTTTTCTATTTTGGAGTTAGCATTAATTATGAAATTATAGAGCATTAAGTTATTGGTATGAACCATTCTCCTGACTTCTTAGCATTTTTAGAGCAGACAAGTACATTAGAGATTACCTGGATAGACACCTTCATTTTCCAGGTGAAGAAACTGAGGAGTAAGAGGTTAAGGGAGTAGGCTCGAAGTCTGGGGGCTGGAGCTATCGAAAGCTCCCAGCTCCAAGATTGGTGTATTTTGGCCCACAGCAAGCTGCCTTCCTACCGTCTCATGGATGATTCAAACAAACAATTGAGAACAGACAGGTTGCATGATTATTCTGTGTGATGATGAACCTATATAGGTGAACCTTGGCAATTCTGAGCTTGGGACTGTTGTATGGGGAAAAGGGAGTAGTCGGGTGTGTGTAAAGGGAGAGTACATTGAGGCCTGTGAATATCTGCCTTATTTTCCCACAGGCGTTGCTGGCTTCTGAGCCAAAGAAAGGCAGGATGGATTTATTGAAGATAACAATGAAAGAATTGATCTCTTTGGCTGTACCTTCAGGTGACTCACAGAGTTCAGTCCCACAGGTAATAATGAAAACATACTCCCTCAAAATCTTACCAGGAAGGCAATTGTTTTAAACTGTTATTGCCTTTAAAGCAAAACAAAACTCAGGAAGAACTCTCATTTGAGTGGACCTGCTGTTGCTGTGTCAGTCAGGGACAAGACAGATATTCAGAACCATTTGGATTTTTTTTTTGTTTATCACCCCTTCCCCTAAAATAAGCCTTAAGCACCACTTCAGTGGCTGTGTATTGTCTCCATAAGGAGTTGTTTCTAAGCTGTGGTGAAAAACATCCTGTTTCCATTTGGGAGGATTTTGTATACAATAATGATTGCCTCTGATGTTTATAAACTAATATGATGTCACTTAAGAATTTCTCATGTGTGTCTGTCTACCACTGGGGCCTATTTAATAGCGTGGGTCAGGCTAAATTTTTCTAAAAAAAGTTACCACCCAACCACCTTTTACAGGTGGAGAAACCACATCTTTTCATTTTAATATTGGTTTATTTTAAGCCCCTAGAAATCTTGTTTTGTGAGATAGGTTTCAGTTATTAAACCACACAACAAGTATTTTCTGAGTTTTTAACCACATGCCTAGGTACTATACTAGGCCATGTGAGAAACACAAGGAAGCATGAGACCTGATCCACACCCTGTCCTGATAGAGCATATAACTTAGTTAGAGAAAGAAGACAAATACACATAAAAAGATATCTAATAATACAGGAGTGTTCATGGTGAATGCCAGGTGGAGAATACCCCAATGCTGGGCTTGCTCTTGTAATATCAACAGTAACCTCAGAAATGTAGTTGCCACCTGACGGCTGGTGGCTACCCAACTTGGACTATGCTTGGTTGGGTAGCATGTGATCTGTATCCTCTTGGATCAGGAATGGAGTTTTATTCCCCATATATTAGCACCTCTTTCCATTGTCTCTAATACCATCTTCAATCATCTCCCTATAAGTGGGATTGAACAGGTCTCGAGAACTCCCAGGCTGACCAGAGGGCCCGTGCTTCCTGTTTCTAGCACTCATACACAGCTCCATCCACCTCATATCATAGCTGCATGCACACCTGCCCATCAGATGCCTTTAGTTCTTGGACCTGGCTGGTCCCCACCTTATTGGAAGAGCACACAGGTGGAAGGAGATGGCTAGAAAGTGGGAAGTTTAGAAAGCAGCACATAAAATTCTACCTCAGACTTTGAGGGAAAAGATACAGAGACATTGTGAAAACAAAGAGAGGTAAAAGAATGGGAAGATAGGAGGAATGAAATGGAGAGAAAATTTTTAAGAAATAAATTTTTATTGATATGTTTTGTTTTTACATCACCAACATTCCCCGCCCCATTTCTTTTTCTTTTTCTATTTCCAGGGAGCTATCCCTTATAATACAGAATGAGAAAGAGGGAATAAAAAGTTTGAGAAAACCAAACAACTCATTAGTAAAGTTTGATACTATATATAGTATTCCTCACCCAGAGTCTGCCATTTTGTGAAGCGATGGCACGTGCCTTCTCATAAGAAGGAACAGATTTTAAAAGTAGATGAGATATGGAAGCTGATCCTGTTCTTGTGAAGAGGTAGCATAGGCAAGCCATCCCTTGTTGAACCTACCATATGCCCATCTCTGTGCTTGTACTGTGAGGTATACAAGGAAAAAAGGCCCACTCATTACTTTTCAGGAGCTTGCCATCTCTTTGATGAGTCTAGACTTAACCATATGAAAGCTGGTTTATATATATATTGTAGGTGTCTTTTAGGATAGTCCGTATATATGTCAAACAGGAACAGCTTCATGCAGGAGTCCTTAAAGGCCAGGACTGAAATTGTTAGAGAGAATACAAGATTGTTAGAGAGGAGGCTTTACAAGTGGGAGGTAACACTTCACTAGGAGATATGGAAGTCATGGAAATCAGATACCACCAGTGACTGTTTCCTTTATTGACCACAGATTTAGCAGCTCTTTAGTGACTGGGTTTGAAAAGTTCTCTTATGTTTATTTAAAATGAATGCCTTTCAAAATAAATGGTCATTTGGGTGGGCTGTTTATAAACCATTTTTATTGAAATTGAAAAAAAATTATTGAATCCCTTTTCAAATCAGTTTTCTTTCTGTGTGAAATCAAGTTATTTAGATTCTCCATAGACTGTTCTGTTAATCTGGGTATGTTATATATTTGTAAATATTCGACCTTTTCATTTTCATTGTATTTTGCATATTGTGTATAGTAGTTTCCAGGAATTTTCTTTATTTCCTCTTATGTGTTGTTATTCCCCCTTTTCATTTTTTATTTTTGGTAATTTGTTTTTCCTTTCTCTTTTAAAAAAATCAAATAAGATAATATTTTGTCCATTGGGCCTTTAAAAAAAAACTTCTAGTTTTATTTGACACTTAAATAGCATTTTGTTTTCGCTTTTTTGTTTATTATTCGATTTTCAGCATTTCTATTTTTGTGCTTTTTTTGAATATTATTTTGTTAATTTCTACGTTTTTTTAGTTGCTCAGTAACTTCATCGGTCTTTTGACATAGGTTTTTAGTAATAATAATTTTCCAAGTCACATTTATTTCCTAAGTGCTTCTGAAAACAATGGATTTTAATTTTAAGTAGTAAGTAATAGCCATCCCACCCTCTACCACATATGCCGATTTATTGTCCTTTAGTGACCATTTAAAATAATTTTTAATAAATTTTAAAGGTTTTGCATTTTCTCTCTTGATGTGTTTTAGTTTTGTTCTGCAGCTTGAAAGACTTTCAGGGTCAATTATGGTGTGTTTTTTTTTTTCTTACTGTTTTTGTTCCAGGTCCATGCTCTAAATGTCCTTAGAGCTTTGTTCAGAGATACTCGTCTGGGTGAAAACATCATTCCTTATGTTGCGGATGGAATTCAAGCTGCAGTTCTGGGCTTTACATCCCCTGTCTGGGCAGTAAGTCACTCCATTGTGTTCATTAAATTGCATGTCAGAGTGGGTTATTATTGACTGAATATTCATTCATTGAACTGCTGGGAAGAGGCACTTTTTCAAAATGTTGTAGTGGATGGCATAGGAAAGCAGATTACATGGTCCAGAGTTTAACTTTTTTATATACATTTCTATTGGTCTTTTGTTTACATATCTCTTACATTTTCTGCTGCATCCCTGCCCCACTCCGTCTTGGAGAGCCGTCCCTTATAATAAAAACAAAAGAGTTAGAAGGAAAAGAAGTTCTGCTATCAGAAGTCTGACATTAGATGCAGCATTATATACCCCGGCCCTCCATTTCTACAGATAAGCAGGGAGGAGTGTCTTTTCATATTCTTCTCTGAGACCAAGCTGAGTCATTGTAATTTTTCAGTACCATTCAATTTTTGTTGCTTTGGTGATGGTGTTTCTACTTATATTTTTGTAGTTATCAGGTGTGTTGTTAACCTGGTTCTACTTACTTCACTTTGCATAAGCTCATGCCCAATTCCATGGGCCTAGGTATTTCTGTACCTCTCTGTATTTACAGTGTTCATTATTATTATCATTATTATTATTTTTACAAATCAGAGCTTGATTTACTACTTTCAGTTGTATAGATTTAAGAAAGTAATGTAGAAAATGTCAGTAATTCAGATTAAACTTAAAAGTATATAGCACATACCATTTTTTTGAGACCCAGTTATTAAAACATTTACTAGCCTACCCCTGGCCTTCACTATAGGTCTTCAAACAAAGATCAAATGATAAGTTGTTGAGGGTGTTAGAAAGGAGAGCCCTGGTCAGTTATATTTTTCGTGACATCTAGACTGCCTCTGAAGATCTTCCACATCTTTATTATTATTATTACATTTATTTATTTATTTTTAGTTTGCAACATTCACTTCCATAAGATTTTGAGTTCCAAATTTTCTACCCATCTCTCCCCTCCTCCTAACCCCAAGATGGTGTTTAATTTTATATAGACTCTATATATACATTCATATTAAACCTATTTTCACATTAGTCATGTTGTAAAGAAGAATTAGAACCAATGGAATGAACCACGAGAAAGATAAAAGAGAGAGAGACAAATAATATGCTTCGATCTGCATTCAGACTCCATAGTTGTTTTTCTGAATGTGGACAGCATTTTCCATCCTGAGTCTTTTGGAGTTGTCTTACCATTGCTGAGAAGAGCTGAGTCTATCAAAGTTAGTCATTGCATGATGTGACTGTTACTGTGTACAATGTTCTCCTGGTTCTGGTCACTTCACTCAGCATCAGTTCATATAAGTCTTTCCAGGTTTTTCTGAAGTCTGTCCATTACATTCATATACTACAACTTGTTCAGCCATTCCCCAACTGATGGACATACCCTCAACTTCCAATTCTTTGCCATAACAAAAAGAGCTGCTATGAATATTTTTGTACATGTAGATCCTTTTCCCATTTGTATGATCTCTATGGGATACAGCCCTAGAAATAGTATTGCTGGATCAAAGGGTATACACATTTTTATAGCCCTTTGGACATAGTTCCAAATTGCTTTCCAGAATGGTTGGATCAGTTCACAATCCATCAACAATGCATTAGTGATCCAATCTTCCCACATCTTCTCCAGCAGTTATTGTTTTCCTGTTTTGTCATGTTAGCTAATCTAATAGGTGTGATCTACCTCAGAGTTGTTTTTATTTTTGCATTTCTGTAATGAATAGTTATTTAGAGCTTTTTTTTCATATGACTGTATATATTTTTAATTTCTTTAAATGAAAATTACCTGTTCATATCCTTTAACCATTTATCAATTGGGAAATGACTTTTGTTCTTATAAATTTGATGCAGTTCTCTATATATTTTAGAAATGAGGCATTTATCAGAGACACTGGTTGCAGAAATTCCCAGTTTTCTGCTTCCCTCCTAATCTTGGTTGCATTGACTTTGTGCAAAAACTTTTCAATTTAATATAATCAAAATTATTCATTTTACATTTCATAATGTTCTCTGTCTCTTGTTTGGTCATAAATTCTTCTATTCTCCATAAATCTGATGGGTAAACCTATTTTATTTATTTATTTCTTAATTATTTCTTAAAGGACAACAATATTCTGTTATGTTCATATCCCACAGTTTTTATTTTATTTTATTTCATTCATTTGTTTATTTTATCTCCAGTTCTTTATTGCCATAAAAAGTGTTGCTATTGGGGCAGCTAGGTGGCTTAGTGAAGAGAGTACCGGTCCTGGAGTCAGGAGGGCCTGACTTCAAATCTGGCCTCAGACACTTAACACAAAAAACTAGCCATGTGACCTAGGGCAAGTCACTTAACCCCAATTGCCCTACCTTCCCCCTCCAAAAAGCCAAAAAAAAGAAGTGTTGCTACAAATCAATATTTTGATATCTATCAGGCCTTTCCCTTTGCTATTGATCTCCTTAGATCAGCAGTTCTCAACCTTCTTCATGCTGAGACTCTTTAATACTTGTATGTGGCCGTATCTGCATGTGGGTGGACCTGCCTGGAGATGGATAGAGGAGCTGTGTCTCCGTTCCTAAGACCGTTGGAAATAATGTGTTTTCCGATGGTCTTAGGTGACCCCTGTGAAAGGGTCGTTCAACCCCCAAAGGGGTCCCAGCCCACAGGTTGAGAACCACTGCCTTAGATATATTGTTGTTTAGTTATTTTTCAGTCATGTCCAACTCTTTGTGACCCCTTTTGGGGTTATCTTGGTAGAGGTAATGGAGTGATTTGCCATTTCCTTCTCCAGCTCATTTTATAGATGAGAAAACTGAGGCAAACAGGGTCAAGAGAACTTGATCAGGGTCACACAGCTGGGAAGTATCTGAGGCCTGATTTGAACTCAGAAAGATGAGTCTTCTCCATCCACTGTACCACTTAGGTGTCTCCTTAAGTGATAGTGGAATCATGAACCATGAACATTTTACTCACTCTTTACAAAGTTCCAAATTGCTTTCTGGAATGGTTAGATCAATTCATAGCTCCACCAACAAACAGTCCATTAATGTGCCAGTCATTCTATACCCCATTCAAAATTGACTATTCCCATTTTTTGGGTCATCTTTGCTCATTTTCTTGGTATGATTGAAACCTCAGAGTTGTTTTGATTTGTATTTCTCGTATTAGTTATTTGAAGGATCCTTTTATAGGATTCATAATATTTGCAGCTCTTCATTTGAGAAGTGTTTATATTCATTGACTCCTTATTTATTTCACAATGGCTTTTAGTCTTATATATTTCTGTAAGTTGTCTATGTATCTTCAATATTAGATACTTATCTGGGATATGTGATACAAAGATTTTTTTCCCTTATCTTATTTGTGTTTATTTTATTTTTATAAAAGCTTTTCAATTTCATGCAATTGAAATTGTCCATTTCACTTTTGGTATTTGCTTCTGTCCCTTCTTTGGTTAAGAATCCATCCTCTACTATAGTAGTAAAGGATTTATAATCCATTTCTCTTCTATTTTTTTAATGATCTAACCTTTAGTATTCATGTTGAGTATTCATTTTGAATTTGTTGTGGAATATGCTTTCAGATGCTGACCAGAACTTAATTTCTGCCGGACTGTTTCTATCAACCGTTCTCATCAAATGGAGAGTTCTATCATAACAGTTTATGGTTTGGGGTTTAATGAGCCCTGGGATATTGTCTTCAGTCATTTCTGATTTCTTCTTTGTCTATTCTTTTCCATTGGTCTGTTTTTCTATCTTTTAATCATTACAAAATGATTTTGACAGTTATTACTTTATATTTTGAGATCTGAAAGTACTAGTGCTTTTTCTTTCTAACCTTTTTCATTATTTCCCTTGATATTCACTAGACCAGAAGTCAATGGATAATTTACAGTGGGCCTATGAAGTTGGATGAGAAAAAAAATTCTGTCTTTATTTTCACTAACCTTTGTATTCTGTGAATTTTATTTTACTCACTTAAAAATATCATTTTGATTAGGGATCTTTAGGCTTCTGTCAAAAAGGTCCATGACACAAAAAAAATATTGGACTCCTGTACTAGCCCCTACCATCCTCTCATTCAGTCCTCCTGTATGTCTCCTGTCTTTCACAGCCAAACTACTTAAAAAAGCCGTCTGCACTCCCTGCTTCCATTTCCTCGTCTCACGTTAACACCATAACCCTTTGCTGTCTGGCTTCTGATCGTTATACAGCGGACACTCTTTCCTCCAGAGTTAGCAGTGATTTCTTTTTTTTGCAATGATTTCTTAATTGCCAAATCTGATGATACTTTCTCAGTCTTTATCCTTTTTACCTTTCTGCAACATCTGATGTTGCTGACCATCCTCTCCCCTTGAATACTTTGTCCTCTCTGGGTTTTCATGACACTGCCGTCTCCTGGCTTGCCTCCTACCCATTCGCCTATTCTTTCTTCCCCTGCTTTGCTGGCTCATTATCCATATCATGCCCGATCGTCTTGTCTTGTCTTCTTTACATCACTACTCTGTCTGTCTGTCTGTCTGACTCTCTCTCTCTCTCTCTCACACACACAGACACAGACACACAGACATACACACACATTCAGTTGTCTCTTGGACATTTCAAACTGGATGCCCTGGTGACATCGAGTGTATCTGAAACTAAATTAATCTGCCCCCGCCCCTTCAAATACCTTCCAAATAGCATTGTTCAGATTTTCTAGTTATTTTGAATGGGACTTCCCTTCCTCTTATTTCCTCCTGGATTTTGTTAATTACCACATAGAAAAGGTGTTTGTTTTTTGTGGGTTTATTTTTGTAGCATGATGCTTTTTATCATTTTTTCTGAGTATCACATTGAGTCAGCTGATTTTCTTTGTTTTGTGAGACTGCACTTCCCAGTGTGTGTTAAAGAGTAACCTTTGGACACCATGGCCAACATACTATAATAGTACAATAGGCGGCTCTCTCAGCTGCCCTGTAATCACAGCACCAGCATTATTTGAATCCAATGGCAATTTTTTATTAAAGATTTCTAAGTGTGGTATATACTACCTAGGTCAACTCTTGCCCTTAACAGAATTTTAGGGTACTCCAAACCCTATAGAATTTTTTTTCTGGTTACATATGAAATGAATAGACTCAAGTTTTATTTTACTTAATAACAAGATCTTTGGAAAGCTAGACTATGATCTCAGGTTTGTAGGTATTTGAGAAAGGAAAAGTGGATTGCTAAGAGAAGAGTGGAGAAGAAGCTCATTCTTCCTGTGTCCTCTTTAGGACTGGATACTTCCCTGAGGAAAAAGTATGTTGATCATCTTTCCACCATGAACCGACATATTGTGATAATGGCTCAAGGTACAAACCACCAGTTGAAATCAGTCAGTCAATCAGTAAGCATTTATGAAGGCCCTGGGCAGGACAGGGAGGATACAGATACAAAAGGAAAGACAAACCCTGCCCTCAAGGAGCTTACCCTATGCTGGGGGCATAAGACATGTTCACAGGCAAAATATAGAATACATTTATTTTTTAAAAAAAACAGAGTAATTGGGGCGGGGGGGGGGGGGAAGTTGGGGAAGAGAAACTGGAATGACTTTAAAAGGAGGCAGCATTTTATCCCAGCCTGGAAGGGAGTTCAGGGCTCCAGGAGGCAGCTGAGATGAGGGAAGGCTTTTCGGACTTGGTAGATCAACAGGTACAAAATCCCAGACCTGCCAGTCCTGGGAAGATGCCATGTCTAGAAGTCACATAGAGGTTGTTTTTCACCTACCCCCTCAAATAAAGAGCCCCCAGTTGCAACAGACTCAGCATGGATAGGAAGAAGAAGATAGAGTCTTTCACAATATAATTTTTCAATTAAAAAATAACTGAGGACCAACTTACATGTCCCATGCTCCTTGTAGGAATCGTACTATCTACCCTTCCCTCTTCTGCCAAAGAGTTCGCAGCTGGGGCAGCCCTTTTCCTCACAGTGGCCACTTTCTTAGTTAGGTCCTCACTGACTTTTCCATTGAGTCTCTTGACAGTATCCTGGGGTAGGTAGCTCCCTGCTCCCAGGACAGGTTCTCACCGTACTAGTATTTTCAGGCCCATTCTCTGCTCCTTGCTCATAATTGGACTGTCTTGGCCTGGGAGGGCCCCATGTCATTCACGGCAGCTGTGCTTCTAGGGCCTGCTTATGGGAGTTTTTGCTAGTATCCTGGGACCCTGCTCTCAAGATGGGTGGAGACCCATGGATTAGACCAGTCCTGAGGCTCAGGAAGAAGAAAAGGTGGAAACTATGGAGTTTGTAGAGCTAGGAGGCACAAGGTTTTGGAGAAGTGAAGAGGATGGAACTGATTGCTAATTGTAGTTGTTTAATACAACACAGGAAGCCAAGGACATACAAAAGATGGAGGAGAATTGCATTTGCAAAGGTTTCTAGAAACAACCCCTCTCACAGAGCAGTGTCCTGGGAGATTCTCCTCTAGTTGCCTTATAACCGGGGGTTACAGTGGGGACTAAAGATGTTAGCCAGAAAGAAAACGATAGAGCTCAGAGACATGGAACTGGAAATGTAGAAAGCAGGTTTGACGACAGGGACTTTTCTGAATCTTCTTGCTAATGTATCCCAAATGGTCATCCTCCTCCTTGAGGGGCACAGATCTTGTCCAACCCTAGAAGACAGCAAGGGCTGGGGGATAAGCCCAACACTGAGACTTCCAAAGGGAAAGGGAAAGAGTGATTAATAAAGACAGACCCAAGATGAATAAAGAAGAGAAATAAAAATTAAATGTAATTATCAATGAAAGAGGGACAGAAGTGATAGCTCTTAAGGAAGAAATCAGCAAGTCCGTCAAGAAACTAGAGAATTTAGAAAAGAAGACGTAGACCCCTTTTTTTTTTTTGATGTGACCCTTTTCATAGCAGTAGATCCTGTGGAAAAGAGAATCACAGAACTGTAGGGCAAAAATTCAGACACAGAAGAAAAATTGAAACAGGATTTAAAAATAAGAGTGGAAAAACACATGAAGAAAATCATTCTAGTTGCAAATATTTTCATTTGTTGGGGCAACCAGGAATGAAAATGTTTGTAATACATTGTTAACTTGGTATTTTTATATAATTATTATTGTACATTACCCTACTTCAAGAAGACCTTTAAAATGCCAATTTATGAGCCAGATTAGAGGGTGATTATTTATATTACACAAGTCGTTGCCACAGATTTTCCTGTTGGGTTTCTTTAAGTAGTGAAATCTACTAATGTATTTAAAATCTGATTTACTACACAGAAATTTTATTTATAACATTTTAGAAACGCTTCTATTGCCTAAAGCAAAGTACTGTTGTACTTGCCATGTAATTTGTTTTTTTTTTTAAACTAAATTATAGACTTTAAAAATTAGTGAAATTATTTTAATTCAGATAGTGGTTCAAAAGAATGTTTTAGGAATGTCATTAATGCATGTATTTAAAAATGATTGCTAACAGATTCTATCATCTGATCACTACTAATCATCAGCACATTTAAAGAGTATATTTGTTTACTTTATGCATTAAGTAAACTTGTAAAACTAAATATGAATTAAAGAAAAAATTAAATAAGTGTACAGTCAGAAAATGTGAAGCATTGAAATTTCCCCATCCTATTCAAGTGTTCAAGGAGGGAATGTTATTAGTGCATCAGCATAAGTGTCCTTACAACTGAAACTCTCTATTGAGCAAAAATATTATTATCTCTTATTTAATAGATGAAACATTTGAAATGCAGAAAAGGTGACCGAATCATCCAGAGTCACAACAGCTAGGAAATGCCAGAAAGGAGATAAAAGCCAGGTCTTTTGACATCTTATGAATTTTGACTTCACTTGATTTCTCATTTCTCTTCTCATTCAGTTATTAAGTGTCTTCTCTGTTCAGTGCATGGTATTTATTTTATGACTGTAGAGCTTGACATTCAAGGCCCTTTACATTATATCTCCTGGTTCCCATTTTTTCCATTTCCCATTATTCCCCATCTACCATAATGGAAGTGATATTTCAGCCAAACTGTACTAACTTCCTCACAAACTTAACATTCTGTCTATTACCTTGGAGATTTTGCACAAATCATCCTCCATGTTTGGAATTCACTCTGATTTCTGGCAGAATCCTTATCTTTTTTTCAGGGTTCAGCTCAGGTACTATTTGCTTTGTGAAAACTTCTATGATTCCCCTGGATAGTGTTCATTTCCTCAGTTTACCTTTTATCATACTTATTTGTATGCATAATATCTTCCCTTCCCCTCCCACCCTCATCCCTTTAGTAGAATGTACCCTACTTGAGGGCAGATAATATATTTTTCTCACTGTCTTCCCAGTACTTAGCATGCTTAATGAATATTTCTTGGATCAAATACAAGTTAAATAAAACATAGCGACTTCCTTCCATCAAGGACCTTACAAGCTAGTTGGGGTGATAGAATGCATATATAGATAAATGCATGTCATCCAAATTTGAATATGATAATTATGTAAGAAGAAGACAAAGTGTTATGAGATCAAAAGACAAATTCCAACTGGGCTTCAAGGAAGAGGTTTTTCCAAGAACTTTCGCACTTTTTTTTTTTAGTAAAAAAAACTGAATAAAGTTACCACAGAAGCCATTTATGCAACTTGAGAAACTGAATAAATTTTTGGTTTTTTTAGGGGGGTGGTGGTAGAGAGAAATGTGTTTCTGAGTTGAGCAAACTGACATGAAGTTAACTGCACAGCTGCAAACGCCTTGTTCTACTTATTATAAACTGGCCAGGTTCAAAAGGACAGCCAGATAAGATTGATGCTTTCCTTTTTGTGCATTAAAATCTCTTTAAAGAATTCTTCGACACATAACTTCGGAATGAGTCAGTTTCTGAAAACCCCATTTTAAGATGATTGTCCATATTGTCCATCAAAACTTAACATTTCAAATGCTTTCATAGAAATGATTTGGCCATTTTAAATTGATTTGACTATTTACAGAATACTGCTGTGACTAAGACTGAGGTTTTATTTGGAGTTTGAGTTGGAGTCAGATAATTGATGTTAAAAAAGAAGAATCATTTTATAGAAAGCTCATAATCCTGGGCTCAGGAGAAGTTGCATTTCCTGGCGATTTCAGAAAAAGTTGTTGCATACGTCTTATTTTTTTCACAGCTTTCTTCTGCAAAGAAGTGAGGTCTGACTACAGAGAATTTATCCCTCCCCCCACTCCTTTTTTATTTTAATCAGGAATATTCATCAAATATTCCATCAGCCAAGCAAGTTAGTAGAAGAGGGACAGGGGTGGAAAGATGAAGTGAGGGTGGGAAAGAACAGAGAGGATGACGAAAGAGGAAAAAAGGACAAGAAGAGTTAACTAATGCAGCTTCAGAGGCAATGGAAGAGAATTTCAAGAGTGTCTTTGCCAGCTGGGTGACCTTGGGCAAGTCTCTTAGTCATTCATGGCCTTGCTTTTTTCATCTGGAAAATGGTGGAGTAAATGATGAGATCTTTAAGCCTTCATCCAGCTCTGAAATTCTATAATTCAGTGTTGACAAGGCATGAGAAAGCCATTTGAAAACAGGGAAGACATCCATAGTTCTAATCTACCATGTTCCATTATTCTTGCAGATGGTAGGGGGAAAGGGAAAGCCTTCTCCCTTCTTTCTTCTCCATTGTCAGTGCTTAGGGCAGTGAGGTGGTACAGTGGTTAGAGATCTGGGTCTGGAGTCAGGAAGGTGAGTTCAGATCTGGCCTAAAACACTAACTGTGTGACCCTGGACAAGTCACTTAACCCTATTTGCCTCGGTTTCCTCTCTAAAATGAGCTGGAGAAGGAAATGGCAAATCACTCCAGCATCTTTGCCAAGAAAACCCCAAATGGGGTCATGAAAAGTCAGACATGACTGAAATGACTGAACAATGGGGAGAACCCTCTGTTTGTATTCAGAGGATCTGAAATAGGCAAGCATATCATATAACCTTCCTGGGATTCACCTTCCTCATTTATAAAATGAGTAAATTGAATTAATTTTTCTCATAGTTTTCTTTCAGCTCCAGATCCTATGAAGGTTATCTAATAAATGGAGAACAATTATCAGATTTTTCTCTTAGACCACACTTTTGATTACCTTTTAGATATTATGGTTCGTACCCTCTTGCATATGGACTGTTCGTGGAAGAGATAGAGGAACTTATTAAGAATAAATGTATAAATTAATGAGAAGAAAAACAGGGATCACTTTGCTTTCCTTGCAAAATTCCAAATTTAACTTGTATAGCTTTTGTTACTTGTTAGTACATGACAGAATTTACTAGAACTAAGTTGCCCTATTTTCTATTCTTTTTCAGAGTGTTATTCAGTTTCTTGACAGAGGTTTTTCCCCCCATTTGTTGGAAGCCTTGTTGCCTTCTTCTTAGGCTTAAAGGATCTTCTGTGTTGGCCATGAAATACAGTTTTGCCCCTGAGGGTATGCATTAGTCAGCTTGGGTGGATCAGAGAAATGGGTGCTTTGGAAAACTCAAGTCTATGTTTGTATATGGGGATATACATTCCAAATGCTAATAGTGAGAGAGTTTCTTCTTCCTGCTTCCAGATATTTTATAGCTTCTCTAGTTATGTTGTATGGAATTTCTCTTTCTGTCTCTTCCTGCTGAGTTTTATATAGAAGTGCCAGTGATTTATATGGATTTATCTTATATCCTGCAACTTTGCTGAAACTATTAATTATTTCAGTTGCTTTTTTTAGAGCATATCCTTTAGGACTCTTTCAGTATACCATCATATCATCTGCAAAAATTCCCAACTTTGTTTCTTCTTTGCCCATGCTTTTCCCTTCAAGCCCTTTTTCTTGTCTTATTGTTATAATTAGCATTTCTAGCACGATGTTAAATATTAGTAGTGATAATGAATATTCTTGCTTTGTTTCTGATATTGGGATGGCCTCTAACTTTTCTCAGTTAAATATAATGTTTGCTCTAGGCTTTAAAGAAATAATATTTATCCTATCAAGTAAAGGTCCACTTATTGCTATGATTTCTAGAGTTTTTAATAGAAATGAATATTGGATTTTGTTAAAAAAAAAAACCTTTTTAGCATCTATTGATATGATCGTATAGTTTTTATTATTTGTAAAATTAGTATCATTTTTTATATTTGTAGTCTACGTTATGTTGAACCAACCCTGCATTGTAGGCACATGGTTAAAAATCGGTCTGATCATAGTATATAATCTTGCTAATATATTTCTGTAGCCTACTTTCTCTAGGTTTTTAGATTTCTGTTAGTCTCAAATTACTTTTTAGTTCTTTCTATAAGGATCCCTTATTGAATATAATTTTTGTTGCATTATGATCAGTAAATGACATGCTTAGCATATCTGCTTTTCTACAGTTTTTGGTATAGTCTTTATGCCTTTTTGTAAAGACGCTATGTTTACCTAAGAAATATATAAATTCTTTTTTATTCCCATTTAGTAATTGTGAGAGAACTGCTGTTTATCTGTGATTCTTCTAAAATTCCATTCAGGGCCTAAATTCTTTTTCTGTTTATCTTTTGTCTGTGTCTGAAAGGGTCCTCACCCTGTTATAGTTTATCTGTTTCTCTATACAATTTGTTTAATTTTTCTTGTTAGTATTTAGATACTATGCTATGAGGTACACATACATTATGTATTAATATTGATTCATTATCATACCTTTAAGCATGTTGCTAATTCTTTTTCTTCAGTATTTTTTGGATTTCCTTTAACAAGCTGTTGACTTGTTTTTTTCATGATTTTCTTGCTTCATTCTCATTTCTCTTCCCAATTTTCCTCTATTTCTTTTACTTGATTTTTAAAATCCTTCTTGAGGTCCTCTATGGCCTATTTTTCATGTTTTTCTTGGAGGCTTTTGATGCAGGAGTTTTGACTTTGTTGTCTTCTTCTGGTTCTATGTTTTAATCGTCTTTGTCACCAAAGAATGATTCTATAGTCTGATTTCTCTTCCTCTGTTTGCTCATTTTCCCAGCCAGTAACTTGACTTTTAAGCTCTTTGCCACAGTAGAACTCTGCTTCCAGAGTGGAGAATGCTGTGTCCCATATTTCTGGAGTTTTGTGCAGCTGTTATCAGAGCTTCTTCTAGGTACCTGCCTCAGAACTGTGAGGAGGACTGCCTGTCCACAGCCTCAACAGATTCTGCCATGCCAGTGCTCCTCACCCCAGGACCATCACCCAAGACTGTGACCCTGATCCAAGCAGGGCAAAGCAAGAGAATCCTGTCTCAGAGCCAGCAAAGAGATTCCTGCAATTGCCTTCCAGTCAGCTGCTTGGTCCCCCCACCATCTGTGGGCCTGGAGCTCTGGAAGCAGCCTCTCTGTTATTGCAGCTGCACCTCTGCCATCCTAGGGGCAGGGACCAGACCACTTCTCTCACCCAAATCCAACAGGATTTCCCCACTGACCTTTTCTTTTCTCTTTGGTGCTTGTGGGTTGAGAAGTCTGGAGACTGCCACAGCTGACAGTGATTCAGTCCCCTGAGGTCTGCTCCAGTCAGTCTCCCAACTCAGTGCAATATACCCTTCCTTTTGACTTTCCAGGCTGACTTCAGCTGGAGATGTATTTCACTCTGTCATTTTGTGGGTTCTGTAGCTCTAAAATTTTTTAAGAGTCATTTTTTCAGGTATTAGAGGTAGTTGAGGGATGAGCTGAAGCAAGTTCCTGCTGTTACTCTGCCATCTCAGCTCCCCCAACCTCCCCACCCCCATTAATTCTTTCTTACCTATATTTGCTGTTGCCACATTTGAACTCATGATCGCTACCTCTGCTCATTTGAGTTTGGGTGAAGCATATTTGATTTTTCCCTAGCCCTTAATTTTAACTCTATGTGAATCTTTGTATTTCAAGTATGTTTTTATTAAGCAATGTATGGTCAGATTCTGCTTTCCAATCCATTATGCTTTCTTTATCTTTCTTATGAGTGAGTTCATCCTGTTCACATACATTATTATTAATTGCCTATTTCTCTCCAATCTGAAAAAACAGTTTGTCTGATACTTCTGATCTTCCAAGTGAAAGTCTGTTTCTTCTCTTTTGCAGTTCTTCTCTTCTCATTACCTTGCCCCTGATCCTACACTTTTTATTCTTTCTTCCTATTATTTTAATCTTCCCTCCCATAGACTTCTCTCTTGACATTGAAGATTGTTTGGCTTATGCCTATTCCCTTGCCTCTCCTCTCCTCCTTCTTAGATCCCTCTCAGTTGTTTCTCCTTCTCTCTCTCCCTGCTTATTTCCTTTTGAGTTTAACATGTTTTTATACTGAAACGTGTAATTGTGTTTAATCTTTCTTCATCCAGGTCAGAAGAAAGTGAAATTCATGAGATGTGCCTTCCCACTCCCTTTCATCCATGACCTCCTACTCTTCATTTATGTACATCTATTATCAATAGTGATATCTCCTTTTTCCTCCTTTCCCCTCAGTATAGTCTCCTATCCCTCCCATTTTTGTCTTCTCCTGGGCCATTAAAACAGAACAGATCCACCCACAGACACTGTTTTCCAGAGCTTAGCATAGAGCCTGACACATAAAAAAAAAAAAAAACCCACTTAATAAATGGTTCTTGACTGGCTACCATTTTAATCTTTTTCTATGAGCCTTAAGCATACTAGGATTCTGAGAAGATATTTGTTTCTTATTCCTATTAACATGTAAACAGTTCATCCCCACATATTCCCTTTCAATTAAACAAGCATGTATACCTTTCTATATTTCTTTTGATGTTTGTATTTCTATTTCAAAATGTCCCCTTGGTTCACACTTTTTCATCTGAAATGCTTAGAACTCCATTAAAGATCTATTTCTTCCCCTCTGTAAGATTATATTTAGTTTTACTGAATAGATTTTTTTTTTTTGGTTGTAAATCTTTCTCTCTTGCTTTTTAGAATGAAATATTATAAGCTCTCCTCTCCTTCGTAATGGGACCTGCTAAGTTTTGTGTAATCCTTGGTGTGGCTGCCTAGTATTTGAATGCCTTATTTTTGTCTCTCAGTGTATATATACATATGCATACATACATACATACATACATATATACACATATGTGTGTATATGCGCATATATATTTATTTATTTATATAATGTTTTTGTAAGTCAGTGGTTCTCAAAGAGTGGGCCATGACATGCTGGAGTACTCCAACTTTTGCCCAGCGTACTGTGAAATTTTGGGTGTTGTAGCTAGAAGGAAATCTGAAAGATGCAGTTTGTTTAGCAGTAGAGTATTTAATCACATGTAAAAGCTCTCTCAGCATAGTCACTTCCCTCTTCTCAGTGCAGCAGCTAGTGTTTCCCCTCTCAAGATATCACGACCAGGTTTGTGCTGTTGCTGCCTCTATCTCTCTGAATGTCTCTACCATCTTCATCCCTGTTATACCAGCCTGTCTCTCACTGTCCCTGTTCTAGCTTAGGCACAGACTACATTTCTTCTCCATCTCTTTTTTTGATCCCCTCGATATTCCCTGGTCTCCTGGCTATCATAATCCCATATATTTTTACTCAGGTGTTTTCTTTCTTTTTAAACATAGAAGTATGTCTACACCCAACATGCAGAGAGCTTTAGGAGCTCCTAGGAGTTTTGGTTTCCATATTACTCTTTAATTTGAAGATTGAAAATAAATTATTTTATACCTATGAAATTTTCATTTTCTACCTCCTCATTTTAAGAGAAAAAACACACACCCACATTTTATCCTTTTAGTGAGCTTAATCCTAATTTGCCTCACTTTTGATCTTTTGAAAGGACAATTCAGATACTGAGCAGCTTGTTATGTTTTTTAAAAGAACGTTAGTGAACACCTAGAAAAGGAAGCCGTGATCCCAAAGATTCATCAAAAACAGGTCATGGCAGACTCACCTTATATCATTTTTGACATGATTACTAAATCATTTTATGATCATAGGACTTAAAGGTGGAAGAAATCATGGAGAATCTGTCTTTCAACCCCCTCTTTTTATAAATGAGGAACCTGAGACATATAAGGGTAGTTTTTAACTGGGGGTCTGTGAGCTTGTTTTTGTTTTTTCATATTTGAAAAAATTGTCAATTATATTTCAACTCAATTTATTTCTTTTGTAAGCAATCCTCTTCATTTTATTTTATGCATTTAAAAACATTATTCTGGGGGTGGCTAGGTCGTACATTGAATAGAGCACCGGCCCTGGAGTCAGGAGGACCTGAGTTCAAATCTGACCTCAGACACTTGATACACTAATTAGCCATATGACTTTGGGAAAGTCACTTAACCCCAGTTGCCCTCCAAAAAGCAAAAAAAAAAAAAAAAAACCCCACCAAAAAAACATTATTCTGCAAAAAGGGTCCATAGGCTTTACTAGATTGCCAAAGGATCCATGACACCAGAAAGCCTAAGAACTCCTTGATAAGAAGAATGTACTCATAGACACCAAGATATTTATAGAAGTACTTTTTGTGATAGCAAAGAATTGGAAACAAAGTAGATGCCCAACCATTGGGGAATGGCAAAACAAATGTGATTATAATGGAGTGTCACTGTGCTGTAAGAAATGATGTATGTGATGAGTACTGAAAACCATGAAAAGAGCCACATGAACTGATGCAGAGTAAAGTCAGCAGAGCCAAGAAGATAGTACATAAAGTAACTATAACACTGTAAATGAAAAGAACAACCACATACAAAAAAAAAAGTGACCAGAGCAAAATTATAAATATAAAGCAGGATTCAAATGACAAGATTTAAAAGGATACTCCTAGCCCACTCCTTCACAGTATGCAAAGTGCAGATGTTGCACATGGCACATGTTTTCATGCTTTGTCATTGTGGTTATCAGTTGTGCTGATTTTTTTCCTTTTTTTTTTCTTTTGTCTTTAAAAATAATCTTTGTTATGTGGTATGGCTCTCTGAGAGGGGAAGGGGGAAAAGCAGATTGGGGAAAACTATGATGATGTATATCATATCAAAAGAGAAGAAATAAGTAACAGTTTATCTTTAAGAAAAAATAGAACCTTGCTTTATATATAGTTTACTTAGATTTTAGATGAGATAAGATACATCAAATTTTTCTTATGGTAAATATAGAGAGATTCAGGCCATTAGATGGATTCTGCACTGACCAAATAGCCAGACTCAAAGAACAATCCTCAGTTGTTTTTTTTCACCCTGGTTCCATGTCCTCCCACAAATCCCCCTGAGGGAGCTCTGCTCAATGTACTGAGGGTCTTCCTCAAGACTGTAATGGGGAAGATGACTCAGGGAGAGCTTCCTGAAGGAAATTAAGTTCTTAGCAGGCTGCTAGGAATCTTTTCAAACTTGAGAATATTCTTTTTGGATCAATGAATCAACATCTAACAGCACCTAACATTTATTAAGCTCCTATTTTGTGCCAGCCACAGTGCTAGGTTCTAGAGATAGAAATACAAAAGTGAAAACAGTCCTTTGGTCCAGAATGGGTAGTTACCCGTCCATCTTGAGCTGAGGTGGATAATTGCACTGTCCGATGATGACTGATATAGGTGGTTTAGTGGAAAGAGTGCTGGTCTTAGAGTCAGGAGAGGCGAGGATTAAAGCTTTACCACTGGGCACAGTTCTGTGATCCTCAGTTTCCTCCTCAGTAAAATAGAGGTAATTTCTATAGGACCTGCTTCAGAGAGCTCTTAGTTCCTATCCAATGAGTTAATATAACTAAAGTGCTTTAAAATGCTATGTCAAGGCTAGCTATCATAATTTTGTCCTAAATCCTCAGGAAGCAGCACCTGCTTGCATTATAGACCCCCTAAAATACTACATCCTAAATGACACAGGCCCCCACCCAGCCCTTTTCAGTCTCACCTGTCCATGTCCTAACTACCTCCCTATCTCTTTACTTTTGCGTATACATATTTATTTCTCCAACCTGGCTTGATCTCCCACTTCTTTCTTCATTTCTTTTACACATACTTGACTTTCAAAATTCAGCTCAGACGCCCCCATTTCTGTGAGGAAGCTTAGACTAAAAGTCATTGGGAAGAGCATTGGACCCCCAAACCCACAGACTTCACTTCTGTCCGTAGTTAGTCACCCATGTCTTCTTAGGGAAGTGGCCTCGCTTGTCCAGGCTCCAGTTCTTCCGCTTGAAGAATGAGGGCATTGTATGACATTATCTCCAAGGGCCCTTCCAAGTCTATGGTTCTTAGGTTTCTATGATGAAGTTTTCCCAGCCAGGCCTAGTTTGTGGGGAATTGCCCTTCCTCTGAATCTTAATAGCAATTTTGTTTTATCATTCATTTGGCAATTAACCCTTTTCTGCTTTTTGAAATCAGTTGTATTGTTGTATTTAGCTGTTGTTTAATATTTCATGTGGCTATTTCTTGTTGAAACTGTAAGCTTCCGAAGGGCAAAGATTATTTCTTATGTTCCCTTATGTCCTTCATAATGCTTGATAACTCACAGATACTTAATATTTGTGGGCTGATTTATTGTACATGAATGCTCTGATTAAAAGTTGGCAAAAGAAAACCCAAGACATCACAATCCCTCCAGGACATCTTTGGGAAGAACCAAAGTTATGCTGCCATAGTTTTGAAACAGGTCCCTGTGCTGTACCACAGTTTACTGAATGTGTCTTTTATGTAAATTAGCGGACATTCCTTGCCATTTTACATTTCTGCTAAATCAGTTGCCTCACCAGTGAGCCCAGGATTAAAAATCACACACATCTGTCCTTGGCAGTTTGCTAAATGTTAATATGAAACATTTTGAATCTTAATTGCAAAATATTTTCTTGGGCCTGGCAAAATTGTTTGTTCTTTAAGACCTTATGGATCTTGCATACATTTTCCTAAGGGGCTGATGATTGTAGAAATGAAAAGAATAGAGTTGAAGTTTAAACTCTTTAAAGTTTGGGCTGAAGTTTAAAGTTTAAAATTCACAAATATGAAAGGTAGAGAAAAAAAACTTTTCCTCTCTGTGTATATTAGTCGAGGATAGAGAACAGAGACAATGCAGCTTGGGATGGTAATATTGGAGGTAAAAGAAATTGCCATATTGTATCCCGTGATTACATTGTAGGGCTCAGAGGAAGTCACTAGGTCAGTTACTGCTATGAAAGTTTTAGAAAACTGCCTTTTTCTATAAATACAAAACACAGTTTCTTTACCACAAAATTGGCAAGTTTGGGTAATATCTTGATTTAAAACATAAACCAGTGTTTTAGGATGTCCTGTTATGGATATTCTGAATTCCATTGCCATGGATATTTCTTAACCCTTATTGTATGTTTATTTTTGCATTAGGTGAGAAATTCATCCACACTTCTCTTTAGTTCCCTGATCACAAGAATTTTTGGAGTTAAAAGAGGAAAGGATGAACATTCCAAAAAAAATAGGTAAGCTCCATCTGTTGCTAACTTTACTTTTCACAAAACATTGCTCTGGCCAAAAATAATTTTTAGAATTTTGCTTACTTTTGTGGATTCATTTGGAACATAATGTTATAAATATATATAGTAATTGAAGACATGCTACCAAGTCTAGACCTTTGGGTTGAAAATATCTACAGTCTTAGCCAATAAACTTTTAAAAAATGCAGTTCAGCAAAAGTTTTAAGCACCTACTATGTGTGTTGCATTGCTAGGCATTGGTAAGATTCAAAATTTAGATAAAGCAGAATCCCTGTCCATGTGGAGTATATAGCTTAGGAGGGAAATATAGCATATGAACTATGGTACAGTACATGGTAAATATATTAGAGGAGTAAAACAGTGTTCTTTGAGATCTAAAGGGAGAAAGGTTTTTGCTTAATGTGGGTCTGGCATGATTTCATGGAGACAGCATTTAATTTGGACCTAAAAGGTGAGTAGTGACTCAAAACCCAAAGAGAAGGAAAGAGGACATTCCAGGCTTAGGGAATAGTGAGAACTAAGGACCAGGGGCAAGAAATTGGAGGATGCGTTCAGGGTACAAGGTGTAGTCCAGTGTTGCTGGAGAATAGACATCTCAAGTCAAGCCAGTAAATACTTACCAAGCCCCTACTATGTGCCAGGCCTCGGGAATACAAAGAAAGGTAGGAGATGATCTATGTTCTCAAAGTGCTCATTGTCTAATGGGGGAGACAACATGCAAAGGACTAGGGATAAGCCAGATAGAGAGAGGATCCATTGGGGATCACCTCAGAGGGAAGGGCCCAACACCGAGGGGAACCTAAAAAGGCTGCTTACAGAAAGCTGGATTTTTGCTGAGACACGAAGGAAGCCAGGGAAGTCAGGAGGTGCAGATGAAAAGAGAGAGTTCCAGGCATGGGAGGCAGCCTGTGAAAAGGACTGGAGTTGGGAAATGGACTGTCTTGTTCAATAAAGTGTCCCTGGATTGTCGGTCGGTTGGTTGCTCTTCTTCTCTCTTGACAAGGATCAAAATGTCATCACTATGTTGGGGTCAAGATACAGTGTGTCTGACTGTGGCTTATCAGACCAATATGAACTGGGCATAGATATTCTGTATGTAGGGACTGTAGGTGAGAAGGAGCCAGATTAGAAAGGGCTTTAAAAGCCAAACAGATCCTGCCTGGATCCTAGAAGTAATGGGGAGTCGTTGGGTGACATGGGCAGACGTGCCCTTAAGGAATATCAGTTTGACAGTTGATGGAGGACAGACTGGAAAGGGAGGACACTTGAAGCAGTTAGCCCCACCATCAGACTATTGCAATAGTGAAAAGAGCCTGCACCAAGGTGGTGGCAGTGTCAGAGGAGCAAAGGGGGTGTATATGAGAGCTGTTACAAAAGTGAATACAGGAAAGGACATGGCAGTTAATTGGACATGGGAGAGACAGAATGAGGAGTTGGGGATGGCACCTATGTTACAAGCCTGAGTGATTGGGAGGATTATACTACCCTGGACAGTAATAGAGAAGTTAAGACGAAGGGAGAATTTAGGAGAAAAGATAATGAGTTCAGTGTGGGACATGCTGGGTGTAAATTGTTTACAGGGTATCCAGTTTCAGATAATCAATAGAGAGTTGTGGGACTACAGGTCAGGAGAAAAATTCTAGGGGTGTGGAACCTGTGGCCTCAAGGCCACAAATGGCCCTTTGATCTGTGAAGTTTGCATTTGGTCAGAAAGCTGTACTTCAGGACCTAGAGGGCCACATGTGGCCTTGAGGCCACAGGTTCCCCATCCAGGGGACAAAAGATGTGAGCATCCTATGTGTGAAGGTGATCATGGAATCCAGGGGAACCAAATCATAGCGAGGGAGAATAGATGAGGCCTAGGACAGAGCCTCTGGGAACACCCACAGTTGAGGATGAAGATTCAGCAAAGGAAACTGAGGAGTGGTCAGATGTGGGGAGGACAACCAGGAGAGAGCTACATCATGAAAACCTAGAGAGAAGAAAGACTTGTGGTGGGAGCAGATTGTGATCAGGTTACCAAGATCGGTGAGTCCAGATTATGGAGAACTTGCTGAGTGACTAGATGAGAGAAATGAGGAAGACAGAAGAATCACAACCAGAGTTTTAGACTTGGTGGACAAGGTGAATGGCAGTATGATGATGGTGTCAGAAGAGAGGGGCAGGTTTAGGGGGAAAGAGAATAAGCTCAAGGAAACAAATACAGTAAGGGTGGCATTCTTAACTTGGAATCCATGGACTTTTAAAAATTTTGATAACCATTTAATAAAATTTTGATATTTGTTATTAAATGACAATTTGAAAACAAATATTTTGATAACTAGATTTCAGCATAACATTTCCTTTCTAATCCTTTTTGTTTTGTTTTATGCATTTAAAAGCATGATTCTGAGGAGGGATCTGTAGGCTTCCAGGCTGCCTAAGGGGTCCAAAAGCTGAGAAACCACTGCAATGGGGACAAGTATGTAATCGAGCTTAAGAGCTTGGCATCTACTTGTCAAGACAAAATTTTGTAAATAAAATCTGCAGACTCTTTATAACATCTCTTTGGCATCCCTTTTTAATGTAGCCATAAATATTTTATATAAATTCTTCCAAATGTGTCATAAATGAACACACTGTTGCTATTCAGAAGTACTGCTGTAAATTAAAAGTTCTATGATAGACCCAATGGAACCTATCCTTGATGGTACCTGCATTGATCTATGAAGACTAAGTATATCGGGAATTGAGATAGTATTTGTAAAGCACATGGCACAGTGCCTGGCACTTAATAAATACGTGCCCCATCAGCAACATCGAGCCCTTAGTTGTTTTAGATTTTCTTTATCCCTACATGAATTTTCTACCTTCCTCATAAGGAGTTTTTGTAAGTTTGTTCTTTGGGAGAGATTTAGGATTTTTCTGTAGTTTGGCCAGGAAGCTCTTATAGACACTAGATGTCGCTGTGGCTTCACAGAATTTCATTTCTTAACCTGCATGATCTCAGGCCTACTGGGTTTCTCAGGGATCCAGGGATCAACAGGCTCATCCTTACCCCTCCACCCCTTAAAAAAACAAAAGCAACATGATTCTTTTACTAAAACGAAATCACTTAAAATAACAGCTGTTAACTGCACTTCTTGGTGGAAGGAAATACTCTATGGTGATGAAAAAAAATCATAATTAAATCATAATTTTAATGGTGTGGCTTGTAAGTGAAGTTTTAATAAATGATTATTTGGAACTGGTGATGTTATAATGAAATTTCACTGTAATAATATTTATTGTCCTCTAAAACTTTCTTCGCTACTCTGGATAAGTCACTTAAATAACTTTCAGTCTCAATTTTCTCATCTTTAGAATGGGGATAATGCTAGCACCCAGCTTACAGTTTTTTTGTGAGCATCAAGTGAGATCTGTAAGTGTTGTGTAAGTTTGCTATATAAATGCTGGCTGTTATTATTGAAAGAAGCCAACTGACCAGAAACATCAGCCTGTAGGATGTGCTCAGAAGGTCTGAGAAAGGTGAAAATTACTTTTAAAAAAGTTAATTTCTTATTTTGAGTTGTTTCAAATAATGATACAAAGTATACTCTTCTTGGCAGTACTGATACCATTTTTATTATTGTTTTGTTAATTTAGTAAAAGGAACTTGGGTGGGGTGAGCTGAAACTTACTGAGTTAGCATTGTTTATTTCCTAAATGATTAATGATTCTAAGGTGAGCTAGAATAGAAAACCGTTCAGTCACATGATGAGGTAGAGCTACATATGTAGTAGATGTTGAGATGATGAGATGAGGGGTGGAGGGTGTCAGACAAATAAAGGAGATGGTAAAAACAGCCTGAAAGTGTGTGACTGCTTTTTTTTCCCCCTTTTGGATCCTATGAAAGGATTTTTGGATCTCCACAAAATGGCTACTTTGGGAGACAAATTTCTAATTTATTCTGATTAGGTTGTTTCTTTGAATGTGCACAAGGGAGATGCGGGTGGGGGAGGCCCATCTGAAAGTGAACTGTGCCCTTTGCCCCATGTGCACTAACGGGATGGATTACATTAACAGTGTGATCTCCCTGGCTATCTCTTTGGCTATGCAAAGCAGCAAAATGATGTCACCTTTCTAGAGGGAGGAAAATGAAATATTTGTAGAATTCTATTAAAAAAATAACTAAGTAGGATGGATCAATTGGAGGGCTTTTTTTTTTTTTTAAAACGGGAAGAACATTCCTTGGAAAGCCTTCATTTTAATAGTTAGAAGATTGATACAGATCATGTGTTCTGTTCTGTGGGGCCTAACTTTTGAAAGTCATCGCCTTTGGCAGTACTTAGCCATTTTGCTCTGCCAAAACCATCATAGCCTTAAATCTGTAATTATTTTTAGCTATTCTTTTTATTCCTGAAGGTTGTTTTTCTTATGATTGCTTTTAGCTGGAATGTCTATCTGTGTATTGCTGGACCTCAGGGATGTTAGGTCCCTTAGGGCAGGGAAATCTCATATATGTATGATGCTCAGTACCAATGAGCACTTAAGATGAGCTAATAATAATGTCTGGTAAATTTGTTTTGTGGTTAGAGCTTGGTACTGACAAGGACAGGTCAGGAGCTAGATTCTTTTATAAGCCAATTAACTTTGCTTTCTTTCATGTTGGACTGACCACTTTGTCATAAATGCCCATTCTTGGTCATAGGGTGGCCAAACTTTCTCTTCAAGCCACCAAACATTTGTTCTGTATGTACTTTGTGTGTCAATCCCCATGATAAGCTATGGGGATGGATATAAAGGCAAAAAATGGATGAGAAACAATTCACTGTCCTCAGGGAGCTTATGTTTTCTATGATGCTGTAACACATAAATAGATAACAATTTGAGTAGGGAGAGAGCTTTCACCAACTGAAGGGATCAAGAAAGGCTTCCTTAAGAGATGATGCAGAACAAACCTTGAATGAAACTAGGGATTCCTCAGGGTGAGGAAGAAATGCATTGTAGGTCAGTCACAAGGGTTGGAGCTAGCCACGGTCGGAGAACAGTATGTGTGGCCAGAACATAGAATGCACAAAGGGCAGCAACGTGAACAATCTGAAGATGCTTTCCGTTTGGTTGGAAAGAACATGGCTTTGGAATAGGAACCCTGGGCTCTGTCCCTGATTAACTGAATGACTTTTGGTGCATCAAGGAGCTTTTCTCAACTTTTCTCCAAGTAAATGAAAAGAGTAATGCCTGCCCTGAAAAGTCACAGGATTACCGTATGAATTAAATGAGATAACAATGTTGTCAGAATGCTTTGAAAAATGTTAAAAAGTGCTTTGTAAAGCCAATACATCAGCCTAGTGATAGCACTAAAATAGGGATTGGGAGATGTGGGTTCTAGCCATAGCCCTGCTACTTATTAATTGCATGACCTTGGTCAAGTTGCTTGGGCACCTTCTGGGCCCTCTTTTCATGATCTCTAAATTGAGGAGATTAGACTAAATGATCTTTAAAGCCCCTCTCAGTCTGAAGTCTTTGATTGTGTCATTATCATTGCTAGAAAAATTACGAAGTGGACCGCTGGCATTTTCTCTGTATGTGAAGGAAGCGTTGTTCTCTCTGTTTTTTATTTTCCCCTAAGAAGATGGTGCTGTTTTGAACTAATGAACTTTTGTACCCATTACTCATTCACTGCCTTGCTCTGATTATCTACTTAGGACAAAGAAAAATGAGAGAAGGACCTTTTGAATAACTTCTCAAGGATTCCTGAAAAGCTGAACTCATGTTTTGAAAGATTGGACTAAATTTGTCTTTTCTAAAACTCCTTTTCTTTTCTGTTTACTGGCACTCCCAATGACTTGACCTGAGACAATGAATAATTGATTCATTGTAGAAACAGGACCAGCTCACCTCCCTGAGTTAGAGAATGTGCGATGCTTTTAACAAGTCCTTTATCTAAATAGCCAACTGGCTCACCCTCCTATTTCCTCATTCCTTCCTGGGTTGGAGTGAGACCATTTTTGTTTTTTAACCCTAAATCCTGTCTCTCAAGCCATTACATGCACTATGCTTAAATTACTTGGGTCTTAGATAAGACAAGCGATGGCAGTAATGTGGCTAAGAAAACAAAAATGAACCTACAAACCACCTTAGCTTTATTGGAATTTGTCTGGGATAACTATAAGTCTTATATTTGATTTCAAAATATTAACTTCAGGAGGGCAAGATCTGGAGGTGTGGCTAAGCAACAGCAGTTCATCTGATAATCATTTGGGGAATTTTGGTTAACTACTAGCTCAGTATGAATCATTAGTAACATAGGGACTAAAAAAGCTAATGCACTGTGGGGTTATATTAAGAGAGGCAGAGTGTCCAGGACTGACAAGGTGATGGTCTCACTATATTAGGACCTGGTTAGAACACATCCAAAATATCATGTTCACTTTTGGGTGCCCCATGTTAGGAAGGATACTAATGATCTGGAGGAGGGCTAGAGGATTGCCTACAGGATGGTGAATGGCTTCCAGTTCATGTCTTAAGTGAAGAATTAAAGTAGGATCATTGAGGATAGGTTGAAATAAAGTGGTATACAGGCAAAACCTGTACACAATCACAGACACAATCGTACATATGATGACCAACCTTGATAAACTGGACTATCCTCCACAATGCACAGCTACAGACAACTCTACAAGCCTCAGGATGGAAGGAGATACCTAAACTCAGAGAAAGATATAGAAAGACTATAGTTTAAATGGAGACTGAAGCAAAACATGTTATCATTCTTTTTTATGTCTGGTTTTGCTTTTTTTTTTTTTTCTTTTCCCAGTGATCACTCGTTGGTTGCAACCCTTCTATATGACCAAA
>CM053585.1:70154807-70207524 GCA_028646515.1 Pseudochirops corinnae | reverse complement strand
CTGTGGGGCTCTGCTTCCAGAAGGGAAAGCTCTGTCCCAAATCACTGGGGTCCTCCCAGCTGCCGTAGACTTCCAGCTGACTAGATAATGAAGACTCCAAGACCGAGGCCCAAGACGACGATCCGGATCCAGGCCGCTCAACGCGAGAGCACTGGCCTGAAAACAATTGCTCAGTCCCCCTGCTGTCTGCAGGCCGTGGGCGGGAAGCTACAACGCGGAGGTGGGTGCAAAACCTCTGCCTTTCGGTTTTCTGCTCTGGAGACCTTTCCGGCCGGACTGCTTATCTCCCCCTTTCGCAATCCCCACGCGCAACTGTTGCTAATCCACTCACCAGAGAGCTTTCTCTGCTTCTCCCGCCCAGCCGCCCCCGGGGCACAGCCACGGCTTCAGGCCAGGCTGGTTTTGGTTCTCAGTGCTGATATGGTTCCTCGTAGCCGAGCTGACTTTAGTGGGAAGTATCCTTGTGTGCGTTTTGGAGTTCTAGGATTGGTTTAGAGTCCTATTTTATGGGTATTTTGGGGTGTGATAGCTGTGTGAGAGCTGTGATATGTTGCTGCTGCTACGCCGCCATCTTGGCTCCGCCCCCCTGTTGCTGCTGCCACGCCGCCATCTTGGCTACAATAATCCTATAAAGTAGGATATCAATATCTGTATTTTACAGAGAAAGAAACTGAGACTCAGTCATTTTAAATGCTCCAGTCCATGTTAATATCAGTATCAGAATTAGAATCCAGAATTCCTCATTTTAAATCTTTCTTCTATACTGCCAGGCCTGCACCCTACTATACTATTGCCCTGAATCTAAAAGAGCAGGTATATTGTAATAACTAAAAATGTTAAAATTTAAATAGGGATTCTAATTGATAATAGAACTTTTGAAACAATCTTGGAAGCTTTACAGTGGGGGAAATGTGTTTTCAGTAAAACAAACAAAACAGTGTCCTTAAAAAGGAAAAAAAAAACCCCTGTGTGCTGTTTTCTTTTAAGAGAAATTTGAGATTTTTAAAAAATCTATTTCACTCAAGACCTCTGAATAGCTTAGCAATTATAAAGCTTAACGAAGTATATGGGGCATTGTGTGGGTGTCATGGAATCATAAGAATTATAGGATTTGTTGAGTTGGAGGGTACCTTCAAGATATTCCAGTTCAACCCCCTTACTTTATAGATGAGTTAAGTTTTTAAGAAATAAGAAGTTGGCCTGAAGATCAGCTAGCTGGGCACTTACTGTCAGTTTTATGCATTTTCTTCTATACCATGAAGTTACAGCAAGTTTTGAACATCTTTTTTAATGTCTACATATGGTTTGAGGCGTCAAATGGAATAAGAAACGTGTCTGGTTAAAAGTTTATCCTTGGTCAGATTAAAACAGAGGTATCAAATTCACTTCAACAAAAAAACTCCCAAGAAGGCCCGGTGGGGGGAACCGATTTAAAATGTAATGGAGAAAGGCCTAAAAAATAAATAAAAATACAATGCAACATAGATCGTGTTAATTTGTGGTCTTTAAAGTCAATATGCTGCCCAGGGATCCATTTCTATTTGATTTTGACACCACTGGTTTAAAGAATGTCTTTGTAAAAATGCACATGCTTTTAAACACCGAGAGACATCAATTAACCACATCAATTCTGTTATTGTAAGGCTGGAAGGTATACCAATGCATTTACAGAAAAAGAAACTGAGACTCAGTAGCTTGCCTGCAGCTAGGCCTCTGGGCAGTGCAGAGAGCCAGGTCAGGAGTCAAGAAGCCCTGGCTTTGAATCTGGCCAGCAGACAATTTTACTCTGTTTGACCCTGGGCAAGCCACTTAACCCTGTTTGCCTCAGTTTCCTCATGAGCTAGAGAAGGAAATGGTAAACCACTGCAGCGTCTTTGCTAAGAAAACCACAAATGGGTCATAAAGAGTCGGACACGACTGACATGACTGAACAACCACTTGCCTGAGTCACGAACAGCTTTCAGGTCTGCAGGAGGTGATCCCTTGTCTCAGTACTTCAAGCCTTGCCCTCCATTTCTTTCTCCGTAGATGTCTCTCATCACTTTAAACATGACCTCTGTGACATTAAAGTAGTGTTAATGCCACATCTGTATGAAGGAAAAGGAAAGCCCTAAGTCTGAAAGTGAAATTAGAGCTCATCTCTAGAAGTGCTGATCTCTGACATGCCCAGAGTGAGGACAAAAGTCCTCCTCTAACCCGTGTTTCCTTCTAGATCTGCCTTCCCTTAAACACCAGTATTCAAGATTAATAAAAAATATTTGATTAGTCAATGTTATTTTGTGATTTTGTCTAATTACTAATATTGTTGCATTGTGGTTTTTCACTGCTTTTCATTACAGATATTTCAGCTACCTTAATCACTAGTGGATTACCTAGGAAACTTATTTAAAACATTGTTTCCAGGGAAAAAAACATTCTGAATGTTAAACAGTCAGTTTGCAAACCAACTTTTAGAATCCAGCATGTTCACAAATTGAGTTCCCTGTATATACATTTTTTTCTTTTAAAATATGTCTTTATTTTATGTTCTCTTTTAGAAAATGGGGCTTTTATTTGGCCTGCTAGTGTTAACTGAATTTCATGGCACTCGTGCAATTTTCTCTGAAATTTCTCTTTCTCTAGAAATTCCTTCTTACTTAAGAGTAAACAACAAACAACAAAAACACCTGAAGCTTTCAGACATTCTAGTTTCTTATCTTTTCCCTCAAGTGACAGAAGGAATCAGCCTTACTGACTTCATTTGCCTCTTTTTATTTTTTTTTAAGGATACACTCTCAGAATGACAAATATGTCACACAGATTTGTACATTTATATGCCCAGGACTGCTATGGGCAGTACTAGAGGAAGGAACAGAGAAGAAGGAGAGGAAGACAGGAAGGAAGAAAAAAGAAGTCAGGAAGGAAAAAAGAAGGGAAAGGAGGAAGGGAGAGAGGGGGAGGATGGAAAAGAAAAGGGAATGGAAGGGAAGGATTTATTAAACTCCTACTATTTGACCTCAGGTTTTCCTAACTGCAGGCCCAGCACTCTACCCACTATGCCTTGCAGCTTCCCTATTTAAAGCCTGCACAGACTGTTGTGTAATGGAAAAAATACAATATTTAGAGTTAGGGGACCTGTGTTCAACTGTTGTGGTTGCCATTTAGTTGCTTCATCTCAAGGAATGAAGGAGGGAAGGAAGGGAGGAAAAGGAATGGAAGGAAATGTCCTCAGTGTCCTAATCTGTAAAATGAGGCTAGTAACATTTATACCACCTGTCTCACAGAGCTAGTGTGAGGTGAACAGTTTGTAAACTCTAAAGCACTATAGAAATGTGTTTTGTACCTCTATGAAAGTATTAGTGAACAATCAAGTTTAGGGAAATCAGAGTTCAGGGAAAGAATAGGGGGGAAAGCTTCTGGAGTGGTCAGCGATGATTGTATGCAAACCTCAGAGCTTGGACTCCTAGACTGTGAAGTTTAGGAAAGCTTTAGACAGTTGGAAAGGATTTGGGAATTCCTGGTTGGAGGAACCCCTAAGCAAAGGTGTGGAAGTCATTTGTGTTGGACTATGCAAAGGACAGTAGGGAGACCAGACTCGAAGGAGGTCCCTGTTGAGGAAGCGTCCACGTAAGGAGACGCATGACCTTCTGGAATACCACTAAAAAGTATAACCACCTGATTAAATAGCCAGTGACGTAAGGAGCAACGTGCACCAACATTTTGGCTTCCATTTTTGGTGGGTCTTTGTTTAAAGGAAAACTCCACCATTCTAGCCAGGGAAGTTAACCCTCCTGCTCTCAGCAAATGCAGATTTTGGTTGCTCTACTTACCCATCACAGTTTAAACTGGAGGTAGCCAAAGGCTTTTAGATGCCCAGCTGTCCTGGTGGGATGAAGGACAATCGCATCTGGGTACAAGAGTATCAGGCACCCTTATCTCCTCCATAGATTCCTTCCCACTACTCACTACCCATTTTTCTTTATGTTGACCTCTAAAAACATGCATATTCTTCTGCTAATGTTTAAGGAAGAAAGAAGGGAAACAGGTATTTATTAAGCACCTACTATGAGCCTGACCCTGTGGTAAGTACTTAAATATCTCATTTGATCCTTAGATCAGTCCTGGGAGGCATTGTTGTATCTGATTCTTCTTGACCCCATTTGGGGTTTTCTTGGCAAAGATCCTGGAATGGTTTGCCATTTCCTCCTCCTCTAACTCATTTTACAGGTGAGGAAACTGAGGCAAAAAGGGTTAAGTGACTTGCCCAGGGTCATATAATTAGTAAGTATCTGGGCGTCAGATTTGAACTCTGGTCTTTCTGACTCCAGTCTCAGCTCTTTACCCGCTGCACCACCTAGCTGCCCCACTGAGGCCTGATTGTTGCTGTTGTGGCTTTATTCTGTTCAGGTTACGCAGTAGCCAGCTGGTGGTCTACCCACCTAGAGTCTCACCTTACTCCCATCCATCCTCCATTCAGTCACTAAAGCACTAAAGCTTTTCTTAAAGCACAGGTCAGACCCTGTCTTCCCCCATACTCAGCAGCCTCCAGTGGCTCCCTGTCACCTCCAGGATCCAGCGGGAAATCCTGTGTTTGGTGTTCATAGCCCTTTGTCGCCTAACCCCTCCCGCTAGTCCCGTCTTTACCTTGCTCTCGCTTCCTTTGCTGCTCCACGAACAAGACGCTCTGTCTCTTGCCTCTGGGCATTTTCTCTAGCTATCCCTCATGCCTGGTGTGCTCTCCCTCCTCATTTCTGTCTCCTGGCTTCCTTCAAGTAAAATCCCGTCTTCTCTAGGAAGTTTTTCCCAATGCCTTCCCTCTTTTGATTACTTCCTATTTATCCTGTACTTAGCTCACTGTACGTAGGAGGCCCCTTTAAAAAATTATTACTGACTGACAGTTTAGTTTGGCAACCATATATTAAGTACCTGCTCCATGAAAGGACTTCTCATGGAATTTATATTAGGGGGAAGGGGAGCGGAGGGTAGAAGGGAGGCTGTATATGATAGTACATGTACCATAGCACATAGTAGTTTTGCAGTAATTGCTTGTTGATTGATCCATGTGCCCAAACAAGCATAATACCGTGTAAATTAAGGAAACATGCAGCGCAAGGGAAGGTTTTATTGAAGGTGTGGTATTTGAAGAGAGTGCATTGTAAGTGAAAAATGGCCTGTGTGGATGCATGGAGGTGATTGATGGAGTTCAGGACGTAGCTAGTAGTTCAGCTTAAGACCAAGAGCAAAAGGAGCTAGACCCAAGAGCTAACTGGTAGCAAGCTGAAAACTGTGATGGCTTCCCACCTAGCTTCCCTGCCTTCCATCTTTCCAACCCTGTACCTTTTGGCTAAATTCATCTTCTCTTGTCATGTCCCTCCCAAGTCACCAATTGCTGGTTGCATGTAATGTTGGGTTAGTCTTCCTTTCCTCATTTGCAATGCTCTTCACAGTTTGGACTAAACCTGCTTATATAACCTCGTCAAATTCTTTGTCAAGTGTCTACTATGTATAGACATCTCTCCCTCAATTCCACTCTCTATCCTACTTGAATTACCATCCTATAAATATTCCTTAAGGCAGCTAGCGTGGTACCATAGTATACAGAGTGCTGGGCAGAAAGTCAGAAAGACTCATCGTCCTGAGTTCAAATCTAGCCTCAGATACTCACTTAGCTGTGTGACCCTGGGCGAGTCACTTCACCCTGTTTGCCGCAGTTTCTTCATCTGTAAAATTAACTGGAGAAGGAAATGGCAGACTACTCCAGTGTCTTTGCCACGAAAACCCCAGATGGGGTCCTGAAGAGTCAGTCACTAATGAAAAATGGACAAATTAACAGCAAACATTCCATGCTCATTCTGTTCTTCACCTCCCTCAGAAAGCTTTCCCTTTGACCTATTGCCATCTTTTTCATCTGTCATTCAGATCCCACTCCTTTTTTTTTTTTTAACTCCTTCTTCACGAATCTGGCCCTCATTAATTCCCCTTTCCTTTCCTCTAATCATTGGTAGTCCTTAAAGTTCCTCATCTGCAAAATGAGCTGGAGAAGGAAATTGCAGGCCACCCCAGTATCTTTGCCAAGAAAATCCCAAACGGGCTCACAAAGACTGAAACAACTCAGCAACAACAGACCTTCAGTAAAATAGACAATGAGGTAACAAGGACCTCATTTCCAGTCCTGTACTTTAAAGAACCAATGACTGGCTTCGGGGACTTCATTTTATATTCTGCTCTGCTGCTGTATGCTTAGCCAGTTGGAGTTATTCATCAGAAAGTGGGATTAGCATCCAGATTACGCCACCAGATTTTGCTTTTCCATAGTGCTATGTTTGCTAGCCTTTGTGAGAAACTCAGAGTTAATACCACAAAGGGCCTTAAACGACACCGAATATCTCTTTCTCTTTTAACTTAACTTTCCTCATGACTTGGATTATTCGTAACGTTACTTCTCCAGTTTACACCTGACCTTCCAAAGCAGATTCAAAAAACACCCAGAGACTAAACATGAAATGGTGATTCATATTTAGTCACCACGTGATTGGGTTATTTTCATTTATTTGAAATTAAACAAAAAATTTAAATGGCTCCCCTGATAAAGATCTCTGTAGATTTTTAACTGGTGGCAGATGGCTGTGATTAGAATTCCTACGCAAGTAAGGCATTCTTGACATATACCTCGTCTCCCAATTAAACTTTATGCTGTTCCAAGCATAAATAACGCTTAACCAATAAACCCAAATATCAGCCTGGTCTGGCTTAGCTCAGCAGTCTTTTGATTCCTTCCAGTCTGTTTGATGTTGAGGCTTATTGAAATTTATCTACTGAGCTGTTCATAGTTATAGGCTGGGAGTCCTGCCTACGTTATGTAAGATGCCGTTAGTGACAGTGAGTGTAGATAGTCTGCTCAGTAATGCTGATGGTGGGTAGGTGGAAACTTTTTAGAACTTGCTCAGACTTTGATTTTTTTGTATTCTCAGTGATTTTCCTGTTTTCATGATAATTAGGAATTTCTCAAAAGGTATTCAAGTTTGACTTGTTCTGGTCACCTAAAGTAGGAATCCTCTGCAAACTGAAAAACAAATGGAAATTATCCAGGTATTCCTAAATGGGATAAAAACAGAGAAGGACTGTATTTGCAGTCCGTCATTGAGTGTTCATTGCCCACTTACTTATCATCCGTTTGAATTGACCATTATGCTACAGTTTTAGATATGCATTTTATTAAAGCATCAAGAGTTTTGCCAAACATCTTTCTGGTGTTTTATTTCCCAAGATGTAGGGGTGAAATTGTTCTTTCTTTTGCTTACTCCAAGGCACATGAGAAGACCGTTAGCCCAACAATGAGACTGCATGTGATTTAAACATATTGTCTAAATCTCTGACTGAGCATTGGAAAGGGTAGACCCTGGGGAAGGAAAGGAGGGTGGATATTTTCATTGACACACCCTATGGCCAAACCTCCAGAAATTCTTTTGAATTGAGTCAAAGTCTGGATTCACCCAAAGAGTTGAAACTTGGTCTCAGCCCAGATCTGAATGTGATATTTTTCTCCTGGGGATTTTTTAATCACTTTTTTTTTTTTTGAAGATAGAAGAATCTATGTTTTTAAAAAAAGATAATCAATGTGTGTTTTGTCAGAGAAATGAGTTTTCTCACTGCATCCATTTTTATATGTCTTTTGATATTTGGGTTAATTTTGCTGAACTGTTTTTTTCTTCCTTTTTTTTTCTTTGTTGCATGCTCTCTGAGAAAGAGAGAAGGAAGGAATCTGTTGGGAAATATAGGAGATATAAAAACAAAAATATCAATAAAATGTATTTTTTAAAAAGAAATGAATGTAGGGTAGAGAATGAGATTGAGGAGTGGTGGTCAGGGATGTATGGTGATGAGGAGGAAAGCATGGAAGAGAAGGTTCCTTCTCTCTGTGTTTACATGTCACGGCCATGTCACTAAAAGGATCCAAAAGCAGGAGAGGATCTAACACCTGACAGCCTTCTCCTGTGATTCAGCTTTGCTTATTCCTCTGTATGGATCTTGGTTAAGATATGTTTATGAAATTGTGACCATTTCAGCCTTAGCCCTTTAGACCAATGTTGAAAGGAACCAACTTGAGGAGAGAACAGTAAGGTATCATAAATAGAATAGGGGACCTGAGCTCAGTAGACCCCACAGGTCTAGCCTTCCTAGGCACTTAGCTTCCTTATCATAGCTCCAGCTTCCTCCTCTTCTTTTTCCTTAAAGACACCTTGTAGGGCAGTAGATAGAGTGCTGGACCAGGAGTCAGGAAGACCAGAGTTCAGATCCTGCCTCAGACACATACAGACTCTAATATCTGTTTGCCTTAGTTTCCTCAACTATAAAATGGGGCTAATATTAGTACCTACCTTGAAGAGTTGTTGTGATGATCAAATGAGATGATATTTGTAAAAAAGCACTCGGCACAGTGTTTGACACAGCGTAGGCACCATATAAGTGCTCATTATCTTCCTTCTTTCCCCTTCCTCTATAAAATAGGACTAATAATACCTGGAGCACCCAACCTAATGACCTACCTAATTACACTGTTGTGAGCCTCAAATAAGAATGTCATTTTTTTTAAGTAGTTAAGTAATCTACTTGAAAATGGGTGATACGTAGAAGGACGGACATCCCTCCCACATGCATCCCCCTTCTTTCTATCTCTCTATTCAGTCTAGTGAGGCATGTTGTAGAATCCTCTTGAGCTCCGCGGGGGGGATCAAAGCTGTCTGAAGTTGTTAACTTTTTGAGTGTTGGGTCATGAAGTGTAACTGGAGAAACAGTGAAGGGAATTGTTCCACCGCATTGAATAAGTCCAATGGATTTTCATCTTCTTGGTAAAATATTATTAAGAAATTGCTTTGGAGATTTACACTCTGGGTAGGATTAGCTAAACTGCTTTTCCACTTGGTTCCATAGTTCTTTAATTAGAAGCCAAAATGGGGGTGGGGGGTAGTCTACCACGACTTCGTGTAGGGAAGAGAAGGTTTTTGAAACAGCAAAATCCAGGCTGGATCCACGGTAAGGAAGTGTAAGTTAAAATAAGACAAGGTTATAAGGTACTATAGTAGAGATGGCTCCATTCGGTTTGCCTTTTATCTTCTAGTTTGGGCGTTTTAGCCAGCACCAATCCTGTTGCCCCCTTTTTTATATTCTTGCCATGACAAGAGTTGCATATTCCTGCCAAAATGTATCTTATTGGCTAGAAATGCACCAGAATCCCCAGTGCCAAGTAGAGTTCTGTCAAAACTGGTTAGAAAACATGGTGGATGTTGAGTCTGCTGAAGGGGGCATATTTTAAGGCAGAGTGTTTATTTTCTGAGATCCTGGTTCTCTTGAAAGACCCCAGTTGGTTGTATGTAAGAATCGCTATAGAGGTAGGAGTAAGGTGGCGAGGCACTACAAGGACCAACAAGCAAGGGTGGATGTGCTGGGGATTTTTGTTCAGCTTTTGTATTTGATTTTCAGCTCATATGATGACAAACTTAGCTAGAAGTGAGACATGTTGATAACAAATAGCTCTTTTAATTCTGCTGGCACTGAACAGAATTATGTTTATATGGAAAAATATGCAGGCCTGGGGATATCAAACACACCCAGAGAGAAACAAATACACACATAAACACATATCCTACTTCATAAGCACTTATTAGACTAGGAAATGCTAACGTTGCATGATCTGAATGTTAATTGCATGAAATGATTGACCCAGAAGGAGAAGCCATTTTTTCTCTCATCTTCCTCTCTTTTAGTAGTTTTATAAACAAGTAAGAGTATGGATGGAATAAATTCAGAGTTTTAAACTTTTGGGGGGGCGAGTAGAATGGTTTTTTTCCCCTATAGTCACTAGAAGTTGCTCTTAGAGCTTAGAGAAACAGAGGCTGACATTTTGGTTACTTTACCCCTGGCTCCAGGGGAGCTGACTGTATTAGCTTTCAAGGATAAAAACTGTTACATGCAAAAGTGAATTTTAGTACTCCCTCAAGACGCTGTGACCGCATAGCTGACCTTTCTTTTTTCCTTTGGAAAAAAAAAGGGGGGGGGGGTTAGACTTTTTTATTAGAAAAAGTAATCAACTGCAATGTGATTTTTGTTGCAAACGATCATAAATGGTAGAATTTAGCCTGTAATAAAAGTCCCTGAAATAATAACAGTAAAATGTGGACAGGTCTATTCTTATCTTCTTTTGGCATTTGAAGACTTATGACTCTAACTCATTTGAGGAGTATGCCTCTCCTTTGTGAGCCCTGGAAACAAACTTCCTGCACTTGGATTTGCTATAACTTAGTTACTAGAAGAAAATTCAAATGCATATTTAATTTTGTTTTAATAATTGAAGAAAAGGTTTTTTTTAAAAAAAAAAAAAAGGGAGAGAGAGGGGTTGGAAAGATCACTGTGCACCAGTGGAATTTATCTTTAGTAAATGTAACATTTGTTTTCTAAGGAATTATAACAACACACTTAAATTCCAGAACAGTAAGCAAAATAGCTTAAGTTCACTGACTTGAAAAAACATTCTTTTATACTGCATAGTTCTAAAATAAATACTTAAAAGAAACAGCGAGCGAGCCATTCTATCTTGGTTTTCATTTTCCTTCAGATAGAACTGCTAGGACAAACATTCTTGCTAGTTAACGTTGCCTGTGTTTTTATGAAGTTAATAAGCGAACTGTCAATCACGCCCTATATAAATACGGGGCTTGAATGCTTTCTGCTTTAGAGTCCCTTTTATTTACAAGAGCTGCCAGCCAAGATTTCCAGAGGACTCGATGGCTGTTTGCTTTGATCCGTTCTGCTCACCAGTCTTTTTATACCTGTTGGTTGACTATTTATGATACCTTTGTGTAATCAGGTATGGGAAGAGCAGATGTGCAGAATAAACATGTCTTAAGGAAACCAAGGCTCAAGAGAAATCGTGTAATTATTCACCCAACAGCTTAAAGAATGACTATTTTCTTTAAAACAACCTCGTTGCTGTTATGACAAGAGGAACAGATGTGGTGTTCGCTGCCAGAGAAGCCCAGCTCCGGCTCTGAGTGAATGGAGGTGGTGTCTACATCTCCTTGTCCCGAAAACTCTTACTTTCCTTTAAATTTGTAAATTGCTGAGACGTCACAGCTATTCTTGGTTAACTATTGCCTTTGACCCTATTTATCATTTACCCCCTTCCCAGAAAATGTTTGCCATATGTTCCTACCCAAATAATCCACTCTCTGTGTGGAAACAGTTATCTTTACATTTCGAATTGGAAATGTCTTTTAGTGTTTGAGGCAGAATTTAAGAAAGTTGTGTGTGTGTGTGCGCGTGTGCGTGTGCGTGTGCGTGTGCATGTGTGTGCATGTGTGTGCATGTGTGCATGTGTATGTGGGGGGGGGGACTGAAAAAAATCATCAAATGTTAGCAACTTAAAGGAATAGAAGACCAAAAAATGATAACCTTACAAAGTCCTTTTAGTTAAAAAAAAAAAAGACTAATGTAAAATTCATTTTCTTTTATCCTTTGATTTAAATAGCCTCCTATTAATTTCCCCAAATTTTATTTACATAGGACTTTTCTGTAGGAATGTTGAATGTTTGAACACATCAGGAAAGTTGTCTTGCTTTCTTCATGTTTGGAATTTTAAAGGCTTTTATTCCTCTTGTAATAATGAGTCATGTTATCACCACTCTGACAACATTGCTGGTAGAGCTGTGATTGATGTCTTGTGGGTGTTTCTGAAGGCCCAGGACCCTGGGGACGTTTAGGCACATTAAAGATTGTCCAAAGTTGTTGATAGACTGAACTCTGTGTATCATCCTCTGGGAAATGATCTGTGTGATCTGGGGTGCTGGTCCTGGCCACTTTTTAATCTGGCATACATTACCTGCCTTGCAATGCTGGTGCAACACTGACCTTTTCCAAGGAGATTCTGTTCAGCTGGGGTTCTGAGGTCCAAAATATCATCCCTTTCATAATCTAGCATGTTTAACTGGAATTATTCAGTAGTTGTTGCTGCTGTTTATAGTTTCCAAATGCTGGCACACGTATTATAACCAGAAAGTAGCAAACGCAGCCAAAACACATTTTTGTCTCAACCACTGGTAAAGCCGCATGCCTCGTCTGGTTTGCAAGAGTAAATTGTTTGGTAAACTTTTAGGTAGGTTAAATCTTGGCTTTAAACCTCTCAAGGGCTGCTTCTCCTTTTAACTTTGAGAAGGGAGAGGCTGCTGAAGACACTCCAGTAGTACTCTGGAGCCCCTGAAAACAAGGCTTAGTAACTTTTTCCATGATGCTCTGGTAGGCGTCGCATCAGTGGGACACAAAACTGCAAAAGTAGCACTTCAGCATTTCAGGCCCTTTGATCGTAGAAGCTTTATTGAGACTAGAGCAGGGTAGTCAACCAGAAAACATTCAAAGGGAGGACAAACCGACTGCCCAGAAAGTAGGAGGGAGCCACACACTGTGACTAGTGTCTGCAGCTACAGCAGAAAACAGGAATGAAATGAGGCCTTCGAATGATGTGAGGCAGTTAATCAGGAAAAAAAAATTAGAAGTTGGGTAGTGACTGTTCAATTATCAAATTAGTAGAGAGAAATAAGATACACTCCCTCCCTTCTTACTTAATATTTTCATCCTCAGTCCAATGAAGGCTTAAAAAGCATAATTTAATTTTCTGAACAAAGATCCTATTAACCCAAACTATGTAGATTTGATGACTAACAGCTCTCTTTGCTAGGGACATAAGGAAATACATAATGGTTAAGTGTAAAATAAAGACTCCAGTCAGGTTGCATGGAGAAGAAGGAGGGAAGCAAGTGGGGGGGTAGGCGCTTTTTGAGACCAGTGTCAGGCCTTCAATAATCATTCTTTCAGTGATGCTTAAAATGGGCTTTTCAATCATCCAGCCTCTTTCACCAGGTAGATATGGTTCACTGGACATTCTACAGCTTAGCTTCAATGATGGGATTTTATTTGTGATATTTGAATATGAAAATATGCCTTTGGCAGGCAGACAGGAAGCAAATTCAGTCTTTTAGTCTTTTATGAGACCAGTATTGTCCTGTAGGAAAGGGTTTAGGACAGAACTTCTTTGGAATTACTCAGAGGCTACTTTCATAGCATTAATCCATATCCCAATAACATTCAGTGCTTTCCTGAGTGACCACAGGACAAAGTCCAGGTTTCTTATCTTGACGTTAATTTTGTTCCAACGTCTAGCCCAAAGGCAGCATGACATGGCAGACTGAGCTTAGTGTGAGAGGGTTCATGGTTCAATCTTGCTTCTACCACGTACTGTGTTTATGATGGTAGGTAGGCAAGTCACTTAACTTTTTTCAGATTCAATTTTTGCTCAGTTGTGTCTAACCCTTCATGATCCCATTTGGGGTTTTCTTGGCAAAGATGTTAGAGTGGTTTGCCATTTCTTACTCTAATTCATTTTATAGATGAGGAAACTGAGGCAAACAGGGTTAAGTGACTTGACCAGGGTCACACATCTAGTAAGTGTCTGAGATCAGATTTAAACTTAGGAATGAGTCTTCCTGACTCCAGGCCTCTATCCACTGTGACACCTAGTTGCCCTCAGTTTCCCAGTCTGTAAAATAGTACTAACAATACCTATATCCTCATCCCCTCCAGGTTGTGAGGAAAATGCTTTGCAATACCATATGGTAATACCTAAAAGTCACTATTCTGCCATTAACTCATTGTGTTTGACTTTGGTCAAATCACTTTATGTCTTTGATTCTGTTTCTGCATCTGTCACATGGGGCTTAATGATTCTTTCTCTTTCTATCACATGTGGTTGTTACATTTTATTTTGGGGGGAAGTGTTTTGTGAGCTCTGAGGTCCTTTTAGGCTCTTGTTAGGTGTGAGCTCTTATACTCTACCAAATACCCTTCCACCAAAGCCCTACTCTGATCTCTCATTGGGAGATGGAAGGGACCCTATGTCCTTGAAGCAGTATCCCTTCGCTCCAGCTAGACTGGTCTACTCAGTGTCTCCATTGGGTATTGTCTCTTCCCTCATCTGGAATGCTCTCCCCCACCTTTCTGCTTATCTGAATCCTGCGTGTCTTTTAAATCACATCTCACATCCTACCTCTTCTGTGAAGCCTTCCCTGATTAACTGCTTGCATTATTCTCTTCTTCTTCTGGCCTTTTGGAATACTTACGGTCTTGTCTTTACCTCATCCTACACTATAGATAGTATTCCTTGAATCCCTCACTAGATTGCAGCCTCTTAAGGCGTGTCTTATACGTCTTTCTATCACTTCCTATGTTCATAAGTGTTCACCGATTGTCAGGAGATTTTGGAGATTTTGTGTATTTATAATATAACTAATAATAGATAAGCCTTCATCTAGTGCTTTAAGATTTATTGGCAAAGTGCTTTCCATATGTTGTCTCATTTGATGTGGTATGGATTTGGGGACTTGCTGCATTGCTTGATACCTTTGGACAAGGTGTTTATAGGAGGCTTTCTTGAGAGTTAAAATATTGGGCATCAAATCTGTTTTACAAGTTTTAGAAGGAAAAATCCAATTCAAGAAACATGTATTTTTTTTTTAATTTTATTTTAGACTCAAGGACCAGGATACAATTACAAAATAGAGAAAAGAAACAAAAACATTTTTAAAAAAGAAAGAAAAGAAATATGCATTAAAGGCCTGTTCCTTCCTCCTTTCATCTCTTAGAAACCCCGGTTTCCCTCAAGGCTAAACTCAGCCTCCACATTCTGTTTTAAGCCCTTCCTGGCCTCTGTGGCCCCTGGTACCTTCTCCCCAAATGACTGCTTTCTGTTTTATGTGTTAAGGCTCTACTGACCATGCTCATGTGATCTTACTGGATAGAATGTAAGCTTCCTACCGACAGAGACTTGTTCACTTCCTACGATGGATCCCCAAGTCCGGCAGAGTGCCTGGCACATAGTAGGGGCTTGTTGGTTGATTGCAGAGACCACTGGACTCTGAGGGAGATGAAAAGTTTAGGTAATTAATGGACCCTGCCCTAATGAAACATAGAGTCTAATGGGGTTGGGTGGATGGGTAGATGAGACACATAAACGTAAGTATGACATATAAAAGGATGGGCCAATTTTATACTGATCAAGTCAAGTAAACAAGGATTTATCAAACACCTGCAATATGCCAGACATTGCCAAGTGCTAGGTCCTTCCATACGCTCCTTATCATTATAAATATGTCTCCTACGCTGTCATGCTGTATCGGTACCTTAAATCTCATTTCAATTTCCTTTGCTACTTTTCTCTTTTTATGATAAGAAGAAAGTTTAATTCATAGGCCCTTCTTATACCAAAGGCAGCTGGATATTCATTATTATTTTATTTTTACTCCCTCAACTTTAATTCAGTTCAGCAAGTGATAACTTAAAGGATTATGATAATCCAACGTGCTTCCTATGCATTGTAGTTATTGGCTGTTCACTATCCTAGGTGGAGCCTGGAGCCGAGGAAGAAAATGGTTCCCATTTAATTTGGGGTTTGAATAAGGTCTGACTATGCCGGGTTAAGACTTTGGAGACTCAGGTGCTTAATGTATTTGATATGAAAATGGGTAAATAGCAAGTGACTTCTTTTGGAAACAGTAAAACCCAGGCCTAAAATAGTGAAGGCTTTACAAACATGGCAGTGTTCTGGCTCTTAAACCCCAAGGTGGATTCTGGGAAAGCGTTTTTAATAAATGCCCCCTTATAGGGCAGCACTCACAGTAAGTTAATCTTTTACATTTATTTAGCATTTAAAAAACCTTTGTAAAGTAAACTTGGCGTCTGTTTTCTGATTTGAAACTGAGGCACAGTGAAAGTTTTCTGAAAAATCACGCCAGTCAGTCAGCAAACATTTATGAAGCACTTACTATGTCCTGAGCACTGGGAATACAAATAGAAGCCTAAAGAAAGACAGTCTTTACCCTCAACAAGCTTACATTCTGCTGTAAGGAAAGAGCAGGGGAAAGGTGGCCAGCACTGGGACGTTGTAGGGAAAGTCTTGTGGGGAGGAGTTAGCCCTGCACTTTGGAGGGGTATGAAGACATCTTTGACCCCGGGGGAGGTTATGAGAGCAATCGGCCAATCAGAAAGTGAAGCCACAGAGATGTCACTGAGGAACTGGGTGATTGAATGGTGATGAGGGGACTCCAGGCATCTGTTTTCTTTCTTATTTTCTCCACATTTTCAGAGAAGGAAGAGAGGCTCTTACTATCCCTTTGAGTCTTGTAGTTCAAAGCTAAATCCAGGGTACATTCCATCACTTGAATAAAGCAGTGTTGTTCTTTCCATGGTGCTTGGTTTGCCTTAAACTCATCCTTGTTGTGAAACATCTTTCAGTGCCAAACCAGGAGCGTGGGTGACCCTGTTAGTAATGGGTGTGGGTATATGCCAAAGTGACCTCTTTTTTTACTCTTTTCATTCATAACTTTTATCCTCATTTCTCTTCCCTCTAAACTACCTCTTTCTTATATGTGTATGTGTGTGTGTGTATCTGCTTCTTTTTGCCCCAAGTTTTTCCTTCTTTCACGTCCTTATAGGGCTTCATCCTGAAAAATAACACAACTCAAGAAAACAAGTTCAGGGGGCCCCTCCTCAAGCTCAAGGTGTGCAGACGGTATGTGCAGGAGAGAATGGGATGGGATTTTATAATAGGAAAATCCCTGGTTGAAAAAAAAGAAGAAAGTGAGAAATGAGTTTTAAGCGTGCAAGATTCAGCTTCATGTTAAAGGTGGGGGGGGCAGTGAAGTTGTAACAGTTTGAACTGGACAAGTGGAAAAATATGTTTCAAAATATCTTTAGGCTATTCCCAGTAAATGGTTTTATAAACAACATTTTTGGTGTGTAGTCATAAATTCCTCTGACCTATGAACACCAATTTAATGGAATTAATTAACATGAAGGTGAAGTGCCAAAATTTGCATCTGAAAACCATCAGTAACTGTTCATTCAATTAGTCATTTTTATTTAGTCTTTATATCAGTCATCTTTTGTAGATTCTGTATTTTCTGGCAAATTTGAAGAGTTCTTTGGGAACTGTTACAACAACTCTGAATGATTTCAATGCAGACCTAACCTTTAGCCAACAGATTGCAGTATAAATAACGATGCAGAACACTGTTTCCTCTTCCAAGAACAAAATGCACTTATTGTTGAAGTGTGCACACATATTTGTGTGTTTGTATGTTCAGTGTCTATTTATACTCCACAAAGGGACACACCAAGCAATAAAAGAAAACATTGTTTTTAAAACTTTCTCACAAGAGCCAAACACTGAAACAATAGCGTATACTCTTCCTTGATCTTCACAAGCATACTACCCTCCTCCCTTTGTATAAATAGATTTTATTTTAGACAGCTGTGACCGTCCTTTTTCTTTGCTAGCACTTTTCTAGCTCTCTCCCAGAGACTTGGTTAAGGTGTTGGATTCTGTCTGTCTTTTCAGTCTTGCCTTGAAGCCATTTATGTAATCATAGGGATTTTAGAGAAGGAAGGGATTTTAGTGATAAACCTAGTTCAGCGCCCTCATTTTATAGATGAGGAAATGGAGATCTTGAAAAGTGATGTGATTTCTCTAAGGTCACACAGAGAATTAGGTGTAGAGCAGAAATTTGAACCCATGACTTCTGATCTCCAATCTATTGCTCTTTTTGGTTGCTTTAAAAAAAAAAAAGTTTTTTGGTTGCTTTTTCTCCCCATTTATCTAGTGGAGTAGAAGGGAAGTCCTGAGAACGACTAGCTGTAGGGATAGTGTCAGTTGAAGGGTTAGTTTAACTGGGGTTGAGCAGATAGGTGCTGGGATGGAGAGTGGCTGACCTGGAACCAGAGAAATTTGAGTTCAGATTGGGCCTCAGACCTTGGGGAAAGCACTTAAAAGAAAAAAAAAAGCTCCATTTGCTTCAGTTTCCTCAACTGTAAAATGAAGTTAATAATAGCACCTACTTTTCAGGTTGTTCTGAGGATCAAATGAGGTAATATTTGTAAAGTGCTTAGCATAGTGCATGGCACATAGGCTCTTAATAAATCAGCCCGCCCTCTCTCCCTCTCCCTTCCTTCTTCTCTTCTTCCTTCCTCCTTTCCTTCTTTCTTCCCTTCCTCCCTCCCTCTCTTTTTTCCTTCCTTCCTTCCTTCCTTCCTTCCTTCCTTCCTTCCTTCCTTCCTTCCTTCCTTCCTTCCCGTAGGTGTCTTGAGGCAAGCTCGGGTTCCATAGATGATAATTTCCTGTGGACCCAAAGGGTAAAAGGTCACTTGGTCTTGATTTGTTATACCAATATAGCTTATGAAAACATGGCCTTGTGGTCATTCTGGACTTTGGGGGATTGCCGCAGGAGGTATTAGCAGAGTTGTAATAGGGATAACAGGCTTGTGGGGACCAAGCCCTCATTCCATTGTCACTTCTTGACCCTGTGATGTCAGCTCTCCCTTTTATTGGGCATCACTCAGCTTCGATTATTCACCACTAACAAGACCTAGTTTAGACTTTGCTGAGATGGGTTAGTTTTCTGTTACTAATGTGTTGTTGCCTTAATAATCCCCTGTATGAGAGAAATCTCAGATTTAGATATTTGGTGTAATTTGACTGAGAAGCCGTCTTTGTGGAATTAGAACAGAAATATACTTCTAAATCGGAATCTCCCTGTGCATATGGTACCAGCAGTACCTGCAGAACTGAAGAGTCTTGTGTAGTGAGGAGCCCAGACCCCACACATTGCCATTTCTCAAGACAGGTGATTCCTAGGAACCCTGGGGCAGGGAGCCATCTGACTTGGAGGCCTGATACTAGTGGATGAGGGAACTGGGTTCAGGCTCTGCTTCAGATAAATATAGTCACGTGCCCTGGGCGAGTCACTGAACCTTTCTTTGCTTCTATTTCCTTATCCATGAAATAGGCATAGTTAGACTCCATAGCCCCTCAGTTCCCTTCCAACTCTACATCTCTGATCCTGTGATTCCATACACATGAAAATCAAGTGCTAAGTCTTCCTAGACAACTTCCTCTTGAGTCCACATTGCCTATTTTAGCAAACTGTCTATCTCACTGCTGCCCATTGAAAGTCAATCCTTGACGCAAATTTCTGTGGGAATTGAAAATGGTTAAGAAGCTGGTAATTGAAATTGAGATTAGATTTAAATTTCTAGGCTATGGCTTAAAGGATAGGAATGGCAGGATACCAGTCAGGGGTGGAGTGCACATTATCGTGCTAATAAGAATATATTTTCCTAGAGTCCTGAATTCTCAGTGAGGAGGACTTTAACACAAGAAAGGAAAGGGAAAAAAAGCCTCAATCTCTCCAGAATCCTAGGTGGCATAGAGGGTATCTATTCAACATAGGAAGAAGAATAAAAGTTTGTAGACAGAAATTAAAAATGGAGCCAGTATTAAAACTCATGGCTTCAGGTAGCTATACTCAGATGTACAAAAATATGGATAATAAGCAAAATGAATTAAAGACTGTAACACATGGGATGAAATTTGACTTCAGAGATATTGCTAAAACATGGTGGAATGAAGCAAATGACCAGAATGTGGTCCTGGAAGAATACACCTTATTAAAAGAAAGTTTAATACCTTGTTAAAAGAAACAGTTTCTTTTTTAAGAGGGGAGGTGTTGTGGTGGAATAGTAGTATAGGAATCAGAGGGTAAGCATGGTGGAGGTAATGTAGGTGAATATCAGCAAAGACAGAAAAAAAATCAACATAGTCATCAGAAGAAAGTAAAAAGTAACAGGACAGAGAGGAAACAAATGATAAGTTGTGCAGCAGATCACACACTTGGCGCATAATAGATTAGTGATGGAGGATTTCAACTATTTAGACACCTGGTGGACCTTTCTCTCCCTGCCAAGAGCAGAGCAGCTAATTATTAGTTTAAAAAAAACATCTTACAGAAAAATTTCATCTTTCAGAGGGAAGATGAACCAAAAAGATGAAATTTTGTTCTGATTTCCGCTAACAGGAAGGAATTAGTTGCTGTAGTAGATAATTATGAGAGCCTTTGGGGGGAAATGACCACTATCTTTTAGAATTTGTGATAAAGAAAATCCAGGCATGGTCCAGTACAAGGGCAGCTAAGTGGTGCAGTGGATAGAGTGCTAGGCCTGGAGTCAGAAAGACTTATCTTCCTGAGTTCAAATGTGACCTCAGACACTTAGCAGTTGTGTGACCCTGGGCATGTCACTTAAATTTGTTTGCTTCGGTTTCTTCATCTGTAAAATGAGCTGGAGAAAGAATTGGCAAACTACTCCAGTATCTTTGCCAAGAAACCCCGAAATGGGGTCACAGAAAATCAAACATAACTGAAAAACTACTGAACAACAACAGTCCAACATACCTCTTAGATTTGGGGAGAGCAGATTTCAAAGAATTCAGAGAAAGCATAGGTAGGATCTCATGGCATAACATTCTAGAAGTCATCTCAGGAGTGATGGTAACCTCTCACCAATGGAATTCTGAAAATATAGAAAGAGATAATTTTAATGAAAGGGAAAAAAGCAAGCTAATTAAAAAGAATTTTAAAAGACAATTAGGGAAGATGGAAACGAGGACAAGTAATAGGAGATGTATACAAAAGTGTGGCTTGGTCTCATTAGAATAGTGTTGAGGCTGCTAAAGCCTTTGAAAGAGCTGAGGCTAGCAAGGAAAGCTTTGTTGTTGTTGTTTTTAGTTTTAATTTAATTTAATTTTTAATTTTTTAAATTATATTTAGGAAAAGAAGGAAGGGATTGAACTGTTATCCATGATGGATGATGGCATGATATATGACAATGTAAAGAAGACAGATCTTCTCAGCTCTTACTTTGCTTCTTTTTTCTGTCAAGACAAATGACGGAAGGACAAGAAAACAGAATATGGCTAATTGATAGGCATGATAAGTAAGAATACTTAGATGTCCTTGCTGAGTTCAAGGCACCTCCTTATGTGAATGAGCTACATCCACTGGTACCAAAAGAACTGACATATGTGAATACTTAACACTGTTAGAGATTTTTTTTTTGAAAGATCATAGAGAATCAGAGAATTATCACAGGATTGTGAAAGGGCACATGTCCTAGTTTAAAAAAAAAGGAAATAGAGTCTATGATCTGAAGGCTAGAGAGTTTGACTTTTAATTCCTGGCAAAAATCTAGGATACGTAGAGTAGTCTAGAAAGATTTATTAAAGACTAAGTTAATGTGGTACGGGGGGAAGTATCTTGGTTTTGGGGTTAGAGGAGCTTAGTCTCTTATTACCTGTGTGACCTGGGACAAGACTTTTACAGTCTCAGGGCCTGAGCCCTTATCTGTGAGATGAGAGGGTTGCACTAGATGTCTTCTAGGATTCCTAAATCTACGGTCCAAGGGTCCTGTGAATATGGAGATGTTTCTAGCAATCACAGAGATTCTACCTGGTTTAATCATGTCAGACAAACTTTATTTCCTTTTTCAACACTGGGTACAATCTTGAACTGCCATTAGAAGCCATCATGTACCAGAAGAAGAAAGTGATGGCCCCTTTCTATCACTCCCTAGCCAGACTACATATGGAATATTGACTTTTTGTTCTAATCACCACATTTTAGAAAATATATTGCTAACCTAGGGGGATGTTCAGAGAAGGGCTGTTGGAATGCTGAATGGCTGTATTGGACTTTCATGCTATATGAATGTCAGTTGAAGGAACAGTTGGAAGGGTTGGCAGAAAAAGAAAAATCTCAAGGGGAACATGACAGGGTCTAAAAGGCCATCATGTGAATGATGAATAGCCTTCTAGTTCTGCTCAGCCCCCAAGGCAGATCTTGGAGGAGTGAGTGAAAGTGATTAAGAGGCAGATTTGGACAGGGTATTAAATAAAAACTTTCTAATAATTCAGTCAATCACTTATTAATTTAAGTTATTAATGTTAATTAATAAGTCAGACATTTATTAATGCCTCGTTTGCCAGGCACTACGGTAGGCACTGGGGAGACAAAGCATAGGCAAAAGAGTATCTTCCTTCAAGAAGTTTTAATGTAATGGCAGATATAACATGCGCATCCATAAGTGCATGTGTGCACGCACACAGAGGACATATGAAACAGACACAGGGTTACCTGGGCAGGGAGAGGGGAAGACTAGCAACTCAGGGAACCAGGATAGGCCTCGTCTAGAAGGCTGCACTTGAGTCTTTAAGAGATGGAAGTGGATGCTAGACAGCCACTGAGTACCATTTGTGAGGAACAGGAAAGAGGCCAGTATGTCTGGCCTGGAGAGTGTGTGGAAGGGAGTTACATGTAAAAAGGCAGGAAATTATATATAGATAGAGAGATAGGTAGACAGATCGATCTATATCTCTATATATGAGGTCCAGGATATAGAGAGCTTTAAATGACAGGCAAGGGAATTTATATTTGATCCATGGAGTTTGTGGACTAAGGTGACTGTGGGTAGGGAGTATACGTGACATGATCAGACCTGTGTAGTAGGAAAATCACTTTCTGGAAAATGAATTGGATTGTAGAGAGAGTTGAGTAAAGAAGACCATTAGAAGGCTATCATAACTAACCAGAAGTGTAATGAGATGTTTTGGGAGGTAGAAGTCATTGGGGATTTTCAAAGGCTAGAAGCCTACTTGTCAGGTATATTGTCAGAAGTGGAGGTGAGAAGTTCAAGTATGTTTTGGACTAGATGGCCTCTGAAGAACCCTGCCAACAATGTGTAGTTCTGGTATTCTTACCAATTTACTCTATTGTTTAGATTTTTTAGCAATGCCTTTCTTCAGAGTATACCTTCTAATAAGAGGATGCCACATAAAGATTTAAAACAAAAATATATTTTAAAAATGACTATCATAAACATTGTGCTCTGTGCACAATATGTTTTAAATGTGCCATTGTAATTTCACTTGGGATTGACTTAGGTTTACATGTGGCATTTAGACCACTGAAAATGAGTTTTAAAATATTGGGTAATGTAGCGGAAATAGTCTCCAGGATAAAATAATTAGGATGTTCTGAAGGCTTTGCCATTCAAAATACAACTGAGGGAATTGCTTCATTTTCAAAAATTAAAACCTTTCACAGACAGACCATGGATTTTTTCATGGTTTGTCCCTTCTGAACCCATGGAGATATTTTGCTTTTAAATATGATTATGGAATTGAGATGGACATTTGGTCCAACATTTGTGTGTTTTACACATTTTTTAAAAACTTCACTTGGATGTATTTACACACTTTAAATATTTACTAGGAAGTCTCTTTGCAAGGCTAGGTAAGACGTCTCACCAAACCACTCTCAATAACTCACTGTTGAGTAAGGTTAGGAAGCACTGTAGGTTAGTCTCTCAAGACTCTGGCAATTTCCCCACTCGACTCACAGTGAATATAATTGACAATCTTAGTTATAAAGGTCACAAAGTCAAAGGAATGACCATAGTGCGGTCAGTGTTTCTAGCAGCATAGGGAACAGCTTGTCAGAGCAGGTCAGATGGTGCAGTGAGTAGTGAGATCTTCTTGTTTCTATTTTCAGTTTCAACAAGAATGTCTTCCTCAGCTCAGAAATCTTCAGTGGCTCCCAATGTTCTACTGTGTAAAGTATTTAAGATCCTCCACAGTTTGGTACTGTCCTGCCTCTCTAGCCTTATCTTTTATTACTCCTTTCCATACATTTTATGCACTTGCTACACAGGGATGCACTGTCTCAAGTGAACATGCTTTATATGTCCCCACCACCACCTCTCTGCTTCTTCATTTCCTGGGACTACAATGATCTCCTTTCCCCTCTGCCTGCTGGATGTCATATAAGCTATCTGAAGCTTGACATGTCCACAACAGAGTTATTATCATGCTCTGTCCTCCAAACTTCTTCCAAAATGTCTTGTTTAAAAAGGGACAAACATACTAAGGGAAATGATGGGAAAAAATGTGAGGAGGAAGAGGATGTAGTAGTACTAGATGTGAAACTATCCTACAAAACAGTAATCATCAAAATTATTTGGTATTAGGTACAAAACAGAAAAAATGGTCAGTAGAACAGATTAAATGCACCAATCATTTAATAAGCCATAACTACCTACTATGTGTCAGGCCCTACACTAAAAGCTAGGGATAGAAAAAAAGGCAAAAGACAATCTCTGTTCTCAAGAAACTCATGTAGTAGTATGGTGTTTGATGAACACAAAAACCTCAGCTACTGGTGTAAGAACTTGTTATTTAGCAATAACATAAACTCCTGAGAAAATCTGGTAGAAATTAGGTTTAGACAAATATCTCAAGTATCTTAGACAATATTTGGTTTACCATATACCAAAATAAGCTCCAAATGGGTGACCTAGATACTAAAAAGCTGCATCATAAACAAATTAGAGGAGCAAGGATAGAGATATCTTCCACAACTATGAATAGGAGACAAGGTCATAAACAAACTGGGGATAGAGAAGATCACGGGTGATAAAATGGACAGTTTTAATTATATGAAGTTAATGTGAAGGAAGGTGACCAAGCAGTACCAGATTTCAAACTATTTTTACGAAGCAGTAATCATCCAAACAATCTGGTACTGCCTAAGAATGGTGCAATAGATTAGGTACACCGTACACAGTAGTAAATGACCTTAGTAATCTAATGTCTGATAAACCCAAAGATCCAAACTTTTGGGGCAAGAGCTCACTATTTGATTTCTGTGAAAATTGGAAAGCAGTTTGGCAAAAAATAGGCACACAATAATATCTCACACTGTATATACTAAGATAAAGTAAAAATGGGTACATAATTGAGACATAAAGGGTGATATCATAAATAAATTATGGGAAAATGGAAAATTTTGCCTGTCAGATCTATGGATAAGGGAAGAATTTATGACCAGTTGAGTCAGAAAAGATCACAGAAAGTCAAATGGATAAATTTGGTTACGTTAAATTAAAAAGTCTTTGCACAAACAAAAACAACATAGCCAAAATTAGAAGAAAATCAGGAAATTGGGGAAATTTTTTTTCACAGCAATTTTTTCTGATAAAGGCCTCATTTCTTAGATACATAGGGAAATGAGCCAAAGATATAAAAATAGGAACCATTCCCCCAGTTGATAAATGGTCAAAGGATATGAACAGGTAGTTTTCAGAAGAAGTTAAAGCTATCTGTAGTCATATGAAAAAATGCTCTAAATCCCCGTTGATTAAAGAAATGTTAATTCAAACAACATTCAGGTACCACCTCACACCTATCAAGGTGGTTAACATGGTAGAAAAGGAAAATGATAAAATCTTAAGGGAAATGTGGAAAAAAAATAGGGACACTAAATGGAATTGTAAACTGGTCCAACCATTCTGGAGAGCAGTTTGGAACTATGCCCAAAGGGCTATAAAACTATGCATACCCTCTGACCCAGCAATAACACTACTAGGTCTGTATCCCAAAGAGGTCAAAGAAAAAGGAAAAGGATCCATGTATACAAAAATGTTTATGGCAACTTTTTTTTGGTGGTAAAGAACTAGAGGCTCTGCTTCCAAGAGCCAAGATGGTAGAGTAAGAAGTAAGTCATTCTCACCCTCCCTTATTGACCTCTGAAAGCCCAAAAAATATTGCTGTAGGAAAAACCCTGAAATAGCTGAGCTATCAGAAAGATGGGGTACAGCAGTCTTCTAGTCCAAGAAGCTTAGGAGATTAATGGTAAAGGCCCCTCTCTCTATGTAGGAGGGGGAGCGGTACAGGACAGGAGGTGTCTCAGCAAGCCAGCAGCAAGTCCCACCTCAGAAAACCAGGGAGAGATCCTGAGCCCCAGGGTGGTGGAGCAGGCAAATGCCAAACTCAGCACCCCAAAGTGCCCCAGCACAAGCAAGAGACCCAGTAGACACCAGCTCAGAAAGCCACCACATGTGCCAGCCTCTCTAGTGGCCAAATCTCCCAATGCTTAAGCACAACTCGAAGCACACCTCCAGCAGGCATACCTCCAGGCTGGCAGACATCCTTCAGCAACCAAACATTTGAGTGCAAGGCCCAAGTGAACAGGTGTCTCCCAGGGGCCAGACTCCACTCCCCTACCTTGAGAACTCCAGTGTTGCTGACCCCTAGCTCAGCACCAGGTAAGCTGCCAGACCCCTACAGCCTCCAGCTGCTAGCACCTGAGGCCCCAACATACAAAACCAGTGACCAGGTCCCAGGCTCCTAGCACACAGAAAGTCCCCTGTGCTCCAGCAGGAGAACTCAACTCTAAAAATTAGGAAATAGGCAAATACTATGAGCAAAAAGCAGAAAGGGACAATGCTCATAGATTCTCTTTAGGGGGACAGGGGAGATCAAGGCACAAATTCAGAAGAGGACAACATTGTCAATATATCCACATCTAAAACCTCAAAGGGGAATATGAACTTGTCTCAAACCCAAAAGGCCTTCTTGGAAGAGCTCAAGCAGGATTTTAAAAGTCAAATAAGAGAGGTAGAAGAAAAATTGGGAAGAGAGATGAGAGGTATGCAAGAGAGAGTCAGTAGCTTAGAAAAGGAAGGACAAAAATTGACTGTAGAAACTAAGTCCTTAAAAAGTAGAATTGGTGAAATGGAAAAGGAGGTACGAAATCTAATAGAAGAAAACAATATTTAAAAAATGAGAATTGGGCGAGTGGAAGCTAATGACTCTTATGAGATATGAAGAATCAATTAACAGAAACAAAAGAATGAAAAAAATAGAAGATAACATAAAATACCTCATTGGTAAAACAACTGACCTGGAAAGTACATCCAGAAGAGACAATTTGAAAATTATTAATGAAAAAAGAACTTGGAAGCATCTTTTCGGAAATCATCAAGGAAAACTGCCCCAAAGTCCTAGAACCAGAAGGTAAAATAGTCATCAAAAGAATCCACCATACATCTCCTGAAAGAGATCCCAAATTGAAAACACTAAGGAATATTGTAGCCAAATTCCAGAATTACCAGGTCAAAGAGAAAATACTGCAAGCAGCAAGAAAGAAAAAAATTTAAATAACATGGAACCACAGTCAGGATCATGCAGAACCTTGCAGCTTCTACATTAAAAAATCAGAGCATATGGAATATGATATTCCATAAAGCAAAGAGCTAGGATTACAAGCAAGGATCAGACTGCTGAGTGAAATTGAACATAATATTTCAGGGGAGGAGATGGATGTTCATCAAAATAGGAAACTTCCAAACCTTCTTGATGAAAAGACCAGAGCTCAATAGAAAATTTGATCTTCAAATACAAGACTCAAGAGAAGCATAAGAAGGTAAACAGGAAAGGAAAACAGTCAACAACAACAACATGTTATTAATAAGGGCAAACTGTTTACATCCCTTCAGGGGAAGATGACAACTGTAACTCTTGGGAACTGTAGGTATTACACCCTTTAAAAGGTGTATACCTAGACAGAGGGCATGGGTATGTTAACTTTGATGTGATGATAAAAAATCTAATTAAGTGGTGAAAAGTGATTGTATTGGGAGAAGAGGAAAGGAGGAGATAGACAAGAGTAAATTACATCACATGAAAAGGCACAAAAACCTATTACAGTATAGAGGGAAAGAAGGGAGGGAGATGAGCATTATTTGAACCTTACTCTCATCAGATTTGGCTCAGAGAGGGAATAACATAATCCGTTAGCTATCAAATCTAACTTACCCTATAGGAAGTAGGAAGGGAAAGGAAAGAAAAGGAAGAGGTGACCAGAAGGGAGGGAAGAAGTAGTAAGTGTAAAGGGGAAGAAAAGGGAGGAGATTGATAGAATGGAAGACAGACTGAAGGAGGTGGTGGTTGAAAGCAGAGCCCTAGTAAGGAGGGAAAGGGAGAAAGGAAAGAGAAAAGCATAAACATAAAATTGGGTGGAGAGAAAGACACAGATAATAATCATAACTATGAATGTGAATGGGATGAACTCTCCCATAAAATGGAAGAGGATAACAGAGTGGATTAAGAACCATAATCCTGAAATATGTTGTTATAAGAAATACATTTGAAGCAGAGAGATACACAAAGAATAAAGGTTAAAGACTGGAGCAGAATATATTATGCTTCAACAAAAGTAAAAAAAAAAAACAGGGATAATAATCCTGATCTCAGACAAAGCCAAAGCCAAAATAGATCCAATTAAAAGAGATAAGGAAGGAAACTATATCCTGCTAAAAGGTGCCATAGACAATGAAGTAATGTCATTACTAAACCTATATGCACCAAGTGGTAAAGCATCCAATTCTTAGAGGAAAAGTTAAAGGAGTTACAGGCCAACCATTCTTGAGAGCAGTTTGGAACTATGTCCAAAGGGCTATAAAATTGTGCATACCCTTTGATCCAGCAATACCACTTCCAGGTCTGTATCCCAAAGAGATCATAAAAACAGGAAAAGGATCCACATGTATAAAAATATTTATAGCAGCTCCTTTTGTGGTGGCAAAGAATTGGAAATTAAGGGGGTGTCCATCAATTGGCAAATAGGTGAACAAATTGTGGTATACAAATGTAATAGAATACTGTTGTGCTATAAGGAATGACAAGCACTTCAGAAAAACCTGGAAAGATTTTTATGAACTGATGCTGAGTGAAATGAGCAGAACCAAGAGAACATTGTACACAATAATAGCCACATTGTGCAACGACTGACCTTGATAGACCTAGTTCCTCCCAGCAATGCAAAATTCTAAGACAACTTCAAGACTCACAATGGAAGATGCTGTCCACATCCAGAGAAAGAACTTTGGGGTCTGAATGCAAATGGAAGCACACTATTTGCTCTCCTTTTCTTTTGTTGTTTCGTTTCATTTTGTTTCTTCTTTCTTGTGGTTTCTCCCCTTAGTTCTACTTCTTCTTTACATCATGACTAATGTGAAAATATGTTTAATATGAATGTATAAGTAGAGCCTATATCAGATTGCACGTTGTCTTGGGGAGGGGTAGGAGAGAAGGGAGAAGAAAATCCAGAACTTAAATTCTTATGGAAGTGAATGTTGAAAACTAAAATTAAGTGAATTACATATATGTATATATATATATGTATATATATATATACATATATATACATATGAATTAGAAATTGATGACCAGCCATTTTGGAGGTATATGATTGTGGTGGAATACTCTTGTGCTATAATAAATGATGAAGAGGATGGTTTCAGAAAAACCTGGGAAGATTTATATGACCTGATGCAAAGTGAAGTGAGCAGAACCAGAATAACATTGTAAACAGTGACAGCAGTATTGTAAAGATGATCAAGTGTGGAAAACTTAGCTACTCTGATCAAGACAATGGTCCAAGACAGTTCTGTGGGACTCATGATGAAAAATGCTATCCCCCTCCAGAGAGAACTGATGAACTCTGAGTGCATATTGAAGCATAATTTTTTCACTTTATTTTTCTTGGTGTTGTGTGTGTATTTTCTTTTGCAACATCGCTAAAATAGAAATGTGTTTTGCATTATTTCAGACATATAATTGATATACTGTTTGCCCAAGAGTGAGAGAATTTGGGACTCAATTTTAAAAATTTAAAATTTTAAAATTTTAAAAAAGATAAATGATTGTATGAAGTTAAACTAGTTTCTTTCATAAACAAAACCAATGCAGTTAAAATAAGAAACTACTCACATAGCCACAGCCCTCCTTCTGACCCTCATCATCTCTGTCCACACTACTATAATAGCCTCCTAGTATGTTGCCCTGCTCTTATTCTCGTCTCTAATCCATCCTTCCCACAGCTGCCAAAATAATATAATAAATATAATAAAGCATAGGTATGATCATCTTCCCCACCTACTTATAAACTGTAATTGATTCCTGATTATTGCCTCTAGGTTAAAATTCATACTCTTTACTCAGTCATTTCAGGACTTATCTTTCCAGCCTGATTTCACAGAACTCCCTTTCATGAGCTCTGCATTCTATGCATCCTATCCAAATGGAACTGTTGGCTATTTGCTGAACTCTATACAGATCCCCCACCTTTGTTGCTTTGCATCTATGGTCCTTCCCTCTCTGCCTGGAATGCACTCCTGTCTCATCTCATCTCTGCCTCTCAAAAACCGTTTTTTCCTTCAAGGTTCAACTCGGGTGTTGCCTCCTCTGAGAAGCCTTCCCTGATCTCTTTCCTACCCTGCCCCCTCCAGTTGTCAGTCTGAACTTTCTTCTCAATTATTTTTTCAGTGTTTCCTTCACTTAACATTTGTGTACTTCTTGCAGCCTCCCAGTACACTTTAAGATCCTAAGGGAGTGTTTTGTTTTTGTCCTCGTGTTCCTAGCAAGTAGTGAAAATCCACCTATACATAGTAGGCACGTGATAAAATAACTGTCGAACTGAATTCATGGCCATCTTTGAAACTTAACTCAGTGCCATATCCATGAAGACTTGTCTGAGCCTCTCAGTTGGAAAAGTCTTCTTCATCTCCCTAATATATGTGTCATAGAATAATTTTATTGTAGCTTTCCATATTGGTGTCTTAGCCTCCTAACTAGCCTGTAAGATCCACAAACATGGACCATGTTTTACCTAAATTTTCTGCCTTTCCTAGGGCATAGCCCGGCACAGGTCTGTGCTTTGTGGGAAAGGAGAATTTCCAATGGCACTGTCTCTTGGGACTCACACTTGAATTGGAAAGTTGAAAATTCTTTATAACAGCGGTTCTCAACCTGTGGGTTATGTTCAGTTTGTAACAATGAAAATACATCCTGCGTATCAGATATTTACATTACGATTCATAACAGTAGCAAAATTACAGTTATGAAGTAGCAACGAAAATAATTTTATGGTTGGGGGTCACCACAACATGAGGAACTGTATTAAAGGGTCACGGCATTGGGAAGGTTGAGAACCACTGCTTTATAAAAACAGTTTAACTGTGTTTTCATCTTTAGTCTAATGTCCTTTAAATGTATTTGATGGAAAGCGTCCCTGGGCAAGCCCAAACGAGACCAGGTTGTTAGGATCTGATCCTACAGTTGCTTGTCTGAGTCTATTTGTGTTGTACATGTTATTGAGAGCAGCCTTCTTTTGTGTTTTTTTTTCCCTTTTTCTTTGCCTTTTAATCCTCCCCTAACACATTTTAGCACTCTTGTCTTTAACTGTATACTATTGAAACCTTAATGATCTTTTTTCTTTGTAGTAGAATCCAGATTTGGGAGGAGGGAGCAGTAGGATCATTGCCCCAGTTACTCTTTAAAAATTGTCTTAATGAGAACATAAGTTGATTTTAAAAAAAAAAAAAAGGTATAAAGTATCATATACTAGATGTACAGGATATACTCTTTGCCCTTAAGGAGTTTATGACCTACCCGGAGAGGCAGAACATGGAACAACGTACATGAGCAGCCAGTAAGTGGAAATTTACAATAATCTCTCCTTCATTGTTGAGGGAATAAAAATCAAAGGGAGACTAAGTCAATCCTTCAACATTTATTAAGTGCCTACTATATATTAGGCACTGTACTTGTGGGGGGGGGGGTGTAACAAAAAGAGGCAAAAGGCAGCCCCTTCCCTCAGGGAACTCACAATCTAATGGGGGAGACAAGATGCAATTATTTACAAAGTAAGCTATGTACAGAATAAAGAGGAAATCATTGATAGAGGGAAGACACTAGAATTGAGAGGGCCTGGGAAAGGCTTTATCTTGAGAGCTAAGTGACTGGCAACTCTGTATTCAAGTCAGTTCAACAAACAGACAATTTTTTCTGTACAAAAGCACTGAGCTAGGGGCTTGGCATATAAAAGTGACAAAATAACATCGTCTCTTCAAGGCTTTTATATTGTGGTGCTGAGGTTTGGAAGCAAGCAACTAGGACAAGGTTGAAAAATGGTTAGGTGGGAGGTTCCAAATTGAATGGTCCAACAGGATCATTGAAAGAAACATCCTTTCTAGGGGGAGGGATTAGACCAGGCTTCATAGAGGAAGGAGTACTTGAGATGGTCCTTAAAGAAGGGGAAGGATGCCAGTGGGCAGAATGGGGAATGATGGATTCTGTCCCAGGCAAGAGGGAGAGCACACAGAGGTAGGAGTGGACAGGTTGAAAAGGAGCAACAGTAGTATAGGCCAATTGGGCAGGATTGTGACTTTTCTGAAAGGGAGTGCTATGTGTGTAAGAAAGCAGTAGTATGCTCGCTTCGGAATACTTGAATAAGCCACCTTCTCATGAGAACACCAAACACAAGGCCCCTAATCTTGGAATGATTAATTAAATAAATTTCATCTGTATCTCTTCAGAAGCCAACAGGCTTCCTGCTGCCAAACCCAGGAGCTAGAGCTTGGAGTTTTGCATAATAACAACAATATGATTTGTGCTTATCCTGGATTATCTTTCTGGTTTATAGAAAAGCAAACAGGACTCTTGAAGTTGTCCAAAACGTTAAGCTCTTACCCCTGCTTATTTCCAAGTGCTTGCTTGTCCTTTCTCTTCATCTGGAGATCTGGTTGATGTTTTGAAAATTATTCCAGTCTCTCAGCACTTCTAGGCGAATTGTATAGTGTAAAGGAAGAAATCTCCAAGGTCTAACATGGCTGTGCACTGGGATAAAAACACTTTTAAATATTCTAATAACAGCAGGGAATCCCATTCTGCATCTGCAGTCTTGTTTCATTTCCTTTACCTGTGACTTTGAAAAAATATTTTTACATCATACTTGACACTATAGACATTTACAGACAGATTCTTTTGTTGATTGAAATGCACATCTGGCTATCTATTCAGTGCTGTCTGTCATAGCTGCCTGGTTCCCCTTGTTTTCAGGTAAAATTGGCCTCTGTATCTCTCTGCCTCAGACAAAAGTGTGTGAGCCTGGACTTGCCAAAGACCACTGACCCTAACAGCCCTTGTAAACCAGTGGGATCTCATCATGAGACCTTGTACTCTAAAGGATGTGTGCAATGAAGCAGTCCTGTACTGAGATGGTCCCTGGGTGGGGCATGTGAAATTTCTGTGAGAAAGGAAGAAGAGAGAAGTCACCTAGAGCTCTTGAGCTCCTTCAGTGTATCTTTTCATTGTGCTGGATCATTATACCACAGCATAATCTATAAATTGAACACACAGAGCTGAGGTGGCCACATGGTTTAGGATAATCAGCCACATGTGGGATCGCCTATGCTGGTTCTTGTGTGTGACTGCCATTAAGTGACTGAGCAGCTGCTGTTCTTCTCTGCTAATCAGTATAGCTAGCTACCCTGCTGCCCTTGTTTCTTAATATGAACAGCTTCAGCCAAAGAGAGGTAGCCCATTCCTGCCAGCCCCACTGGGTGCATGAGTGCATCCAGTAACATTGATACTACCTTACAAATTAGCATTGGCCAGAAGTTTATGGAGTCTCTCTGAGTATTGAAAAATCAGGCAGTAGAACATATACTTAACTTTACTTGGATTTTTTTTTTTTTAATGACAATTAGTGTATGTGAGGGAACGTTTACTATATTTACAGAGTGCTGGGCTCTTTCTGTTTTGGTTTGTGGGGAAAGGAGAAGTAAAAGAAAGGGAATATGAGTAGAAAGGTAAGATGACACTGGAAAATCTTGGTAAGGTCAATACCAAATTTTCAGACTGAATGGAATTTCTATGACCTACTGAAATTTGAAAAAACCTCTCAGAAGGCCATATGAGAAGATTTTTAATATTAACCTGTCTGAATGTGTGTTTCTTCACCTGTTCATCAAAAATTGATGGGTGGGTTGGCTTGGTTTGTGAAGTTAAAAGTAAGTTTAGAACTTTGAGATGAATTTTAACCCAACTAGTAAATAGGATGTGATTGAGAGTAATATTACAGACAGCCATTCTGACCAAGAGTGGCCTGAATTGCGACTCTTTTCTTTATCCATTAAATACCAACTAGTCCCAGGAATTCTTAAACACTCCAGGTCAAATGGACCCTGTTTGTCTCAGAGAGAGTTCCGTATTCATTGAACAAATGCTTCTCATTGTGATGTTTATTTTGTTAACTGGAAATTTCACCTTGACAGCTCAGTGGTACTGTGCTAAGATTGATGACTAAGAGTCAAGAGACCTGAGTTCTGTTCTCACATCTGTTAAGAGTTAGATGTTTGACCTTGGTAAAGTCACATAATCTCTCTAAACCTCATTGTGTTCTCTTTGTAAGATGAGAAGGTAGAACTAACTGATCTCTCAAGTCTCTTCCCATTCCAGTATTTTGTTACTCTAATTTGCTTGGAGGTTGGCACTGTGTGATCTTCCTAGCCCTTTTGCACACTGTGGGTACTCTGCTTTTTCTAGGTTTAAAATTTTTATGGTATGGCTGAGATTTCACAGGGAAGTTAAATGAGGGGAAACCTGATGTCAGAAAGATGAGGAACACCCCCTTCTTACCATCCCCTTTCCTCTACCTCTTGCTCTGGGGACACTAATCACATCAGTACCATCATTGCTTCTGGAAAGGACATGATTATTGCTACTTCTGCCTCCACTTACCAGACTGTGACTCCTCAGATCAAGAAGACTCCCTTCTCCAGCTCTCTCCTCCCTGGTGTTATTGACATAGAAGCTTGCTGAGGGCAGGGACAGTCTCAGTTTCATATTGATATTGCCAGTGCTAAGCCCAGTGTCAGGAATATGTTAAGAATTTATAAATGCTTCTACATGTTTTCATCCTTCTCCAGCAGCCTATGGAGCATCTGTGCCATGTTCCTCATAGTCTTGATCCATAAACCCCATAAACCTGCTCCTTCTTCTGACTTCCCTGTTTCTATTAGAACTTACCCAGTCCCTCAGGTCTGAGCCCTTACTAGGTTGAGGGTTTGTTTGGTTTTTAACTCTTTACCTTGTGGATCTAATCAGTGTCCCTGTCTTGTGGATTCTACCTCTTCAGCTTCTCTTGCATCCTTACCTCATTCCCAAGTCCTTCTGCTGCTGATAAATGAACAGGAGAAAATTATGAAACTTCTTGAACTGGACCCATTACAGATTTATGTTCCATTGTATCAACAAGATATTCACTCCAGCAAGGCATTCTTTTTTACACCTTCCTAATTATTTCACTCTCCTACTCACTATTTTTTCAAATCTTTTGATCCCATATCAAACTTCCATTGCCATTTGATCCCCCTCCCCACCTTCAATGGAGAATGTTAACTTAGCCTCACTCTTCACTGATGAAATTGAGGCTGTTCATCAAGGTTGTTCTTCCCCTTCCTCAACTCATATCATTCATATGAAGAGTCAGCCAAGGCTGACTCCTTAACAAGGCAGGCGCCTCTTCATGCACCCCACATCCCATGACAAATCATGTTGCCTAGCATGTTGCCCTCTCCATCATACTCACCGGTCTTCAGTCTTCCTTGCTACCTACAAACATGGGGTTCTTCATCCTCAAAAAAAACATTCTTTGATCCATCCAGCTAGTTACTATCCTCTCTCTCTCTCTTCCCTTTTGTGGCTGATCTCTTTGAAAAAGTCACCTATAACGGGTCTCCAACTTCTCCTTCTGTTCTCTTCTAAACTCTTCTGACTTCAATCAACTGAAACTGCTTACCTGAATTACCGGTGAGCTAATAATTGCCAAATCTAATGGCTTTTTATCTGGAGGGGATTTATGGATTCTTTCAATTGGTCGTTTGCTTTCTGTGTTTAGGAGTTCTGAGCAGTTTCCTTATGTTTCTTGCATTGTGGTGTTCAGGGTTTTGTTTGTTTGTTTTTGACTTGTCATATTCTCTTGGGAGATTTATCATCTTTAAGTTATCTCGAGATCGATATGTTCTGCTTGGATAGAGATCTTTTTCTTTTAGTGTTATTCATTTTTTGCTTCTTTGCATTCAGATTGTCCTTTACTTCTGTGTATTTTCATTCTCATTCAGTTATTCTCACTTTCATTTCTTTAGTGAGACTTGCTACCATGGATTCAAGTTTTTCTAGTCTACCAATTATTTCTGCTGTTTGGGCCATAAATTCTGTTGATCTGCCTGTCTTGTCTCTCCCCATTTCAGTCATCTTCCACTCATGTGCCAAAGTGATCTTCTTAAAAGACAAGTCTACACATGTCATTGGGACAGCTAGGTGGCATAGTGGATAGTGTACCGAGCCTGGAGTCAGGAAGAACTCTTCCTGAGTTCAGATCTGGCCTCAGACACTGAGTAGCTGTGTGACTGTGGGCTGGTCACTTAACCCTGTTTGCCTCAGTTTTCTCATCTGTAAAATGAGCTGGAGAAGGAGATGGCAAACCACTCCGGTACCTCTGCTAAGAAAACCCCAAATGGGGTCATGAAGAGTTGGACACGGCTGAATAACAACACAACAAATCTTTACCACTGTACCTCCCCTAAATTCCCTATTACCTCCAAGACTCACAAGCATTTATTAAGCACTTACTGTGTGCCAGGATCTATATAAAATCTCTCTTTGGCTTTTAAACCTCTTTGAAACCTGGCCCCTTCTTAGCTTTCCAGTGTTCTTATACTTAACTCATCTCCATGTACTGTATGTACCATAATATGACCCTGACTTACTTGTTTAGGACTAGGACCTTGTGCCTTTTCCCTGACTTTCTCATATTCCAGGAATGCTCTCATCTTGTCTCTGGCTCCTGCCTTCTTTCAAGTCTTAGCAAAATATCAGCTTCTATAAGAAACTTTTCCCAATTAAAAACAACCTCAATTTAATGCCTTGCCTAATGGGGATCATCCCTAACTTATCACTACACACATTTGTCTATCTGTCTGTCTGTCTATCTATTTATCTATCTATCTGTGTATCTATGTATATATCTTAATGTCCTCACTATATAGAGAGTATATAGGTAGGTGTGTACATGTATGCATGCACATATATATGTATATAAATATGTGTATGTGTTTGCATACATGTGTGTCTGTCTATACCTTTATAGATACTTATACCTACAAATCTGTACTTTTAATACCCTTATGATACAGATATAGAAATAGAGGTAGAATGTGCATGGTTGTTTTAATGTCCCTCCCTCCCCCCTCCCCCCCCCCCGTTAGAATGTGACTTCCTTGAAGTCAGAACTGTGTTTTTGTTTTTGCCTTTCTTTATATCACCCAAGTTTAGCACACTCTGGCATGTAGTCAGCGTGTAATAAATGCTTATTGACTTGAGCTGATTTCTTCTACCTATACCATCCATATGGTGATGGATTTCTAATAGCTCCTTCTACCTCCTCTCTCTCCTGCAATCTGTCTTCCATAGGTTTCCAAACAATTTCCCCCTCTTCCCCCAATAATATGGTACTGCCCTGTCTTTCTAACCTTAGCCTATATCATTCTCTCCAGCGAATTCCATGTTTTAGCCAAACTGGACTACTTTTTATCCTTTAAACATCTCCTGTGATCACATACCCCTAAGTTTTTTGTTTGTTTTGCTTTTTGGAGGGGGGAAGGCAGGGCAGTTGGGGTTAAGTGACTTGCCCAAGGTCACCTGGCTAGTAAGTGTTAAGTGTCTGAGGCAGGATTTGAACTCAGGTCCTCCTGTGCTCTATTTACTACGCCACCTGGCCGTCCCCCCCACCTCTAAGTTTTAAAAACACAGCAAAACAAAAACCCCAAATAAACAAACAAAAATATCAGAACTCTCATGTATTTGGCCTGTAATTCTGTATACTGTAGTTGCGTCTATGGATCTGTCGTCTTCTAGACCATAAAGTCAGTGAGTCCAGGGATGGTACTTTGTCTTTGTATTTTCCCCTGCTCTTGGTACAATTCTTTGTGCACATTTGTTACTTGATTATTTAATGAAGCATTCATTAAGAACCTACTATTATATGCTAGGGACAAAGGGACGAGCTAGTAAGTATTTTTTATAGTTTTTAAATTAAAAAAAATTCATTTATATCTTTTGTTTATGCTCTGTCATTATTTCTAGATATATTCCCCACCCCCAAAGAATCCTCCCTTGTAACAAAGGAAAACAGTCAAGCGAAAACAGCTGTTAAAAGGACTGACGTGGTATACAACGTTCCATACTCGTCGTCCTCTCTGCTGGAAGGAGGGCGCTGGCTTTGATCCACACTTTTCTAGGGCTAAGGTTGGTGATGATAATTAATCATCATATCTATGTGCCTTTTAGGGTTTTTTTTGTTTGTTTGCATTACGTATATAAGGCACTGCTCCTTTTTAATGTAGGCATTTTAGTGACTGAAAAGGGCCGGAAAAGAACACTTGTGTATAAATGTACTGAGAGGGCTTGTTTTAAAGCAGGACACTGGATAAGCACAGCACGGTTGTCTAATTGCCCCTTTGCACGTGACCCTTGAGGGAAGTCTGAGGAGCTATAAATCCTAGAACTGTTTAGGATCTAGAGGGAAGTTTGTGGTTGTTTGTATTATACCTGATAAAACAGTGGATTGGGGTTTTTATGATTCACAACTTTGAAATGGCTGATGAGGACTCATGAACAGTACTTGATTTGAGACTTTAGATTCCCAAGGGATGACCAGATGAAGATAGATATTGGAGATGAAGAGAAGAGGCAGAAAGGAGCTAGGGATAGAAGATACTGGATGATGTTTATGAAACTGACAAGAGCTAAATGTAGCTGATCAGCTGGCTTCCAAGCTAGTGGAAGTGGCTTTTGGTTTCGAGGACAGTGCTTTAGATGCAAGAAATTGGTTGGAAGAAAGCAGATTTCTGCCCTGAGCTGAGCAGATTGGGATTATTGCCCTTTACTGCCACCGATAGCCTGAGAGAGGGAAAACCTCAAGGATTTGTTTATGTTGCTCTTTACTGCCTTTTTTTTGGATTGAGAGGGAGACACAGAGAGCAAAAGACAGGCTTTGCATCTGTTTTTTTTTTGTGAGTTGTATCTTTTGTGAAGGAGACATGTTTTTACTGTAAACTTAGAGGAGAAAACAGAACCCACCATTTGATAAGAGCTGCCTAGGGAGAAGCTACAGGACCCAATTGTGAGCTACAGCTTTAAAGGGAGAAAGTCCTCAGAGGCCCTCACCAGATGTGAGGAGTTTTGCAGTTCTATCATTTAAAGCAATTGCTTGTCATAGAAATAGCTTAACATTTTCCTACTGGCCTGCCAAGGGTGGCTGTGAGTGAAAAGAACTCAATACTGCTTCAGCAGCCTGAGAGTAGCAGAGAAGTGGCATTGCCCTTAAAGAGATTTGTGAGAACCATTAGAAGGGGTTTTGCTCAGCACGTTCCCTAAAGATACTAGGGAAATAAAACCTGCCATTCCAGACTTAGGAGTTTCCCTACTCATGTGCTTCATTGCCAGATTTCGGTAAGTTTGTCAGTCAGTCAATAAACATTTATTAAGTGCCTACCATATGTCAAGCATTAAGCTAAGAAGTAGGTACAAAGATAAAAGACAGTTCCTGCTCTCCGGGAACTCAAAGGCTAATGGAGACAACATGCAGACAACTAGATATAAACAAGTTAGATGGAGGATAAATTTAAAATAATCAACAGAGGAAAAATATTTCCTTCTATGGATACTTAATGCTTTGGTGAGAAAGTGTGACTCCTATCTTCTTTTACTATATACCATTATATTTATTATTATTATTATTTTATTATAGTTTATTACTATTATATTTTTTATTCCTGCTTTTGCCTTCCAAAGTATAAAAGTCATATGCTTTTGCCTTATTTTTTAGTAAATGATTCATGTTTGAATCAGTGTTGCTGTAGTAACTGATTTTGTATAAATTGAAAGCATTATTCTACCAGTAGGGGCCCTGGGGCAAGTAGTGGAAGTGTACTCTACCTATACCAGTATTACCCCTTAGAACCCTTAGAATATAGCTGCATATTGCTCATCTAGTTCTGCTTATTTTTCTCTATATCACTTCATTGCAAGTTTTCCCATGTTTCTTTGAATTCCTAATTTTCTTTATTTTTTAAGTATCAAAAATGGTTGTATTACATTTATATGCCACATTGTCTTGATTCATTCCTTATGAATAAAGTCACAACAGTCACAATCTGTTGTTTATTTAAGATACTCTTTTGTTTCCAGTGTAAACAGAAGAAAGTTTCAGTTCTATTTGACTGTCAGGCACCCTTTCCCTCCTTCCCTCCCCGCCACATTTCATGTTTTGAAAAAAATTTTCCTATTCTTCTAAAAAGCGTTATTACTAGCTCCATTTCCAAAATATTGTGAAAAGGAAATAAAGGATCTGTGTGCCCAAAAATATTCTTAGTTGCACTAATTATAATAGAAAGTATTGGAAAGAATTTACGTGTCTAGAGGTTGCAAAATAGCTGAATTGTATATGAATATAGACCTGTGATTTCTGGTATAGTAAACACTTAACCAGGAAATTTCTTCTACAATGTAGTTCAGCAGATCTTCTGAAACATATAGTCTTAGAGAGTCGCATTCTGGTGCTGAGAGAGAGCATGGTATTACACAAGGTAACATAGGTCCATGAATTTATTTTTAAAGAATGCTAGGTGGCGCAGTGAATAGATCACTGGTCCTGGACTCAGGAAAACTTGAGTTCAAATTCGACCTCAGACACTTAACACACTTACTAGCTGTGTGACCTTGAGCAAGTCACTTAATCTCAATTGGTCTGCCTGCCCCCCTCCAAAAAAAAATTTTTGGTAACTTTCAGAATAATTGCTTTCCTTTGTAGCTCCATGTATTTTATTTTATGCATTTAAAAACATTTTGAGAAGAGATCCATAGGATTTACCAGATTATTGCTGAAGTGGTCCATGACACAAGAAAGGTTAAGAACTCTTGGTGTAGTAGGTAGTGATCCAGTCTTAGAGCCAGGGCAAGTTCTACCCCCAGACAAATGTGTGAGCTTGCGGACTTCGGCAAGGCGTAGCATATTTATACAATGTAATGTAATTTTGCTGCAAAAATGAAGCATCAAAAAAAAAAAAAAAAGAAACATAAGAGATAATAATAGAAAGACAGGGAATATAGAAAGAGCATGATAACCCTGAAATCAGGTGAAATTAGTAGAATCAGATTGGATAAAGGTTGACTCTGATTATACTCCAGTACTTAAAGGAAGCATAGGGAAACTTATGTGAACTGATGCATAGTCAAATAAGGAAAATGACGCATGCACAATAACTGCAACTCGGGAAATGGAAAGAACAGCAAAAACCATCACCACAAATTCCAGGGTGGAATGCTCTCTGATTATAATTAACAGACTTGACCTTGGAGGAGAGATGAGAAATTACACCTCTTTCCCTTCCTTGTGGAGATGAGGGATTATGAGTATGTAACATTGCATATGCTATTGAACTTGGTTAATTTTGCTGATATGTTTTTTTCTTTGTAATAATTCTTTTTTATGAGGGAGGAGGGCCTCATTGAGCAGGGCCAGGTGATGGAAGAATATACCTAGAAGGGAATGTGATGTGAAAACAAAAGACATAAAAATTAAGGGGCTAGGGACTGGACCTGTAATTTCATTGGTATAGAAAACTTCCAGATGAGGAAACTCCCTCCACCAATATCTTAGTGATAACTTAATAGACTTACAGAGTTGCCTGGGGGCACTTAGAGGTTAAGAAATAAAATATATGTGTGAAGAAATACCTTTCAAATGGAATTTGAATAGTTTTGCACAGAATATGGATTCTGGCATAAATTTTGTTGTTGTTCAATCATTTCAGTCATATCCAACTTGTGACACTATTTAGGATTTCTTTGCAAAGATATAGAGTAGTTTGCTGTTTCCTTCTCTAGCTCATTTTACAAATGAGAAAACTGAGGCAAACAGCGTTAAGTGACTTGCCCAGGGTCATACATCTAGTAAGTGTCTGGGATTGGATTTGAACTCGGGTCTTCCTGACTTCAGGCTTGGCACTCTATCCACTGTGCCACCTAACTGCCCCAGTATAAATATGGAGATACAAATTACCTTGTAAAAAGATACAGGTTGATATCTCACTTGTATATAAATTGGCTTGATGGTTTAAAGGGCAACAGAAGTTATTTTATTTACTAAAAACTGGAAAAATATGAATCTAAAGAAGCATAACCTCATGGACATAGATTGAAATATTGGAATTTGTTGGGGCCTTTAGAACTATAGGACTCATTTGCATGTAATTTTGTGAACAAAAAAGGTAAGAACTTACCAAATGAAAAATTATACAACTATTTTGAGACTGAAGTATGTTTTAAAAAGAGCTACCAATTTCCTAGGGGAAATTTGGAGAGTTTAAAAGTGAGTCATCAAGAGCCAGGGGGTTCTGATCTTAAGCTGTTATAGGAATTGTAGAAGATAGATGAGATTAAGGCTGAAGACTGAAGAGCCTGACAGAAGATAAAAGAAATAATAGGCTCCAAAAGTAGTTTGTTTCAGCTCATCATTCAACTGAAGCTGCTTCAGCAAAATTACCAATGCACTCGCAATGGCCAAATCCAATGGCTCTTTCTTAGTCCCCATCCTTCTTGACCCCTCTTCATCCTTTTACATTGTTGGTCACCCTCTTCTCTTTGACACTTTCTTCTCTAGGTTTTTGAGACACCACTCTTTCTTTCTTGGTTCTATTCCTCCCTATCTGACTGCTTCCCAGGCGTCTTTGCTGGATTCTCCTGTGGTTACTCCCACTAACCTTGAGTGTGGAACAGGGCTTTAGAAACAACCCTTTTAAGGGGAAGTGTACTCTCCTTGACCCTCTTCTCTTCTCTCTCTCTACTACTTCGTTGGGTGATCTCATTAACTTCTATGTGTTTAATTATCTCTGTGCTGATGACTCTCAAATCTACTTATCTAGTCCTGACCTCTCTGCTGACCTCCAGATTCTCATTACCTTTCCGATTTCTTTCAGACATCTAGGATTACACATCCAGTTACATCGTTTAAGTTTTTCATCTTTTAAGGATTTAAGTTTAAATTTTTTAAGAATTTAAAATGTCCATTGACATATCCCAAACTGAACTCATTATCTTTCCCCTTAAGTGTGGCCCAGTTCCAAATTTCCCTATTACTCTCGAAAGCCCTGCCATCCTCCCAGTCCCTGGACCTCACAACCCAAGCGTCATACCCCATTCTTCACTTTCTCTCACTCTCCATATCCAATCTGTTGCCTTCTCAACATCTCTCAACATCTCTTCCATCTCTCTTCTGACACCACCACCACCCTGATATAGGCGCTCATCTTCTCAAGCCTGGACTATTGCCATAGCCTGCTGACAGGTCTACCTCCTCATTCCAGGCTATCCTCCATTTAGCCACCAAAGTGATTTTCCTAGAGCACAGGCCCTCCCATGTCACTCCTCTGACTCAGTAAATTCCAGTGTTTCCCTATCACTTTCAGAATCAAATACATATCCTCTGGTGTTTAAAAGCCCTTCATAATCTATCTCCCATTCATGAATGCTCTTCCTCCTCATCTTCCCCTCTTGGCTTCTTTCAAGCCCAGCTAAAATCTCACATTCTAAAGGAAACATTTCCCAGTTCCTTAATTCTAGTGCCTTCTCTCTGTTAATCACTTCCTACCTATTCCAGATTTAGCTTGTTTGTACAGATGTGCTTGCCTGGTGTCTCCTCTTCCATTACATTATAAGCTCTTGGATGGCAGGGACTGTCTTTTGCCTCTCTTTGTATCTCCACTGCTCAGCACAGTACCTGGCACCTTAATTAATGCTTGTTGACTGACAGGCTGCCTGTTCATTTGAAGAGACTAAAAGCAAGAGCAATTTGCTCTTAAGCAGCTTTAATTATTAATTCTTTACTGGTCAAATCAAGACTACAGTTCCAGCTTTTGCCCTTTGGTGCCATTTAGAACTTGAAAGATGAAGTGCGTTTTACCTTTTTCTCACTCCTCCCTCTTCCCCTGCCCAATTATTGTTTGAGAAGGAGAAGTAAAAAGGAGAAAGACAGGTAATGCTGCTGCCTTGCCATATTGGAAGAGCTGGTTAGGCTGGTTTGCCTTGTCCAGAAAGCTAGCATTAGTTGTTTGTTGTGAGCTCTTTTCTGATTGAGTAATGCAGTATCTTGATAAATGAAGATATGGTAGAGCTGATTTATGTAGCCCAAGGGTGGCTAGTTTGATGAATTTAAATTCTCTGGTTTTAAGGACATTGCTATTCATATTAAAAGGTAGCATTTTCTAAATGCTAACTTTGAAGAGAAGAGAATTTACCATTGAGGACCAGCAAAAAAAAAAACAAAACAGTTAGCAAAGACGTACTTTAATGTGGTATAGATCTTTCTGAGTAGATATCAAAGCTTAAAGTCTAGATTTGTGAGTTATCCGGCACACATGGGTTTTTCTCCCTCACATATTACCCTATTAGTTTCCTATAAGTTTTTGCTCACTCTTCCTTACAAATACTGAATTCATTGGTGATAGGGTGTGACTTAGGTTTATATGTTGTATGTGATGTATTTTATTACTTGTGCATTTTCTGATCATATTTAAGTATCTATGATATTATTGCCTAATGATTCAGATCTAAAATTCTGATTATTGTGAATGGCTGGTTGGGTATATCATTGGGGACTCAGTAGCTAGAGTGGTGAGTAAGGGGAGTAGATTTTCCCTCAGAAGGGTTATCTTTAAGTTGGAAATTTGAATGGGATTGTGTAATGGTAGTCTGTGTCTGAGAACCTGTCCTTGTCAATGTGAGGGCAGTTTGAAGTGAAGGAGTCCCTCATCATAGACTGAGTAGGTCTCCACATGAGATGTGTTTAGACCTAACTACCTATGAGTGGTTTCCATGGCACCAGCATTTTAAACAAATACACAGAAGGGAACAGAAGGTGCTTTGGAAGGAGATACCAATAAGCCTGATACCTTTGAAACTATGTGTTGAATATACATATATCTATATCTACATAGATAGATACACACATATACATGCACATGTGTTTTTAAAAAGAGCTGTCATAGCAGAGATTCATGTTTTCTTCATATATTACCCTCTTTCTGTTCTTTGTACTTGGTATTAAGTTCAGAATAATAACCAAAAAAAAAGAGCAAAGCACTGCCATTTCCCAAGGGGAATCAATCAAATTTGGACTTCTCCTAGCTTATTCAGAATCTAATGCATTATCCATTTTCAGTGTCTCTCTGAGATACGTGTGCTCATTGGCCAACTCTAGAGGTTGTCTGTCCCACTATGTATTATATTCTAGACAAGAAGCATCCTTTTTTTTTCTGTAGATAGTTTTCTTGAGTTCCTTTAAAGAATTTTGGATTTCATTTAGCAGGCTTCACTGTCCCAGAATTTGATGCATTCAGCACAGTGTCATCTGGGGAAAAAAAAAAAAAAAAGATGATCTCATGGGCCTTACAATCTCTTGGGAATTCTTCCTTTTGTACTCTGTGTTGGACCTCTTTTATGACAGTGGCAAATATCTTTGGCAAGCACATACCTTCTTGTTGTCTGTGGGTGACTAAAGCTCTTCTCCAGAAAAGAAGGTGGAAAACACTGAAAGAATAGCTAGTTTGATGTCCTATATAATTTAGTTTTCAATAGATGTTTGGTGACTTATTGACAAACTATGTCAAATATAAGAAAGGAAATTTGTTTCCATGACCACTCTTCACATTTAAAAGTAAAACAGAGAGGGGACTTCCAGAACAAAGCTTTCTGTTTCCTTCATTGGGCATGGTATGCTAACATCAGATGAGTCATTTGGGAAATTCTGTATCTGGGAAGCAGCCTCTCAAGGAGTAGGCAAAGTGTAGGAAGCCCACTGATATTCCCAGAAGATAGGAAGGTGAATTGAGGAGCCTGGGAAGACAATGTGGTCCAAGTTTTTTTTTTTCCCTTTATCCCTCTGTTAAAAGCAACAGAGTGATTTGTGTGCCATCTACTTCAGCCCAAATTGTCAGGGTCATGGGGCACAGATACTCTGTGGAGGGTGGTTTTCCAACCCCAGAATAACTAAGTCCTCTTCTTTTTGTGGCCTAGTCCAGTGAGAATCAGTCAGTGCTCATTCTGTAATGTCAGTCCAGAAAGGGAACTTGAGAAAGAAATTTAACAACAGTCGAAGTGCCTTCCTGAGGGAATTCCAGATCCAAACTTATTTTCATTAGTTGGTTTTATTGGTTTGCATTTTAAGTCATCTGTTTGGAAACTTGTTTGTTTGCTCTGTCCCAGCCCTTGTTGGCTTCTTTCTGTTTGGGGGATATTGTTTTTCTATTGAGGGTCTGCCAGTTTTACCACTAAGCTCTGTTTCATTAGCACTGGCATGCTCCAAGCTCAGCATCAGCTCATGAGAGGAGGTCTGGCTGGGTCCTGAAGCCAGTCTTGCTGCTTTGACTGGGGGCCCTTTCAAAGTCCAGAGCACTAGGAATCACCAGATTTGGATTGTTTATTGGGTTGCCATTTGAAACACCTACTGAAAGCCTCCTGGGCTTTTGGCTTTCAACATGTATTTTCATCAAGTGACCGGGTTGGCAGTATTTGCTCTATGGTCTGTGGCTAAGACGTGTATTTTTCGCTTGGGCACTGACAGCTCTGTCTCTGCTGTTTGCCATGTGATGGTTACTCTTTTATGTTGGTTTTTTTTCCCCCTTTGCCAGCTTTCTATCTTTATACCTCTGCATTTCCTTCTTTTGATTTCTGTCCCTGGGTTCTTTGAGACTGATATTTGGGTGTTGGGGTGAAGGAGTGGAGAATATGGCTTTTGTTTTTATTCTTTAAAACATACTGCTACAAATCATACTTTATTTCTTTACATTTATATTTTTCATAAGGATGCTTTTTATAAACATACTATGAATGAAAAAGGCTTCCTCTGTGCCAAGCATGGTGCTTAGCCCTAGGGATACAGATATAAAAAAGGAAGACAAATTTTGCTCCCAGGAAGCTTACATTTTATTGGGAGAGTCAGTACATAGAGAGGGAGTGTATTTTGCATCTGTAAAGTCACAGGAGCAGTGAGTGGAGCCACAAGAAAGCCCAATTTCCATCAGTTCCAGAAGTTAATGCTTATATCGACTGGATTACTATGGTCCCTAGGCTAAGAAGTAGGGAATGTTAGGAGAGGGAGAGGGATGGCAGGAATATACAACCAGGGCTGCTGAATATAATGGAGCATGTGAGTTTATGGTCATTCAAACACTTACCAATCAGGACAGTTCAGCTCAAAGAGCAGAACTTTCAGAATCGAGTTGATTTCAGCAGTGGTGTGCGAATTATTTAGGATAAAGTGAAATAATTAAACTTATTGACTTAATACAATAAACCTTACTACCGTTTTATATTTTAAAAAATCTATTAGTATAGTCTTTTGCTGCAGTCACTTGTTTTACTTGGTTTGGCACAAAATTTTGACACATTCTTTAATTCCTTATCATGAAATCACACTTTTATCACATTGACTATTAAGCATACTTTGACGAACAGGTTGTTGTTATTGTTCAGTTGTGTCTGACTCTTCATGACCCCATTTGGGGTTTTCTTGGCAAAGACACTGGAGGGGCTTCCCATTTCCTTCTCCAGCTCATTTGGCACATGAGGAAACTGAGGCAACTAGGGTTGAATGACTTGCCCAAGGTCACACAGTTACTGTTTGAGACCAGATTTGAACTTAGAAAGATAAGTCTTCCTGACCCCAGGACCAGTGCCTATCCACTCTGTTCTCCCACTGTCCCATTTGAGGAACAAGACACCTTTCTATATCTAGACTAGGTTTTAGATAAGGTGAGTTCCTAAGTCATTGAGTGTGTTTACCTCCATCTCTTGTATGCATTTCTTCGTGTTGGGATGTGGAATGGTTGCAAGTATTCTATTTCTCTTTGGGAGTTTCTGTAATTGTGGAACAGTTCGGCTTTGCATTATATATTTATCAGAGATCACAGTATCTTCAATGGGGATAAGACTTTCCAGCCTACTGGATGTAAAAAAATTCCCCAAATTTTGGGGGATATTGCAGGTTTTATAGTCTGATGAAGATTTCTAGATCTTATAGGTTCACTTGTCTCTCTTTTTAATGACAGTTTTGGTATAGTTTTGAATGGAAAAGCGAGCTTCAATAGTAAAAGTTATCTTTTTCTAGTCTTCAGTACTCTAGTACTTATTATCTTGCCCATGGCAAATATTTTTTTTCTTTATAATAAGAGTTAGCAGCTGTTTTTTTTTTTAACTGATCTCACTTTTTCCAGTTTCAAGGAGACAGATACAGTATTGTAGAGAAATCACTTAACTCCTCCAGCAGCCAGGCCCTTCTGAAAGTTTTTGCTTGTTGTCTGAGGACTAATTAGGCAGTTTTTTAAGTTTGTCATTTCTTGATTTTTTTTTTCATTTTTTGGTCGGTTTGCTTTGTACACCGTACATTGTATAAGGTCTACTGTGTAACATGGCCTGTCCCATTATGGATTTGAATAATCATTTAAAAACTTACCTTCAATCAGAGCTAATAGTCATATAAAAAAATCTTTAAATCACTATTGATTGGAGAAATGCATATTAAAACTACTCTGAGATACCACCTATCAGATTGACTAACACAACAGAAAAGGAAAGTGAAAAGTGCCGGAGAGGATGTGGAAAAAATAGGGATACTAATGCACTATTGGTGGAATTGTGAACTAGCCCAACTATTATGGAGAACAATTTGGAACAGTGTCCAAAGGGCTATAAAACTGTGCATAGTTTTTGACCCAACAATACCACTACTAGTACTCCAAAGAGATCGGAAAAAGGAAAAAAAGATTTATAGCAGCTCTTTTTGTGGTGGCAAAAAATCAGAAATTGAGGGCATGGCCATCAATTTGGGAATGGCCAAACAAGTTGTGATATATTATTGTGATAGAGTACTATTGTGCTTATGTGAAGAGTTCTACATCTCACTAGCTTGCAATACTTTGTTATTTATTTTAACTGTTACTTCAGCAAACTCTGTATCAGTGTAATAGAGCCATAATAATGTTGTATAGACCTTTTTCTAGACTACAGTATTTCATATACTAAATGCTACTGATTTGGCGATCAAATGGATAAACTATATTGATCATGTATTATCTGTGAGGATTTTCTGTGAGGCCACTTTTAAAATGTACATATTTCATTGCAGCATAAGTTGGATTGTGACAATCAATTTTCCTTCTTTTAATTTCTTTTTGAATTCCCTTCAGTGGCTGGTTAAAGCTGAGTTATTTCCACATGTAAAGAAAGAGCTAGAAATTCAGTTGATAACAAATACAATTGAAAAAAATCTAGTCTGTATATTAAAATTATGCCTAAAATAAAATCTAAGATAAAAAAAAAAAGAATACTATTGTGCTGTAAGAAATGATGAGAAGGATGGTTTCAGTAAAACCTAGGAAGTCTTATATGAACTGATAAAAATTGAAGAGAGTGGAAGCAAGAGAACATTGTACATTATATCTAATCATTTAATTGTAATATTTGAATTGAAATATAATTCTGCTTATTAAGAGTTCTTAGAATCATTGCTCATCTTCCTGTAATCTGTTGATTAGCTCTGGATATTGATCTCGTGTTTAATTAAATGACCAAAGGAATGCCCTTAATTTCCTTTGTTGCTGTGTTTTTAAAGATTTCTTTATCAAATTGAACTGAGAAGATCTTATGATTATAATTACCTATTGGTTCTGCTTCCTTTACAGAATGACAGGGAGAGAATTTTTCTCTCGCTTTCCAGCACTTTATCCCTTCCTTCTCAAGCAGCTGGAAGTTGTGGCCAGTTCTGTAGATAGGTAAGAAGAGAAAAGAGTGTGTGCGTGTGCATGTGCGTGTGTGTGTGTGTGTGTGTGTGTGTGTGTGTGTGTGTGTGTGTGGGAGTGGGTGTGTGTGTACACATGCACATGCACATGTGTGTTTTGGAAGGGGTGGAGAGGGAAATGAAATGGAATCAGTTATTTTGTTAAATAGTCTTCTTGAGGGAAATACTACAAAATCAGATTCTGAATCTCACTTTAGGTGGCCATGCTACATTAAAAAAAAATCCATCAACCATGTAGTATTGAATTTGGAATCAGAGGATCTGAGTTCAAATCAAGACTCTGCTACTTCCTTTTTGACCTGTCAAATCACTTGGTGAAATGGGCCTTTGTTTTCTCAGTTGTAAAATCAGGGAGTTAGACTAGATATCTCTAAAGTCTCTTCTTACCCTGTATCCTATCAGTGCTGCTATGTACTGTACACTACCTCTTGCTACCTTGCTTTATGGAATTATTAATATTAAAATTAATATAAATTTTCACGTAAGTCAGTTATTTGGAGCAAACTTAGTCTTACGTACTAATTGTAATAGAAGAATTTGCTTTTTAAAAGAATTACATGGTCAACTCTTTCTGTAAGCCAAAGATAGTTTTAATTTAAACAACTGTGCCCAACATATCTGTATCATAAGAATTCATAAGCAGTGTGGAGTTTGCTTAATGCAGAACACATCTGCATATAATTCTAAGTTCTACAAGTTCAGTGGTGGGGCACAGATACTGACCATCAGCTAGCAACAACATGTGGGCTAATCTGATCCCTTCTGCTCACAAGCAGGCAAGCTGTGTGTGGGCAGAGGGGAGATGTGGCCAAGAAGGAAGAAAGGCAGGTCCATAAACTATGGCAGCAGACCCCAGCAGACTACGTGCTAAACCTTCATTGCCCATTTATACATGGGCACCTTAGACTATGTATTTCCTGAGTTTGACGTGTGCTTCCAAATCATGTAATCATGTATATCATATCATCATAATCATGTAATATAAACACCATGGCCAAAAAACTGAACTTAAGGCAAGGTGTCTATCACAGGGGAGAAAACTCGTCAGAGAATTTAGTTATGGTTTTGTTTAGAATTTGTTCCTATGAGGTAATGTTTTGTTGTTGTTGTTTTACGAAGAGCATCGAGCTCTTGGCAAATGGTAACATATTTGTATTTTCAGAAATATATTTGAATTTTAGGAACCAAGGAATCAGGTTCAGCTAACGTCATACCTGTGAATAATTGGAATGAATATAGCATGTCCTAATGGACTTAGTGATTAACTTTGAGCATTGAGTTGTAAGCATAAGTTTATATAAATAAGCCATAAGCATAAAGTAATGATAACAGTAATAGTTGACATTTATGTGTGGCTTTAAAGTTTTCAAAGTATTTTACAAATGCTTTCCACAATTATTTCCCAGTTTTGGGCATTTTCTCTGGCTGTCCCCTATGCCTCGAATGCCCTCCCTCCTCACCTCCCCCTCCTGGCTTCCCTGACTTCCTTTAAGTACCAGCTAAAATCTTACCTTCTATAGGGACCCTTTCCCAATCCCTCTTAATCCGAGTACCTCCCCTCTGTGAATTATTTTCAGTGTATTCTGTATTTGGCTTGTTTGTACATAGTCATTCGCATGTTTGTCTTCCCCACCTTAGACTATGAGCTCCTTGAGAATGAGGACAGGCTTTTTTGCCTTTCTTTGCATCCCCAGTACTTAGCATAATGCCTGGCACATAGTAGATACTTAATAAATATATATTGATCGATTGAGCCTCACAACAACCCTATGAGATATAACCCCTTTTTACAGATGAGGAAACTGAGGCTGAGAAAGATTAAGATATTTTCCTAGTGTCGCATAGCTAGTAAACCTCTGGGATGGGGTGCAAACTGAGGTCTCTTGAAATCCCAGGTCAGTGCTCTAGATCCCAGAACAGCTATATTTCATATATTCATGAACTCCTTCAGGGAATATTTATTAAGGTCTGCTATGTAGAAGGCTCTGTGCCATGTACTGGGGGAAATACAAAGGTGAATAAAACAATCTTTGCTCTCAAAGAATTTATCATCTCGGATGGTAGCTGAAGCTAAGGCTTGTTCACAAAAGAGAGTGAGATAAGTTTATGAGAGAGCTGGAAACAAAATGTGATGAAAATTCATATATTAAAACTGCACACTTGTATATGCCATTTATTAAACAGTTTAATCTCTAAAACATGTTTGAATGCAATAGGCTACTTCACAAAGTTGAAATATCTCATGGCACATTGATTTAGACTGAATTTAGAAGTATTTAATTTTCTTCATTTTTTTCTGTAGTGACAGCAGTGAATTGAAACTTCATCCTAACCTATTTCTCTTGCTGCTGATCCTGGGAAGACTATACCCTTCCCCTATGGATGGCACTTCCTCAGCACTCAGCATGGCACCCTTCATCCCCTTCATTAGGAGGTAAGGTTCCTACTTTATTGTAATATTTAAGGGGAGGCCAGTAGGATTAACTTTGAATTTATTTTAAAGATATTACAGTTATCCCATCCATATCATGATTTTCCCTGTAGTGGTTTCGATGTATTACAGGTCAGTGTAAGAAATTAGATGGGAATTTTTTTAGAGTTTTGCAGAAACCACAGACAACATGCAAAGGCCAACAAATGACACAGAAAAGGCTTAGAAATTCAGAGATGCATAAAATATTTGTATATTATTGTATAATATCAACATATTTTATCTTTTAATCTCATAAACATGCACAATTTCTTTTTTAAAGTTAAAATAAATAAAAAGTTAAAGTTTGCATAAAGAACATGAAAGCTGACAGACAATACAGATTTTCCAGATCATGGGGGCACCATGTTCCTAAGCCCTGAGATGTGGAAGGAATAACTGTAGTAGGTGAAGATCAATCAGTATTATGTGTTTGATTCAGATCTTCTTGACTCCAGGCTCTGTGCTTTGTCCGCTGAGTCACCTAGCTGGCTGCCAATGCCAGGTCCTATACTAGGTTGTACAGGTAGAAAGTCACATAAAACAGACTTTACCTTCTGGTACCTTCTTTCTTTTCTTTTTTTTTTTTTTTGCTTTTTTTTTGGAGGGGAGAAGGTAGGGCAGTTGGGGTTAAGTGACTTGCTCAAGGTCACATGGCTAGTTTTTGTGTTACGTGTCTGAGGCTGGATTTGAACTCAGGTCCTCCTGACTCCAGGGCCAGTGCTCTATTCACTGCACCACC
>CM053585.1:70053571-70154307 GCA_028646515.1 Pseudochirops corinnae | reverse complement strand
TGTTAACCCATTTTGAGTTGCTTTCCTTTAGAAAAGCAGATCTAAGAACCTGTGCTAGTAGCCGCCCTAGGTACACTAGGGTGTTTGCTGTTACACTTCTCCATGAAGCCTTTGCTGATTCTCCTAGTCCATAATGACCTTTTTTTCTTTCCCTCTCCACAGAGCTCACAGTGCCTGTTGTTTTGTGCTCTCTCTTGCTCTTACTCTGTATTATTTTGTACTGTATTTATTGGTTTGTTCATGTGACATATCACCTTCTAGACAGTAAGACCCAAGAGGCCAAGGAATTGAAGTTTTCCATCTCCCCGAGCACCTAATACATTGTCCCATCCATGAGAAGTGCTTAGATGTTTACTGAATTCTAGAAAACTTCATGTGTACAGTTGAACAAATGGATTGCAAAGTACACCCTTCCTATTCATTGAAATTTTAAAAATAAAATCTCAATGGAATGTAGACTCATAAGGCCAAATCTGTGTCGATTTTCATTTTTTTGCATCCCCAGCTGATAGTAGGTATTAAATAAATGTTTTTCACATTTAATCCGTGTTGTGCTAGGAGGCATCATAGTGAACCCATCAGACAGTAGTCATATCCACAGTGTTGGGTAAGTTGTGTTTTGTTTTTGTATGATAATTTATGTAGTTGGAAGAGTTCTCTTTAGGCTTTGAGGCAGTGAATAGAGCTGGAGTGGAATTTTCCATCCTGTGGGAGCAGAGTGAAAGGTTGAACAGAGATTGTGCCAAAATGAGTTGCACAATGAGAAGAGGATTAAATGCACCATGGAAGACTTTGGTTTCCTCTTGATATCACTGCTACTCTTTCACAAACCAATTTTATTTTTCCTTCCAGTGTCCTGTGCTTGGGAATTTATTTACTCATCTGTTGAATATTAGGCAGTTCAGATCTTTTCATAAATTCATTACATTCATATACTTTTCTAAGTGGAAGGGAATCTACAGATCTTCACATTTCTACTGTCCTCTTATGTCATTAAGCAAATTAGTGAAAAAGGTAGGGAAGTATGGCCCCTACAAACTGCCACCCCGAGGCACGTCTTCGTTAAACTCACTACAGGGCAAGTGAGATTGGAAAGATTCCAGTGCTTGTCCCATGGAGGCATTGAAGAAAACCATCCCTCCCTTGCTTCCCAATGGCTCAAACAAGAGACTCAGTAGCTGTGTCTGAAAGGAAAACCACCCCCCCGTCTTTCTTTTTTTCCTTTTTCAAAGCCTTCTCAAATGTCCTTTATAAATTTGTAAATGGATTTTCAGTATATTTTATCTCCAGTGCCTTTCAGTTATCGTTCTCTTGAAATAACTTTTTGGTGAAATCTGCTTTTCTTCTGTCTGACAATATCAAAATACAAAGAGCAGAACAGTTTTAATTAGACATATGGCAATGGAAATCAACAAAGGAAACCTACACTATGAAAAGATCTTCAGCTGAAATATGAAAATCAAACTGAACATCAAAAATTAAAAGACATATGTATCTTATATTTTTGGAGAATTTCATGGGCATTTTCTTATTGCAGTAGTCATGAAAAATAATGACAAAGAAACAAAGAGTGGGTCCTTTCAAGAATATTCTGTTGAGAAATAGTACAGATTTTGTGTGTTTTCCCTTGGAAATTACACAACCCAAAAAAATGATTAGTTTTCTCTTCACTCAGATTCTGACATTGAAGGAGTTTGTTTTTGGTTACCTAGGGTTGCCATTTTTTTTTTTTTTGGCATGTGAAGGCTGGTGCCTCTGAAGTTGTTCTCATCGGCAATTCCTGCTCTACTGGTAACAACATAAAGAACTATCTCCTTCAAGGGAGAGCATCACCTTTATTATCTGATCTGTCTTCCCAGAGTCCCTTAAAGATTTTGGGGAGGCAGAAATTGCTTTGCGCATGGGAAAGTGAACCACAGAACAGTTAGATAGTGTTAGGAAGGAGGACGGGGCCTGTTCATCTTTCTCTTCACCCACACCTTCTGAAGGAAGCCCTTTCCTTTCCAGTTTTATCCCCCACTTTCCCCTAAATACATCTGTACTCCAGCCAATAGAGTCTGTTTTTGGTTTCCCAAAGATCTTGGAACGCCTTTGACCTTTGAGCACCATCTTTACTTATGTTATACTTCCTGCTTACAGGGCTTCCATCTTCATCTCTGCACATCCATAGTCTCTTTTGCACAAGATACCTCAAATCCTGCCTTGTTTACCAAAGCCTGTCTTGGCTTACTCTAGTGCACGTTTAATCTCCCTTTTCAGAACTTCTGTTAGTGTTTATCTTGGCACTTAATATTATAATCAATTATATTATTATTTAGTTAAAATTATTATAATTAAAATAATTGTAATGATATGCATTCAGAACATATAATAGTAATTTGTGTGTTGATATAATCTACAATAATAATTCATATGTATATGTACTATATAATGATATATATATGTATATATTATACATGTATATATGATTGTAATATGTTATATAATATGTATGTATATAACAGTAATAATAACTAACATATACCATGGTCCAGGCTCTGCTAAGTGCTTTGTAGTTATTATCTGATTTGATCATCACAATAACCTTGGGAGAGGCTATTATTATCTTCATTTCGCAAATGAGGAAACCAAGGCAAAGATAAGTGAGTTTCCCAGGGTCACATAGCCAGTAAGTGTCTGAGCTTGGATTTGAACTGGATTCTTCCTGACTCCACACCCAGCACTCTCTCCATGGCGCCTGCCAGCTGCCATATATACATATGCATACTTACAGTCATAGACATTGTGTATATATGCATATGTATATATGTATGTGTGTGTGTATGTTTCAGTGTGTATGTTTTTCTCTCATTAAACAAATCATAAGCTTTTTCAGAGGAAGTAAACAAAACTACAAATCTGCCTTGAATCCTGTAACACAGATTTATAAAGTTATATATTGGCCTTTCTTTTCTTCATCTTTCTCCCCCTCGCCCTCAAGAAAGTGAGGAACTGTACAGTTTTTAGTGTATCCCATGAGGTCTCTCAGTGGTATGTTCCTTAATGACAGGCTTCTGTAGTTAATCCACTTAAAGCTGGCTTTTAAGCAACATCTATAACTTTATTATTCAGAAAATATATCTGCAAACATTTATTCGGCTTGTATGATGTTATGTCTGAAAAGCATTCCTTATTAATTTAATTATCTTTTCTTTGTGGGGGTTTTTATTTTTGTGGTTCCAATATTTTTCTCCTTCCCAGATGTCATTGGGCATGTTTACTGAAGCCATATTTATTTTCTGACAGGAATAGGAGGCAGTTGGCCCTCTTAGGAGCTGAAGATGCTTTTCTAATGATGGATCAGAATAGATCGCTCTCAATCTTCCCATCCTCTTTGTGAGACAGAAAGTGGATATTAGAAGACAGGAAATGCCCTCCAGTCTGACCTGGTTATATAGATGAGAAGGCCTCTGAACCTGCCCTGGATGGGCTGTTAAATATACATGTTCCCTTTCCTTTCAGACTTAGAGAGCAGTTTAAAGGAGTAGGAGCCTTTGAGACTGCCCACCCAGAAGATACTATATCCTTATGACTTAGAGGAGATGATTTAAAAATACAAAGCCCAAGCTGTAATTTCCAATTCTCTTCTTGCTCCCAACCCAGACCACCTTACTGATCTTTCCTATTCCATAGTATTTGGGGAAGAGAAGAAATCCTAACTACTCCTCCTCCTTCCAGAGGATTATGCCACCACCCAAATATGTGAACTCTTAATCTATAATATTTCCACTATGAAGACCTGTGTCCAGGGCTAGCCCTGGGCAAAACTCTGAAGTACTAAGTTTGATCTTGCCTGTTGGCATTCTACCCTACTCAGATGCACAGGGCCCTTCATGTTGCTCTTTCTTTTGACCCCTGTTAAAACCTGCCCTCACAGCCTTTATCTGCAGCTGCAGTATAAGAGATAGCTAACAGCTCAGTGGTGTTTGCAGTGTAATGAATTGTTGTGTTCAGTCGTGTCCAACTCTCTGTGACGCCATTTGGGGTTTTCTTGGCAAAGATACAGAAGTGCTTTGCCATTTCCTTCTTCAGCTCATTTTACAGATGAGGAAACTGAGGTAAACAGGGCTAAGTGACTTGCCCAGGGTCACACATCTAGTAAGTGTCTGAAGTCAGACTTGTACTCAGGAAGATGAGTCTTCCTGCCTCCAGGCCAAGCCCTCTATTCATTGTGCCACCCAGCTTAATGAATATTAAAACCTTAAGCCAAGGGAGAGAAGGTCCAGTGGTGAAATTTTCAACTTCATTTGAAAATGTTGGTCTTATTTTTTTAGATGGGGCAAAAGAGCCTTCCTGATGCTCCTTAAGACATGCCCCCAGTAATTTTGTTTTCCTACAAGTGAGGCTGGTCCTGCCTGACATTGTGTTTGGGGGCTGCCCCTGTGGACTTCTGAACTTCTGAATTCCATCTGAGATCTGGCCATGTTCTAGGGCATAGAGTGAAGTGATTTTCTCAGTATGATGTGGACTTGCATTTATAGAGTGGTCTAGGGTCAAAGTTTTGGGTGCCTTTATTCCCTCTTCATGTTTTGCCGTGCAGGGGAGGGCATTTGCCAGGTTTGTCTTTGATGCCAGATTTCCTCATGGTCAACTTTATGAACATTTTCTTTGTAAGAACAGAAGGGAGAGTTCACCTCCTCTGCAATGCAGAGACAAATCAAGCTAGCACAAAAAAATCTTGTAGACTCCTTCTCTTCTTCAGCAAGATCAGTGCTTCTAGCCTACCAGTTCAGATTGTGTTAGAGTAAGAAGTCTGAACACTGCCTGCTCTTCACCCAAACATCTCTCGGTGGGGAAGTCCCCTTTCCATGACAACCATTGGGTTTTTGAGATAGAGACACGGAACCTATTGTGATAACAGGAGGCCCTTCTTCTAGAAGTTAGAAGGCCTCTTCTTGACCTTAAAGAGTTTATAGTTTGGGGAAAACATGAATGTGGGGGGGGGGGGAGGAAATAAGCATTTATTAAGTACCTATTAGGTGCCAGGCACTGTGCTCAGCTCTTTTACAGATACTGTCTCATTTTATTTTCATAACAACCCTAGGAGATGGGCACTATTATCATTCTCATTTTATAGATGAAGACACTGAGACAAGCAGAGACTAAGTGACTTACCCGGGGTCACACAGCTAATAAGTGCCCAAGGCTAGATTTGAACTCGAGTCTTCCTGACTTCAATTGTAGTACTCTTATCTGCTGTACCACCAAGTTGCTAATAACATGGAGGAGCCTAATGAAAAACATCATATGATGCAGTGTAATCCCATTTTAATGTGGTAAGGGCTCCTCAGGAATCCCTGAAGTCAGAGGAGAGAGAGAGTGAGCCCTGTGGTTTATTTAAGGAAGGAAGCTTCACGCCTGATGGTTCTTCTGAGAAGTTTGGTTAGCATGTCTGTCCTACCCTAGGACCTTTCCAAAGGAGGTCAGGCATCCTTGTGGACACGGACACCACCCTTGCTTCTTAGATTTCCCTTTTGGCTTTTTGATGATTTCTCAATTCTTGTTTTTCCCCTGGTCTACCTCAGTGTGAGCTGCTCCTCGCGGTATCCTGTTGTGATCACTTCAGCTCTGTCTATATCCTTGGATTAGATTTTTCTGGCTTTCTCTCCTGTTTATTCTGTGTATTCTCCTCGTGATGATTGGGTACCAGCAGCTCTGAGTTTAGCTAAACCTGCTTGGCTATTAGTCTTCTGCTCCAGTCTGAGATGACTCCATAGATAGAAATGCAAGGGAAAACCTCTTGACCATTTTAAAACTTCAGGAATATCTGATGATCTGGTACAGCCTACCTATCTCTTTTTAGGTGAGGACACCAAGGCTGGGTAGAGAAATGAAATTAGATATATTATATTCAAGGTCCCATAACAATTCAGTGGCAGAGCCAGGACTAGAACCCAGATCTCTTGATTTCTTGTTCAGTGTTTTCAGATGGATAAATAAGAATTTGGTCTTAGATCTGAGAGGAGGAATTTAGTCCCATTCTCAGAAATTGCTGGAAATGTGATTGATGGTGTACTAATATCCCTTCATAGTCCTCCTTAGTAGACTGGTCCTTCACCTAAAAGATAGTCATCTACCCAAGACCCAGTGTGACTTCAGAAAGGGCAGAGAAATGCTCGATATGGGGTTTGCTGCCTCACAACTCCAGGAAAAATGCCAGAAGCAGAACAGAGTCTGTACACTGTGTTCATTGATCTGACCAAGGTCTTAAATACTGTCAGTTGTAAGGTTTTGTGGAAGATCATGGCAAAATTTGGTTGCCCAGAGAAGTTCATCAGCATTGTGTATCAGTTTTCTGATGGCATGCTTGCACAGGTTCTAGATAACGGATGATGCTCTTGCACTTTTCCAGTCACTAAGAGTGAAGCAGGGCTGTGTACTTGCCCCCATGCTTTTTAGCTTGATATTACATTGTTGTTGTTGTTGGATACCTTCAGTAAGGATGAAAACAGTATCAAAGTCAGCTATATTTACACTGGCAGTAAATTATTTAACTTGAAAAGACTACAAGTCAAGACTAAAGTGGAAGGAAAGTTGGTGCTTGGTGACTTTTTGTTAGCAGATGATTGCACTCAATGCAGCCTATATGGCTGAGGTACAACAAAGTATGGATTGATTCTCTGCTGCTTGTGCTAATTTTGGCCTAATAATTAACACCAAGAAAACAGAGATTCTACACCAGACAGCACCACACCATCCATACATGGACTCATCAGTTACAGCAGATGGAGATATTTTGAGTGCTGTGGATAAGTTCACTTACTTTGACATTATACTTTCCAGGGATGTACACATAGGTTGATACACACATTGCTAGAGTTAGCTCATTTTAGGAGGCTCAAAAGCAAAATGTGGGAGAGAAGAGGTCTTAGACTGCCTACCAAACTGAAAGTCTATAGAGCCATTATACTCACCTCGTTGTGTCTCTGAAACCTGGACAGTGTACTAGTGCCATGCCAGGAAACTGAATTGCTTCCATTTAAATTGTCTTAGGAAGGTTCTGAAGAGAAGGTAACACACTGAGGTCCTTTCTCAAGCTGAACTGCCAAGCATTCAAATTCTCCTGCAGGCAGTATAACCCTAATGGACTGGCCATGTTATTTGAATGCCAAATGTATGTTTGCCTGAAAGACTGTTTTACTGAGAACTCACACAAGGCAAGTGCTTCCATGGAGTCAGAAGAAGCTATACAAGAACACTGAAGAACTTTGGAATTGATCGCAAGATACACAAGACACTAACAAGATTTCCCAGCAAAAGAAGGCACTGTTCTCTATGAGCGAAGCAGAATTTTCAGTAGCTCAAAAGAAACGTGAGATGTACAAATTTAGAGACTTCTCCATTCCAAATGTTCATGTGGACTATTTGTGCCCGATCTGTGGTAGAGCCTTCCAAGCTTGTATTAGGGTGCATCCAACTGTGGCTGATCAGACCAATACGAGCTTGGAAGGCTCTACCACAGTCAGATGCACCTTGACCCCAACATCAGTGATGTCTTTTGGTAGTCTGAGAACAAAGGACAACAATCAACCATACTATTCAGGTGTGAGTTGAAACAGAGAGGGGATAAGTAACAATAGTACAGATGTTTAGGAGTCAAAAAACCCATTTGGCAAAATTTGTCCATTTAGACTGAAGGATAAAAAGTAATCCAGCCAGTCATCAAATTCAGCTCAGTAGTGAATTTTGGATAAGAAATGATATTCACACTCTGGTTTGCAGGAGTACTTTACCAGTGGCTGACAGGGGAAGATTTTAATTTGCAGCATCTTGAAAAAATATTCTAAACTGCAAATTTACATTTTAGTTACACTTAAATCTTTCTAGACAAATTGAGGCCAGGTGTTCAGCAAATTTTTATTTTCTTTTTAATGCCAAACTGAAGGAATAAAATATCCCAGGTGCTGACAAAATTCAGTTACTTCTTCCCATATGGAAAATAAAATTTCAAGACCAAAATTGGTATTTCTTTTGTTGAGAGAGTATGTAATAAAGGATGGAAGAAGAAGTCAAATTAAACCAGATTAAAGTGTGAAAAAGAGAAAGAGGCCACATTTATTTTGCTTATCCCTGGTGTGTTCACAATGCCATAGTTGGAATGGGGTATCAGTCCCACTGGATGTGCCTGCCCTTCTTCACAGTGTGTCCATGTTGATTCTGTATGTTAGCTCATTTCCTCACTTTGCACATCGGCTTCTTTTACTCCTCTTGCCTTTGCTAAACCATTCTCCAGCCAAACCATTCCTGGCTCTTTTACATTCATTCTTATTGATCCATCCACATGTTACCAATTCGCCATGGCCATTCCTTCACCCTGTGGCCTTCCTTGAGAGACTGCTGTGGCCAATGGAAAAAGCATTAGGTTTGGAGTAAGAAGATCTGGGTTGATGAACTTGATTTGCTACTTCTTACCTAAGTAAGTTGCTTAATTAAGCTAAGCGTAGGTTTCCTCAACTGCAAAATGTGGGGGCAAGATCAATGACATGATCCCTAAGGGCCGCATCAGATCCCTTTCAGTGACCTGAGTGCCATCTTGAACACACTCAAAGAGGAGATACAGAGAGTCATTTCAAACCCCTCCCTGAGCTAGTAACGCTCTTTGCCCCACGTTTATTCAACTCACGTTTGTTCACTGTCTGCTCATCTGGGATCAGAAGCTGGGATGGAAGCTTCCTTCTGGGATGATATCCGCATCACAGACAGTGCCTGGGAGCCTCTGAGCATTTGCAAATGGGTCTGTATAGATACAGAAGCATGTAAACATTATTGAAAAAGGAGGTTGGATTGATAAAGACCTTTTCCCTCTAACTCAAGTTGTTTCATATTTATTTTTACCTCTTCTCACATCTGAGAAAGGTAAAGGAAGAAGGCATGGTGGGCCTCGTTTTGGAGATGAAGAAGCTAAGAACAGAGTACAGATTGATTGCAATGGGTTTCTGTGCTCTCTCGGTTACCTGATGTAGGTAGGCCTTCCAATTTGTAACCCAAGACTTTCTGCAAGGTTAGGTTGATTTATGATGCCTTTTGTTTTTGTTGGGAATTTTGGCACCCACAACATCGTAAATGCTTTCTTAAATACCTTTCTACCACAGCATCTCTGAAATGAAATAAAGCTAGACCTTAGAACTATTAGTTATCCTGCAGTTTTAAATAATAAACGTGTGTTATTTCCTTTACTTTCATGCTGCTTACTTTTAGTCTTATTCCTCTGATATGAAATTAGCAAAAAATGAAGAAAAGGAGAATTTAATTAATCTCAGGTGGTTTCAACAGATTGATCAACAAAATCAGCTTGGAGGAAGCTCTGAAATTCTTTAGAAATAGTAGGAATTTCTTACAACAGAAATTTTGATTGCAATAGGAAATCCCAGGGCACTGTACAATGAGTGTCTCAGTATGTAGAAAAATCACTTTTTTGGGCTTATGATGCATGAAATCTTGATTAGATGACTCAGTGAGGTTTTTGTTTGTACGTGCTTTTTTCTTTGTTCTCTTTTTACAATTACACAGTGTACTTAGTTTTTGCCTATACTCTCTTATCTTGATTTTTTCTTGCTGTCAGTAAATGATCACTTTCCAAGAAATGAAAATCTTAGGTGTAATTGAGAGGAGATGTCTCTCTTAATGTCCTACTACATTTCCATCCTGTGGTGAGGGAGGACTTTAAAAAAAAATTAGTAAGCATTTATTCAGTATTTTACTCTGTTCAAGGCACTGGAGATACAAAGAAGGCCAAAACCAAAAGAAACCTTGAATGGTTCTTGCCCCGTAGGAGCCTATAAACTAGTGGGAGAGAAAACATATAAATTGATAGGTTCAGAGTAGGGACAGATGACATCTCACAGAAACACTTCAAAATAAGTTAGTTATCTGGGTTTGGGATAGTTCTCAGTCAGTGGCCCTCATCCAAACAATTCGATAGACTGGGTAGGGTCCCTGCTTCCTACCTGCTAACCACAGACTAGTGAGGAGCGCGAGTTCCTACTCTCCCAAGACCACAAGAGACATTTCAGAATGAGCTGACCCTGCAGGAGAGGGAGAGAGACACAGAAAACCAGTTGAGGGAAGGACCCAAGACAATCTAGATAGGGGAATTCTTTAGAGTACACCCCTATGAACCATCCCAGTTTTGAAATTTCACAGAATTTCTGCTTTGCAGGAACATCTCCAAGCAAGCTGAGATAAGCAAGCCTGATTCAGGTCATTAACATCTGAGGAGGCCTTGGCCCTTCTACTTGTAGGTGCAAGCTCACCACATGAATGGGGAGGGAGGGAGTGGGCAGAGGCTGATAAGTATGCTATTTCAGCTCTGCTTCTGGTGTGGATGCTTTCTGACTGTTTCTGCCCTCAGCCTCTCTTGGTCTCACCCCAGTGATGGTTGGCTTTGCAGTTTTGTTTGTATGGCAGCCCCTGGCTTAAGCCGAGATCATGTATTTCCCCATCACTAGCTTCGAGGAATTTATGCTGGTGTCACTGAATATCAAAACAAAAATCATAAGTTTTGAGAAACTTCAGTTGAGAAAACTCCAGCTTATTCTGTTAAACCATACTAATTTAGCAAGGAGACCTACTAATGTGCAGAGCATGATACTAAGTTCTGTGGGCACAGAGACAAATCAAGAAATGAGCCTTGTCTGTCTCTAAAAGCTGACGTTTTACTTGGAGGCTCCAGTGTGTCTTCCTAGAAGTGACTTCCCAGCATTGGGGCCAGCCTCTTCAAGGGCACAGAAATAGGAAATGGAATGTTGAATTCAGGGCCTCCCAAGTGGAATTTAGAGTGTATGGAGGAGATCAATATGAAATAAATTTGAAAAGCCATGTTGGAAGCAGATTGTGAAGGGCTTTAAATGCCAAACTGAAGAGTTTGAATTTGGCCCAAAGGTCATTGAGAGCCACTGATGGTTCTTAGGGTAGTGACATGTTTACATCTGGGCATTAGAAGGATTATTTTGGCAATTGTGTGGAAGATGAAGAGGTGAGTGACTGGTAGAGTAATTAATTCGGAAGATTACAGTAGTTCAGGCAGTGAGGATCTGAATTGGTATGGTGTCCATATGAATAAAGAGAGAGGGTTACAGAGGCAGACTCTACAAAGAGTAGTTAGCTCTTTAGGGATGAGTAGTGTGGGAAAATGAAGAGTTAAACATGACTCCAAAATCCTGAAATTGGGTTACTCAACAGAAATGGGAATTTTTGAAGGAAGGACCATGAAAAGGATCACGATTAACTGTTCTGTTTTGAATATGCTGAATTTGATTTGCCTATGGAACATGAAAATGAATTTTCTTCCTCTTTAACACGGGCCTGGGAAAGTGTAGCTGTTTCTATTTCTAGCAGAAGAGTTGGTAATACAGGCCTGGAGCTCATTAGATAGATTAGTACTAGGTATATAGACTTGAGTCATCTAAATAGATACAAGAATTAAATCAACAATAGCTGACATGTAGCCCTTTAATTTTTGCATAGGCCTTAATGCATGTTATCTCATTTGATCCTCACAAAAATTTTAAGGGGGAGGTGTACTGGTTTACAAATGGGGAAACTGAGAGAAAAACGAAATTGCTCACCCTAGGTCATACAGCCAGCAGATATCAGAAGCTTTGAACTTATGTCTCACTGATTCTGTGTCAGCAGTCTTATGTATCATGTTACACAGTCTTTTGAATGGTAATTGATGACAATGTATGTGGTAGCCCAGCAAGTGGCATGGAGAGACTGGACCTAGGGAAATGATGCTCCCAATGTGCCTTGCCCTTTTCAGAGCATTGAATTCAATTTTAGGCACCATATTTTAGGAAGAACATTAATAACTAGAGAGTGTCCTGAGAATGAGGGCAACCAAGATAATGAAGAACCTAGAGACAGTGCAGTATGGAGATGGTTAGCATGAAGGAGGAGAGATAAGTGGGGGGACATTGGCTTTCTTTAAATATTAGAAGGGAGGTGCTGTGGAGGAGGGATGAGATTTATTCTGCTTGTCCCCACAAGACAGAAAGAGGGGAGGTGAATGGGAGTTGAGAAGAAGTAAGTTTAAGTTTCCTGCTCAGGAAAACCTTCCTGATTAGAACCTGTCCAAACGTAGAATAGACTGACTTGGGGGAGATGGTGGGTTTTTCCTCACCAGACATCCTCAAACACAGATTCCAGACCCCTTGCTAGCAGTGTTGTAGGAAGTGTTTTTCAGCTCCGAGTTATGCTAGATGGCCACTGAGATCCTATGATTCTGTGGGTGCCAAGATAAAAAAAGAAATTGTATTTTTGTTGTGTTATAGTAATCATCTAGGAAAATTCAGTCTTTTTTGATGCAAAGTGATGGAAACATGTAGAAACTAGGAGAAAAGTGAGTTTTTATTTAAACGATGCCTCATGCAGACAGAACCGTTTTGCAAATTAGTGGTGGAAAAGTGTTTTAAAACGTTAATCAAATGGGTCAGTTGGGCTGTTTCTGGTAGTAAGGGTAGTTTCAGCTCATTTCTTGCTTGATTAAGTTTTATTCATTTTTGAGAAAAATGCCTGTTTCCTAGAAGGCAAGCATTCAAGGTTCAACTCCTTTTCTAGTTTGTGTTGACTAACGAGGGAGAAAATTCATTTAACACTAATTATAACATTTATAAGCCTAGTGAAGAGCAACATAAGAAATGTAATTTTTATTTCTTCAGACAAGCAAGATGCAATACCATATAATTAATCCAACTCAGTCCCGTTTTTCCCCATTTTTTTTTCTCCTGGATGATTTTAAGGCATCAGAATTTCATTCGCAGCAATATGAAAACCAGGCTTATGGAAAATTTGAAAAGACTAGAGAAGAATTTGCATTCCACTACATGATTGAGCACATTTCTAAAACAGCAGCTTTAGTAAGCTTTGCCCTGAGAGTACTCCACAAGGAAAGCTGGCTATTCAGTAGAGAAGCTTCCAAGTGCCCCAGTTGTGGGCTATGACCCTCTGTTTTGGACAGCATAGAGAAATGGTTGTGCCTTCTGGAGTGTCAGTTTGTGGGCTGGGGAATCCGAAGCCTAGACTAAAAGGCCTAGATGCAGTGGTTCTCAGCCTTCCTAATGCTGCGACCCTTTAATACAGTTCCTCATGTTGTGGTGACCCCCAACCATAAAATTATTTTCTTTGCTACTTCATAACTGTAATTTTGCTACTGTTATGAATTGTAATGTAAATATCTGATATGCAGGATGTATTTTCATTGTTACAAATTGAACATAACCCACAGGTTGAGAACCACTGGCCTAGAGTATGAGGTTAAGATTAGGCTAGTTACTGCCCTTCAGTGTGGGCAGTACTTTGGTCCCAAACATGTTTGGGGGATGAAGCTACTTTGTTCCGGATGATCTACAATGTTGAGCCCTATCCTGATGGAGTGACTACTTTGTGAGGGATATAAGTACAATCTCATTTATTTCTAGTTAGCAAATATTCCTATAATAAATCTCCTTTCCTAAGAGCTGAACACCTCATATGTATAATGATTTGGGCCAGATTTACCCATAGAGTAGGTGAATGAATGAATGAATGAATGAATTGAATGTATGCATGAATGAAGTAATGAAGTGAATGAAAACACCTTCATAAAAGGTTACTATGTGAAGGGCACTGTGCTAAGCTCTGGGGACATGTACTTGACAGCATGCCACTGATATGACTGGGAGGTGCCATGTCAGGGAAAGATAAATAAAGGTCAGTGCTCACCTTTCAGAAGCTTGGGGTCCCAAAAGTGGGAGCTTGAGTTCTGGATTGGAGGTTGAAATTCCAGTAAAGTGAGGTGACATGGAGATGGTGGAAAGTGATTGTCTAAGTGGAGGGTAGGACAAGGCAACTTGTTAGCCTAGTCTCTCCCATTTCTGAAGTAGCATGTGTGCCACAGACTATCTGGGTTGGAAGGATCACAGTGGGCATCTAGTCCAACCTGATTCTGAACATTAATCCCCACAATAACACCCTTGACCAGAAGTCTTTCAGTCCTTTAACTCAAGACTTTGATCCAAAAGAAAATGTGAATTCAGGCTCCTTCTACCCCTCTTCAAATATTTTTCATACTTTGACACTGACAAAGAATTTCAGGCCCTTTCCTGAGAACAGATTTTGCTAGTAAGAGAGCTTAAGGGTACTGGGCATGCCAGAAGAGATGGAGAAGCAGCTAGTATAGTGGAAAGAACTTCTGGAATACTTATCAAACAGCTAATTTTGTGGTGACAAGAATAAGAAACTGAGGGGGTGCCTGTCAAGTGGAGAACTGAACAAGTTATTATACATGAATGTGATAGAGTACTATTGTACTTAAGAAATGATAAAGGGAGTGGTTTCAGAAAAACCTGGGAAGACTTGTATGAACTGATGCAGAGTGCAGTAAACAGAACCAGGAGAACAATTTATATAATAACAACAGTATTGTAAAAAAAAAACAAACAACTTTGAAAGATTTGGGAACTTTGATCAGCATAATAATCAGTCACAGTTCCAGGGGACTCATGATGAAACATGCTGCCTACTTCCTGACAGAGAATTGATGTACTGATAGTGCAGACTGAGACAGGGATGGATGTGGCCAATGTGGGAATTTGTTTTGCTTCACTACAACTGTTTGTAACAAAGATTTTGTTTTTCTTACTTTCTCAATGGGGAGCAAGAGGTGAAGAGGAAGACAGATCTTCATTTGAAAATAAAATAAAATTTAATTTAAAAAACAACCACAAAAGTCAAGTGAGATCCACTCACTAGCTGTGTAAATATGACTGAGTCACTTAACTTTCTGGACCTCATATGCCATACTTGTCCTATTGGAGTAATAATACCCACCTTCATTGGGTTATGAGTGCCAAGGGAGATCACATCATGTATATAATAGTACTCTATTAATGTCAGTTATTGTCATTAGGAGGAAATGAACCAGATCTAGCATGTTGGGTAAATGAAGAAAAAAAGTTTCCTCCTTTGCAGTTTTATCATAGGGGATCCAGTTTTGAGCCTTCATCTCCGTGGGTTGGAGCATCTGGGCTGTGTAATTTCTCCCAGACTGGCTCATGGGGAGGAGTGTGAGTTGTCTTGGTACTGTTAGTTGTCCCCTCCAGATGTGGCTGTTCTTCCTCTCTAAGATGAAAGTATGCCTTTTTCCCCCTCTCCCATCTAGTGTAGCCTTCTAGATGAAAAACCCTCCCCCCCCACCAATAAAATGTTAGATTATGATCAGAGAGCTCAAGAATGGCCAGTGGAATCCTTGCTTTTACTGTTATTATTGACATGGTTAATTACTTAATTGCAGTTTGGTTTACATCCTGTGAGTTTGTGTTTGTTGTTTCTTTTGACACTTTTTTTGAGAGGGGGAAAAGGGGTGGGAGTGGGGGTAGTATGCTGTCTGTCTGGCAAGCTGCGAACCTAGTTTAAAGATCCCAGAGGCCTTGATTCCTGGAAGAGAATAAGAAAGCTTTCAGTCTTCATATGGGAAAAAAGGCAGATGTTCATCTTTGACAAATTGTTATCTTGGCTCCAGAAAGCTATTTGGGAAGCAGTTCTGGGTGCTGGGTAAGGGGTTAGCCTGGAAGAGGGATCACATTATCCTTTATAGAAGAATGAATACTCCCCAGGAGGTGACTTGGTTTCTGAACACTGATTCTTGAATCTAAGTGAATTTAAGGTGAAATTGAAGCCTTCTCTAACTCCCATAACACTTTGAAAATTCTTCTATTGTCTTACTATCCTACTGGACTTTCAAGACTTGAGGGTAAGGCTGTGTATTAATCCTCAGTGCACAGCACAGTGTCTGCCATATGGCAATCACTTAATAAATGTTGAATGAATGAATACCCAGCATAACATCCCAGAGGGCTAGCAAGTTATATATGTTTTCATTAGCCAAGATCAGGAATGATCTATGGATACCCTGAAGAGGGCCGTAACATACTGAGTAGGGTGGTCTATAATAGGGCTGTTCATCATTTAAGAAACAGAGTACTTCAGGACCCCAAGTGGGCATCGAAGTGACTATAAGCACAGAGATACCCCAATAAACAAAAGATGAAAATGTAGGTTTGTAGTGATCATTTTGCATGTTAGAAGGATTGGGGGTTGAAAAAGAGATTTTTATTTTTATGTTGAAAATAACGAATGACTCTCTTCAACTCCTAAAGACACTCTATTTCATCCAAATATACCCCTAAATTAGCAGTTCTCCCAGTTGTTAGAATAATTAAGTATTAAGCCTAATTACCAAATAATTGAATTTGATGGCTACAAGTAGTGCTAAGTAAGTCAGCCAGATGAGGGGAATGTGGTAGCCATTAAAGAACAAAACTTATGTTTCATCATCAGATTAAATTTATATCTCACCTCACTTCCCCTGCTTAGAACCTGTCCTCACTCTGACCAGTTTTGGCTAATGAGACTATATTTGTATAATATGTACTGGCACACAATTAAAAACAACTCTATTCCAATCCAAGAGATATCCTTGTCTGTAGGATAATCTTAAAGACAAAACGTAGACATCCCTGTCTGTAAGAAACCTAAAAAACAAAAACCAAAACCTCCCAGCACCAACAGATGCCCAGAATTCAAAGTCAACGTACAGACTAATACATTTGTCTCTGTGTACTTATTTAGAGATAGAAGAAACATCAGAAGTCATTTTGTTCAACGACTTCATATTACAGATGAGGAAACTGAGTCTCAGAGAGGTTAAGTGACTTGTTCAACACAAGTGGTATGCCTAAATCCCTTTGTATCTCCAGCGCCTAGCACAGTGACTTGCACAGAGTTCCCCCAAGAAGTAAGTAAGTGGCTTGGCTAGATTCAAACCCAGATCCTCTGACTCTTAATATACATACATATAATATGTGTTTTTATGTGTGAATATACACAAACACATGAGACACAGCATAACCTAATGGACAGATAGTCTGTCTCAGAGTCAAGACTTGCCCCAGACACATGGTGACTGTGTGGCCCTGAGCAAATGATGTAACCTCTTGGTGCTCCAGATAGCTCTCTTAAGATCTGCAAATGGTAGAGGAAGTGCTAATTAGTAGAGGGAATTTTTTCAAAGAGAATCCTACATGCATAAGTCTAAACACCTATATGACCTATGTGTATGTGTGTATATATATGTCTTTCTATATAGACATATACAAATATACATACACCCACACATGTATACCTATACCTCTAGATAGATAGATTCATAGCATTGGATGGAAAAAAAAATAATGTTCCTTGGCCATAGGATATTGAAGATGGCCAGTTACACTTTTTGTCTCATATTTAAATTTATTGTTTTCCCTGCCAGGAGTTAGAAGATTGAGGAATTCTAGGGACTTGTAGGAGATTAAGGTAAACCTAATCAACATAAAGATTAGCCAGGAAAGAGAACCAGATAAAACAAAATTAAAAAGCCCCAAACTCTCCTCTCAGAGAAGCTGAGAATTAGGACTAAAATTCTCATTCTGTAGGAAACAAACACTCTAAACCTCCAATGCCAGTGGCAGCTGAAGCAGCCTTGCATGAAGGGTGTGTCTTAAAATTCCCTCTTCCAACATAGCCTGTCTTACCTTTCTCCTTGACTTATGGTCTGTCAGTTTGGCCATTTGAGTAATAAAACAAACTCTTTGAAGTGTGCAGGGGAGTAAGGAACTTCTCTGTGCCTTGTACAGGCTGGTGATAGAAATTAGAGATTAAGCGATGCCAACTTTTTACTGGCTTGCTCTGGATCTAAACACTTGCAAATGTGGCCAAAACCATAGGATTCTGTGTCCAAAATAAGGAAACAGAAGGGAAGTGGTCCAGATTGATTAAGTTTCTCCCTATATTTGTGGACTTTTTAAGTGTGTTATTAAGCTTATTAAACCTTAGCACCCCTACTTAAATAGTATTGGATTTCACACACAGCACTTTATTTTTGTTCTGTGGTTGAAGTTTATGTCCTTGGCATGGATGTAGAATTACTCATCCAATTTGCAACCATGTGGGGGTAAAAGCCTAGGGGGTGTGGTAGCAATCAATTGAGATTAAATTTAGTTCAAACAGCTTAAAAGGAGAAAAAGGTGTCACTAATTTTTCTTCCATTCTGTGTAGAAGTTTGTATATAGTCTCAGTAGAAAGCATCTTTTTAAAAAATTAATATTTTATTTTCCCCAATTAAAGCAATTTTTAGCATTAGTTTTTAAGAATTTTTGAATTCCAGATTCTCTCCCTCTCCCCTTCCCACCCATTGAGAAGGCATACAATTTGATATAGATTATACATGCATAGTCATGCCAAACATATTTCCATGTTAGTATGTTGTGAAAGAAAACACAGACAAAAACAAACAAGAAAAATTAAGAAAAAGTATGCTTTGATCTGCATTCAGACTCCATCAGTTCTTTCTCTGGAGGTGCAGAAAGCATTTTTTCATACATCCTTCTGAATTGTATTGGATCATTGTATTGCTGAGAATCTCTTAAGTCATTCACAGTTGGTCATCAGACAATATTGCTGTTGCTGTATACAATGTTCCCCTGGTTCTGCACATTTCACTTTGTATCAGTTCATGTAAGTCTTCCCAGGTTTTTCTGATAGCATATTGCTCATCATTTCTTATAGCGCAATAATATTCCATCATATTCATATACAGCAATTTATTCAGTCATTCTCCAGTTGATAGATATTCTTTCAATTTCCAATTCTTGGCCACCACTAAAAGATCTGCTATAAATATTTTTGTGTATAGGTCCTTTTCCTTTTTGTCTTTTTAATCTCTTTAGGATATAGACCTAGTAGTGGTGTTAGGGTATGCATGGTTTTACCGCCCTTTGACTATAATTCAGAATTGCTCTGCAGAATCATTGAATCAGTATACCACTTCACCACCACAGCGTTAGTGTCTCAATTTTCCCCACATCCCCTTCAACATTGGTCATTTTCGTTTTCTGTCATATTAGCCAGTCTGATAGGTGTCGGGTGATAGATCAGAGTTGTTTTAATTTGCATTTCTCTAACTAATGGTGATTCAGAGCATTTTTTCTATGGACTTTAGTTTACTTTAGATTACTTTAGATTAGATACTTTAGATTACTTCTTCTGAAAACCTCCTCTTGATATCTTTTGACTATTTATAAATTGAGGAATGGCTTAGAAAGCATCTTAAATATTAGAAATTTTTAAAACATGGGCAGTAGGACATGGGTATTTTAAATAAATCATTGCTGTTAAAATATCACTGGGTATCAGAAATGAGTTTTCTCTAGTATTTACTAAAAATTTACCATAGCTGAGGCATTTAGTCAGAGGATATTACAGAGAATTGCAAGGAGGCCTTATTGACAAGTTTTCAATTTTTTAATATAATCATGAGGAAATGAATTATTCGTGGTCATGGTCCAGGTGGAGATCTGAATGTAAAGTGATTCTCCTTATAATTAAGAAACTAATTAAATGTCAGAGAACTATAACCATGTGGTAATACACCCTGCTATAACATCACCACTGAAATTGTATACTTACAAGCCACACAAAGATGGTTTTGATCAGTAGATGGGAGGAGTAGTGTGTGTATGTGTGTGTGTGTGTGTGTATGTGTATGTGTATGTTGATACCATTTTGTTTCATATTTAAGCTTTTTGCAGCTGCTTCCTTTAACAGTAGCAGTCTTTGGTGGGTCAGTGGAGTACACTCCAGTTAGCCAGTCTATTATGAAACCTCAAGCATTTGGAAACTTAATAGGGACAAAGTGTTACATTCAAAACTCAGTATTCAAAAACTCAGTATCATAAGACAAGATGGGGAAGGCATGGCTAGACAAACATGTCATTTGAAAAGATGTGGGGCTTTAAGTGGACTATACACACTGAATGAGTCAGCAGGGAGATACAGCAGCTAAAAAAGGGCAATGCACACCAAGAGAGGCCTAGCTTCCAAAAATTCAGAGGTGATAGATAGTCCCTCTCAGTTCTGCCCTGATCAGACTTCATCTGCAGCATTGTTCAGTTCTGGGTACTATAACTTAGGAAAGACACTGAAGACCTGGAAGGTGTCCAGAGGAAGTCAGTTAAGATGGACTTTGATGAGAATTGGTCAAAGGAAGTGAGGACACTTAATCTGGAGAAGAGAATCCTCAAGGGAGGACATGTCAGCTGCCTTCAGGTATTTGAAATCACTCAGAAATGGCATTAGATTTGTTCTGGCTAGCTGCAGAGAGCACAACTAGGGGCAATGGGTAGATGTCACGAGAGCGAAACTTAAATTTGACATCAGGAATAAATCGCTAACAATTTGACCCCTGAGTGGAATGAAGGGGCAGCCTTAGAACACAGTGGTACTGTTCTCAGTGTGGGTGTTTAAGCTGAGGCTGGATGAACCCTTCTCAGGGAGGTTGTCCTGGGCATGCTTTTTCCTGGGTTGACCCAGATTGCCTCCAAGACCATTCTTGTAGCATGATTATATCATTTCATTAATTCAGAAATTGGGAGAATGCTATCTGGCCTCAGATGAAAGTTACTTTTGCACTGTGTGGAGCTATTCTTTATTGATGCTAACTAATAATGTGGACAAGATTATTGGGGGAAAGAGACAGAGGGGGTACATTGAACCTATTTGAGAGGATCATAGAAACTCAGAGCTGGAAGCAACCTTGGGGCCCAGCTAGTCTAGCCCATGCCTGGACAAGATTCCTCTGTCCAACAGCCAGCACAGATGGCCCTGCAGCCTTTTTCTGTACATCAGGTTTAAATCTGCCTATCTGCAAATTCCTCCCCCTGCTCTTAGTCTGCTCTCTGGGGCCACTAGGAATGAATCTAATCCCTCTTTCACATGACAGCCCTTCAAATAAAGACAGCTCTCCCTCCCACTATCTCCAAAGACTTCTCTTCTCCAGAATAAACATCCCCAGTTCCTTTAAATGAACTTTGCATGACCCTCCACAATCCCGGTTGCCTTTTTCTAGATACTCTCTGGCTTATCAATTTTCCTCCCTAAAAATGTGGTAAGTGGAAAACACATGACTCCAAATGTGGGCTGACCAAAGGAGGATGTGGGGGGGCGACAATCCTCTCCCCAGTCCTAGACACTAAGCTTCTTGATGCAGTGTTAAAGCTTTTTTTGGTCTCTTGTGGGCTCATGGTTCACACAAAAGTGAGACACTTTTGGATATGGCAGAGGGAAGGTTTCCAACTAAGCCTGACTCTTCAACCTAACACCTCAGGACCAGTAAGGAATACTCCAAGGGAAATAAAAAGAAAAAAGAAACACAGATAGCAAGAAAATAAATGCTTATTTTTTTTAAAGTAATCTTTATAGGAAATAAAAGAAAAACAGCAGCACTGGGTACATTCTCAAGCCCCTCAAGTCCCCTTCGTTCTGTTGAAATGGTTGGGGAAATTTGGAGTTTCTGATGTCTTACCAGTCCATCCCAACTTGTGTTCTTCTCGATGTTTGTTTTCTGTTCCCACCCCAGGCTCTCCTACCTGACTCCAGAGGCTTTAGTGCAGTGGTAATCCAGGTGCTGTCGTGACAGTTGGCCCATTTACCCCAGGAGCCATAACGATCTAGCCCTGTGGCAATTGGGATCCTTCCTCCAATATCTTAGGGTTGCCTAATTAGGTGCCTCCTTATTCTTCCACATCAACTGGTCCCCCTTCAGTCAGTAACTACCCCCTGCCTCAGTGGTCTTGCCTCACACATAATTAACACCTTACCTGAAAGTGTAGAAAAGAGGGGCTGCCCTGACCTTCTTTTGGCCTGTATATAAGTTCTCAGTATGGTCAAATCACTGGCACCTGACTTCCCTTTCTCTACCTGAGCCTGGTGGTGAATCTGGAAGTAGATTTACCTACATCCCACCTCCATAGTCATCACAATGCTGGCCCCAGAGCTGCCTCTTGGGCACTTCACAGAAATACCCTATACACGCCAAACCTCTGGCACTGTCAGGATGCTGTAGGCCTTGTGGAGGATTAGCTCCGCCTATCCAGCAGCCCTATTTATTTCCTAAGATTTGCACTAGGGATTGTAAAGAACCAAAGCTGAGAGCATGAACCCCATGTCCCAAGGGTAAGGACTCCCTTTTCACCAACTGTTTCTTGGATTGGGCCTTGGAAAGTCTTCTAAACCTCATGTTCATTGGTTCCTATCCCCTCTGACCTTTGAAAGCAGAGCCAGCTGGAACAGGACAGATTGAGTGTTCACTGGGACAAGGATGACAAGAAGGTTGTGAACTCAAGTGATTGGAAGAATGATGGGACCCTCTACAGTAGTAGGGAAATTGGGAGGATTTGGTGGGAAAAATGAGTTTTGTTGTACATATGTTGAGTTTGAGATGCCCCAAGACAGCCAATTCGAAATGTCCAATAGGCAGTTGGTGCCTTCTGGAACTTAGGAGAGAGAGAAGTTGTGGATATATAGATATGGAACTGATTTGCACAGAATTGATCAGTGAGCTTCTGAGTGAGCTCATTCCTCCCTTTCTTTACCTGTTGAATTCCTAAAATTCAATTCCTTTAAAGCCCAGCCCCCAGTTTTGCATCCTCTCATCCTTCAGGTGAGTGTCTCAGACCTCACATAGTCTTTTATCTTGTAACTTTCTAAGATACCTACCATCCAGTACAAAATATTAGAGCTGTTAGTACTGGTATCTTATCCCCCACTAGATTATAAACTCATGGAGGGCAAGTACCAGGGGCCTTATCAAATGTTTATATCTCTCTCGGGTCTCTCTGCATAGTTGTTGCTGCTCAGTAATTTTTCAGCTGTGTCTGATTCTTTGCGACCCCTTTTTGGGGTTTTCTTGGCAAAGATTCTGGAGTGGTTTGCCACTTCCTTCTCTAGCTCATTTGACAGATGAGGAAACTGAGGCAAACAGGGTTAACTGACTTGCCCAGGGTCACACAGCTAGTAAATGTCTGGGGCTGGATCTGAACTCAGGAAGATGAGTCCTCCTGACTCCCAAGCCAACGCTTTATCCACTTTGCCCCCTTGCTGCCCCCATCTATGCATCGTAGGACCTTAATAAATATTTACTATGTTTGCATTTTGGATAATCTTTGAAAGTGAAGTTCTCCTGAAGAAAAGTTAACCATTAAAAGATTTAGGTTTATTTAAGCACATAATAAACTCTAGGGGCAGAGATGGGGAGAGGATACCTTAATGATAATTTTAATAAAATCATTTATTTCATCTAGCCACAGAAGATGACATAAGAACAAAGAGGGCTTAAATTTTAGCAAGAAAGAATGTGGTAACACTTAAGTGAGAATTTTTTTTTACTCTATCAGTGGAACATTTGTGAAGTGTCTTTCCCAGAGGAATTTAAAAACAGGGTCAGCAGTCATTTGTCTGGGATGCTTTACATCTTCACCTGCCCAAAGGCAGGGTGCTGGAGCCTAAAGGTCCCATCCAGTGTTGGAATTCCATTAGCCTGTGATTCAGCTGTGCCTAATTGCAGCCTTCATTTCACCAACAACTCCCATAACCCTCCCCAAGGCAGCTCTGTTACTGACATCTCAGTCGCTCCTGCTGTTTCTCAGTGTTCTCAGAGACTGAAGTTCAGTGTCTCGGAATTTTCCAACATCCTTCATTCTCTTTGTGTTTTGTAACATTTTAGCCCAAGGTAGTGGTATAGGAAATGCTGGGAGGGTCATTCAAGGATATTTATTAGACTTAGCAAACAAATTGTTGCCTCTTAATGACAAAATAAAATGCTCAGAATTCTAGGGCCCGAGACTTTTTGTTCTGAGACGATTGGACTGGGTTTACTCATTTGCTCCTTTGTAAAGATAAAACCAGTGAATCATAGAACTCTGAGAACTGGAAAGGACTTGAAAGATCACATGGTCCAGCCCCCTCATTTTACAGATGAAACTGTTCTCAGAGATGCCAGGAGGGTGCACAGAGTCAGCATCTTTCAGAGCTGGGCAGGCCCTCAGTGGCCTTCTGGTCGGACACTTACCTGGATAAGAATCCTCTGCCAAAGCATAGCCAATGAGTGCTGACGGAGCCTTTCCTTAAAGACTTTTTAGGGAGAAAACAAATTTCCATTCCACTTTTGCCAGATTGTATCAATTCTACAGCTAAGTGTTGCAGTGGATAGAAGGCTGGACCTGAAGTCAAGAAGACCTGAGTTCAAAGCTGGTCTCAGATACTTACCAGATGTATAGCCCTGGGCAATTCACATAAGCCTCTTTGCCTCAGTTTCCTCATCTGTCAAATGAGCTGGAGAAGGAAATGGTAAACCACTCCAGTATCTCTGCTAAGAAAACTCCAAAATGGAGTCACAAAGAGTCAGACACAACTGAAATGAGTGAACAACAGCCATTCAATTAGTTCTCCCTCTAGAACAGTGGTTCTCAACCTTCCTAATGCTGCAACCCTTTAGTATTCATATGTGGGCATTATCTGCATGTGGGCGGACCTGTCTGGAGACGGATAGAGGACCCGTGTCTTGGTTCCTAAGACCATCGGAAATATGTGTTTTCCAACGGTCTTAGGTGACCCCTGTGAAAGGGTTGTTCAACCCCCAAAAGGGTCACGACCCACAGGTTGAGAACCACTGCTCTAGAACATCCCCCAAACCTATACCATCCTTCCCTCTTACACAGGCACCACACTGGTCCAGGTGCTCATCATCTCTCTCAGAAGCACTAGTCTCTGAATTGGTCTTAGCCTCCACACAGCTGCCAGATGGGCATTTCTGAGACATGTCTGACCATATCACTCCCCCACTCTATTAGATTGAGTAGTTCTTTTTATCTTCTAGGATAAAATGACAAACTCCTTTCTTATGACATTTGAAGCCCTTCATAAGATGACTGCAGACTGTCTTCCTAGACCCATTTCACATTACTCCTATCACGTGGTCTCTATTCCGTTCCCCTACATGCCTTTGTCCCTCATGCCCTTCCCTCTATCTCCTTTTCTTGAAATCCCTCAACCCCTTCAAGTTAGACAACTCATACCTCGAGAATTCTCCTAATTCTTTTGGTGCTGTCCTCCCCACCCCCCCATCCTCTCCTCCAGACTACACGGTCTCCCTTGGCAGTTCTCCAGGCAAGTCACTTACCCTCTTCTAGGTGAACCTAGGCAGCTCTCTTAAGACTCTTAAGTTTCAGAGAAGGTGCTAACCTTCATTGGGAGGTGGAGTCTCCTCTCAGTGAAATAGCACAGCTCCAGTCTGTATTCCCATCTGCTGTATTGTATGTATTCCTCTTTGTCCATGTTGTTTCCTTTAGTAGATCATTAAGCCTCTCATGGGCAGAAGAGGGAAGGCTTCATTTTTGTCTCAGTAGCCTCAGTGTCTACCAGAGCACCTTGGACTTAGTAGCATGCACTTAATGCTTATGGAATGGAATCCACCTCCACGTATTTGCTTCTTGCCCATGGCTCTTATCTTTTCGGATTATTTCTCTTGAAGAAAATCCTAAGGAGTAATAGTGACAGTAATTCAGTGGAGGGTGGGGGCTGCCTGAGTGAAGAGTGATGCAATTACCAGAGAGATACTAAAGGGATAGGAACCAGGGGGAGGGGAATAGAGGGAATGGCATAAGCATTTATTAATTCATGAAAGTTTTGATATCAGTTAATCAGGAAGCATTTATTAAGCACCTACATGTGCCATGCCCTGTGCTAGGAACGGTTTATATATATGCAGAGTTGGACTTGTTATTCTATTCTGGGAATGGCTCAAGCTGGAGGAAATTGGCTCCAGTGATATCCAGAATGTAGTTTTTAGTGTTAGCATTAAGGTTCCTGTTATCATGATTGTTGTTAGAATTAACTGCTGCTCCTTTCCCCTCTGTTCCCTTAAGAACCTGGAAGGTTGTTCTTTCCCTCATGACATTGAAAGCTTGCCGAAACTTTCCATGAAATAGTGCACTTTGAACGGTAGTGATAGATTTTTGTCCAGTGGTCAACCAATGAAGCAATGAGCCTAGAGTCGGTGCTTACTATGTGTGCCTAACACTGTGTTTACTGCTGGGGATATAAAAACAAGAGAGAAAGATCATGCCCTCAGCGTGCTTACTTTCCAGCATGCATATAAGTACATATGTAGCAGGCACAAAGAAACCTTGCAGAGAAAGTCACGATCAATTGCAGGACCAGGAAAAGCCTTCTTCCCAAGCTTCCTGTGACCTGATTCTTGAAGGGAGCTGGGAGACTGTGAGAGGTCGAGGTGCAGAGGGAGAACATTTCAGGCACATGCAGGATATGTTTGTGGGGAACTGCAGGTAATCCAATACAGCTGGAATCTAGGATTCTGTGGAGGGGAGTAGTAATATATAAAAAGACTAGAGATGTAGAAGGAGGCAGGCTGTAAAGAGCCTTAAATGCCAAGCAGAGGATTTTCTGTTTGATTCTTGAAGTAACAGAGATTTCACTGGAATTTACTGAGTAAATGGGTTACATGTTCTGACCTGTGCTTCAGGAAGACTACTTTGGCAGGTATTTGGAGGATGGAGTGGATTGGAGAGATACCTGAGGCAAGCCCACCAATTGGCAGAGTATTGCAGTAGTCTGCGTGGAAGGGGATGAGGGCCTGAACGAGGGTGGGGGCTGCCTGAGTGAAGAGTGATGCAATTACCAGAGAGATACTAAAAGGATAGGAACCAGGGGGAGGGGAATAGAGGGAATGGCATAAGCATTTATTAAGCACCTGTTAGATGCCAGGCATTGTGTTAAGCATTTTACAAAAATTATTTTATTTGATCCTCATCACAACCCAGGGAGGTAGGTTTTATTATTATCTCTGTTTTACACTTGAAGAAACTGAGTCAGGCAGCCATGAAATGACTCACTCAGGGTCACACAACTTATAAGGATTTACGCTCAGGGATTCTAGGCCCAGTGCTCTATCTACTGCACCCCCCAGCTGCCAAGGAGCTCTAGCAACCAAATGGCTGTGCATGGTTAGAAAAATGGAACGACATCAGTGTTAAGGTTGGATAACTTTTGATAGAGAATAATAACAGGGATGGCCGCAACCTTCTGTAAATTTAGCTGTCAGCCTCAGGGCCTTCTGTCTGGGCCTGGTGTCAGGTTTCTCATGTAGCTCAGCTTTGGGGCATTCTGCAGAGAATGATTGGTAAGCCAGCTGTTCTGCCATAGTGACTAATTAGCCTTTCTTTAGAGATGACAAATTTTGATGTTTTGTTTTGTTTTATACCCTAGTTACAGTCATAGGAAACACATGCAGCCAGCAACCCATTTCATGTCAGATGAGCTTATGGGGGTCACAGCGCTGTCAGACTCAGTAGGAGGTGATGCATGAAGGATTCCACGTCCTTTGCCATAAATGAGAGAAATAAGGATGTGGCACTTTGCAGTTGCCAGGTGGCTTGTACCTTCTTTGGAGTATTTCTTAGTACTCTGCCTACTTCCCCCAAATATAGCAGCCTCTAGACTAGTTATGTCATGAACCCTTTGTCAGCCTAATTAAGCTTATTAATTAATACCTTCTCAGCATAATATACATATATATATATATTTTTTAAATTCATAAAATAAAATGCTTAGATTAAAAAGAAAACCAAAGATGAGTGAAAATAAAGATCTAATTTTTTTTCAACTTCACAACCCTCTTCCCTGAAAGCTATCATGGATGCCAGGTTAAGAACTCTTGATGCAGGCACACTTAGGTACTGGTTGTTTGGAGGTTAGAACATGAACATATTATTCATTTATATGTTAATTCACTCATTCAACAAGCAATTACTGTTATCAATAAATCAGCAAGCATTTTTTTTTTAATTTTTGGAAGGGGGTGGGTAGGGCAGTTGGGGTTAAGTGGCTTGCCCAAGGTCACACAACTAGTAAATGTTAAGTGTCTGAGGCTAGTCAGCTTCTCCTCTAGGGCCGGTGCTCTATTCACTGTGCCACCTAACCACCCCAATCAGCAAGCATTTTTAAACTGCCTGGTGTGGACCTGACACTGTACTAAGAGATGGATCAAAAATAAATTTAAAAAAACAGGCCCTGCCCTCAAGGAATTTACACTCTATTGGAGGAGGAAATATATGTGCAAGTGTGCCAGGCATTCCAAAAGTTTGAGTACAGTTTTAAACTTTAATAGTGTGTGTGTGTGTGTGTGTGTGTGTGTGTGTGAAATGAAAAATAAAGACACAGTAATTAGATTCGAGGTAATTGTTGCAGAGGAAGGGTGCTAGTCATTGGAGAACTCAAAAAAAATGGCAGAATTTGAGAATTGAAAGGGACCTCAGCTGTCTTCTAGTCTAGAGGTATCAGACACGCAGACAGAAGCCCTGAGCCAGATTAAAATGCGGTTGGGAAATGTTTAACAGAATGAATCAAAATACAACAGGACATAGATCATGTGAATATGTGGTTTTTCTAAGTCCATGTGTGGTCTCTAGGGATACAGTTTTTGCTCAATTGCACGTACAACTCTTTGTGATCCCATTTGGAGTTATTGGCCCCCATTTTTATTTGAGTTTGGCACCACTAAGAGAGTCTGATCCACACATGAAATGAATACTTACTGTAAAGGACACAAGAGTCTCTACTTACATTAAGGCCCAGCTTCTAAACCTCCAAGGAAGAAGAAGCTGCCATTTCTTGAGACAGCCCATTCCACGTTTTTGACGTCTATAATTGTTAGGAAGTTTTTCTTGATGACCATCCTTAATCTGACCATCCTCCTTATGAATTCTATCCCATTGTTCCTGGTTCTGCCCTACAAGGCCCAACCCAACATGCTTAGTTTTTTCTCCATGTAACAACCCTTGAAATACTTGAAGATGGGATGACTCATTTCCCCAAAGTCAAATGATGTCTAGTTTCCTTGCCTGATCCTCATGTGACATGTTCTCAGGGCCCTTCATCAGCCTGATGGCCCTCTCCTGGGCATTTCCCAATTTATCAATGTCTTTCTTAAACTGTGGCAGCCAGAAATGAATGAGCACCACAATCCAAATGAGGTCTGTGGAAGGCAGAATCCATTAAGACTAGCATTCATAGAATCTATACCCTTCTTAATATAGCCCAAGATGGCGTAAGGCTTTCTGGCTTCCGTGTCACATCTTTGACTCATATTGAGCTTGTAATCCACTGAAACACCCAGATCTTTTTCAGAACAACTGCTACCTGCCCATGCCTCCTCCATCTTGAGGTAGATTTTTTGAACCAAAGTGCATGAATTAACACTTATCCCAATTGAGTTTCATCTTGCTAGATTCAGTCTGTTTCTGTTGCCAGATCCTTTAGGAACTTGACTCTGTTACTTATCCCACCCAACTTTGTGTCATCTGCAGAGCTGATTAGCATCCCATTAATGCCTTTCTCCAAATCATTGGATAAACATGTTCAATATCATAGGGCCAAGCACAAATTCCTTGGGTTATACGTTCCACTAGAGACTTCCTTCCATGCTGACATTGAATGAGAAATGATCCTTTTTGAGTCTTGCCATACAGACTATTCTGAGCTTATCTATTCATATTTTTGGTCTCATCCAAATATCTCCATCTCCTTCACAAGCATAGTGTGAGATACTTCCTAAAAGCTTTACTAAAATCTAATAAACTATATCCACAGCATCCCCTCATCTACTAGTTCAGTAATCCTGTCAGAAAAGGAAATGAGGTTTGTTTGGCATGAATTGTTCTTAATAAAATGAGGCTGGCTCTTTCACGTAGCTCCTGTTCTAGAGGTTTACAACCATCTCTTTGACAATCTGTTCTGTAATTTTTCTAGGAATCAGAATCAAAATGTTGTTTGCAGGCTTTGTCTCTCTTTCCTTTTTTTTAAACTGGCACATTTGCCCTTCTCTAGTCTTGTGGCACTTGTCATTTCAGTGGTTTTTCAGGTGTCAGTCACACCTGCTAATTCTTTCAGGACCAGAGGTTGTAGTTCATTTGGGCCAGGTGACTTGAATTCCTCAGGGGAACCTGAGTGCTCTTTAACTGTCTCTTTACTTGACTTGGGTATGAACTCCCTGTGAGTCATTTTTGTTATATCATTCTCAGAGTTTGAGTTGTAACCATGTGGTAGTTGTACTGGTCAGTCTCTGTTATCATGGCAGTGGGTTGAAGTGAACAAGTCAGCCCTGTACCAGCTGCAGCCAATATGTCCCACCCTCCATTTTACCCATCCATGTTTTGATTCTTTTTAAAAGTAAACTATTCCCTTCCATAGCCATAGTCCAGCCAGAATGTGGGCAAACTGGCACTGTCCACTCTGTTTCTTTGACCCTAGACCAGGATTATGGACTCAGCCCCTGGACTCAGAACAGGGATAACCAGGCATAGGTACTTATGGAATGTTTCCTCTGTGCCCAGACATGTTACTCTCTATGAGAGGTTCAGGAGAGTCTGGCTTACCATGCTCACAGCTTGGGGTTGCAAAATGAACAAACACGAAACAATTAGTGACCAATTAAGTGCTAAGATGTGTGGCAGAGACCACAAGTTCAACAGAAGTTCAGAGAAGGGAGGATGAAATAAATAATCATAAATTTAGATCTGGCAGAGACCTTGAAGTTCACTTAATTCTGCCACCTCTTTTTCTAGTGGATAAAACTGAGACCTTTGAGTTAAGCGACTTGACCACACCAGCAGCTGTCAGGGGTGGGATTTGAACTCTAGTCTCTCAGTCTGGTGTACCATGAGGCTGCCTCTCCAAGAGAGTGGCATAACAGGAAGTCAAGGTTTTCATGGAGCCTTTCAGACCTGTAGAGCTGTGCTGTCAAAATTCAAATAGAAGAGGTGGCCAGTAATCCACATATAATTATCCCAGGGCTATGTACTGACTTAGTTTTAAAATGCAATGTTATCTATATTTTATTATATACAATAACATATGGTAGGTCTATATGGTGTATAATTGTATTATATACATTATATTGTACATGTGTATTATATACAACATATTATATACAATATTTTGTTGTATTTTTATTTATTTTGTTAAGTAGTTTCCAATTACATTTCAGTCTGATTTGGGCAATATTTGGGGAAGTGTTGCAGATGAGTACAACAGCCCTCTGTTGTAGAGAGCCTTGAAAGAGGAGAAAGAATTGCAGAAACATGGAGAAGTTAAGACAGTCATTCTGAGAAAGATATCAATATGAGAAGACATGGAGGGATGAAGAGCATTATAATATTCAAATTCCATTGAATAGACCTGCCTTTCTGAAGCAGAAAAAAAATTTGTATGTATACATATGGATAAATATTTGCATACAGATATATATATATGTGTATATATATATATCTGTACATACACATATACACATAAGTATATGTGTGTATACATACATATACATAAATGTGTGCATATGTATATCAACCAATGGGAAATACTGTTGGATAGTTATTGTAGGACCAATCATGGAGAACCAGACTGAGGAATTTGTACGTGATATGAGTGCTAATGAGCCAATATAACTCCTTGAGAGGAATACTGAAAATGGTATTGTTTCCTCCATAACAACATATGCTAAATGCATTTTGCAGTAAAGTGTGTATATGTGTTATAGAGAAGATATTTTAAATGAAAAAAATAACACTTAGCCTTGAGGAAAAAGTGAATTTCTCTTGGTACTTCTGTGTAGTTTCTTTCACTGACCACTGTGTCACTTATTTATAAGTCGAAAAACCAACCGCCATAAATATTGAGCGTTCACTCCAAAGGTTTGCTCTGTAAATTTCAACAGTGGTAAATCACTTTGAGAAATTGTCCCTTAGGCAGTGCCCATCACCAATTGTAGATCTACCATATATAGGGCTGATTAATCTGTGGCCACTTTCTGGGTGGGGGAAGAGGGAGAACCTGTTGGGATCAGGCCTGTTTTCAGTGTCTCCTGAAAATCCAGCCATCGCTGTGGGGTTTGTCTCACTGGTTCCTAGGTCTTGCTATAGAACCCACTATAAAATCACTGTATTTTGCAATTGTTAGGAATGCTTTTGCCTTTTCACTTGGTCTGCATAAACAAGAACTGAGTTCTCAGTTAACAACCTGCAAAAAAACTTAGGAGAATCCTGGAGCCCAGCCTGGAGAGTCCAGCTGTTGCCTGATGCAGTTAGTCCTCTGCTTCGTGTTTATAGAGTGTCAAGGAGAAAATCCCCCAGATTAATTGGGGGCTGGGGGGTGGGTGGGAACATTACACAAAACTCAAAATTAAATCTTATTTCTAAGTTATTTTCATTGTGGAATAGTGCTTAGACTGTTTATCTTGATGTTTATTTTTCACTTTTTTAGTAGTACTCTTTCACTCTAGATAAAGACTGATATTGATGATGCTCATTTCATCTTCAGGGTTTCAGATCCCGTTAGATTTTGTTTTCTGTAAAAGTCTTTTCCATGCTTATTCCAAAGAGACTTGAGGAAAAATTGCTATTAAAGTGATACCACATTTCAGCAACCCTGGCGTAATAGTTGCTTTTTTTTTCCACTGGCTATTTCTACACGATGTCAAAATGTCAAAATAAATTTTAAAAAAATCAGTGCATCACCAACGGGTTTTGTTTAGGCTTTGGCAAAAGATCTGTATGATCAACTGAAATTTTCCCTTTTCATTCAGATATTTTGACATTCTCTTGATCAGTGTTTCTCAACTACAGGCCCATAAACTAGTGGCAGTCAGTCACACATCTTTAGCGGTTTGGAAAACTTACTATCAAAGGTCCTTACTTGAAGCTATAAAATGTACTATCCCACCTGCCCATAGACAAAGGTCAGCTATGAGACCTGCCATAGGAAGGAACCCCATGGTGTAAACTGAGGCTTAGTGTGCTGGGAAAGGCAGCAGTCTGAACATCCCCATTCATAGATAGCTGGATAGAAGCATCAGTTCAGGTGCGCAGCAATCAGCAGTCACTTTCCAGAGACATGATGTGCTAGCATGAGAGACCAAAGAGAGGAAGCATTCAGATCAAAAGTCTGATTTGTTAACATGGATCAATAGTTTAAACAGTAAGCATAAAGACATGAGCAAAACTTAGTCCTGCTGTGTGCTAGGAACTATGTGCAATAAAACTAAGTGCCAAGTATTAGAGAGAGCTACAAACCAAGGCAAAAATTCAGCCCCTGTCCTTGATGAGCTTGCTTTCTAACAGAGGAGACCAGATAAAAGCAACAAGGAATGAATAGCTGGCAAGGACTAAGTTATTCTGAGTGTTATAAATACTCAGATCACCTACAAAGGACCTATGAAGGAAGATGCTCCAGAGAAAGAACTGATAAATAGAAGTAGACAGAGTATGGTTTATGTATGTGTGTATGTATATATGTGTATATATATATATATATATATATATATATGTATATATATACACACATACATACACATATGCATATAGATGTACATATATTATGGTTTTATGTGTGTACATATACACACATCATATTCTGCATACTTCTGTTTATCACTTCTTTCTCTGGCAGTGGATAGCTCTTCTTTCATAGGTCCTTTATATGACTATATGTATGATATATGTATATATGATATACATATGTGTGTGTGCATGTGTGTGTGTAAGATGGTGGCCTACTCTAATGGGAGGGAGGGAGACAGTTCAGAACTTAAAATGTAACAAAAAAACAAATTTAAAAAAGAAAACAGGGCAAAGGGGAAGTAAGCTCAGAGGGAAGACACTAGCAGTAGAGCAGGAAAGGTCTCTTGGAGAAAGTGGGATTTGAGGTGAACCTTGAAGGAAGCCAGGGAAGCAGGAAAGAAGGGTCCAGGCATGGGAGACAGTGAAAAGACTGGAGTCACAAATAGCAATGTCATGTGAGGAAGAGCAGACTAGTGTCCTTGGATTGTACGTGTGCAAAGGGGTGTTAGGTGTGAAAAGACTGGAGAGGTAGGAAAGGAGCTGTGAAGGACCATAGAAGCCAAACACAGAATCTTATAGTTAATCCTGGAGGTGACAGGAAGCCACTAGAGTTTATTGACGAGGGGGGATGAATCACAATGCTCAGACTTGCTCTTCAGATTATTTTGAGTGGAGGAGGAGTTCGAATAAGAAGATTTTTGAAGTAGGGAGATCAACCAGATGCAATAGTTGAGGTGTGAGATGCTGAGGACCTACCCTAGGTTGGACTCTGTGAGTAGAGAGAAGGGGGTGTATATTGGCAGCTCATTGGGTCTGTAGAATGAGTGTTACTGTTGCTGTTGCTGTTCATCCTTCATTCTTGAAGAGGATCATTGACACAATGAGAGTGAGGTCTTGACTTTTTTGAGTGAATTGGATTTAAAGTCATCAGCCTCACTCTCTCCCCCAGTCATCTCAGTTCAGTGGCGAGACAAAAGTCAAGACGACTCTTGGTGGCTTGGGATGACTATGAATGAGAAGTTGAGAACAACATCGAAGAGAATGAAGGTGCTCTTGACAGTAATAGGAAATACTAAAACAAGTTGGGTTTGGTTTTAGATAGAATGTAAGAGTTTGCCATATTCAGAGTCTTCTGCTAGGCATTTAAGCACGTTTCTATGCCTGTGTGTTGAAATGTACTCTGTCTTTGCGTCCTCTCAGTGAGCGTCAGCTTGGCCACTCTACTGGCAGCATTATAGTCTGTGGAGATGTCCATCTCTGAGCAGAGTAGACAAAAACCTTTTTTAAACCGGTTCTTTTTATTTCTCCTCCTTTTTCCTACATCCTGAGACCCACTTGCTTCCAATCCTGTTATGAACACTAGAGACCATTTTAGAATGCCCACTTTTTTTATACCAAAAAATAGAAGGAAGAGAGATCTTTAATACACTTTATGATTGTGTTCATCCCCCAGTTTGTTTAACAAAACTACCTGATTTTCTTCACAAATTATCTGACCACCTGCATCCTTCCATCAGGAACTACTAATTAGGCTACAACATAACAAATCTATTAAGGGCTAGTACTTTTTTCACCTAGGAATCTTTGTCAGTAATGACTAATAGATGACCTGGGCCAACCCTCATTAAGTAAGCACACAGTTTTGCTTGTGTGAAAGAGAGAGGTATTTTGCAGAGTCTGTCAAGCACCAGTAATCTCCTGGACTTCCAAGGGGAAATTTCTAGCTCAGTACAAACATAAAAAGCTGTCAGAAATGACCTATGGGATGAGAATAGAATTCTTAACTGTAACCCCAATGGTACAATTGTTTCTGAGAGGGATAGAGAATAGAATTGCATTACTTCTCCTGAGCCCAGTTAGACCTGCATGGCCTTGCGGCCACTTGGTATTCCAAGCTCCTAGTAGAGATAGATCCAAACATAGACACTTAGTACTTCTGCTTCTCCTTTGCCTTCCAGAAGAGCATCCTTCTATCATCCATTGCTATTCAGAGGAGGTACAGAGGTATGATGTTCCCTCCTGCTCTATACACTGGAAGAGAGCAGAGGTGCTCTGGCTTTCCTAGGCAGCAAGGTGGTACAGAAGAAGACCTGAGTTCAGATCCAGCCTCAGAAACTCCCTAGTTCTGTGACCCTGGGCAAGTCACTTAACATCTTTCTGCCTTACTTTCCTGAATGGTACAAGTAGCACCTACCTCCCAAGGTTGTTGTTATGAGGATCAAATGAGGTAATATTTGTGAAGTGCTCAACATAGTGCCTGACACTCAGTAGGTGCTTAATATATGCCTTTTCTCTTCTCCCCTTCACTGTGTGTTGGGTAGAGAATACCGAAGAAAGACGACTTCAGAAGGTGCATCTGCTTTCAGTCACGTTGGATCCTGTGCCTGGACTAAGGCCTGCTCAACTCTGCCCTCCTAGCACTTGGTGCCATTTTTACGTCTTTTATGTTTCGGACTCTGTAATACCTGGAGGTCCCCTTTCCTAGGAGACAAATCAGATTTAAATCAAGGTAGTGTTGCCCTTGTAATGAACAGAAAGCCTCTTTCCTATATGCTGCCAGCATGGCACCCTGGGGTCCACTAACTGTTCTAGCTGGAGCTCAGTGGGGGAAAGATGAGGTATCATGTCCCCAGGTCCACTTCAAACAGCTAGACAGTAATTGGGTGTTAACTTTTAATGATAATATTGCCAAGAATAGCCGAGCAAGAGTTCGAGCTCCTGCCCCACCCTCTGAGCCGAGGGTTTATTGAATTGAATATGTGTGTTTCCTGGTCTGTTTGAGTGTGGAAATGCTGGTCTAGATGCAGCCTGTGGTAGCCTGCTGTGGAACCAAGGCATCCCATGGGAAAGGCTTTTAATAGAGGACATTTCTTTAAAAATGATGGTGAGATATCTTCCTTTTCCAGGCATACGGCCTCGTCTAATTTCCTTCCATCAAACAGAATGAAGTTAATGGAATGAACCATCTTCTCCAAATTTGTGATTTTGTTCAGTTCTATCTGTAGCTGGCCACAATAGGCATTATGTGTCTAGTAATCTCTGAATCAGTTTATCAGAAAAATCAAATTGTTAAGCAGCCACTTTGTGCAAGATGCCATGCAAGGTGGTAGGGACTCGAATGCAGCGGATGAAACAATCCGTTTGCAAAAAGCTTGCTTTCTGTTGGGGGAGGGGAGACATGAACACATCTATGTATTTACAGAATAAACAGACAAACGATAATTACAGGGCTGTTAGGGAGAGAGACATTAGCTGTGGGGGCTTGGGAGTGAGGAGCCTGGTAGGACTTGAGATGCATCTTGGGACAAGAGAGGGATTCTGGGAGGCAGAGGCAAGAAAGGAAAGATGACCAATGCAAAGGCCTAGGGATGGGAGATGGAATGCCACACGGACAGGATGGAGAGGACACCGTTTTGAATGGACTATGGATTAGGGGACGAGAAATAAAATGTAATGAGTCTAGAAAGACAGACAGGGGTCAGGCTGTAAAGCACTTTGTAACTCGCATTTATATGTCACTTTTAGTGCTTTATGTTATATCACTTGACCCTCATAGCAATCCAGGGAGGTAAGTGTTGTTATTCTCTCCATTTTATAGATGTTGAAACTGAGGCTGAGAGAGGCCAAGTGTTCACACAGCTAGTAAATGCCTACAGCAGGATTCAACCAAGTGTTCCTGATGTTGAGTTCCATGCTCTATACAAATGCACCACCTGCCTGCCTTTTTACAGGCTAAATAGAAGAGCTTTATATTGGATCTTCGAGGAATAAAGAGCCACTGGAGCTTATTGAATTGGAGTATTACATGGCCACATAGATCTTTGCTTAAGGAAAATGTGCAGGTGATGGACTGGAATGGGGAGAGGTGAAGGCCATTGCAGTAGTCAAAGTGAAAGGGGATAATGCCCTGAACAAAGGTGGTGGCCATGTGGATGGAGAAGAAGGGGCGGATGCAAGAGATGCAGCTGTTTGGATGTATGCACTGAGAAAGAGGGAGGAGTCAAGGGTGAGGTGACACCAGGGCTGCAAACCAGGGTGACTAGAAGGACGGCAGTGCTTTGACAGTAATAGAAAAGTTCAGAAGAGAGATCTGGGTTTGGGTGGTTTTTGATGATTTCTGCTTTGGTTGTGTTGAGTTTGAAATGCCTACAGGCCACTCCATTCAAAATGTGCAGTTGATGGTATGGGACTGGAGGTTGGAAGGGAGATTAGGGCAGGACATATTGATCTAGACGTCATCTGCACGCTAATTGCCCTCGTGAGCTGATGAAGTTACCAAGAGAATGAATCTAGAGAGAACAGAGAAGGCCCAGGACAGAGTTTTGGGGGTGTACCCACAGTCAGTGAGTGTGACATGGATGATGAATCAGTAGAGTAGACCAAGAAGAAATGACCAGATAGGTAGCAGCTGGAAGAGAGAGAGAGATCCTTGGCAGAAAAACCCACGGACGGGAGAGTACCCAGGGGGAGAAAGTGGTTTACAATCTCATATTCCAAAGAGAGATCCAGAATTATGAAGACTAGAAAAAAGAAAAGAACAACTCTAAGATTTGGTCATTTATAGACTATTGGTCATTCCAGAGAGTGGGGTTTAAATCGCTCCTTGCTTTGATCTTCTTAGACTAAAGATGTCATTGTGAAAGGATTAACTATAGAAAATGCAAACTTTCCAGTCATACTACTCTGGATCTATAGCTCATTAAGTATTCAGCCTGAATAACCTTGTTAAGTTAGAGACAAAAGAGTAATTTAGGCTCTTGATCGGCTCTGTGAAAGGGCTACACATTTTTAGTCTTCAGATACTCTACGGTGATTTACATTTTAAGTTAAAGCAAATTCTGAAGGATACCAATATTAGTTTGATTTAAAAAAAAAACAAAAAACAAAATACCACCTTCTGCCCTGTGCTGAGTTCCCTGAAGAAATATCACTTGTTTCTAAATGTCTCACCCACAAAGAGTATTGGTATTTTGTTTATACCATTTGGACTCAGAAACACTGTTTTTTTAGCATACCAGCTGCCTAACCCCAAGCCTCCAAAAAAACAAGGGTGAAAGAAAAATCAGACTTCAAAACTCCTGAACCCAGAACCCTTCCAAGAAGTCTGTTTGAATAAAGAAGTATGTGAGAGGTAGAAAAGGCAGTATTAAATTAAATGTACCTTTTAGCACAAGTGGTCTGGATTGCTGGGAAAGTGGCAAGTCGCTTTGTGGTTCTACTGGTGGATTCTTTGATGGTGAATTCAAAGGTGGTTTCAATCACAAGGGCTGTGAGCCTGGCATCTCTGATAACCACTGAACTCCATGTAAAAATGCACTTGAAGGAGATTGGTGAAATAAAATTTATAGTAAAAACATTGAATCATTAGGATGGGTACAGGAATACTGCTTCTTCCACATTCACTAAGCAGAAACATTAGTTTAAATAGTTTGTATCTGTATAAATCTTTACCTCTCTCTATTTCTACTTAGACTTTTTTTTACCTAAAGGCAAGATTTGAAACTCGGTATGCTAAGTGACTAAAAAAGTGGTGAAACAACACTAGAATCCATGGAAATTAGCCCTGATCCCCAGGCGTGAAGAGTGAAGGAGGTCCAAGGGCAGGAGGCATCATGAAAACAAAACATTCAGACGAAAAGAAATTTGATACCCCCTTCCATTCCTTTTTGTCCTTTTTTCATAGGACTAGGTATTTGTGCAGACAGCCCTTGAGTGTGTAGACTGCAAGGAAGCTTGTATGTGCTTAGCCTACTGAAAGGGTGAGCAGTGGTGTATAAACAAGAAGGCTTTGCATGAAACGTGTGCAAAGCTTTTAACTTTTTCAAAGGCCTAGCACAGTACTTGCTAATTGCTTGTTGAATTGAAAGGTGATCAGCTCATACAATATACAGTATGGCATGGATCTAGAGTAGAGAGCTGGCCCGTGAGCCAAGGCGATATAGGTGCAAGGCCCATGTGTGACACTGACTTGCTCTGTGGTCCTGGGAAAATCCAGGAACCTCTCAATGCTCTTCAAGGCTCTCTAACACTGTAAAAGGACAGATATGCATTTCTTAGATTGAAGTTCCTCCCCTGCACCAGTGAAATTCTAGGTCTGGTCAATAATGATAATAACTCACAATTATTGCTTGATGATTTAGAAAGCATTTTCCCCAACAGCAATTCTGGGCAAATACTGTTATTCCCATGTTATTGAACAAGGAAGCGAGTCGTTGAGTCCCTTGTCTAGAGTCACAGAGCTAGTAGGTATGAGAGTTGGGGACCAGCTGTATCTACTGTCTCCATTTTCTACTACATGATCCACACATTTACTGAGTGCTCCCGCCTTGCCTGGTGATTTGAGATGCTGTGGGAGCTGCAAAGAAGTATAAAGATTTGATCCTTGCCCTCAAGGAGATTATAGTCTAGTTGGACTCTGTGTTTATACATATTCACAGATATATGTATGTGTATCACCTAAGCATACATAGATACACACACATACATGTATACACATGCATACACGCATATATAGGTATATGTGTTTTTGTCTATATGATTGTAAATCATGGAATGCAATGGTCTCCAAAGAATTAAAAATGAGTCTCATGGTCATCACATCAGATAGTGATTTTCTTTGAAAGCAGAAGAAAGATTCACTGTGGATAAGAGGTGTGGGGGCTCCACCCCTGTGATGCTGACTTTCAGGCCACCACAGAACAAGCCCTATTCTCTAGCCCCTGCTGCCATGTCAACCCCAGCACTCCTCCCAACGTCCCACTCCCTCTCTGCCTGCCCTTGGCATAGTGCTTGTTCCCTCACTATTTAGCATTGTCGTCAAGGACTTGTGTAAAGGATGCGGATGGCATGCTCTTCAAATCTGTAGATGACATAGATCTGGGAGGGCTAACTTACACATTGAATGAGAGACCGAGTTTAAAAATATTGTGTCAGGCTAGACTCTTGTGCTAAATCTTAAAAAGATAATTTGGTAGGAATAGGAATGTCAAGTCTTAAAACTGGGTTTCAGAAAGTTACTTCCATAAATATAAGCTGAAGGAAGCATGGCTATGCAGCAATTTGTCTGAAAAAGATCTAAAGATTTTAGTGGGCTGCAGGTTCAGAAAGAGTCAGCAGTGTGATACCACAATCAAAAAAGCTGCTGTAATTTTAGTCTATATTGATAAACGTATTATCTGGGAAAAATGAAGTTGGTAATTTCATGGTACTCTGTCCTGGTTAGAACTAACAACAACATTTCTATAGTGTTTTAAGGTTTGCAAAGCATTTTGTTAACATTTTTTATTTTTAAGTATTTATAATTATTTTTATAATTATAGTTGTATATAATATAAAGTATCATTATATATAATTATTTTATCATTCCAACAACCTTTGATAGAACCATTATTATTTCCATTTTATAGATGAGGAAACTGAGACAGACAGGGGTGAAGTGACTTGCCCAGGGTCACACAGTAAGCGTTGGAGGTGAGATTTGAACTCAGGCCATCCTGACTCCAAGCTCAACACTCTATTCATTGTGCCACTGAGATGGAAGCATTGTGTTCCGTTATGCCAGGTGGCACATTTTAGGAGAGGCAGTGATAGACTAGAGACTGTCCAAAGGAAGTAGAACAGAACAATGGAGACTCTGACATCATGCCATGTGAGAATCATTTAAAGGAGGCGAGGGGTGGGGTGGGGAGCACGGGGAGCATAAGCAAGAAAATTTAAGGAGAATATGATGGTTATCTCTAAGTACCAGAAGGGCAGGCACATGGTGGGGGAATTATACATGTTCTATGCTCTCGACCTGGGTGCAGTGGATAAAAATTAAATCTAATTTGTATTTGATGTATGGAAGAAATTTCTAATAAATCCAGCTCTCAGAAGCGAATGGGCCACCTTGGGAGTCGGTAGTGGTTTCTAGGGCTCTTCTCATCCTTAAGCAAAGACTGGACGACCAGTTGTTAGGAATGTTTGTAGGGGAGTTCTTGGTCAGGTATGTCGTAAACAAAGTGAACCCTGAGATTCCTCCTAATTTGGAGGGTTTTGAGCCTGTGTTCAGTTTAGAACCTGAATTACTGTGTATTTCTTAAGAACTCCAGCTTATATGAAGAGAACAGTTTAATGGATCTGGCCTTGTGTTTGATTTTTTGGGGGGAGAAGGGGGAGGGAGTATCAGCTGTTGAAATGTTTATGACCTAGAATGTCTTTTGACCTGATAAGTCTATTTCCTTTCATGTTGGATATAACTTATCCTTCTCTTTAAACAAATTTCAGAAGAAAGGAGTTTGAGATTTCATTTCATATTTGCCCCATAATGAAGGTTATTTAATCACCTCCATTACTTTTTTTAGAAAGACCTCCTCTCTCTTTAGGGGATAATTGCGTTACTTTTGGAAGAGGTTATGTTTTGCTTTTTAACCTGGTTTGTGTGCTTTGGGAAAGTACCCTAGCACAAGGGTATCTGGAAGCAGAAAATGTTGGCATCTTTCCCATTTTCCATTCTTTCTCCTGTATGGATGCCAGATTCCTTTGGGAAATCATCATTTGTAAAAGGTCATGAGCAGAATGAAGGGCATTCTTTAGTATACAGTTACTGCTAATTGGAAACTAAACATCTGTAACGATGTCAGAGTTATTTGTATTTGAAAAGAAACATTTATATACAAGAGCCGCTTGGTTAACATAAAACACACTCCAGTACAAAGTGGTCAGGGGAGTGGGGGTGGCACAGGGAAGCTCCAGACAAATGACTTTGTGCCGGCCTAAGGTTATTGTGTAATTAAATGAAAGCATTTTCTTTTCTCTGTAAAAATGAAGTTGTTTCTCATGGGGCTCAAACAAACATCTCCCTGCTTTTTGCCAACTAAAGACCAAACGTTTGGCTGGCCATTGGTGAAAGAAAAAATTGAAATGTGAGAAAAACACATAAACTGTTACAAACCTTGTTGATGACCCTTAAGAAATCCCTCATGTTCCACCATGATCAGGCTTCAGTGTGAGTTCTATCTCCTTCACTGAGCACAGAAGGAAACTTAGGGGCTCTGTGTGAAACTTAGATGGCCCAGCAAGCTTTGGCTTCCCTGAACTTGTGTTAAGCTTGTCTGCCCCAAAGCTACCCCAGGCCTAAACTAGATCAAATGCTATCGTTTTCTTGTGAGCTGACCTCCCCATGGTATATTTTCACATGAACCACCAGCTTCCCAGGGCAAGGGACTTTTACTTAGGCCGTTATATTTTTAGGTTTTAGTTAGGTTTTTTTTTTTTTTTTTACCATGTTACTATGACGTTTTCCATTTTCGTTCTTGTATTGATGTGACTCTTGCTGTCAACATTGGGATCAAGGGAGGGGATGGGCTTATTTTAACCAACTGGCTTTTTTCCTGCTCTGCCCACATATACACTGTATGTGATGTCTAGAGTCTGATCAGTTCATCTTCAATATGCCAGTAACCAAAGGAATGTGTAGGTTACCACAGTGGCGGAAGCCTCTGTAGAACCCTAGCTGATGAGATTATAGATTTGGAAACAGAAGGGACTTTAGAGATCGTTGAGCCTAGCACCCTTATTTAATAAATGAGGAACCTGGTTGGTTGTTGTCCTTTGTTCTTGAAGAGGACCAAAATGACATCACTATGCTAGAGTCAAGTTTCAGTGTGTCTGACTGTGGCTGATCAGACCAGTATGAGCTCGGAATGTTCTACCACGGATTGGGCACAAATAGTCCATGTGGACATTTGGGGTGGATATTCCAAATCTGCGCATCCTGTGTTTCCTTTGAGCTGTTTCAATTCTGCTTTGCTCATAGAGCACGGCACCTTCTCTGATGTGGGCATGCAATGCTGAGTGGTCCTGTGCCAGTGTCTCCCATGTCACACAATCAATTCCTTAGTTCTTCAGAGAGACCTTGAAGGTGTCCCTGTGTCACTTCTTCTGACAACCATGTAAACACTTGCCCTGTGTGAGTTCTCCATAAAATAGTCTCTTTGGCAAGCGTATGTTTTGCATCTGAACAATGTGGCCAGCCCATTGGAGTTGCATTCTCTGAAGCAGAGTTTGAACCAGGTAGTTGGGCTGTGGAGTCCAGGAGACAGCAGGTGCCACCAGTAACTTGGAGATGTATACCAGCCTTTCATACTAGCATCTTGTAGTAGGGAGAAACAGTGTTTTTCTTGCTAGTGATTCAGAAAATACTCCCTAATAATCCTGGGTCCACAGAGCTATTATTTGGGCAGCTAGTAGCATAGTGGATAGAGAGCCAGGCTTGGAGTCAGAAAGACTCATCTTCCTGAGTTCAGATATGGCCTTGAACTTAGTAACTATGTGATCCTGGGCAAGTCACTTAACTCTCTTTGCCTCAGTTTCCTCCTCTGTACAATGAGCTGGAGAAGGAAATGGCAAACCACTCCAGTGTCTTTGCCAAGAAAACTCCAAATGGGGTCAGAGAGAGCCAGACATGACTGCAATGATTAATAAAAAAAAAATGATTAAGGAGAAGGAAGAAGATAGGCAGCACCTCATCTTGGTAGGGCAACTCAGGTGTGGAGGTACCTTCCTGTATTCCAGGGCCCAGTCCAGCTGGTCTTCTCTTGTTCTTCAAGCCTGGCTCTCCATCTTCCATCTCTGTACCTTTGTACTGGCTGTCTCTCATCCCTGGGATGTCCTCTTTCTTCACCTCTACTTTATAAAAGCTCTTCCTTCAAGATGCAGCCCAAGCGCCATTTTCTGCACAAAGCCTTTCATGATTCCTATGGCTAGTAGTGTCCTCACTCCCAAATTCCCACGTATTTCACCTTGTGCTCATATTGCCAAGGTAAGCATCGCTTGTTCTGCCTGTGTTTATATGTGCATATGGTATTCCCTCTCCTAGAATGTAGGGCTCTTGAAAGCAGTGATTATTTCTTTTTTGTCTTTTATACCCAGCACCTGCAGCAGTGCTTGAGCCTTGTTGACTGATTGGGGATCTTTCTTTTTTGTATCTTGTAGCACGATTCCCTTTTCCTTTGGGTTTGACTAACACGGCTGTCCTGGTGAGAAGGTTGTCATGAGAGGACTCTAGATACCTAAACACTGGGCCCAGAATCAGGAAGATCTGATTTCAAATCCAACCTCAAACATTTACTAAGTATGTGACACTGGGCAAGTTAGTTAACTCAGTTTTTCCTTGGTTTCCCCAACTGCGAAATAAGGGTAATAGCAGCCCCTGCCTTACAGAGTTGTTGTGGGGATCAAATGAGATAATATTTGTAAAATATTATAGCCTAGTGCCTGGTATATAGTAGGTGCTGTGTAAGTGCTCATTCCCTTCACTTCTCTCTTCCTCGTAGGTCCAAGTATGCACTGTACCTCTGGGAAGTGTCAGCAAAAAGTAACAACCCCGACCATCTGACATCATTATCTTCCTTTCCATACATTTCAAGGACGTATTTGATGAAGCTTAGAAGCCTGAGGTTCAGGGACCTGACATTAGATCAACTTTGAAACTCTCAGGCAGTAAGATCTGCTCTTCTCTATTGTCTTTCCCCACATTTGCTAACATTCTTTGAGATACCAAGGATAGTCTGTTGGCTCCAAAATTGCCATTTATGATTTTGTCACGGCCTTTTGTTCCCCAGCCTTCCCCACTCATGTTGCCTGGACTTGCAATACTGAATTCCTCCTTCTGTTTGTGATGGTTCTCTGGCACATAATTATGGCTGTGATCTCTTAAGGTCGGAGAATTCTCAAGACTCCCTTTGGCCGTCTCTCTTGTCTGTTGAATTTCATTCTTTGTAAAGGTGCAAAGGTGATACTTGTCCATAATTTTATGGTTCATTCCTTTAATAAGCATTTATTAAGCACCTAGTATGTCCCAGGATCTGAAGATGCAAAGATAAGAGGAAAAGGCAAGGATGACAAAGTGGGCCCTGCCCTTAAGGAGCTTACATTCTGCTACATTCACTTTCATAGATCACTTATTTCTAGAATACTTGGGTGTGGGTCTACCCAGAGGCATGGAAGATGGACAAAATAGCCTCAAAGTTCACCTCACCACTATGAAGCCCCAGTCCTAAGCTGTATGGTACAGGTATTGTTCCCTACCCTCTTACCTGGTGCCTAGGATGCATATCACCATCACTTTGTACTTTCCTCTTGAGTTTATACCACATAGTTTGTGATCATGTTAGCTTAAAAAACCATAAATTGCTCCCTGTTGCCTACTGAACGAAGGTTAGATCCTTTAGCCCTTCACTCAGGGCCTTTCACTTTATCTGGCCCCTCTTTATCCTTTAAGCCTTGTCTTCCTGACCGGTATGCTCAGTTGGCCCTCAAACCTCCCTTTTGTTTGACTGCCTCTGTGATACCACTTGCCCCATTTCCACTCCTGGGAATACTTTCTGTGTTCTTCACTTCCCATCTGAATTCTACACCCTTATTTAAATCCTACCAATCCTTCAAATCCCAAAACTACAAGGCCCACTCCCTTCATGAAGCCTTTCCTGACCAACCCACAACAACATCTGTCTCCTCTAAGCCATGATCTATACCCATGGGGTCAGACTGGTTTGGGCTTCACTTGGGAGTGCATAGGCTATGTTTTTCATGTGTCACTGTGATCTATACTAATTATTTGGTTCTTAAACTTTTCTCATTCATATTTTATTCAGTTACTTTTGCCTGTGCTTATGTCTTGTCTCCAGCATGTGCTATACTTTACTATTTCTCCCTACGGGGCCTGGTGCATACTAGGCTATTAGTTAATACTAATTTCTCGCTTGGTATTCAAGTTGGAGCTTCCCTACAATGTGCAACCACATAAGCTATTTGCTGCTAGCTTTCATTCTCTCGATCTCTTTTCTGTGTTTATCACTTTGTGATAATAATGTCAGGACATGTCTTTGGATAACATATTTAGAGCTAGAAGGACCATATGGGCCATCAGATGCAATCTTTTTATTTTATAGATGAGGACACTGAGGCCTAGAGATCTTTAGTAGTCATATACATAGTAAATGGTGCAGTCAAGATTCAGTATCAAATCCAGTGCATTTTCCACAGTATCAAACTGTTTTCATTTAAATAATGAATACAGAGTCCTCAATAGTAATCATAGATATGGAAATGACATGTTTCATAAAGTGCCAGTACTGTAGTAGGTGTGGTACCAAGCAGGAACATAGATGCCGCCCTAGCCATGGGCATGCCCAGCCCAATCTGCATGAAGCTAAAGACACACACACCATGGGTGTGCATTGGGTGTGGAAGTGATTGATGAATAACAGTGAATTTTTCTTCTTTTTTTAGGTGTGGTCTTTCTGCTGTCTACCGTTCCAGGGAAATGGCGGCCCGGGCCTTGGTCCCATTTGTCATGATTGACCAGATCCCAAATACTATTCAGTCTCTGTTGTCTGAACTACCCAACTGCACAGACCAGTGTATCCGGCAGAACCACGTTCATGGGATGCTTTTACAAGTAAGTAATAGACACCTTGAACCATGATATCTTATTTCTAGAACTTGCCATGGAATAGGCTGGGCCAAAATACTTCTATCTTCTTTATTTCTCCAGTAAAATTGATGCACAATCCATCCCATTTCAGCCAATGTGGATGACTATTTTTGTCTTCCCAGCCTTAGTTATTCTAAGCAAGAAAGATGCCACATCTTTTATTAAACACTGGGAACAAATAAAGGATATATTATCATTGAAAAGCAGCAGATTTATGTCCCACCCAGACCAGAAAGGCCAACAATGACAGATCCTTGTTATCAGGAAATAATTCTTCTCCTTTCTTTACAAAACTCTGGGATGCTTATACCTAGGATGCCATGTGCCAGTGTGGCTTCCACATTTCAGGAAAGACTTAATGGTATTGGCAGAAGCCCGGAGACAGGCAGTTGAAATGTCCGCCTCTATGAAGGAGGTGTTATGTGAGTATAGACTAAAAAGATTCGAACTCTGTACTGTGGTAAGAAGCTGACAGGAGACCTGACCAAAATCCGTAAGAGATTTTGTAAGGGACAGAGAGCACAAATCATAGCTTGTTAGAGCTGGGTGGCACCTTAAGTGAAGTACAACCCCTTCATTTGATAGATGAATCTCTCCAGCCAGAGGTGGATTGATTTACATTGTCACGCATGACAGAACAGAATTTAGTGCCCAGGGCTCCTCATTCCTAGTCCACACTTGCCAGATCACAGAATGCTAGACCAATGGACGCTCTAGCAAGATAAGTGTAGGATATGATAAGGGAACTGCTCCCTTAACCACTTAGGGTTCTTATTATCCTCAGACGATGGTAGAAATTAGAAACAGAGATTCAAAAGCAGTTTAGGTAAATTAACGAATGACAGATGCATACTGAGTTACTGGGGGGAAGTAGACTGTTTGGAGTATATTCCCAGCTTTCACTGTTGACTCATCACACCAATTGCTCATCAATATTCTTATCAAAGACAAATTCTGGGCTGTAGAGGTCATCAGAAGGCTTCTCTTCTGTTCTTAAGGTATGACAGGGAAGCTTTTGACTTCATGAAGAAATCTTGTGATTGTTAAATGGTGCATTTTCTGCTTTTCTTCTTTTGTCTCACATCGGCTAAGTCAGTCTCCTTCCCACCTCCCTTGATCTGATTTTTATTTCTCTTACTATTTAGGGATCTGGAACATGTTTTCATGTGGCAGTTAAGGGTTTTTTTAAATATTTTTTCATACAATTATTTCATTACCTTCCACCATTTATTTATTGGAGAATGGTTCTTGGTGTCATCCATTTGTGACATCTCAGATCCTGTCAGATTGATTACCCATGTGTATTCCTTTTTACATTTCTTTTAACCGAGCCTCACATTCTAATTTATTGAACTCATAACTGAACAAGTTCTCTTTTTTCCATCAGATAGACATGTTTGCAGAGCATTCAAGCTTCCTGTTAGATGTGAAACTGAGGATCATTCCTAGGATGAGATTTTGGCCCAAGGAATTTCAACTTATTATACACATCTGGGAGAGTTTACCCTGAGGCAGTAAGCCATAATACACACAGATATAAAAATCAAACTCGTATTCTCCTATTGCCCTCTCTATGGCATAAAAAAAAAATTTTCTGAATGTGTGTCAGTCCATTTATGGTTTTTATTTACCAGTTCTAAGAGAACCAAATGAGCAGTTAATGGACTTGACATAAATTGCATGATTTTTGCTCTCCCTGTAGGGTTGGGCTGAAGAGTCTTAAGTGAGAAGAGTTGGCTGTTTACAAGGCTTTTGTATTCAACTACACTGCTATAGTAGCTTAAACTTTTCCCATCCCCCAGTTCTCTTTCCACTGACATCTCATTGCTTAGGGTGTTCATAAATCAAAGGAGTTTGAGGCTTAGAAGATGACCTGTGGAACCTGGAATGTCCTTTAGTAATATAAATAAAAATAACTTCACCATGTATACACTGGAGCCTTGTAGTAACACCCTCCTAGTGCACGCCTCCTAACTCTGTTTTAGGTGAGTCTCCTACGGACTTCCCTCTGAGATTGTCTCTGATTTGTTGACTTTTTGCTGCCCAGTTATTTTTACTTATGTCTGACTCTTTGTGACCCCATTTGGGGTATCCTTGGAAAAGATACTGGGGAGGTTGGCCATTCCCTTCCCTAGCTCATTTTACAGGTGAGGAAACTGAGGCAAATGAGATTTACCCTGTCTTTATCTTGTGTATACATAGCAATTGCATATAGTCTCCCCCATCAGACTGAGCTTTTTGAGGGCCGGGACTGTTTTCACTCCTTTTTATGTGTCCCTAGCAAAAATGCCTGCCACATACTAAGCCCTTAAGGAATACTTGTTGGCTTGGCCTGTGCTATAACATGATTCTTCCACTAATGAATTTTCCCTAGTTGAGATCTGAGAAGAACCCCTATTAAATAGAATTGTATTTTACACTTGGAGAGGTTATGGTGGCAGTCCAGTGTGAAGTTTTTTCTCCTATGAATTTTAAGCATTTCTATTTCTTCTTACTCCACTAGTTCTTACTTCTTCCCTCTTCTCACCTGATTTTTTTCATGAGGACATTGAGGGAGAGAGGTGAAACGACATTCAAAGTAGCAAGAGTTCACTCCTGTGACTCTTCTCCCTCTTTTAGGGAGAAAAGGCATTCCCATTAGTGCTGATTACAGAGAGGACTTTGAAACTGTGTAGGTCGTGTGATGGGAATGGAATGATAGCCAAAGATCCTAGCAAAGATCAGCTATGAGGACATTCTGACTGAGGGCCTCCTAGGCTGAGCTGTGAGATGCACGTACATACACACGTACGTAGCTGTAGACTTGGAAGGACGAAAAGTCCGGTGTGGTCACAGGAAGTAGGGGGCAACTCTTTAAATGTTTGATCCCTCAGATGACGGAGTCTGTCTGCCTAGGGAGCCGGCAGGAATCCTGGGCACCTGTTTGTTGTTCCAAATTCTGCTAACGTTTTGGAAATGGCCAACAGCAGCAAGGCGTCATGGTTTATAAACCTGTCTCTGTGTTACACATGAATGAATCCCCATGACTTGATAAATGGGAAATACAGATGTAAAAGCACTTTGGAAAGTTAAAAATAACACATATGAGATAATCATTTCTATCATGTTATTTTTATTTCCATAAATACTAGTCCAGTGCCTCATCATGGCATGAAGGTGACCGTGAGTTCTTAAAGGGCTGTGCCGGAAGCACATAAGCTCTGACAGACTCTTTCACACTAGAAGAGCTTTCAGTTTGGAAATTACTATTTTTAGTTTCATTTAAGACAGTAGTTCTCAACTTTCCTAATCCTGGGACCCTTTAATAAGTCTTATGTGGGCATGTCTGCATGTGGGCGGACCCGCCTGGAGATGAATACAGAAGGTTCCTAAGACCATTGGAAATATGTGTTTTCCGATGGTCTTAGGAGACCCCTATGACCTCTGTGAAAGGGTCGTTTGACCTCACAACCCACAGGTTGAGAACCGCTGATTTAAGGGCATTAATATGCTAGAAAGGATTGGGAGAAGGGGAAGGGGATCTTGGTGGTGAAGAACCTGGAGTCCATGTCAGTTGAAGAACTGCACATATTTCACCTAGAAAAGAGAAAACTCAGGAGGATATGATGTCTAGTGTTAAAAAATGGGATTAATTTAAGAGGTGGTGGACTCTCCCTTGTTTTAAGTTTTCAAACAGAGGTTCAATATACACCTGTCCCATACATGATAATGGATATTCCCGTTGTATTTGGTTAGGGCTAAATTACTACTGAGGTCCAAAATTCTGTGATTCTGTAAATGCCTATAGTCCAGACTATGATATGCAGCTGACTAGGTAATACAGATAGATAGATAGATAGATAGATAGATAGATAGATAGATAGAGATGTGTGTATTATGTATATGTACATATATATGTGTATGTGTATGTGCACATACACAATGCATGTATGCACATGTATATATGCACATATTTCTGTATACATATGTATATACACATGAGTATATACATATGTACACATATGTACATGCGTGTGTATGTTTGTGTTAGTTAGACAGTGCATGTGGATTATGAATGATCTGGCCCCAGAATTTAAGAAGAGGAAGAGAAGAAGCCAGATTGCCTCTGGAAAATTGTGCAGTGTTTTACCTTGAGAGAGGCCCATCTTTTAACCACAATATTCCTGTTGTGATGTTTCATGATTGTGTGTTATGGAATGTCACAGGTATCATGTTCCTCCCACCTCAGCTCTCCTCCGGGCTAAACACCCTTAATTCTGACATCCTCATAAAGCATAGATCCAAGGTATTTTACTGTCTTGATTACCCTCCTCTGAATAGTCTCCAATCTTCTTTTAAAACCATGGCACCCAGAACTGAACCTAATACTTAAGATAAGACAAAGGCAAGATACAGCGGTTATGCAGTTATCACATTTGGTACTGTCATTATCAGAAGTAGTTAATCCCAACTGGAAAAATAAAATAAAATCATAGACAAGTGGAAAATACTTTGGTGCGTATGCATTCAGATGTCACAAGGAAAGTGTGATCATTATTTTTGTCCTATTGTTGCTCTTTGTGGGTAAATCTAAGGGGAGGGGATTTTAAAGTTGGAAAGGGGGGTGAGGAATTTGATTTAGAAAACATTTATTAGATGCAAGATACTGTGATAGGTATTGTGGATTCAGTGATGAAAAATTACATAGTCTTTGCCTGTGAGAAGTTAAGAATCTAATAGAGGAATTTCTTGTATAGATTCTGTATAAAGTTATATTCAAGTAGGGGCAAATGAGAAATCCAGTCTAAGTATTTCAGAAAAAAGTTGAGAAGGGAGAGGATATTGTCTGCTGAGGGGAAAGGAAGATTGAAAGAGAGTTCATGAAGAAGGTAACACCTAAGCTCAAACTTGAAGGAAGAGAAGGGTTTAAATGGCTGAGATGCTGTGAGAGTACATCCAGGAGTAGGGAGCGGCCCATGCTAATGCGTGGAAGGGGAAGACAGCAGTATGTTCCTTTCCCATGCAAAGCTACTTTTGAAGTTGGTTAGGGCTCCACACCTGCCAAGGCTAAGTTCGGCATGGAAAAGAACAGGAATCTCACCAGGAGGGATATTCATAGCCAGCTATGTAAATAGAAAACTGTTAGTTTTTAAGAAGCAGGCAATCCTTTTCTAACCAGAATAACAAATTCTTTAACAGAAGATTTTCTTGAGTTACACATTTTGACTTCCATGAAAAATGTTTACACAAATAAATCAAACTCTAGAGTAGTTCTAAAGTAGTATACCTTGAAAACAAGAAATGTGCTTATCTCTTAATTTTCTGGGAATGTAGAAAAGAGACTCAAATTGTAGGACATGCAAAAAAATAAGAACATGTGGGATTCATTTTTTTAAAACATTAAAAAAAAGTTTCATAATTGTACCATTGAAATTGAAGCAACATGCTTTAGAAAAGGTGAAATTATGCAGCAAGTTCATGTGAGCTGGTGGTAAATAATGTACAATTTCAAAGAAAGGCTCATTAAGCGCCATGGACATTACCTCATTTTATGACAACACTGGCAAGGTTATGTTGCCTTTTAAGTAGAATTAGCAGTCTGTTTTTATTGCCAGAGCTCTTCATGTTGGGGATTTATATTACTAGGTGACTTGTTGCTCCAGAGGAAGGAGTCATATTTGAATTCAAAAGAAATCTCTTACATTGAGTAAAAGATTTGCCAGCAATTATGAGGAAAGATTCTTTCTGATTCCTCTTCTTCATCCACATTTTGGTGTCTCTTAGGTACCTTTAAAAAAGTAGATATGAACACTCAAATACCTACATACATATATATTTATATACATGTACATGCACATATACAGTCACATAGGTGTGTATATGTATGTATACAAAATACCTCACCTCTTTTCTTCTCATTTCTTTCTTTTTGAGCAAATGTATCTATTACCATGTTTTACCTCCACCAAAGTTCTATTCCTGTGATACCTCATGGTACCACAGAGCAGGATTTTTAACCTTAGATCTCTGACCTTTAAAAAAAATATAGGGTGTCCCAAAAGTCTTATGCAGTTTTAAGCTTTAATAGCTATTAAACTTAGTGCAGTTTAATAGCCTTAATTTTAATAGCCTTAATTATTAGCTTTTATAGCTATTAAAGCTTAAAACTACATAAGACTTTTGGGACACCCTGTATTTTGATAGCTGTAGTTCATTATAAACAATTTCCATTGTAATCCTCAGCATTTTAGTTTAGGCATTTAAAAACGTTATTCTGAGAAGAGGTCCATAGGCTTCATCAGACTGCCAGAGAGATGACACAAAAAAGAAATGTTACAGTGGCACACAAAAATGTTAAAAACTCTAAGCATGGAAGTTCTTAATGACAGTGCCAGAATTATACAGGCTGCAGTAGTTTCAGCTGAGCTGGAAAAGATTTAGGTTCTGGGATAATCTTTGTATCTGTTTTTTAGAGAAATAGCCTAAAAGTCTCTTGGAAGGAAGGAAATAAGGAAGGAGAAAAAGAGAGAGAGAGAGAGAGAGAAGGAAGGAAAGAAAAAAATCAAAGTAAGTACAGAAAGCCCCATCACCAGGAGTTTGGCCACCAGTTGATGATACTTTTAGCATTTCTTGTGAACCCTTAAGTTGGTAAAAGAGCATTTCCTGGAGACCAAGCTTATGGCAAAGCCCACAATGGACACACCTTCTGCCAGGCTCTAGGTAGGTGGTACTACTGACCATGAATACCACTTAATTATGGAGATAGAGAAAGAAATCAAAGACCATGAATATAAATTGGAAAAAGAACTAGAGATCAGGCCAGATGCAAGCTGTCAAGATAGAGCTGGGAATCAAAAACAAGATGAAACAGTTCAGGACCAATAAACACAGGTAACACTGGGCAAGGGAAGAGAGAAGGTTAGAAACCAGTTAATGCCTCGGCAGTGCTGGCAAGAGGAATCACTGAAAAGGAGATTTTGAAATTGAGACCACTGGACGGTTGAGTACTGTAGAGGAGGGCAAAACACAAATGTATTGGACTCAAGAAAGGTGGAAAATAGGCCCAGTTACAGTAGCCTCCTAGAGTCAGCTTGTGGCTTGAGTCATGTGTCCTTCAGTTGTGTTTCAGCTGTGTCTGAGTCTTCATGACCCCTCTTGGGGTTTTCTTGGCAAAGATACTGGTTTGCCATTTCCTTCTCCATCTCATTTTACAGATGAGAAAACTCAAGCAAACAGGGTTAAGTGACTTTCCCAGAACCGCACAGCTAGGAAGTGTCTGAAGCCAGATTTGAATTCAGAAAGATGAGTCTTCCTGACTCCAGGCCTGGTGTTCTATCCACTACACCACCTAGCTGCCTGTTTGAATCATGTGGTCACCCTTATCACTTAATAATCATATACCCATTATTTGGAGAGAACAGAGAATAGGCAGTGGAATATAGGAGAGAGGGCATGGTAGTACAAGACTCATTTCAATGCTGGTCTAGTACAGCAGGAAAAGGAATTTCAGTAAGAAGCCTCATTATAGGAAAGATGCTTTGGGAAAACTGATAATAACTGAAGGAGGAAGAAAAAAAAATGAGCAAAAAACCAAAACAACACCAAATCTAGAAAGCAAGCCAGCACAGTTACACAAGTACTTTTCAGTGAAGGAAATAGGGAGAAAAACCTCAAAGGAAGGTGAGAAATCTTCTACTCCCTCCTCTGCCCCCTCCATTGTTAATGAAGCAGATCCTAGAACCTCCAGAATGATTCAGAAGTAGAAGAGAAGAAAAAAAAAATTAAAGAGGTCAAAGAAATAAGAGGAGAAATCAAGAAAGAAAAATAGAACTGTTAAGGAAGAAATTTTAAAATACTGAGAAAATTTAGAACAAAAAACAGAGACAGTCTCCAAAACAATAGATTCTCTGGAAGAAAAAAAGAACAGAATTAAAAGACAAAACTGGAGGAGCAGAAGGAAAATTTATTGAATAAAATCTCAAGATAGGAGTGGAAGAACAAGGGAACCCTATAAACCAAGTATACTGAACTTAGAGATAGGTTGCAAAGAGATAATCTAAGGAGTATAAATCTTTCAGGAAAACATATTATAAGGAAACTTGATTGCTATAGTTCTGAAAATGTTCGAGGAAGCCCACAACTATTGGGAACAGATGGCAAAGTACAGGTAAATGGAATCCATAAAATGCTACAAAGAGAGACCCTGTTTAGCTCACCAAAAATGTTGTGGTCGAACTTTAGAACTTCAATGTCAAACAATAAATATTTCAGGCAGCCAAGGTAAAACTTGAACATTACAAAGAAAATCAATCCAAATACTTTAGGGAATACTCATTTAAGAGAGATCAAAGGAGAAATTGAGATGTGATATTTTGAAAAGCCAAAGAGATAAATTAAGGTGGCTAATAATCCTAAGGATAGGAAATGAACCTGTGATCTCATTGGTATAAGGAATTTCCTGGTAAGGAAATACAGGTTAGCACTTTTCTTTGCAGGTTATAGTCTTAAGAGAGTTGCCCAGAGAACTGAAAGGTTAAATAACTTGCTCCAGAGGTCTAACAGCTAGTATGTATTATAGCACCAATGTGATATTTACAGCACCCATGATCACAATAAAGACTGTGACTATAAGTATCACGGCAATTGATTGCAAAATATACCAGATTCTCCAGGTAGAAGACAGAACCAAAACATCTGTATTTAGACACCAAAAAACCAAATCCCAAAACTAGTAAGCCGATTCCATCATAGTACCAAAGATATTCAGAAACCATAGTAACACTGAGAGCCATAGCATCCTTCAGCCTTCCCACAAACCAATTCAATGTTTACTCACAAACTTCTCTCTCTCCTTGCCTGAGCGCCTCTCTCTCTCACTGTCTCTCTAGCTCTGGCTCCCAGCTTCCTGTGGGCTCTGTTTCCCTTCAGCAACTCCTCCCAACCCAGTCTCCATGTGACTACAGTCAGCCTATTAGTGGACAGAGTTTACTTTCAAAGCAGGGGAGGTCTTCAAATTTCCCCCTAGATCTATTAAGGGACAGGGAAGATCCTCAAATTCTCATTGCCATTATATATGTCAGTGATGGGACTTGAATCCAGATCTCACTGGCTCTGATGCTGTCTATCTATCACACCAAAAAACTTCAGTAAAATAATAGACTACAAAATAGATTCACAGAAATCAGTAACATTTCTGTTTAATTCTAACAAAAAAATAGGAAATGAGAAAAACTCCATTCAAAATAACTCCAATTCATAAAATATTTGGAAATTTACGTACCAAGACACATTCAAAACTCAAAAGTTGTATAGAAATACAACTATAAAATACTAATAATTAATATTTATGATTTATAGTTAAGCCATGCTAATATTGTAGAAGTCTACTTATATAGAATATTGGAAAGATTGTCAGATATACTGTGTCAGTTGGTTTTCCTTTGCTTAAAGTTAATGTTTAATGTGGGGATTTTAAGTACATGTATGGGGATTGTAGGGGGATGGGTGAATATCTTTCAATTACTATGATGTAAAATCAAAACTTCATCCCTTAAAAAAGAGAAGAAACAAAAGGAAGAAAGAACACAATAGTATAATAGTTTCTTTTTCTATTGTGTAAGTGTAAATTCTCTGCATTAGTAGAGATGTGGGCTTTGTGAAATCAAGAATCATTAGTTTTTTCTTTATATTGTTTTCAGAATCCATCCTTTCCTTTCCCTTCTTATATCAGCTTCTGCTGGGATCATTGCCATGGTGTCCAGGTTGGCCTCCCTTCAGACATTTGGCCTGTTTCTCTTCCATCTTCTGCTGCTTCTAATCCTACCATTACATAACTGCTCTAGATTAATCTGCTTAAACATAGCACTGAATGTCACTTTGCTGATCAAAAATATTCAGTTATTTCTAATTATCTGCAAAACAAAACTCAGTTTCCCTAACTTGTCATTTAAACCCTTCTATGTTCTGTTCCCAGTCTACCTTCCTAGCATTGTTTCCCACTACCCATTATGTGTGATTTCACTGAGATGCTTTCAGTCTTTCTTTCCCAGATTAGTGTTCAAGGCAGGAATTTAAATGGTTAAATCAACCTGATAATGGGAGTTCCCCAACCCATTAAAGTTGACTGAGTTATCAGCACCAGAAGAAAAACTTTAGTAAGTGTCAAAGCCTTCTTGAAACGTAATTTTTGGAAGATGGTTTTTTATGGAAAGAAGTCTAGAACAGTTAGTTTTAATTAAAATTATGCCTTCCATAGAGTTCATATAATATCATTGAAGTGTTTTGTTAAATGCCGCATCTCTACTAATGCAGAGAATTTACACTTACATAATAGAAAAAGAAACTATTATACTATTGTTTTCTTTTTTCCTTTTGCTTCTTCTCTTTTTTAAGGGATGAAGTTTTGATTTTACATCATAGTAATTGAAAGATATTCACCCATCCCCCCATAATCCCCATACACGTACTTAAAAATTCCTTTTCTTCAATAGCTAATACTGTTAACCAAACCATAGTATACAAATGTTAAAGGAGAAAATTGGTCAGTAAGCTAGCATTTATTAAGTGCCTACTGTGTGCCCAACACTATGCTAAGTCCTGGGGATACAAAAAGACTCAATAGACTGTTCCTTCCCTCAAGGAACTCACAGTCTAATAAGGGAGACATCACAACTATGTTTATTCAATACACTCACACGCATTTATATCAGATAAATGGGACTAGTCTCAGAAGGAGGGCACTGAGATTAAAGGGAATTGGAAAAAGCTTCTTGCAGATACTAGGACTTTAGCTGAGACTTGAAGGAAGCCAGGAAAGTCAAGAGGTAGAGATGAAGAGGGAGACCTCCAGGTGGTGGACAAAGCCAATGAACCCAGAGTCTGTAGTTAGAGGTCATATTTGAGAAAGAGAGTGTGACCATGGCTTTGTCTCCATTCTACCCACTTCTGACCCGTTAGAACTGAGGAGAATTCTCAGCTGATCGTCCCCCCTAGACATTTGCTTTTATTGAGGATGGTAGGAAGCACACGTTGGAGGTAGTTCTGAGGGCTAGGGAAGTTGGAGGCTAGGAAGGCTTCCCTTCCTAAGAGTCCTCATATGTTGTTATTCAGACAGTAGTTCAGTAGCTGATCCACGCTTTTCTTCCCACAAAAAAAGGAAGTTCCTAGAATCTCATTGATTTTAGATTCCTAAAGCTTGGGCACTGAATTTATGTAGTCCATTGTTGATATTATTGAAAAAATTTTCCATCTGGCAGAATGAATATGATACTCGTTTTAGTATTAGTGTATTAAATTGTTAATCTAATAATCTTTATGAGCTAGTCATTTACAAAGTTCAGAATCAACAACTCATGTGTGATGCTTTCTTTCTAGTTAGAAGTATTTGTCACAAGTCTATTTTGATGCCAGCAACACGTTAAAAATTGAGCAAAAGTCTAATGAACAATTTATTATTCCTTCAAAAAGCTTTTTCCCTACTTCCTTTCCTCCCCCACCCTCACCACATTGGGTCCTATTTGGCTACAACTTAATGTTTACTCAGCTCTTTCTTACAGTCCAGATATCCAGGTATTAATATATGGAGAACAGCAAACAAAAAAATTATTACTCTTTCATGATGGATGAGCATGCCCAGACAATTGAATAAAAGACACGTTCAATGGAAATGTGTTTTGGAATTCGGGTGTTTGGAAGCTAATTAATCTTTGAAAAGAAATGCATAAGTAGATAAAGAAGGTCAACATTTGTTATGTGTCAGGCACTGTATCAGGCATCCCAGGGGTACATACATATACCAAAGAAAAAAGTTACAGACCTGATCCCTGTCAGTTTCTAGTCAAAATCCCAGTTACTTCCAACTTAAGTCATTGTTTTTATGAGGTTATTAAACATATGTCCTAGGCCATAGAAGTTAAGAATTGAGTACATAAAAGAAAAGAAACTCAGATGATCTTTCCTATGGGGATTGGAAACTTTTCCTCTGCAGAATTCAAATTAAGCCACTTAGCCTGGCATAGTAAAAATAAAGCATCTAGGGAGAGTTGTTTTAGGGACTGGGGAGATGAGGATGTTCATGGATAAAAGGAAGTCAATAACTAGGGAGAGATTGGAGATTGGAGGAGAGCAGATATGATAGTGGGGAAAATCTACTGGAGGATCCAGAAAGGGTTGGTCTCAACAGCCTTGTAGAGCGTGGTGGGGTTTAGTTTTAGAGGGATATATCAGAGACAAAGGAGAGAAGAAGAGGGAGCTCTTGGCAGATGGTCTGGATTTCTTCTGGTTTGACATGGTGTAATTGATGATCATTGGTAGAACAAGGAAACATGGGATAGTGTAGAGGAGAATTGTTTTGCCTGACTTTGCTTATTTGTTACAAGTTTTTTTTTTCCTTTTTCAGGGTGAGGGGGAGAAAAATAAATGCTTGATAATTGAGTAAAGTAAATTTTAATTTTTTGAAAAAGAATAGAGGATGAGATTGGAAAGGGAAGAGAATATAGCCAGAGCAGAGGGGTGATGACCTGAGATAGTACTGAGGAGTAGAGAGAGGTTGGTGGTTGTGATAGGACAAAAAGAAGATTGAGGAGGTAGAAGACCTGATTGGTTGGTTGCTGTCTTTCGTTCTCGAAGAGGACCAAAATGACATCACTATGTTAGAGTCAAGTTATGGTGCATCTGACTGTGACTGATCAGACCAATACAAACTCAGAATTCTATACCAGTAGTTGGGCACAAGTAGTGTTCACAAGTGTGAATATTTGGGATGGATTCTCTAAATCTACACATCTCCCGTTTCTTTTGAGCTACTTCAATTCTGCTTTCCTCCTAGCGCACAGCACCTTCTCTGATGAGGGTACACCATGCTGAGTGGTTCTATGCCAGCGTCCCCGATGTCACACAATCAATTCCAGAGTTCTTAAGAGAGACTTTGGGGGCGGCTAGGTGGTGCAATGAATAGAGCACCAGCCCTGGAGTCAGGAGGACCTCAGTTCAAATCCAGCCTCAGACACTTAACACAACAAATAAACTAGCCATGTGACCTTGGGCAAATTATTTAACCCCTAATTGCCCTACATTCCACCCTCCAAAAAGTGGGAAAAAAAAGAGAGACTTTGAGAATATCCTTATCTTGCTTTTTCTAACCACCTTACTTGCTGAGTTCTATAGCAACGAGAGTTGTTTGTCTTTCAGATCTACTGGATTTTATGTTATCTTTAAGTGTGCACAAATTACATGTACTGATGGTGAGTACAATCATTTTTGCAGAAGTTTTTGTGCACTTTTTTGTGTTTTGACTGCAAGGTGGAATCCCTATCTGCTGAAGTAATCAGGCTAGGGTTGGTTAAGCAGACAATTTTTAGGGCACCTTTTCTAGCCCCTTCCTCAGAGCAGGAGTTGAGCAGTGTGATCCTTAAAAGGCTGCCCAAACACCTAGGGGGTTACTGAATCTCACCACTGCTTCCCAAGAGAAAACAACCCTATGGCAAGGGCAGCCTGTGTGCAGGATTGTGACTACAGCTCCCAGTGTGTCTGCACCTGCTACTTCATCACTTGCCTGTCGCCATTATGGATGATGTCTTGATTTGCATGTAAATTGGATTTAAGTAAGGCAGAGTTACATAAAGTTGTTGGCCTCACTCTGTTTTCCAGAGTCATCACGGTCCAGTGGCATAACAGAGTCAAAATAACTGGTGATGGCCTGGGATACATTGGATGGACCTTGGCATCTTTGATGTCTAACCGAACTCTAAGTGTTCCACAGAGCCTACTTCAACTGCCTTCATGGCCGTTGGAACAAACTATTCCCATTTGCCCATTCCACCAGGGGAAGTCTTCACACGCTTGAGGTAGACACCTAGCTAATTCACTGATGGATTTGAGAACCCTCAGTTACCCTCAGCCAGGTGTATCCCCTCTGCCAAAACAGTGTACCGGGGTGTGGCTGCTGTGCATGGTAAGGCTTCTTGGAGCCACAGGTGAGAGTGAGGTAGGTGAGATAGACACCAGTGGTGGATGAGCAGCCCTGAAAAAGGCTCGGCAGCCTTCACACCAGAGGTACCAGTCCTCCCAGAACACACCCTACGCCCTGGTAGAAGACATAGGGAGAGACAGATAAAATCTTATTATCAGATAAAGGAAATCCAGAGTTCTCAAATAAGAAAGTGTTCTAACTTGTAGGTGATACCAAGATCAAAGATATGACCATCCCCATATGTAGCTAAGGAGGTCATAGGAGTTAAGTAAATTGAGGAACTGGGAAGTTAAGCTATTTTAAATCCCTTAGAATGAGGATAGGAGTTAAGATAGAGAGGAAAATGGTAAGCCAGGCACTGAGCTTATTGAGAAAGGAGGGAGAATGTCCTAGGAATCAGTTAGATGGCAGCTACCAGGATCTGGATTAGGTGATAAATTTGTGAACCCTCAGAGGGGGAGAGGGATAACATTAGAGGGAGATTCTAGAAGGGGCAATAAGGAGTAAGAAATAGTCCCTCTCTCTACTACCTGCATGACCGGTGAGGTAGAGAGTATGAGTTAAGGGGCATCCAGTACTGAAAAGGATGGTCAGCAACTTTGATAAACTGGACTCTTCTCAGCAATGCACAGGTATAAGACAACTCTGCAAGTCTCAGGATGGAAGGAGATATCTGCATTCAGAGAAAGACCTAGAAAGAACAGAGTTTAAATGGAGACTGAAGCCATCTACATGCTATTGTTCTTTTCCATGGTTTTGTTTCTTTTTTCCCATTGTTCACTCCATTGGTTAAAATCCTTCTATACAACCAGAGTAATGTCCGATGTGAAAGTATTTGCAGATCCTATACTTGATTGTATGCCACCATGGTGGGGTGGGAGAGTGTGGGGAAGAGGGAGGGGAGAAAATTTGAAACTCAAGGGATTGTGGAACTGAATCTTATAAACTAAAAGTAAATAAACAAATCAATTAAAAAAAGAAAAAAAGAAAAAGAAAAGGCTGGTCAGGGATGTAAGATGGTATAGAAGGATCCCGGTCTCAGTGAATACCTGATAATGGAAAGAGCAAGAGAGTTTGCCTATTACAGAGGGCACGGTGAAAGGGGTGGGCATATCTGGAGTGGTTTTTTATTGGGGGAGTGTTACTATTGGATGGGAACGAGCAAGTGGGCACCTGGAGTTGGGTAGGGGAGTTTGTTTTTTTGTCATTCTCTGATTCCGTATCACAGGGATAGGGAAAGTAAGAGGGAGTGTGAGTATGCTAACCATTATGGAATGAGTCCAGACCGAGTAACAGTACAGTCCTCTGATGAAGGCAGGTTATTAGAAGGTTCAGGTTTGAGTTATTTAGACTTTGACACTTCAAGTGACTTTTTCCAAGACAGCAGGTGGAAAGCCTCGGTGACTACATTGGGGCCCCATCTTCCCCAAGATATTAAAAGAAGTAGAGGAAGACCTCTTTTGTATTGAACAAGTCATCTATGGACAGATGTGAGTAAGAACAGCACAGGATAAAAAGGCATAGAGAGATTGTCTGCCATCCTTGTCAGTGGAGGGAGTAAGCACACAGGTGACATGCGTCATATTAGAGTACAGGAGGTGTCAGAGGAATGGTACACTGAATACAATGTTACAGAAGGTAAAAGAAAGAGGGAAAGAATGCCATGATCAGAAAAACTTTTAAAGGGAAGTTGTTGTGCAATTGTTTAGTCATGTCTGACTCTTCGTGACCCTGTGGACCATACTGTCCATGGAGTTTTCTTGGCAAAGCTACTGGTGTGGTTTTCCATTTCCTTAGAGATTAGATGACTTGCCCAAGGTCACACAGCTAGTACATATCTGAGACTGGATCTGAACTCAGGTCTTCTAGCACTATCCACTGAGCCATCCAGCTGCCTCTTAAAGGCAAGAGGTTCAGTTATAGAAGGTGAAGGTGAAGTTGGGGGTTGGGGGTTAGGAATAACATGAAAATAGCATGAAAAAACATAGAGGAAGAAATAAGCAGGACATGCAGGGAAGGGGGTGGTGGTGAAACAGTGAGTGGATGTGGACTCGGGAGTGGTGGATATGATTGGAAAGAGAAGCTGGGGACACCTTATGGAGAGGCTTGAATGCCAGACTAAGCTTGGTTGTGATCCTGTGAGCATTGAGGAGCCACTGATGCTTTTGAGTGGCTAAACAAATAAGAGGAAAATAATGTTTTGTGGCGGATTGTTGCAGACTTGCTGCAGATTGAAGTGAGTGTGTAACAGAATAGAGACATCTGTCCACATCTCCTTGTGACACCCAATACCCAGTTTTTAAAATGTTAGGGAGTATGGCACAGTGAAGGGAGGGCCAATGCTGGAGATAAGAAGACTTGCCTCTGACACATCAGCTGTGATGCCATGGGCCAGTCTGGGCTTGCAAGGCAGCTCTCTTATACTGTTAGTTCTAGAGCAGCTTCCAGTCTGGATGCCAGAGGAAGTTTCCACATTGGAGCTCTCTATGGGAATGAAATTACAGGTCTAGGCTTAAAGAAGAAGAATCCCCTATATGCTGTCCATGCTCATTCTACAAGGTACATAAACGGTAAAAGGCATTTGACCTCTACTTCTGTATTTCCCCATTGATTACATTGAGCTTGGGAAGAGCTAATGTTGGCCTTAATTTTATGAATAGACTTCCATATTAAGGAACTTGAAAAATGGAAGTTCATCAAAGGAAGATGGTGAGGGGTATGGGTAGGATTTTCCTAACTGGAAGAGCCTTGTTCTAAATTTACCTTTCATCTCAGAAAATTGAATTTTCTGCAAATTAAAACACACCCATCAGCTTGGCCAACACAATAGAAAAGGAAAATGACAAGTTCTGGAGGGGATATAGGAAAATAAGTACACTGATGCACTGTTGGTAGAGTTGTGAACTGGTCCAATCATTTTAGAGAAAAATTGGGAACTATGCCCAAAGGGCTGTCAAACCATGCACATACTTTGACCCAGCAATACCACTGATGTATTCATGTACTTCAAAGAGATCAAAGAAAAAAGGAAAAGGATTTATGTGTACAAAAATATGTATAACAACTCTTTTTTTCTGGTAGCAAAGAATTAGAAACTTGAAGGGATGCTAATCAACTGGGGAATGCCTGAACAGGTTGTGGAAATGATTGTGATGAAATACTATTGTACTATAAGAAATGGTGAGGGGGATGGTTTCAGAAAAACCTGGGAAGACTTATATGAACTGATGCAGAGTGAAATGAGCCGAACCAGGAGAACATTGTACACAGTAACAGTAACATAGCAATGATGATCAGCTGTGAAAGATTTAGCTACTATGATCAGTACTATGAGTCCAAAGGACTCATGATGAAAAATGCTATCATCCTCCAAAGAGAGAGCTGATGAACACTGAATGCTAGTTCAAGTATAATTTTTTCACTTTATTTTTCTTGTTGGGGTTTTTTGGGGGGGCAAAGTGGCTAAAATGGAAATGTGTTTCACATGCTTTCACATGTATAATTTATGTCATATTGCTTGCCTTCTCCATGGATGGGGGAAGGGCGGGCAGGAGGGAGAGAATTTAGAACTCAAAATTTTTTTAAAAAGATAATGTTAGAAAGAAATAAATAATGCATCTTTTTTGTTGTTGTTGTGAAAACCATGCCTTTCCTAAGTAAAGATACATTTAGATACTCAATTTAAAATTTTTATTGTTTAGAAATTATTCTGTGACCTATCACCTGGTTATTAATAATCTTTATACTTTGGAGAAGATCCCTGAAAGAATATGGGGTATCTCTGGTTGTCTTTTGTAGAGAGGGAGACCACATATAAAGTATATACTAAAATCATTCTCCCTGGTATTGACTGGTAGAACCAAAACTGTGATTTTGATCAATGAGAATGCAAATGCTTTTTAAAAAAATTTTTATAGTGTTAATATAGTCAGGCCATTTGGCAGCTGTCAGAAAGGCCCAAATGAAATCAGGCAATGAGCTTAAGGAAATTTTCAGTAAAAAAAATTGTAATGAGATAACGCTGCTTCTATTTTGGAAGACATCTTAGCTTTTTATAAAGTACTTGCATGTGAGAGGCTAACTTGCTCGCTGTCCTTCCTGAATGAACTGTCCAGTCCCTGGGGAATATAGCACCATCTTGCCCTAGATCCAGCTATTTTAATTATTAATGCTAGAGAAATAGCCATGAAAAAAATCATTTCTGACCTAGGTACAAATTGTCCCTAAACAGACCAAAAGGCAGTATGCAGAGGATTAGGGCAGAATAAGGGGGAAATATGAGACTCAGAACTGAACATCACAAAGGAAAGAATGTTTTTTGCAAAAGAGGTGCTATGAATGCTTAAGTAGGTTCACCTTTAAAACCTTGGGTTGTTTTTTTTTTCTTTGCTTTCATGTCCCTGCCATAACCAGCCCCTAATCCACTTGTGTAACTCACCAATTGAGACTAACAATCCCCAGCTCCAATACTGCCAGGCCCCAGGGAGCAAAATCAAAACTGAGAGCGTAATCTGTTTCACCTACAGAAATATCTGAAAATAAACATTTTCCATTTCTTTATGGTGAAAATGGAATTAATTGCTGAGGACAGTCACTCTGCTGCTTGCCACCTTTGTTGTAAGGGATGTAGCACATTTTCTGGAAACATGAAACTCACTAAGAATTTGACTCCAGGACATCTGGATTTTAATTTTTAATTAAATAAAAAGTGTTCCTCAAATTCAGACATTAAGAGACTGGAAAATAAATTGACTAGGTTGAGGGCATCAGGAGTATGTGGTATCATGTTTAGAGTATTTGTAGTAAGAAAAATGGGGTTTATTTGGGGTATGTGTATTCAAAAAGTGAGAGCTGATAGAAATTCAGTTTTAAAGTTTGATCTTGACTTGAAAACATTGGAACATGCAAAAATAAAGATTCTTAAAACAATGACACCATCATCACTCTCAGCTTTGTGGAATTACCAAGTAATCCTTCTGTATAGTTTTCTTTACCATTTTTTAGAGAAAAGAATTAACAGCAAATACTAAGATGGAAACTTAGCTTGTGTTTGTAATATCAAGACTAAGATTGAGAAATTTTAAGTTAATAAAAATCAGGAAATTAAAAACTTAAGATGTCTGGAGCAATGATAACATGGCTAGGCTTCCTTGGTATTTTTTCTGTGCCTCTTGTTGAACAGACATGGAATAAATGCTCTGGAGAATTAATTGGCTTAAAATGCACACTTGGAAACTGATTTGGAAGCCTCTTTGGCTCTCAGAAAATCTTGGGGTGGTTTTTTTTTTCCTTCTAACTTTTGCATGGTTAATTTATCAGCTGTTTTGTTATATTCATGCAACTTCTGTGATTAAATAGGAAGGAACACATCACATAAGAATAAATTCAAATAAGCCAGGCGCCGGGTAGCCCTTGGAGCTGACTCAAACTAGGATTTTTATAGATCTAGAGTTTAGAAAGTATTCAGATGCTCTACCTACCCCTCTTTTTCTGTAGATGAAGAAACTCATGTCAGAGTAGGTAAAAATAAATTACCAGGGACATAGGTAGCCATTATCAGAGATGGGATTTGAACCCAGGCCCTCTGACTCTATAGCCTGTGTTTTTGCCACCATGCTACCTCATGTACTGCCTTCTTCCTTCTACCTTTCATTGTGATTCATTCCTGAACTGGAGAAATACGTCCAGATGGCTATTTCAGGCTGCCAGCACTATATAGATGTGTGGGTAATTCTAAGGTTTTGTGATCCACTTAACAAACATTTACTCAGTACCTATAATCTTCAAGACAAAAGCTTATCCTAGAAACCTGTCTTTTATATAAGGAGCTGCAGACATCACAAGAGGTGACCTTAGGCAAAACTATTAACCTCCCTTCTCAGCCCTCCCTCTAATAACTGGGGACTTCCCCACTCACTCACTCAAGATCTAATTCTCTGTACATGGCCTCCAGTCTTCCCTCCTGGTGCCCTACATGAAACGCTTTCTTTTCCCTTTCTCCCATGAAACGTTACTTGTCCTCCACCCTATTGCCTCAGGTTCTTTTCCTCTGCTGGCTTGGGTTGGACACTGGCCTGTATTTGGCTGAATCAGAGAAGCTGGTTGATTTTTTTGTTTGTTTGTTTCTTACTGGTACCAGCAGTTCTTAACATTTTGGTATTGGTCACCATGGTGCTGGATGAGAACTGGTTAGTTAAACAGATGGATTAATGATCATATATTAACAGGTCCATTGTACCATGGGAACATATTGTTATCCGAATAGGAATCTGATAGAGACACTGTCTTACCCTGAATCAGGAGCTCTTCAGAATTTCAGACATGAAAAGCAGCCCACTAGGGGAGATATTTGGATAGGTGGGCCTTTGAACTACCCAAATAAAGGCATAAGGGCGGCTAAGTGGTGCAGTGGATAGAGTGCCAGCCTTGGAGTCAGTCAGGAAGACCTGAGTTCAAATCTGTCCTCAGATACTTACTAGCGGTGTGACCAGGGCAAGTCACTTAACCCTGTTTGCCTCAGTTCCTCATCTGTAAAATGGAGAAGGAAATGGCAACCACACCAAAAAAAACCCAAATGGGACCATGAAGAATTGAACATGCCTGGACAAACAAAACACAACACCTGTAAATATGGTTAACTTTTTTTCATGGTTGCCTGTTATCCCCCAATAAAATACTGCTTCCCTCAAGAGGCATGATTTTATATGAAGACCCTTGTATTGGAGTTCAGAGGTCCTGAGTTCTAATCTTGTCTGTTTCATCTGGGGCAATGCAGTTGGCCTTTCTAGACCTCAGCGAGCTCTTTGGTAAAATAGGTCTCCAGGACCTCTAAAGTCCCTCCATCCCTAAAGAGCCGATGGCTTCCTTCTTTTTGTGTTTATGGTTTTTGTGTCTGGCACATCTGATAGCAGATAGTGATCGTGTACATACATACCCATGTACAGATTTATGCATGTAGTGGACACACATTTTGCACACCTAGATAGGGATAATCCTTTATTCATTTCAGTGGGTTCGTGCTGTGTGGTACCTCCTTTAAACCCAGTAAGAAGAATTTCCAATGAAGTGAGACATTTAACATTTTGTGAGAACAGATATTTCCCCCCAAAAGGATTGAGTGTGTGTGTGTGTGTTTTCATGTTGGATCAATTGAATGCCTTTTTAACTTTAATTTTCATGCTCATTAATCTCAGTAAGGGAAATTTCCAGTGGGGGGAGGAAGGGAACATTAACATTTGGGGAATCCTGGCATTTCTAAAAAGGGGAGCTTAGATGGTTTGTGTGGATATTTTTTTCATACCAGAAGCTTAATACCATTTTGTTGTGACTTTGAAGATCTCCAAGTGCCAGAAATTCTATCAGCTTTACTAATCTTCAAAGAGATTAGTGTAATTAACATTTTAAAACTGCTAGTTGACATTTTTTTCCCCTTCATTCACCATTTAAACCTTAATCCTTTGTGGGGAGACTGTCTTTATTTTTTGTAAACTGCAAAACAGGTTTTGCTTATGAGGAATCATTTATTTATTTATTTTTGCTGGGGTTTTTTTTTTGTTTTTTTGTTTTTTTGTTTTTTTGTAAACTGAAAGACAGCCTTTCTTATCAGATTGAGTCTGTTTATGACATAGAGATTTGGTGCTTTCTTCCAGATCTTAGGATGTATTATTTCTTCTGTGTTTCTAAAGTGCAATTTCAGATCAATTAAAAATTGATTTTATCCAGATAGGTAAGATATCCTATTTATCAAATTAGGAAGATGTAGATTTTCTTGTTTGTTTTTGGTTTAGTTCTATTGATGCTTTTTGTTAAATAACTTTAATTTCTGATTGTGCTCCATCCCTTCTACCTAAGGAGCCATCCTTTGTAACACAGATTAAAAAAACAAAAATAAAAAAATTCAGTTAAGAAGCATCAACTAACACATCGTTCACTTGAAATATTCCATACCCATTGGCTCCCATTCTCGGCAACGAGGAAAACAAGGTGCATTTTCTTAAATCTTCTCCTGGCCCAAGCTCAGTCATCCTAATTATCCAGTATTCAGTTTTATTTGTTGTTCTTCCTTTTTTGCTGTTGTTCAGTCATTTCCATCGTGTCCAACTCTTCATGATCCCATTTGGGATTTTCTTGGTAAAGACAATGGAGTGGTTGACCATTTCCTTCTCCAGCACATTTTGCAGATGAAGAAACTGAGGCAAACAGTTAAGGGACTTGCCCAGGGTCACACAGCTAGTAAGCATCTGAGGCTAAATTGGAACTCGGGTCTTCCTGACTCTAGGCTTGGTACTGTATCCACTGCACTATCAAGCTATCCCTTTTCCTGTTTACATTGTTATTATTATTGCGTATCTCATTTTCCTACTTGTATTTCTACTTCACATGCTATCATTTCATAGAAATCTTCCAGTTCATAGAAATTTGAATTCTCCATGTGCACTGTTTGTTACAGCCCAGAGCTATTCCACTACATTCATGTACCATATTTTTGTTTAGTTGTTTCCTAATAATTATATACCCTATGTTGTTCTTGATTCTTTACTGCCACATCAGAACTCTCCAGTAAATCATATTAATAACAAAAAGGAATGAAAATTACATGTCTCTATCAATTGATAGAGGGAGAAAAAAACCTTTGATAAAGTACAATATTCTTTCATGTTAAAAAAAATTTTAAAACCTAGAAGTACACAGATAGTTCCCCAGAATGGTGAATAGTATCCCTCTAAAACTAAGAGGTCATATTTTCTGTGGTGAAAAAATTCTGAGAGTCCTTTTCTGTAAGATCAGGCATAAAGCAAAAATGTCCATTGCCACCACTATTATTTCCTATAGTTAGTTCTCTAAATGCTAGCTGTAGTAATAACAGGAGAAAATTATATCAAGGGAGAAAAAGGATAGGCAAAGAAGTAACAAAATTATATATTTTCTGTAGGTATTAAAATTACTTACTTGGAAAACCCTATAAGTTCAACAAAATAACTTAACTGAATAACATCAATAAAATATCAGAATGTAAAATTGTATCTACTTTTATCATAAAATTTTATGTAACAAAACCTACCAGAAAGAAATAGAAAGATGAATTCCATTCAGAATAATTATGGAATATATAAAATATTTGGGAATTCACCTACCAACACACACACAGAAATTATATGAATATAGTTACAGTCTTTACAAAAATAAAGTATTCATAACTAGACTGTGCCAATCTAATAAAATACCAATATTCCCTCAATTAATTTGCTTGTTCTTTGCTATGCCAAACTACTCCTAATTCTGTAGAACTAGAAAGAAAATAGTAACAGAATTCATCTGAAATAATAAAAGGATAATCTCAAAAGAAATATTGAAAAAAAGTAGGAAAGGGGACCTAACAGCACAAGATCTTCAACTATACTACAAAGCAATAATCATCAAAACAATTTGGTGCTGTTTAAATAAAATAGAAAAGCTGATCGGTGGAACAGGTTAAATACAGAAAGAAGATTCAGAAGCAAATGGACGTAGTAGCATGGTGTTTCATAAACATCAGACTCCAACTGCTGGGATAAGAACTTACTGTTTGAAAAAAAAAACTTATGGGAAAACTGGAAAGCACTATAGCAGAAATTCATTTTTTGCCATTCATACCATCTACCACAATAAGCTCCAAAATGGTACAAGTCCTAGCTATAAAAAGTCATTTCAAAAACAAGTTAGAGGAGTAAGGAAGGAAATACCTTTCACCACCACGAATAGGGGAAGAGTTCTTGTACAAACAATGGATAGGGAGAGCTACAGAATATAAAATGGATCCTTTGGTTTACTTATAATTGAAAAGTCTTTGCACAAAATCATTGAATTTAAAATTTGAGGTGAAATGTTTAAATGGGAAAAAAAAAATCTTTGCTGTAAATTCCTGACAATAAGAGTTTGATAGCCAAGCTATATAGAAAAGTGGTTCAAATATATAGGAATAAAAACCCTCACCCAATAAATGAATGAATGAATGAATGAATGAATGAATGAATGAATGAATGGTCAAAGGATACAAATGGGCAAATCTTTTTTATTTTTATTTTTAAAAACTAGTTCATTTATTTTTAGTTTTCAGCATTCACTTTTATAAGATTTTAAGTTCTAAATTTCCTCCCCTCCAACTCCTCTCCCCCAAACGGCATGCAATCTGATATAGGCTATACATGTATGATCATATTAAATACATTTCCCTATTAGCTTGTTGTGAAAGAAGAATCAGAACAAAAGAGAAAAACCATGAGACAGAAAAAACAAAAGACAACCCAAAAAAAGAGAACATAGTATTACTTCAATCTGCATTCAGATAGCATAGTTCTTTCTCTGGATATGGATAACATTTTTCATCATGAGTCTTTTGGAGTTATCTTAGATCATTGCATTGCTCAGAAGGGCTAAGTCTAACAAAGCTGGTTGTTGCTCAGTGTTGCTATTGTTGCATACAATGTTCTGCTGGTTCTGCTCACTTCACTCAGCATCAGTTCATGCAAGTGGCAGTTTTTAAAAGAAGAAATGTGAGTTATCAACAAATGTGAAAAGTGTTCCAAATCCCTAATAAGAAGAGAAATGCAGACTAAAAGAACTCTGAAGTTCTGCCTTATGCCCATCAGATTGGTAGAGACAATTGTTGGAAGGGCTATGGAAAGACAAGCTCACTGGACATGATATGGAACTATTTCCAAAATGTTACCAAACTGTTTTTACTCTTTAACCCAATTATAGCATTACTGAGTTCATTGTTGTTCTGTCATTTTCATCCATGTCCAACTCCTCGTGACCCCATTTGGGGTTTTCTTGGCAAAGATACTGGGGTGGCTTGCCATTTCCTTCTCTAGCTCATTTTACAGACGAGGGATGAGTGAATTCCCCAGAGTCACACAGATAGTAAGTGTCTGAGGCCAGATTTGAACTCAGGGAGAAGAGTCTTCCTGACTCCAGGCCTGGCACTCAGTTCCCTGGGTCACTTACAGCCCCCAAAAGATCAAAGAAAGGGAAAAACTTGTATATAAAAATATTTATAATAGCAATTTCTGTTGTTCCAAAAAACTGGAGATGTGGTGTGCTTAGCATATGAGGTATAGCTAAGCAAATTATCATATATTAGTATAATGGAATGTCATTATACTATAAGAAATAACAAAGGGGACAGACTCTTGAGAAAGTTGGGAAAGCTTGTATAAATTGATACAGAGTGAAGTAAGTAGAACCAGCACGCGCACACACACACACACACACACACACACACACACACACACACACACACACCCCTAACACAACTACAACATTATAAAGGAAACGAGCTGGTAATTCAGTAAACAACGTCAGTTCTGGAAACCCTGGTATAAATCATACCTCCAGCTTCTTGACGGAAAGGAGATGAGCAGAGAGGCACAGAACGTGACATACTTTTTCGGACATGGCCTATCTGTACATCCATTTTACCTGACTATACTTCTTTGTTTGAAGAAACAGTATCTGTTTTGTTTGTGTGTTTCTTTGATGGGAGTAAAAATAAAGACATTCATAAAGCAATTATAAAATACGTAAAAGAGGAGAAAGAAGTTCAGAAAGAGGAGGACATTATTGGAATTACTGTCCAGTGTATTTATTTTAAATCAGAACAAGCTGCATATAATTGATCCATGGTTTCATATACAATCCTTTTTCTTTTTATATGGAACTGATCATGTTCATTGATGTCTATCAAGTTCATAATTTTGAAAAAGAGAAATTATGTTTTATTAAATTGAAGGCAGACAGGGAGAGGGAAAAGATTTTAGGTCTCAAGTTGTCATGGCAAAGAGCAGAATGTAAGTCAGGGAATTTTTAAATTTAATTGTCTTTGTGTCCTCAGCACCTAACATGGTATTATACATAGTGGGCTCTTAGTAAGTGTTCATAGAATTAGACTGCATTGGATTGTGACATTTTTACTTGGGGGCCAGTTTTCTGATATATAGTTATACATCCTGCTAATATCAGATATGGAGGCAGCTTGTGGCTCAGTGGATAGAACATTGGCCCTGCAGTTAGGAAGACCTGTGTTCAAATTTGACCTCAGACACTTACTACCTGTGTGACCCTGAGCAAGTCTCTTAACCTCTGTGTGCCGTAATTGAGTGGAGAATGGAATAGCAAACTACTCCAGTATCTTTGCCAAAAAAAAACTCATGGACAGTATGGTCCACAGGGTCACAAGGAATCGGACACAACTGAATAACTGAACAACAAAAACAGTATCAGATATATAGCTGCTTATATCAAGGCCCATATCAAAGTAGTTATTTTTTGGTATTTGTGACGTACATCAAAGAATGAATGGATTTTCTACTACGTCAGCTAAGTTAAATTGTTCCTGTATAGAGGGACTTGTGTTTTAATTATGGTTGTACTGTTAGCCCAAAAGTTTATAACTGACGTGTTACTGAAGTTTGAGCGATTCGAGGTATGGGAGACAGCCAGTACAAAGGTATAGAGATGGGGTATCATGTGTGAGGAGCAGAAAAAAGCCAACTTGGCTGGACCAGAGAGTGTGGGAGAGAGAGTAATACCAAAAAACTGGCTATACAGGTAGGGCTCTTAAGAAGGGTCTTAAATATGGAATAGCAAGAGTTTATATTTAAACCAGGAGGTAACACGGGGTCACTGCAGTTTACTGAGTAGAGCATGGTCAGCTATGCATTTTAGGAAAATCACTTTAGCGTTATTGTGGAGACCTACAGAGTTGAATAGGATAGACACTTGAGTAGAAAGCCATTGCAAGAGTCCAGGCAAGAGGTGATGAGGACCTGAGCTAGGATCGTAATTGTGTGACTAAAGAGAAGAGAACAGACACAAGAGATGCAGTGAGCGTAGAATGGACAAGACTTGGCAAATGAAATGAGTACATGGGACTTACCAGAGTCAGAAATCAAGGGTGCAGCTCCGAGGTTGCAAATCCAAGTGATTGGAAGAAATGCGGTGTTCCGGTCAAAACAGAGAAGTTCAGAAGAGGGTTGGGCTTTAAGAAGATGAGTTCTGTTTTGGACATTGTGGTTGGGATGGCTGCAGGACAACCGGTTGGAACCATTGTGGGAATACAGGACTGCAGCTCAGATGAGAGTCTAGGGCTAGATGCAGAGATCTGATAGTCACAGGGAAGTAGAGTCAGGATTCAAATCCAGTCAAATTCTTTCCATTATACCACACCACTACCCACTGACTGGCTGACTTTTTTCATTCAAGCATCATTTTATCTTTGATAAAATTTCGTCTGAATGCTTGCTGATGGTTTTAGATAGGTGCTTATTATTATTTTAAGGAAAACTCCATTGATTCCTAAGGAATGGGTGCTGTACTGTGTCAGGCTTTTTCTGCATCTAATGAGGTAATCATATGATTTCTGTTGGCTTTGTTATTGATATAGTCAATTATACTGATAGTTTTCCTAATATTGAACCAGCTTTGCATTCCTGGAATAAATCCCGTTTGGTCATAGTGTATGATGCTTGTGATAGATTGCTGTAATCTCCATGTTAGTATTTTATTTAAATTTTTTGCATCAACATTCAATGGGGAAATTTGTCTCTAGTTTTCTTTCTCTGTTTTTGCTCTTCCTAGTTTAGGTATCAGCACCATATTTGTGTTGTAAAAGGAATTTTTTCTTTGCCAATTTTCCCAGATAGTTTATGTAGAATAAATTATTCTTTAAACATTTGGTAGAATTCACTTGTGATTCCATGTGACCCTGGGGATTTTTTCTTAGGGAGTTTATTGATGGCTTGTTCAATTTCTAAGATGGAGTTATTTAGGTATTCTGTTTCCTCTTGAGGAATTCATTTTAAAGCGTGTTTCAGATTTCTCATTGTGTTATGGTAACTTTTGTGCTACCTAATACAGAACTTACAGTTTTCACTATTTTTCTCTGTTGTTCCAATATCAAATTTTAGAATTTGAATAGCAAAATAAGTAATTGTTGTATTATTGAAATGCTATCATAGAAATACTCTAAGGCAGTGGTTCTCAACCTCCCTAATGCCACAACCCTTTAATAGAGTTCCTCATGTTGTGGTGACCCCCAACCATAAAATTATTTTCATTGCTATTTCATAACTGTAATTTTGCTACTGTTATGAATTGTAATGCAAATATCCGATATGCAGGATGTATTTTCATTGTTACAAATTGAACATAACCCACAGGTTGAGAACCACTGCTCTAAGGGAACATATGTCAGCCCTAATGACAGATGTTAAAGCTAGAATTTAGAGAATTTTTTTGTGAATTATTCCTAAAAAAATGTTTTAAGGACATAATGTGTATTAATGGTTGTCCATATACATTTCTCCTACAAATTGGTAGGATTTGTGAAGAATGATTAACACTGCTCTTCATCCATTGTAGAAGGCCAAATGGCCTACTTGTTTGGACTTCCTTTACCTCTCTGTAACTCCCATTGACAGTAGTGGGAATTATATAACTTTAGGGGAGTCTGTTTCAAGATTTTAAGACATGAGACCAATATTCAACATTTACATATTCAACAACAGCATAGAAATTAGAACTTGAGTGCTTTATATATCTTTCAGGTTTATCTTTAATAGTCTATTAACTAATTCTAGAATATGTAACACAAAAATTCTGTCTGAATGGCAAGTCAAGAGAAGATTGTACTGGTGTTTGAGAGTTCTGTGTCAGAAATATAATTTTGGTAAATATATACATACACACATACAGATATATACACACACATATGTGTATATGTGTATGTATATGTGTGTGGACATATATACCTATATACACATTTGTGTGTATACATGTATGTGTATTTATACATACATACACATGGATGTATAATACACACATCTCTTGGGAGTCTTAAAGTACCTGTTGTCTACCATCCAGAAACTGGTAGCCTTCAAATTGTCCATACAGAAGAGGAAATATATTTTCAGATTTATGCAGTTATACAGCAAAACTTCATTAATTGAACATCAAATTTGAAATTTTGATGTTTCAGGAATAAAAATGTTTGTAAAATAAAATGATATTGTAAAAAAGACCATAAGATTATTTACCCTATTTTAGAAAACCATTCTAAAGTATAATCTAAGTATAATCTTTAGATCAAAATGATAAATATCTTTGCAAATAAATTACTTCTAATCAGTGGTTTGGGATCTAAGTTCTGAGGACAAACTCTGAGAACTAGAGAGTAGCGCTCTCTCTCTCTCTGTCTCTGTCTCTGTCTCTCTCACACACACACACTCTCTCCCCCTCTCTCTCTCTCTCTCTCTTTCTCTCTCTTTCTCTCTCTCTCTCTCCCTCCCTCCCTCTCTCCCTCCCTCATCTTTATGGCTCAGCCACTACCCAGAACAAGCCCTTGACAACATCAGAATTTGAATTTGGTTTATGTTTCTCTGAGGGCCCTGCTCCTCTGAAGGCACCAGGGCTAAGAGAACATTGAAGAAATGACAGATATATTAGGGACAGGAAGAACACACAAAAGGCAACAGAAATTACTCCTTTTTATTCTCCTCCTAGGATTTGGTACCATCCCTGCAACTCATAACATTTAGTGAAGAGGCTTGAAGACCTTGGTGGAGGGGGAAGTATCTGGTGCCTCTCCTTGGCCTGGGATCTTCTCAGTTTTGTCCATTGCTACTGATATTGCCCCCAATCATTGCAAGGGGCACCACAGCTCTCTGATTAAGTCTGTTATCTCCATAGCTCTTCACTTATCTATCTGTGTCCTCTGTGTTGCTTTCAGCAAGCTGGCTTCCGTGTTCCTCATGGCTGCTGAACAACATGGCTGCGTCCCCAGGAAGGCTACCACACTTTTTGTGGCCTTCCCCACTCTACTGAGTCCATTCCCACTAATACACTTATTCTATGAGCCTACTCCTGTCCTAGCAAGATCAGAGGGAGCTCCTAAGGACCCTTCAGAGATACCTAAATAATAGGTAGCGGCAAGCTGGGCAGTATTTTTATAGATTCATGCATGGTTGAAACCTGGGAAAAAAATAGAGGGTTATCTTTTTTTTTTCCACAATGAGAAATCTGAGACCCAGATAGTTGATTTGTCCAGAGTCATAGATGGTTCTGTTGGATGTGTCTGAAAATAACAAAGCTTCTGTTATTTAAAATAATTTTTTGTGTTAAGATTTCTCACTGACTCAAGCCAACGTCCCTTCAGTTCTGAATCAGCCGAGGAGGCTTTGCTGTCTATTTGCCCTCTAAGAAAGGGTGATTTCTGCTTACTTGTATGTGCTGCCCACAAAGGGGAAAGTTTATATTATGAGGCAATAAGCAAGCAGAGGTTGTGTCTGTGGAAGGTTGGGGAATGTGTTTGGACGAGTTGTGACAAATCTGACACCCAGGGGCAGGTTATCCCAGCGACCATAAATCCTGAGGAGAACTCAAGCAGAGATTGATGTTTCTGCCCTCGCTTTCTAAGCCGCCACTGCTGCAGGCGAGGTCTGTAAACAAGTCAAGACATCGCCGCGTGAGGACAGACACTAAAAATCACAAGCGATTCCTTAGCACCAGAAAAGGCAGCTCAATCATTGGCCCCTTTGGCAGCCAAACTAGTTTTGAGCAATTAGAAAATAGACCAAGGTGACCCAGGCAAAGGACGATAAAAACAGCTTGAGTTGGAAAAAACGTGTCGTCATATTTTCGTTCATTTCCTGAGGAGTTTATATATTGAGAAGTCAGTAAGTTACTAAAAGTCCAACTGAACTGGGAGATCATTTCAGGGAATCTTCCCTCCTGCCTCCTCTGGGAAAAGACGCACATTTTGTTTTGTTCCTTGGTTTTGTGTGAGAGCTCCCTCCCTCCCTCCCTCCCTCCTATCACATGTCATTTTCCGTAAAAGGGCAAACTCACTCTTAAAATAAAATACGTGATGTTTAATTGATATCATATTGCTCGCCTTTTCAGTGGGTGCGGGAGGGGTGGGAAGGAAGGAGAGAATTTGGAACTCAAAAATTAAAAAGACAAGAATGTTAAAAAAAATAATTTCCCCTTAAAAAAAACAACTTTAAAGTTAAAAAAAAAAAGTACATGAGCATATAATAGAAGAAAGATATGTTGTATGGAAATAAATACTATCTTCTAATACTTTTGTTATTGAATTGTTTCAGTCACGTCCAACTCTCTATAATCCCGTGTGGGGTTTTCTTGGCAAAGATTCTAGAGTGGTTTGCCATTTCCTTTTCCAGTTCATTTTATGGATGAGGAAACTGAGGCAAACAAGGTTAAGTGACATACACAGGGTCACATAGCTAGTAAGTGTCAGAGGTCACATATGAACGCAGGTCCTGACTCCAAAGTCTGACTCTATCCACTGCACCCACCAAGCTGTCCTCAGATATTTTCATTTCATATTAAACTGTACTTTAGAGAAAAACAAAATAGGAAATGAATACTAAAGCTATATGGTAAAAATCATTTATCCCATCTGATTCCTGCACATATTTGTGATATGAAACCATATCTACGTGATATGAAATTATGTATTTAGTGATCAGAATTTAAAAATTATGTTGGATCATTTGTAGACTTTCACACTTCTCTAATACTACAGGAAAGATGTTCTTTTATCCGAAGAAGCTCCCCAAGAAGGGATGTTTGTCATCAGTTCCAAACAGGGAGAATTTGTTTTTGTTCCCTTTGGCGAACTGGAGTAACATCCAGGGGCTGAAGAAAGTACATGTATCTTGACCATACTCTTGAAGGTTCTCTTCAAAGCAGAAATGTCATATTCATTAAGGTTGTTATTTGATCATGATGTTAGCTCCCGCATTACTTTTGAGTTTACCTTGGATTGGATACTTGCAACAAAATAGAATGGTGAAAATTACTGGAAAACATTAACTTGTTATTGTAAGCTGATATCATGCTGAGCTTAATGGGAAGTAGAGTTTATAAATAGGCTTGCCTGCTCACTGGTTAAAAATCTGCTAAGTTTCAGAGATGGGCCTTGTGATACGGACCAGTCTTTGCTCATATCCAAAAGCATTACCTTACTTCTGAAAATGGTTGAGTCGTTTTGAAAATTGCAACATTGACCAGAACCTTCCCTACCCTCATTGAAGCCTTTATTTTAAATATTAACATCATGAAGGAATTACTGACTGCATATAGTTTACACCAATTTATTTTTCAATTAGTTCTATGAGTTGTGGTCTTTAGCTTTGAATAGGAGGCTTACATTCTCTTCCCATGGGAAAGGGTCCATTTAAAAGTTGACCCAGAATAGTCCTTTTGTTTTGAATAAGTATGTTTTAAAATGAGCACCCCTGCATATTAGCGGTGTTTGCAAAAGCCTGGATCTGCTTCAAAGAAGCATATTGTACCCCTGTGTGCCTATCCTTATCCTGAAAGTGTGCGAGCTACTTGAATTTTTATGATACACAATCAGATGCAAATCATTAACTTAGAGTTCACCCAGTAGGAAAGATCATGGGCAGTAACCCAGAAGGGATGAAAGAAAACTGACTCTATTATGAGAAATCTAAACAGTCAGACAATGGTATAACAATAGTTTTTAGAAATCTGGCCAAATAGTCAAATAAATCATCATCCCCTGCCTCCTTCAGGCATGGAGACCTAGCCCCAGTTTGCATTTTTCCCGTCTCCTTGCCATTAGTCACTTATAAAGTAAGTCCAGGGGAAGTGGGGGAAGGGATAACATGAGGTCTGGGTTACTTCAGTCAGTCTTTATAATCACAGAGTTTTTAAGCTACAAGGAGCCTTGGAGATGGCTCATGTCTTTATTTAGCTCTAGCTATGTACGCATCCTTTGCTGTTCTAGGAATTGAGGGAGATCTACGACTGCATAAAATATGGTCTTTACCGTTGGGTATTATATTGAGTCAAGTCAACAAGCATTTATTAAGTTCCTACCATGTTCTAGGCACTGGGTTCAGCATCCTTCTCCGGATAATCTGGCTATCCTCATGAAGGATATATTTTTATCATGATAATCCTGATGTCCTCATATAGACTATGTAGGGGAGACAAAGCTAGCACATATGAAACAACTAGGGGAAAATTACATGTGAAGCTCTGTAGCAGCTAGTCTGTGGGAACTAGAATAGTCAGAGAAATCTCCTGGAAGATTTCAGCTGGTTCTTAAAGGATGGGGAGGCTTCCTCATTATCACCTCCCATCTTCTCTCCCCCATTAAATGAACATCACGATGGGAATTCTGTGTTCTGGGATCATACTTACATTTTGCTTTGTGATTTGCCAAGCCCTTGACACTACAACCCTGTGAGTGAGTTTAATTATTATCCCCATTTTACAGACTAGCAAACTGGGGCAAGGTTTAAGTACCATGGTCACACAGTAAGCAAGCTCCAGAGCTAAGTATCAAATGTAAGGTTTGGGGTTTTTTGGTTTTTAATACCAAGCCGAAGACACTGTACCATGTTGCTTTATTAAATTATTTCATTAATCCTACTTTCATTTATCTGTTTGGGCAAAAGCAGTAAAGAGAATGATTTACAGTTTGTTTCTGTTGTTTCCTTCGTGTCATGAACTTCTGGGGAGGAAAATCCCTCTACCAAAGCAGATCTCTAAGTCTTCTGCCTCTTCAAATCTTAGAGAATTGTCTGGGGGCTCTGAGAGGTTTAGTGCCATAGCCTGAGTCACACAGTGTCAAAGGTAGAACTTGAAACCAGGACTTCCTTACCATGCTTTGTTGTTGGTCAGTGGTTTAAGCTACCATCTGTCTATGACCCTCTTAGTTATAGAGAAGTTGCTGTCTTTCCATGGTGGAGGGAGTTTCCTCTCCAGGGAGTTCCCTGTATCAGTGAAATCACAGGGTTGGTCCCTATCCCTTACCCAGTTTTGATAGAGTCAACTTTCAGTCATCTCTGTTAATAGGGGGTTGTGATATCATGAGTAGTTGAGAGCCATATAAAGCTGTGATTATTATGATGAGCATTTCTTTTAGTCAGTTTGGTTTTTGTTTGAGTTTTTTTAGCTTCTTTCTCAAACATCTTATTAGAACTAATGAGTTCTAATCTTATTGAAGTACAAATATTTACTAATGAGTAAATATTTAAATGGAATACCTTGGTATTACATATATCTTCCCATTCCTGTGCACTCTCTGGCAGAGTTGCTAACCAGGTCTAATGGACAGGTTTTGGGGAGCCATATCTCAAGGGTAATAGGCATCCAGTAAATATTTGTTGTTGAATTAAACAGAAAAGATAAAGAGAAGCAAATACTGGACAAGTTATATAATCAGCCACCTTAATAAATGAGAACAGTCTATAGTTCTTTGGACAACAGTTGTTGCTATATTGGTAAACACACAGGGACATTTGTTGGATTGATGAATAAAATAAAAAATCCTCTATGAAATTGAAATGATGCAAAGGAAATGCTCACAGCAAGGAGCCGGGCATTTTGGCAGACGTAAGAGACATTTACAGGTAATTACTACTTGGTACTTTTCTGTTGGTGTTTGATTATTAGAAAGTCCTGAAGACACCAGACTTGGAAATTTCACAGGTGAAAGGTTGTTCAATTTTGTTTCATCCCTGCCTTCAGGGCCAGATACCATCTTCAGCCCTCAGGAAGGGGGTGTGCCAGCAACATTCATGTGGAAAGTCTTAATGGAAGAAGTGACTTTGTGAGGAAGTATTTGAAATAGCACATGGTATTAACTTGGCAGACCAGAAGGGCAGCCTGCAAGGATGTCCAAAAGGCAAGAGTAGAAGTAGGAAACAGAGGGAGCAGCATGCTGACATGCATAGGATGTTAAGTGGTATGACATAGAAATAAATAGGAAATGAAGGTAAAGAGATAGGAAGGAAGATGATAACATAAGGAAGGATGGAAGGAAGGAAGGGAGAGAGGGAAGGAAAGAGAAAAAAAGGAAAAGAAGGAAGGATGGATAATGATAATGAAGGAAGGAAAGAAGAAAGGAAAGAGGAAGGGAAGGAAGGATGCATAATGATAAGGAAGGAAAGGAGAGAGGAAGGGAAGGAAGGAAGGATGGGTAATGATAATGAAGGAAGGAAACGAGAAAGAAAGGGAAGGAAGGAAGGATGGATAATGATAATGAAGGAAAGAAAAGAGAAAGGAAAGGGAAAGGAAGGAAGGATGGATAATGATAATGAAGGAAGGAAAGGGAAAGGAAGGGAAGGAGAAAGGAAAGAGGAAGGAAGGATGGATAATGATAAGGAAGGAAAGGAGAGATGAAGGGAAGGAAAGATGGATAATGATAATGAAGGAAGGAAAGAGAAAGGAAGGGAAGGAAAGATGGATAATGATAATGAAGAAAGGAGAGATGAAGGGAAGGAAGGATGGATAATGATAATGAAGGAAGGAAGTAAAGAAGGGAAGGAAGGAAGGATGGATAATGATAATGAAGGAAGGAAAGGAGAAAGGAAAGAGAAAGGAAGGGAAGGCAGGAAGGATGGATAATGATAATGAAGGAAAGGAAAGAGAAAGGAAGGGAAGGCAGGAAGGATGGATAATGATAATGAAGGAAAGGAAAGGAGAGAGAAAGGAAAAGAGAGGGAGAAAGGAAGGAAAGAAGAAGGAATGAGGAAGAAAGGAATGGAGGAAGGAAGGTAGACTGGCTTTGTTTAGCACTTACTGTGTGCCAAGCATTGTGCTGAGCTCTGGTGATACAAATACCAGCCAGCAAGACGATCCTTGCTCTCAAGGAGTTTACATTCCCAGTCAAACATCTTATTACAGCTAATGATAAATATGTAAATGAATGCTCTGGCATCAGTTCTTTCCCGTTTCTGTGCACTCTCCAGCAGAGTTGCTAACCAGGTCCCACAGACAGGTTTGGAGGAGCCTTATGTCTAGGGTGACAGGTAATATGGGCTTTGCCCTTGGATTGTTACAGTTAAGTCAACATGCATTTATCAAGTTCCTACTGTTTCTCAGGCTCTGGGTTAAGCATCCTTATAATACATTTATGGGAGGGAGCAGTGCCAGAGAACAGTGTTTCAGAATGATGCTCTTTTGGGTAAGAAGACACTTGATTGAGGTGTCTATGTTAGGAATGGCAGTATTAATTTGATTACTGTTCTCAGAGCCGGAGTTGGAAAGTAGGTGATGAGGATTGGGGAGTAGAGAGGAAAATATACAAGATACGGCTTATATACGTGGTGAACCTGAGACTGAACAAAGTGAGGAGGAAGATGAGAATGATGAGGATGAGGATGATGATAGCTAACATTTATGTAACACCTGCTGTGTACCAGGCACTGTGCTAAGTGCTTTACAATCATTATCTCATTTGATCCTCACAACAACCCTGGCCAGTAGACATTATTATTATCCCCATTTCACAGATGAGGAAACTGAAGCAAACAGAGGTTAAGTGATTTGTCCCGGGTCTCACAGCTAGTAAGTGTCTGAAGCTAAATTTTATCTCGGGTCTTCTTGACGCCAGGCCCAGCGCTCTATCCACTAGCTGCCTCCAATACAGTTTAAGTCTTTGCCTGACTGAGCCCAAGGTCATGAGTTCTAGATGAAGAGAGAAGCTGGAGAGCAGGGGGAAAGGCATAGAGATGTCCAGGAGGTGATAACACTAATCCCTGTACACGTGTACAATATATTTTTCAAGGATCCAAGAGAGCTTAACACATATGAACTGTCTGAATTTATGACATCCTTACCCTGGGAAGTAGAGGGCAAGTATCGTCCCCTTATTTTGCAGGCAGATTTGAAGAGAGACCTAGACATTAGATCTAGACTTGGAAGAGACCTCAAGGCCATCAAGTATAACTCCATCATTTTACATATGAGGCAACAGGCTGCAAAGTGACCGGGCCCAGGCCTCACAGGTGGTAAGTGTCAGAGTCAGAATCTGAACACAGGTCCTCTGACTCTAGAATCAAGGTTCTTTCCCCAGCCCTCTACTACAGTGCATGAAGTTGGTAGAATCATAAGGCACTCTGAGCTTTGAGAAGAAGAGGTGTTGTTGGCAAGGGAATTTTGAGCATGTTTTACAGATGAGTGAGAAAATCATTGGCAGAAAGCAAAGAAGCTGAAGCAGTAAAGGCAGGATGATGAAAACGTGGAGGGAGGTTTTAGCTGTGATTAAAGGAAAGACAGAAATGATGTGAGAAGGTGAAAAAAATGGAAAAGCAGCGTGTGATGGGAAAGTTTTCTTGCTGTTTCCTTAGGATATGAACAGCTGATAGTCACCCAAAAAACCTCCTTTCCTTTATGAAGCATTAGCTCTGTTTTTGTTGCTGTTGAGTCACATCAGTCGGGTCAGACTCTTCGTGACCCACTTTGGGGTTTTCTTGGCAAAGATACTGGAGTGGTTTACTATTTCCTCCTCCAGCTCATTTTACAGATGAAGAAACTGAGGCAGAGTTAAGTGACTTTCCCAGGGTCGAACTCAGGTCCTCCTGACTCCAGGCCCGGTGCTCCATCTACCATACCATCTGGCTAGCTGCTCATCTTTGTCTTCACAGAGTAGAATAAAAACCTCTCATCCAGTTCTTTAGTCCAGGTCTTTTTTCCCATGGTAACTGTTAACAGAGTGGATGAATGGTGAAATAGTGGGCAACAGAAGCCTTCTTAACTTCTGGGAAAGGGAGTTGAGGAGGCTTTTCTCATCTCTATGGGAGTCTGTATCCTGTAGCCATCCCTGGGCAAGTTGGCTCCCTCCCTACATAGAAAACACCCTATGGTGTAGTGGATGGAGAACTGGCCTTAGGGGCAGGAAGACCTGAGTTCGAGTTCAACTCTGACCTATATTGGCTGTATGATCCTGGGCAAATCTCTTAGTGCTGCTCTAGGCACATCTCTGAGCCTACAGGTTGTAGGTGAGGTGCCATCCTGCATCAGCAGAGGAAGCTTTATCCTCCCAGAGCTCCTTATCCCAGTGAGATCTCAGATCCGGACCCTATCTCTATGCCTCTTTTTGAATACCCTGCCAGTTAGGGTTCTCCGAAGCTATCTGCACAGAGATCCTGTGTCACAAGGGAGGTCTTCTGTGGGACATATACTTGAGGTATCTCCTAAAGATAGACCTTGCTCTTCTTAATTAGCACCTGCTACTCCGACTTTAAAAAAAAAAGTAGTATTTAAAAAGAAAATATTACCTGGAGTACGAGCATCTGACTAACGTGGGGCTGTCATGCTAATTGACATCCTTCATCAGTGAATGTTCATAAATTGCTAAAAATTAACAAATCAAAGAAAAAGGGGTTTGTTATATGCTTACAATGTGCCGAGCACTGTGTTAATTGCTGGAAGCACAAATGCAAAAATAAAGCCAGTCCCTGTCCTCAAAGAGCTTACATTCTAATGGGGGAGACTATACACATAGGGGAGGGACAGCGAGCTGACTGCAGTGGATAGATTGCTGGGCCTGGAGTCAAGAAGACTCCCCTTCCTGAGTTCAAATCCAGCCTCAGATACTTCCTTGTTATGTGACCCTGGGCAAGTCACTTAACCCTGTTTGCCTCAGTTTCCTCATCTGTAAAATGATCTAGAGAAGGAAATGGTGAATCACTTCAGTAACTCTGCCAAAAAAAAATCCCAAATGGGGTCACCAGGAGTCAGACACAGCTGAACAAGAACAAATAAGAGATAGCATTTATATAGATAGCACTTTAAGGTTTGGAAAGCACGCGTGAGTCTCACAGTCCTAGGAGGGAGATGCTATTATTATCTTCAATTTATAGATGAGGAAACTGTGGTAGAGAGAGGTTAAGTGACTTGCCCAGGGTCACAACGCTAACTTAAGTGTCTGAGACAAGATTTAAACTCAGGTCGTCCTGACTGCATCATCTCAGTATATTCTAGTGAGGACTAAATTTTCCCTTTAGATCAAGCACCACCTAGGAGCAGGAAATTCCCTCCTTCTCCATTAGACCAGGAATTCCCTAATAGTGAGGATTATTTTGCTGGCCAAACAAGGTCAAGGACTGTACTGCTTTCATAGTGTCCAGTATCATCACCAAATGTGCTATTTAGATACAACATTGGGACAGCTAGGTGGCACAGCGGATAGAGGGCCCTGACCCTCTAGTCAGGAGGACATACACACACACATATATGTATATATGTGTATGTATGTTTATGTGGAGAGGAGAGGAGAGGAGAGAGACAGAGACAGAGACAGAGAGAGAGCCTTTAGGAATCTCAGGCTCACAGATCTAGAACTGGAAGAGACCTTGGAAGCCCTCTAGTGCAAGGTCTTCATTTTACAGACAAAACTATAGCCTGGGGAGGATAGGTCGTTTGTCTGAAGTCACACAAGTAATAAGAGTCAGAGGTAGAGGGGATGCTCTGACACCTTCCTCCTCAACACTTTATTCTTTACAAGGCAGTGAGCGTAGCTGGTCTGGGCAAGGAGACTCACCTGTACATGCTCTGCCTATCAAGTAATGGTTCCCCGCCTTTGCCTCATCATTGTAAGGAGTCCTCTTACCTGTCTTGATCTCTATGTGTGTATCATCTGATCATCATTTTCTCTATTGTTGATAGACTTCTACTGTTTGAATAGTTCTTCACTGGGAATGTTCTGACTGGTCTGTGAACATTAGTGTGTGGCAAGGAGTAATTGGTACTTACTTTAAGAGGCTTTGGAATACTATATAGTCCTCTTTTTTTAGCATTATTTTGCCTTTTTTTTTTTTTTTTTTTTTTTTTTTTTTTTTTGCTTCTTGGAGAGGGGAAGGCTAGTAAGTGTTCACTGTCTGAGGCCAGATTTGGACTCAGGTCCTCCTGATTCCAGGGCCAGTGCTCTATTCACTGTGCCACCTAGCCGCCCCTTTAGCATTTCTTAAGTTAGATTTGTCCCTCTTGTAAGTTCATTGGGTCATTGACTTAAAGCTAGAAGAGATATCAGGAGTCATGTAGTACAACCCTTCGCCCATTTTACAAATGAAGAAACTGATGCTTAGAGGGTAAGTAACATGTCCAGCATCACACAGATAATAAATCTCAGGACTAGCATTCAAACTAGGGGTAGAATTTGAACCATGGTCCTCTGACTCCAAATTCAGCATCCTTCCCATTATACCATACTTTCTGGGATTAGGTTTTACTCCTAGGAAAGTGTGTTAATTCTTGCAAGTGCCATTTTGTGGAGGGAGGGCAAACTGGGGCAAGACAGAGTAAATTGGCCAAATCTTGGTGGAATCTTCTCTCCTGTGTTCTTGTGACTCTCAAGAGTTTTCAGAAATATAGGCAGGTCCCAAGAGTGATTCCCAATTGCTCTTTTTTCTCATCTCCTAACTCTGCCTCAAGGATGCAGATGTGTTGCTGTCATTATTGGTCAGTCATTTTCAGTCCTGTCTGATTCTCCATGACCCCGTCTGGAGTTTTCTTGGCAAAGATACTGGAGTGGTTTGCCATTTCCTTCTCCAGCTCAGTTTTACAGATGAGGCACTGAGACAAACAGGGTTAAGTGACTCACACAGGGTCATACACTCTAAGCCCTGTACTCTATCCATTGGATCACCTAGCTGCCCCTAAAATTAAATGAGTGAATTAATCAGGCTTTAAAGCTTATATCAACCTAGTTTAGTAAGTAGAACATGAGCAGAGTTGATGCTTCCCCTTACCACAAACTACCCCATCTATCCCACAGTCATTTCTAGAAAATTCTGGTCAATTAGCCTTCATTTCACTGCTCTTTTTATTTGGAAAAAGGAAGGTTTCTGCTTGTGGGCCAATGAAATGGATTTCTTGATATTTATCTAGCAAAGCCTTATAGTCTTTCATTATAGTGTTATTTGAAAGGTGTGTGTGTGTGTGTGTGTGTGTGTGTGTGTGTGTGTGATACTCCACAGATTCTTGGTCAAATAAACAAACCTAAAAGCAGCAGTTAGTCGACATATTGAAATTAATGGCAAGCCCTTAGAAGGGTAAATCATGTCTCCTTGGCAGGCTGAGTCCTTGTTATCATGGAAAGGGAATTTACTTAGCACCCCTTGAGAGGGGGGAAGAGCCCAGTTTTGGGTAGTTTCCAGTAGAAATCTCACATCTCTGGAGAACATCCATCATTATATCATCAGAATGCCATAAAGAGGAGGAGCAGAGGGGGAGACTTTTAACATTGAAAGAAAATACTAGAATACCCACTCACCAGGAAGCCGCTTTTGGTTCCTGGAGCCATAGATTAGGAACATTTGGGAAAACGTGGGGCTTTCCACCATCCTGGAAATAAGAAGCAATTGCTTGGGCCGGAACTATAGTCCTTGGTCTTCTGGAAACATTTTCTTTATCTGCTGTTGGCATGACATTATTAAGACAGGACTCTTTAGCAAAGCTGAGGGCTTGAATCTACTGAGGTATAGAGTTGTATCACTTCACATTACTTAGACCTGTCCCTCTGAAGAAAGCCTATTATCATGAACCCTTTGGGAGACTGGAAGAATGCCCTGTTCTCTTGACCCTGTGAAAGAATTAGCCTCCCTGTGCTGCTGGAAGGACCAGATGACCACAGCAGAAACCTTAGATGATCTTTTTCATAATCTGAGCAGCAGAATCAGGCAGAATAAAGAAAGAGATAAGCAAGGAAAAATGGGGGACGAGTCTCTCTCTCCTTGCCTTGGGCCTCCCTTGGGTTTCTGGCGCCTTCTGATGGACTCTGTGAAAGAGGCACTAAGCTTGGTGTCAGATGGCCAGAATTCCAGTGTCAGCACTGCCACTAAATAGCTGTGTGAATTTGAGAATGCCATGTAATTTTTCCAGGCCTCAATTTCTCCATTTGTAAAATGCAAGGATTGGATTAGATGAATGCTGGGTTCCTTTTCAGTTAAAAAAACGGTGATTCTGTAGACCATGTAGACATCAGAAGATTGCTTTTCGTTGATCCCACTCAGCACCGTGGCTGAGCTACTGTCAGGCAATGCCAGTCATACTTCCTGAATTTAAATGTTGCCTAGATGTTAAATCCTACTTATTTTAGTTCCTTTGCATATTAAATGTTAGATCAGGAAGAGACTTTACAGGTTATCTATTAAGTCCAGGCCCCTATTTTGTGGAGGGGGCAACCAAAGCCCCAGGAATAGCAAAAATAATAACAATTCCCCTTTATACAGTTCTTAGAAACTGATGAAGCACTTTCCTCACAATAACCCCATAAGATACCTCTTATTATTTCCATGATGCAGATGAGGAAACCAAGGCCCTGTAACTTTAAGTGATCTGCCCAAGGTCACAAAGCTAGTTAGGATTAGAGCTAAGAATTGAATCCAAACCCTCAGACTCAAATTGAATGACAGCTAAAGTCACAGAACTGGTGCCCCCCCCCTTAGCTTAATATGTTTCCTGCTGCATATTTGATTTTCTTGAGGTAGGTTTTCCTTTCATCAATATAGGTAACTGCCTTCTATACTTTAGTAGATAGTCTTTATCAGCTGTTAGAGCTAAAAAAAATTTTTTAATCTATATTCATTAATGAAATTAGTCCATAATTATCTCTCCCTGCTTTTACTCTTCCTGATTTAGGTATCTGTATACCAATAAAGAAGATGATATCAAAGCAACTAGAAGGAGTTATTTTGCCTAATTATAAGACAATAAACTTTACAAATTAAGTGAAATGGAAGAATATTTGCAAAAACAATCATCTTTTTTTTCCCTATTCTACTGTGTCATGGGAATGTATGTTTGATTTCTTAAGTTCAGAACAAAACAAATAAATAAGCAAGCTAATTAATTAGGAAGGGAAAATTTTTAAATCATTATCCTGAAACCTACTAGTGATGAACCTCTCTGAACATAACTAAAGCTACTGCTTAGGTAGAAGACACTAAGCTTTTGTCCCTTGGTAGAGCCTACCAGAGCTTAAGGCCTGCTGGCATAGCCTTCAGGAGCTCAAGATTCCCTCCAGACCACACTGAGGCCATGAAATTGGGCTTCACAGAAACAGGATGTCCCATTATGTAGTTGTCTTAAACTCAAAGTTGGATCAGCCAGTATCTACTGAACACTGACTACTTGCATATACGTAAGACATTGATGGAGACCATAAAGAAGCATAGGGCAGTTGGGATCATATTGACTTTCGTTAAGTACCTGGGTCTCACTGTCCCAGAATTTACCTAGTTAAAAGCACAATCACTTCCCCAGAGTGCCTTGTGCTAGAAGTGTCAGACACACAGCTCAGAAGCCACATGTGTTCCACATACTCCTGGGTGTGGCCCAAACCAGATTAAAATGTTGTTCTTATCAGACTTCAGTGTGTTGATTATTAATTTAAAAAAGAAATATATAAATATGTGTGGTTTTCTGGTATGCAGCTTGCAGGGATCCTTATGTACAATTTAAGGACCCCTGGTTGTTGTTTTTTTTTTTTTAGTTTGACTCCATTGCTTTTAGTTGGGATAGCAGTATGTGGACTTACATAAAAAAATACTTCAGAATTCAAGGCAATATATAATACACTAGGCTGTATGAGTGACACAGGCAAGAAGTCCTACTGGAATTTATAGGAGGAAGCATTTGCTATGGGCTAGGGTAGTTCGAGAACATGTCTCAGTGTAAGTAAGAGCTAAGATGGGCATTAAAGGCTGCACAGGTGGTAGATTATAAGGGCTTAGGTAGTAGGGACTTTACCCTTTTCACTGATTACTATAGTGCTTTATGTAAAATGGCATTTGGGGGATATCGATAATGACTTTTCATTAAGTGTCTGAGTCCAACCACCCCAGGACTTAGCCTGCTTACAAGTGACATAAAACTTAGATCACGTATCCATGCAGATTGTCCTAAGCTCCTGTTCTCCTTCCTTCCCATCAGAGAACCTGGCACCATGCTTTAATGTGGAGAAAACAGAATCCATGCCTTATGTATTTCTTCTTTTCCTCAGTTCTATACCCCAGATGCCTTCAGCATCATCCTTTATACCCCGTCTCCCTTTGCTTCAGTCTTTGATGAAGAGATTGCTCTTTTCCTTTGGAAAGCCAGCTCATCACCTCCTGCGTCTTCCAGGAGCTTTCCTCTTTCTATCATACTCTATTTGCCCAATCTCTAATCCCTTTTTATCTGCTGACTCCTTCCCTGCTGCCCACAAACGTGCTCATTATCTCCCCCATCCTTTAAAAACAAAAACTCTTCACTTGACCTGGCTCCCTCCTGCAACTCCCCTCCATTTTAGAGCCAGACTCCTAGAAAATGGCTATGCTTATTGCCTCCACTTCCTCACCTCCCACTCGTCTCTTGACGCCTTGAATTTTGGTTTCTGTCCATCACTCAACTGAAACAACTCTCTTCAAGGTTACCAGTGACCTCTTAATGATGGAGTCCAATGGCTTTTTCTCAGTACATTACCTTCATGGATTCTCTGCAACTTTTGACCGTCTTGATTACTCCCTCCCTCAGGATTTTCTTGACTCCAGTGAGTTTCTATAATTGTTCTTTTTACAGATTTCCCCCCACCCTTTCCTGTCCATGCCTTCAAAATCATATCAAAGCTCCCACTCCCCATGGCTGGGTATATCCCAGGGCTCTGTCCTGGATCCTTTTCTTTTCTCTCTCTACATTTTCTCTTAGGCTGAATTTTGGTGAAAGGGTTCAGTTATTCTCTCCAGGTACATGACTCATATCTCCATGTGGCAGACTTCATCTCTTCCCTGAGTTCTATTTCTTCACCACCAGCTGCCTGCTGGGCACATGTGCCAAATACATCCCGAACAGAACTCATCCTCTCTACCCCTAAATCAATCCCACCTCCTAACTTCCTTATTTCGGTCAAGGTCACAGTCATCTCACTATCCTTTCAAGTTTAAAACCTTAGAATCATCATCCCTCACTTCCAAAATCCAATCACTTGCTGATCTTACTGCAAATCCTGTCCCTTGTACCCACCCTTCCCTCCTGGTAGATAGCCGCCAGCCTAGCTCAGGTCCTCAGCCCTTTTGCCTGGACTGTTGTAACAGCCTCTTAATTAATCTCCCTACTTTGACTCTCTCTAATCCATCGTTCACTTAGTCATAAAACTCCTATCCCTAAAATAAGAGTCTGACAATATCACTCACTTGCTTCCTATTTATTGTCTTTCTAGGATAAAATACAGACTCAGTTATTTTGCATTTGAATCCCTTTACTTTGTTCCCTCCTGTCTTTCCACACTGATTTTACTGACTCCCTTCCAGGCTCAGCTCAGGTGCTATCTGCTGCTAACCACCTCAGCTCTCAGGTAATTGGTCTTCTTCACCAAAAAGGACTTTGCATTTACTTCATCATTATTATTATTAATTAACTTAATTACCTATTAATAACATCACATTTACTTATCTGTGTACTTGTTGTAATACTCAGTAGCAAGTAGGTGTACATTCCTAATGGAAAACAGGATTCATTTTTTTTCTTCTATATCATGTGAAAATATAAATAGTCACTCTTTAAAGTAGTCATCACCTTTTGGCTTTCAGACTTTTAGAATTTTTTTTCTTTTGTGTACTTTGATGACCTTTATAATAACAAATTAAAACTCAAAAAAGTCCAAAAAAATTCCATCCTGCTTTTTTAAAAAGAGTTATAATAAAAGTACAGCAAAGTCCCAGCTTTTCAGGGCCTTTAGATGAAGTCCTTGGGTCTGACTGTACTTGCCTCACCCTCGTCACCTGCATCCCCCATTGTGGCAGCAAGACCAACCCTAATTCCAAATGCTTAAATTCAAAAAGAGTTTTTGGTGGGTCAAACTGTGCTTAAAAGGCAAACTTTTACAACTGCCATAAAATCTGGAAAATGCAAATTAACTGTAATAACCTTAAATTTCTTTTGGCTTTATTTTCCAAAGAGCTAACATTTTTGTGGCAATGGCAGCATTTCCCAGGAAACCTGCTTTTCTCTAACCCTGCAGATAGTTCTCTCCTCCTCCTCCTCTTCTTCCTCTTTCTGTTCCTCCTCCTCCTCCTCTAGGAGATATCTTTTCTGACAATGACATTAATACTTCAGTTGACTGTTGAATCTCACTTCTGGTAGGGTAAGAGGTTCCAAACCAAGACTTCCCTAAAATGAAATATTTAAAATGTTTGTGCTGTGATTGTTTATTGGAAAAACACCTCCCGTGCATCTGTGTTCTGTTTCAGTAATTAATGCATGGGTTTTCTGGCGTGTGTTGGGACACAGCGTAAGTGATAAAAATCTTTTTGATCAATAGATGATTGTCTTTTTTAATATGAGGGAAAAAATCATGAAAATGTTACTACATCCACAGGATGATTCTCCAAGTATCTTGAGAGAACAATTCACTAAATCAGTAAACAAGCATTTATTAGGTACACTGTGTGCCAGACGCTGCCCTGGTGATTAGGGACACAAACAACAAAGAGTGAAACAATTTCTGCCACCAAGGAGCTTATGTTCTAAAGGTGAGGAATATCCCCGAGGTGTCTTTATGGGACACACAGTCAGTTCTCTACAAGTTCAAAGATGGTTTGGATGGAGAAATCCACAAATGATCCCTCCATTTAGTAATGAGGGTTATTCATATTATATATTAATAATCCATAAATTATCCCTCAACCAATAATCCTCACCCCAAACAAGCTATTACCCTTTCTTATTTCTAGTCAAACTGCTTTGCTGTTGATAGCATCTATATTAGCACTTTACACGTCAACTCATTTCATGCTCACAACTCTGGGAGGTAGGGGCTTTTTTTATCCCCAGTTTACAGATGAGAAAATTGAGATAGATTAAGTGACTTGCCCAGGGTCACACAGCTAGGAAGCATCTGAAGCCTGATTTGAACTCTCTGTCTTTCTGACTCTGGGCTCAGTGTTTTATTTAGGACACCACCTAACTACATTGAAGCAACCATGAAACAGTGAGAACAGGAAGAGAGAGAAGAGAAAAGGGTTGTCATTCACTTAGCTGTACTGAAAACTAGGTGCTGTCAGGTCCACTAACAAAATGTTTTAGACTTATTCCTCAGTGGGTCAGCAAGTTCTGAAAGCAACTAGGCACAGTCAGAGAAATTGGCTCAGCAATTTCTTTGCCAGATTGCTGAAACTTGACTTTATGGCCGTTTTCCTGATTAAAGGCCTACAGTGAGCACATGATTCTCTCAAGTTTTCTTGCTTGAATTTCTTGCTACAAGCTTTTGAATCACCAATGAACTTCTCCTTAAGAAAAATCACATGCATGGGAGTCCAGATGTACGTGAAAGATAAGTGATAAACTTTATAAGAGGATTGACAATAGGTTGGTTTTTAATAACCAATATTGCCAATACATTTAAAATAGGATTTGATGCATAAATATTCAGTTTTATATAACTTTCCAGGACCTCAACTACTGAATAAAGGGAGGCACGCTTGTATTTTTGAAAACACATTTGTAACAAATTCAAGCATCACACTTTAGCAAATGATTTCTTTCTCTCACTTTTTATTTGACATTTAAATGTTGAAAAGCAACATAATTCAGTTGGAAGAGAACTAGATTTTGAATCAAAAGATCCAGGTCCAAATCATGTATCTTCTGCTTACTAGCTGTATGACCTTGGACTAGTCCCTAACCCACCTACATTCCCTTTTCTGAAAAATTAGGAGGTTACATCCCTCTAAACTTAAAACATATGCTCCTATAATCTATGCCAGTGAATGGAATACCCCCAGGGTTTTTGAAATATTCATAGATATATAGATATAAATGAAATCTCCTTCAGGTTTCCCAAAAGTCTTAGTATAATTTTGTACTTATTAAAATGATAGATAGTTGTTGTTGGATTGTTTTTGACTCTGTATGACCCCATTTGGGATTTTCTTGGCAATGATACTCGAATGGTTTCCCATTTCCTTCTCCAACTCATGTTACAGATGAGGAAACTGAGGCAGACAGGGTTAAGTGACTTGCCCAGGATCACACAGCTAGTAAGTATCTGAGGCCAGTGCATAGATAGATAGATAGATAGATAGATAGATAGATAAACAGATAGATAGAAAGGTTTTTTTTACATACTGTATCTGTGTGTGTGTGTGTGTGTGTGTGTGTGTGTGTGTGTGTGTGTGTGTGTGTGTGTTTTATATACAGGTGGCAAAAAGATGACCAGGGCAGACTGCAGCACAACTGAGAGGGCCAGATATAGTGACCATGTGGTCAGCCAGGCTTATCCCAGAAGAAAGACAAGTGGTTCAGCACTGGGTTTATTCCCCAAACCAGGGGTAGGGAACCTGCAGTCTCAAGGCCACACGTGGCCCTCAAGTGCATCCCTTTGCCTGAATCCAAACTTCACAGAACAAATCCTTTCATTAAGGGGATTTTTGGGTGTTCCTATAAATCTGAGTATCCATAAAAAAGATAAAATTGTATTCTAAACACACTAGAAAAAACTAACTTTTAGTTATACTAAATTAGTTATGCTATTAGTAATGCTAACAAGCTGCTCCCTAATTTCTCGGATTTTTTTTCACACAGGATTTTTTTAATAGTGGCTAAACAGCTAAAGGAGACAGTGTGAAAAGAACCCTTGACTCCCAGTTAGAAGGTCTGGGTCAGAGGCTTTTCTGCCACTTATTAGCTGGGTATTTTTCATGTCTGTTGTGGAGGAGCAGATAGAGTGCTAGACCTGGAGTCAGGAATACCTGAATTCAAATTCTGCCTTAGACACTTATTAGCTGTGTGAACCTGGGCAAGTCCCTTCACCTCTGTCTGCCTCAATTTTCTCATCTGTATAATGGAGGAAATAATAGTAACACCTACCTCCCAGAGCTATTGTGAGGATCAAATGAGGGAATATGTAAAGTGCTTTGCAAACCTTAAAGTACCACAGAAATGCTACTGATGATGATGATGATGATGATGATGATGAAGAAGAAGAAGTGGTAGTGGTGGTAGTAGTAGTAGTAGTAGTAGTAGTGGTAGTAGTGGTAGTAGTAGTGGTAGTAGTAGTAGTAGTAGTACTAGTGATGGTAGTAGTAGTAGTAGGAGTGGTGGTGGTAGTAGTAGTAGTACTAGTGGTAGTAGTAGGAGTAGGAGTAGTAGTAGTAGTAGTAGTGGTAGTAGTGGTAGTAGTAGTACTAGTGATGGTAGTAGTAGTAGTAGGAGTGGTGGTGGTAGTAGTAGTAGTACTAGTGGTAGTAGTAGGAGTAGGAGTAGTAGTAGTAGTAGTGGTAGTGGTGGTAGTAGTAGTAGTAGTAGTAGTGGTAGTAGTGGTAGTAGTAGTACTAGTGGTAGTAGTAGTAGTAGTAGTACTAGTGATGGTAGTAGTAGTAGGAGGAGTGGTGGTGGTAGTAGTAGTAGTACTAGTGGTAGTAGTAGGAGTAGGAGTAGTAGTAGTAGTAGTGGTGGTGGTAGTAGTAGTAGTAGTAGTAGGAGTAGTAGGAGTAGTAGTAGTAGTGGTAGTCATAAGGTATCTTCTCTAAGCATCAGTTTCCTGGCCTGCATAATAAGGGGGTGGGACCAGATAACCTCCGAAATGCCTCCCAATTCTAAATTCTGTGAATTTGTGCTGGACTTAACGTGCTCGATAACAGACTATCTGTTACCCTAGACTGCTTCAGCTGGTAGGGTTTGAGAAGGTGCCAGCATCGCCACAGCCACTTCTGATGAGGCACGATGCAGGCTCTGCTCTCCCGGAGCCCAGAGCCGGAGGAGCCCAGTAGGACGGATGGATTTCCCCTCCTCCCCGGGTGCTGAGGTCTTGCTTGCATCTCTTAGCCACCCCCAGACTCTGTGTGTTCGCCTTAGTCCTTCTCCAGTGCCCATGCGCTACTCTGCTTGAAGCCAGTCAGGATCTAATGGCCCTTCCAACTCTAAATCCGCGATCACATGAGAAGAAGAAGAAGACCTGTCACAGGCCGAGCTTTACAGAGTGCTTGGTGTGTACGATCTCTGGCTCATCATGACACTCCCAAGTATTAGTTAATGTTATCACTCTTTTTATTGTTGTGGTTCAGCGGGGTCTGACTCTTCACGACCCCATGGACCACGCTCTCCATGGGATTTTCTTGGCAAAGATGCTGGAGTGCTTTGCCATTTTCTTCTTCAGTGGATTAAGGCAAAAAGGGGTTAAGTGACTTGCCCAGGGTCACATAGCTAGTGGATGTATGAGGCTGCATTTGAACTCAGGTCTTCTTGAATCCAGGCCTAGCACTCTATCCACTGAGCCACCTAGCTCTATCCAAGGCAATCAGAAGTTAAGTGATCCTTCTTTTCCCAGTGATCAAACTGGGGCTCAGAGTCTAAGTGACGTACTCGTGGCCATACATCTATTAAGTGCCTGAGGTGGGATTTGAACTCAGGTCTTCCTGACTCCAAGACCATCTACCATGCTATTTCACTACTAGCCAATTCTTGCCAGCAGCAAAACTCAGGCCAGGTGTGACTTGGTTGGACCTTGCCTAAAGCAAGTGTAAGGGGCTTGTTCTCATCTTTTAAGTGGGTCAGGGCTTGGAGAGAAACCTCTTAAAGTGCTTCCTAGTCTGCACACTGGCCAAGGGTTCAACTGGTCCATATAGGTAACATATACCTAGTTTCTCTGCTAGGGAATAAGAACCTAGAAACAATTTCCAAGCTATAGGCATGTCATGTCATGTCTTCTGCCCACTCTGGTCCAGGTAGGGGTGAGGTAGTGACATTGGGGTTAGCCAGTGAAGAAGAAGCTGCTCTTTTTGTTCCATTCAGAGCTGTGTAGCCAGTCATTCAGCAGACTTTATAAACCATCTCCGTTTTGAATCCTAGCTCTGACACGCACTACCTTTTGTGACCTTCCACCAGCTGCTTCTCATCTCTGGGCCTCAGTTCCCTCTGCTGTTACATGGGGAGACAGACTAGATGGCTTCCTTCTAGCCCTGAATCTACAAACTACTTGTATTTTCATCAGTGATGCAAGAGAAGGAAAAACAAACCATAGTTCCTGTCTTCAGGGAGCTTACAGTGCCATTGGGGAGAAAGGACTGACTATGAACCAGAATATAATTAAAAACTAAACTGTGTGGTACTGATTATAAGTGCAGCAGGAGTTCAGAGACCTCTTCTCCCTCTTTCTCACTCCCACACATACACACAAACACAATTAGCCTTTGAAATAATCTTTGCGACATCCGTTTCCCAGAAGTTATATGATTAGGCATATTTCTGTGAATTAGCAAGTCTAGGTTCCCTTCCTCCCCTCCCCAGTCTGACCCAGAGCCATAAAATAGCTTCTGCCTGCCTGCCTTTAACTCTGTTTGTATGAATTGAGTCGACAGTATAAATATTCACATTCCCAACTGCAGGCTGAAACAATGTTTGGCCTGTTCAGCCCAATGACTTGAAAAAAAAGGGACCTGACATCACTCTATACTGTACATTCCCGACATAGATCATTTATTTAACTCCCTGAAAAAATACAGATGTTTTACCAGCCGAAATAAAACCCTATATAAACACTGAGCTTGGAAAAAGGTGGCACTGACTAAGCCCTGGGGGAGAGGGGGTGGCCAGTGGGGGAGAAAAGGGTTTGAAGCAACAAGGGAAGGGGTAAAATGTTCTTTTGCAAAATGGTGGATGCAGAAATTTTTAGTTAGCAGAATATGATAGGGTTGAATGGTTCAGCCACAGTCTGCCTCCTTTAAAGAATTAATTGAATTTGTTTCTAAGAAAACTGAGTTTCTGAAGCAGGCAGGTATGGAGAAGAGAGCACAGATGGCTTGCCAGTCTATAAAGCTTACCATTATTGATGTATATGAGAAGCGTTATCCCTTCTTGCTCTTCCCCATTTCTATCTAAGCTTCAGAATGAAAACCTGCTTTCTTGTTGGAAGTGCTCCCTTGCTTGGCCTGCTTAGCTCATACCTTATTATTGCTGGAAGCTGCTGGAGCTCTGGAACTCTGACGCTGCTGTTGATTTTATAGAGGATAAAATTGCCTGGAAGCCATGGTTGGTGAAGAGGAAAACCCATTTCAGCCTTGCATTCCCAAACAGCCATAGATCATCTTGATCTTGTCCAATACAAGCCTCTATTTTAGTCCTACAGTATAAACCAGGCATATTTTACTTGGGCAATGTGAGCTTTTTCAGGGATTGCCGCCTCATGACTCTCTTCTTAGCCCTAGTGCATTTATTCAGACAGTATTAAATAGGGTGGTGCCAGAGACCCCCGGGGGTCTCCAGTGATACCTGGGGCCCTCCTTGAGCTGCTGTTCAAACTGGAACTGGGGATGATTGCTTCTAGTTTCTTCTTGCTTTTCTAAAGCTCCTCAGGATGGTGTTTGATTTAGTTTTCCAGAGGCTCATCCTCTCCTGCTTTAGGTCTGAGGAAGGTGGGGAAGACCCCACCCCACCTACCCTTTCTACTCTTTCTCTTCACCACGCTTTATTCCCCAGCTCCTTCCAAACCTGGCTCAGAATTTGGCTGCAAACATAGAGCCTTCCATAGCTTCACAGGATTTAGAGATGGAAGGTGCCGTAGAGACAGCCTAGTCTAACCCAATTATTTTAGCCATGAGGAAACAGGCCCAGAGCAGTTCATGGAATTGTCCACTCTAGTTATTATGCCTTATCACTCTGTGTTCCCAGGACCTAATGTGGTGTTTGACATGTAGTAGGTGCTTAATAAATGCTTGCTGATTGGTTTATTATAAATGTCTTTTGTATACAGGTATCCACCCTGGAACATTCACGATAGGCAAGGTGACACAGGAATGCTCCCCTTCTCTCTCAGCTGCTGCTGCTTAGAAATGCTCTTCTCTCTTCCCTTCTTCCCCACTCCCCACCCCTTTCTCTGTTCTTGCTGTTCCTACCAGTAAAAACCTTTACAAAACTTTAAAAGTTACTTCAGGGACAGGAGGATCAATGAACAGTCGGAACTATTAACGAGTGAACATTTGGTTCACTGCTTCATTCTTCTCTGGGCTTGGCTCCTGGTTCTTCCTTCCCCACTTCCACTCTCTTTTTATATATTGTTTTCTCTCATTAGATTATAAACTTCTTATGGGTAGGAACTTTTTTCTTTAATATCTGTATTCCTGGCACTTAACACAGAGGCTTTCACATAGTAAGTACTTAATATCAATCGACATGCATGTCTTAAGAACCTGGCATTGTACTAGGCACCAAGCTTACCACGACAAACCTCATCCCTGCTCTCAGCAAGCTTATATTCTAATGGGCTAGAAGAGAAACTGCTAGACTGGCTTCTCCTCCCCAGTAATTGAGAGCCCTCATCATGAATGGTAGGTGGCCAGTCCATGGGACTCTCAGGGAAAGAAAAAAAAAATGAATGACAGGGAACCAGCCTTTCCTAGAATGTTGTAGGACTTTATGCTGGCATGAGGTTCTGTCTTCCCACAAATTCCCACCTCCAGCCTCCCAGTGTCTCTGCCCCTCACCGCAACTCTCTCCTGAGACCATGTTAGCCCCAGTCTATGGTTTGGAGCAAAGGGAGTCCCTAATCCCACTGGCAGAGCTGCAAAAGTGGGGAGATATCACCCCATCCCTATCAGTTGGATCAATGTATAGGTGGCTGACCCAGTGGATAAAGAGGGCACTGGACCTGGAGTCAGAAAGACCTGAGTTCAAATCTTGCCTTGGGTACTTACTATGTGAACCTGGGCAAGACATTTAATCTGTCCACCTTCAGTTTCTTCATCAGTAAACTAGCGATGATAATATAGCATCTACCTGCCAGAGCTGTTGCCAGAATAAATCGAGATAAGATTCATAAAGTGCTTTGTAAACCTTAAGATCCTGTCTAAGTAGGAGCTCTTGTCATTATTTCCCATACAGGGTCAGTAAGACAGCAAGCATGAATTCAGCACTTAGCTAGCGCCTGGTCCTATACCATGCACTGAAGAGTCAAAACATGGAAGGCAGAAATAGCCCCTGCCTTAGAGGAGGGTACGTCTCAACTGGGGGGAGGGGGGAAAGGGGAAGAGGAGGGGCAGGCTTAAGCACAAAAGAGAGCCTAAGTGCAGAATATGGAAGGGGATCTCAAAGAGGAAAGCACTGACCATGAGCAGGACTATGAAGGACCTTCTTCAGAAGGTGAGATTTGAGCTGGCTGGAAGGAAGCTGAGAGGCAGAGCTTCCAGGCTTGGGGCTGCCAGAGCAGAGACACACAGAGTGG
>CM053585.1:70037287-70053071 GCA_028646515.1 Pseudochirops corinnae | reverse complement strand
AGGGTTGCCCATCAATTGGGGAATGGCTAAACAAGTTGTGGTATATGAATGTAATGGAATACTATTGTGCTATAAGAAATGGGAAGGAGATGGACTTCATAATTACCTGGAGAGGCTTATACAAATTGATGCTGAGTGAGAGGAGCAGAACCAGGAAAAATTTGTACACAATGACAGACACATCGTATGTCTGATGCCCAGCCTTGACGAACTGGACTCTTCTCAGCAACGCACAGCTATAAAACAACTCTACAAGTCTCAGGATGGAAGAAGATATCTACATTCAGAGTAAGATCTAGAAAGACTAGAGTTTAAATGGAGACTGAAGCAATACATGCTATCATTCTTTTAAAAAAAAAAAAAAAAGAAACAGTAAGCCAGGGAAGCTGGAACACGGGGGACGTTGAGCCGGGGACAGTGTAAGAGGACCTGAAGGAGGAAGGGGCAAGTTAGTGAGAGCTTTCAGGGGCAGATAGGATCCTGGGGAAGATAGAGAGTCATATGGGCTTGGGGGCCTCTGGAGGCACAGAGGGCTGGGTTGGGGAGGGAGGCCTGGTCAGTCCTGCTCTTTAGAAAAATCATTTTGTCAGCCTAGTAGAAGGTGGATTCCGAGGGAAGGGGTGACTGAATAGATGATGTAACCTCTCTGGGCTCCAGTTTTGTTATCTCTCTCTCTCTTTTTTAAGGTTAATTTATTTATTTACTTTTAGTTTACAGCATTCAGTTTCACAATCCCTTGAGTTCCAAATTTTCTCTGTTATTGTTTTTAAAATGACATCTAACTGAATTCAATAAGCAATTGTTAGGTACCCTCTGTATGCCAGGGGCAGATTGCTGAGCCTGGAATCAGGAAGACTCATCTTCCTGAGTTTGAATCTGGCCTCAGATACTTACTAGCTGTGTGACCCTGGACAAGTAACTTAACCCTGTTTGCCTCAGCTCCTCATTTGTAAATGAACTGGAGAAGGAAGTGGCAAACCATTCCAGGATCTTTGCCAAGAAAATCCCAAAGGGGGTCATGAGAAGTTGACACAACTGAACAACAACATATGGGGTTTGGATTGGAGGGAAGATGGACTGGATACAGACATAATTTAAGATGTTATTGCAATATTCAGACTGGCTCAGGGTGATCGTGGCATAGAGAGAAGGGGGCAGATGCAGGAGGTGTTCAGGAGGTGGAATGAACACGTCTTGGTAATTGATTTGAATTGGGAGGTGCCCGAGCAGTGTTGATGTACAGGGAGTGTGAGCAGAGTGAAAAGTTGAGGATGAGTCCCAGGTGGTATACCTAGGTAATGGGAAGAATGATAGTGACCTCAGCAGAAATGGAAAAATGAGGAGGAACAGGACTTCTGGGGAGAAAGACAATGAGCCCCATTTTAGAGAGGTTGAGTTTGAGATACCTGTGGGCTATCCAAGCAGAGAGATGAGGAGGCAGGCGGGCAGTGTGGAGCTGGACAGTTACTGTGGTGCTCCAGGCGAGAGGGAATGAGGGCTTGAATGAGCATGGTGGCCATGTGGGAGGGAAGGAGATGGTGACCAATGTAGGAGATGCGGTGGATGGGGCCTTAGGACTGACAGCTCAGTGTTTTTCACATATACGCCTTCTCCTTCAGTCACCATAAGCCCTCCAAAGTCAGGAGTGTTGGTTCTTTTTCACCTTTTCCTCTCTGTCTCCTTTTTGCTTTTAGCCCACTTTAGTCACATAGAACATGATGTTAACTACAAATTTATCCGATGTTGATGAATGTGAACGGATTTTTCTGGCTGAAGGTTATTTCTGTCTTCTTCTCCCTCTCCTTTCCCTTCTCTTCCCTGGCTTAGGACCTCATCACTTCTCTTGAACTATCACATAACCTCCTAATTGCTCTGCCCTGCCTCCAGTCTCTCCTGCTCCAACCCACCCTCCATACAGCCGATAGTGATTTTTCTAAAGCACAAGTCTGAATGAATGCATTATTCCCTCATTCAGTAAACACGAGTGGTTCCCTATTTCCTCTCAGGTCACATATAAACTGGTGTTTGTCATTTAAAGCCCTTCCCAACCTGGCCCCAATCTCCCTTCCCAGCCTTATTTCATATTACTGCCCATCCTACCGGCAGTGCTTTAGAACATTATTTGATCCAGCCAAACTGCCCTTCTCCCTGGTCCTCAGAAACACGACTCCCCTGTCTCGCCACGTACCCTCTCACCATCTGCCCAGATGCCTTCCTTCTCTCCTTCCCTTCTTAGAATCCCTTGTCCCCTTCAAGCATGAACTTCACACTTCTGCATGGAGCCTTTTCAAATCTCTACAAGTGCTGCTGCCTTCCACCCAAAATTATCCAAGTTTGGCATATACCGAAGCGTGTACTGCCTTCCCCAGTGGAATGTAAGCTTTTTGAGGGGAGGAACTCTTTCACCTCAGTCTGGGCATCTGCAGTCTATGAAGGTGCTTGTTGATTGATTCTTGCCCTCCTCTCATCTGAGCCACCCCCCAGCTCACCTTGCCTAACCAGGAAGCAGTGCTGTGTATAAGGCAAGGTACAGTGGCCTGGGAACCAGGAAAACTGAGTTCTTATCATAGTTTGCTATGTGTCTTTGAACAAAGCCCTTCTCCTTCTCTCTCTTTGAGTCTCTTTTCACTTTTGCCAAAGGAGTTGGACTGGATCTCAGTTCTTAATCTAGGGTCTGTTAGTTAGGGTTGTTTTTAAAAGAGTCTGGTCACTGTTTTGGAATCCTAGGGGTTTTATGCATTTAAAAACATCATTCTGAATAGTGGTCCATGGGCTTCACCAGACTGTCACCCAAGGGGTCCATGACACCAGAAAGGCAGGAGAGCCCCTAGAGTCAACTATCACATGATCAAGGAGGTCCCCTTTTAGTTCTCTGCCCTTGGACATTGCCCTGTCTGCCTCTCCTCCCACCTCGGAATCTCGACTCTTAATCTCACCTCTTCTAAGAAGGCTAGTGAGCGTCCCTTTCTTCGAATGTCTTTGATACTTAACTCTATACCACTCATTTGGTACAGTTTACTCTATCAAAGCAGTTGCTTTCATGTCATTTACTGCTGTGCGTGGGTAGTTTTTTCTCTGTCGGTGTGATATAACAGCATGGATTGATTGGTAGTAAGAGTGCCTAGGTCAGCTTTCTAGCTCTCCACTTCACCAGGCTAGGTCTCAGGTTCTTCATCTGTAAAATAAGAGATCTGGATTTGATCCAAAAGGCTCAAAATCTGTGGTTCTTTTATTCTTTTTTTGTGTGCATTTTGTGTGATCTCAACTAGTCTAAAAGCTCCTTGAGGGAAGAGACTGTCTAATCTCTTCTCCTCCTTCTCCTTCTTCTTCTCCTTCTCCTTCTTCTTCTCCTCTTCCTCCCCTTCCTCCTCCTCCACCACTACCACCTTCTTCTTTTTTCCTCTTCCATGCTCTGACTACCTAACACAGTTTGTTGTTGATTCATTAAAGTCTTATTTGACTCTTTGTCACCCCACTTGAGGTTTTCTTGGCAAAAATAGCAGGGTCATTTGCCATTTTCTTCTCCAGCTCATTTTACTGATGAGGAAACTGAGGCAAACAGAGTTAAGTGACTTGCCCAGGGTCACTAAGTGTCTACAGTCAGAATGAAGTCATGGAGATGAATCCGCTGTGCTGCCCAACTGCCCCATGTACCATAGTGCCTTACACTTATCAGGTAGTGGATGTTTACTGATTGACGATGGATTGATAAATGCTTTATTAAGCACATATTTCTATGTTTCACATAGCATGGACCTTGCCTTCTTGGAGTCTATGTGAAATATGAACAATTAATCATTCAAAAAATAGTTACCGATAAACAGGTATTAGGGCCGATAAACAATAATGACCTCAATGAGAGAGTCCTCATGCTCCAGAAACAGTGAGCTAATTTTTCTTAGAGTAATTAAAACTTACATCGTGAATGGTGCTTGGGAACGTTCTTATATGTTATTGTTTTCATTTTTAATACAGAAGTACTCACAAGAACTTACAAATCAATGATTGTGCTTTTTAAAAATGTACTTTTAAAATTAGGAATTGCCTACTTTTTTCTTCTCTCTCTCTCTTTCCCCTTTTCTATATCTTTCTCTTCCCTCCTTCCTCTTCCTTCTTTCTTTCCCTTTTTCATCACTCATAATTTGACTTTTGTCTTTGTATCCCTAGCACCAAAAACAGCACCTAGTACCTGGTGGACACTTATGCTTACTATTGATTGTTTGGTCATTCTTTTTTTCTTGCCCTGCCCCCTCTTTCTTTTTTCACCTCCCTGCTTCTCCCTCTAGCTACCATTGTGTCTATCTCCTTCTCTTCCCACCCTCTAATTTTGTTTTCATTTCCCTGAGTTTTTCCTAAACGTACTCATGTTTCCCTTTGGTAAAATGTAAATGGATCATTCCACTAACCTAACAAATGACCCAGGATTACAATTACTGTAGGAGTTTGTGTCCAAGGTGACAAAATTGATGGACCGGTAGACTGACTTTCATATGCCACTAGGGATCGACCAAGCATTACAAAAACAAGCTTGTTTTTGCCAACTTAGGTGAGCAAATATAGGACTAAGTTTAAACATCCATCATTTGGTTAACATTTCTTCTAAACATGTGGCATTTGGAGATTTTGTATCTTTCTTCACTAGGAGATTCCAAAGTCATGTAACTGGTTGGTGTCTGCTGATTAATAACCGTCTTGTGATACCATGAAGGGCCCTTGATGACTGGTTTTCTGCAGCTGTTTAAAAGTCCACTGGAGCCTGATTACTTTCCCAGCTCCCTCAGAATAGTGAGGATTTGGGCAAAGGAAGGCTTTCTCACTCTAGCAACCACCAAACATAGTAACAGACATCTCAGCCAGACACACTTCTCCAGACTGGAAGATGAGTGGTTTGGGTCCCTGCAGGAATTATGACGAGGTGGTGACACTCAATGTTGTCTTTGAAATAACAAGTCCATTATTAGAGAAATCATGTTCGTTCTCCATGTTGGAGCCTGGGGCTAGTTCTCCCACACAATTACTTCTGTTTAGGAAACAAAAATTAGTTGTAACTTATAGAAATGAATCATGGTTTATCTTACTTTTGTAAACAATAAGGTAGCTACTCAAATGTTTATTAATGATCCCAAATAAATTTTGCCCTCTAGAAGAGCTGTCTCCATTGCAACCAACTCCATTCCCTCAGAGCCAGTCACTACCGAGGGCACCATTCATGAAGGCTCCTGGCTTCTTTTCTTTCCCCCTCCTGTTCCCACCGATTTGGTTGTTTGTTTTAAATTTTTATCTTAGTGACCACTTTTTATTGGTTTTTAGAATAAATTCTCCTGATGCCTTCTTTCATGTTGCCTTCATTTATGGATACAGCTCCACACCCGGCGTCCATTAACTCTTCACTGAAGAAGGGAAACTAGACTAATAACTGGTGATTATCCGCAGGCCTAGTTGTAGGGAACAATGAGACTGAGACAATGGATTCTTTTCCTCTGGGAGGTGTCTTGTTTATCTGTGATCTCCACACACTCCCTGGCCTGTGCCAGCCCACCCCAACACTCTTCAGCATGGATGATGAATCATGGTTTTCATAAAGAAAGGAATGAGATATAGAATTCTAGAATATTAAAACTGTGAGATATCTGTGGTATATAAGGAATTGATATATATACACAAGACCAAGAACTATTCCCCAACAGATAATTGATGAATTCAGTTCAATTCAATTCTATAAACATTTATTACACATATACTTTGCTAAGCTTTGGAAAAGACCACTTAGAATTCTACCTCAGCCCCTGCAAATTGGCAGTGACAAAATCCTCGGACAGTCAGTGTTTGAAGGAAGATAGGAACACAGGTATACTGATGATTGAACTGTGAGACGGTCCAATCCTTCTGAACTTTTGTTTGGAACCCTGGGGGGGTGGGGGGGAACCTGACTAAACTCACCATAATGATTGACTCAGCAGTCTCATTTCTGTGCACATACCTTAAAGAGGCCAAAGACAGGAACAAAGGCCCAATATATACAGCAGAATTACCATGGCAGCACTTTTGGAGTTCTAAAAAAAAAAAAAAGAATTAGAAGCAGAAGGGTGTCTATCAGTTGAAGAATGGCTAAATAAATGGTTCTTATACAAATACAAAAGAATGCTCACATAGCCAAAAATTATGACCAGGAGGGATTTTTGTGGGATTTCAAAAGATCTATATAAGCTGATACAGACAATCTAAAAATTTAGGTCCCTAAAAGGAAGCTGAATTGTGAATAAGTGAAAGGCCAGTGAGGGTCCTGGAGAATAGGTCAGAGACTTCTCCCTCCTCTTAGCAGAGAGGGGGGTTACTCCTGGGCTAGAGGATTGTATGTATTGTCAGATTCAGGCACTGGATAAGGTATTTTTTGCTTAATTCTTTTTCTGTTTAAAATAAGGGTGCAATTTTGAGGGGGAGAGAGGAGTTGGTATTTCCAGAAATGATTAAAGGCATGAATAAAACTTACTTTAAGAAAACTGTTAAGGGACCTTAGAAATCACAACCCTCTTACAATACAGATGAAGAAACTGAGACCCAGAGAGGTTAAGGGACTTAACCCATGCCTCTCCCACCTCCCTCCAAATGTTGCCAGTGCTAAAACTAGCACTCAGGTTTCCCTGATTCCCATCCAGTGTTCTTTCTCCTGTTAATTGGCCTAATACATGTTATTTCCTGCATGCCAAATAATATGTTCAGTGCTAGGGATAAAGAGGCAAAAATGCATTGGTCCCAGTCAGTCAATCTGTAAACATTTATTAAGAGCCTGCTCTGTCCGTGGCCCTTTGATAGCCTCTGCTCCCAAAGAGTTTACATCACGGGGTAAGGAGGCAAGGCATGGAGTCAGGGCATACATACCAGATATGACATGTGCACAAGTAAGTAAATAAATAAAAGACTATTTGAAATGAGAGGAAATATATGGGGCTTAGGGAGGGCTTCATGGAGAAGGTAGCATCTGAACTAGGCCTCTGAGGAAGATAAGGAATCTTAATAAATGTTTACTGAATGACTGACTGGCTGACATGCCGAGGGGAGCAAATTCCTTGCCTAAAGGATGGATAGGTTTGAGACCTGTGGTTTCTTTGGTATGGGAAGCTCCCGGGTGAGGAAATGCCCTCTGCCAATGCAGATCTTACAATCCTAGAGGGATACCCAGGAAACTTAAAGTGTAAGTGACCTGTCCAGGCTTACGTGGCCTATAGGTATCAGAGGTGAAGATTAGACCAGGTCCTTCCTGATTGAGTCTCTCTCCACCGTGCCATACTGCCCCAGTTGCTTAGAACATGAGTAATATGAAGTCATGGGGTTTGAGAATTGTAATACTGAGTTTGAGGAATAGCTCTTAGTTTCAGATTTACTGAACATGGACAATTGGAGCCAAATTGTAGAGCATCTTAAACACCAGGTTGAGAAATTTGTGTTTTATCCTTGAGTCAGCAGGAAGTCACTAAATTTTTCTGAACAAGGCAGTGACATGACCAGACCTGTACCTTAGGAGAATTACTTTGGCCTCTGTGTGGAAGATAATTTGTGGAGAAGAGAAACTAGAATTAGAAAGACCAATTAGGAGGCTATTAGGAAAGAGCAGATAAAGACCTAAACTAGGATTCTAGCCATATGAATGGGGAAGAGAGAAAGGGATGAATGCAAATGATGTTCTGTGTTATTGAAGAAGAATCAGGAAAACTTAGCAGCTGATAAAAGTTGGGGAATGAGAGGAGAGAGTCAGTGTTGACTACTACAAGTCTTTAAACCAGTGGTTCTCAACCTTCCTAATGCTCTTATGTGGGCGGACCTGCCTGGAAACGGATAAAGGAGTGGTGTCTCGGTTCTTAAGACTATCGGAAATATGTATTTTCCTATGGTCTTAGGTGACTCTTATGACCCCTGTGAAAGGGTTGTTCAACCCCCAAAGGGGTTGCAACACACAGGTTGAGAACCACTGCTTTAAATTATATAACTAGGAGCACGATAGGTAGTGTCCTGAACAGAAATAGGGAGATTGAGAGAAGGGAAGAGTTTCATTTGGGACATCTTGAGTTTGTAGTGCCCATGGGACATTTAGATGCAGATCTCTAGCAGGCACATGGCCAGGTAAGGAGAGAAATTAGGACTGGGGAGAAAGTAGGAAGTGAGAAGAGAAGGACCAAGCCAGACCATCAGGGGGTCCTCTCACATCAGAGGATTGAGAACAAAATGGCAGCCCAGGAGCAGAAGTAAGAGAGAAATACAAGAAGAGGGTATGGCCCAATGGATTGAAGAGACTGACACCTGAAGACGTGCCCCTGGATTTAGCAGTGAAGCAGTTGATGACAACTTCTGAGTTCTCAAACTTCTGTAAAGTGGTGGGAAGGGAAGCCTGATTGAAACAAGTTGAGAAGTGAGTGAATGGGTGGTGACAAAGTGGGAGCTTTAGAAGAACATTGTTCTTTCTAGGATCTTAGCAGTGAAAGGGAGCAGAGAGGACCTGAGGAGATTGCAGAAGCAAGGAAAGGTTAGTTTTAAGCATGGGGTAAGACTTAGGTTTCATTGTAGGTGGCACCGAAGGAGCCGGTGGGAAGGAAGAGATTAAAGAGGAATGTGAGGGTGAGAATGCTCACCAGGCACAAGCTCCCAGGAGACAGGATGGGGCAAGAAGGAGAGAGGGCATTTCTCTGAAACTGAAGCAAAAGAGAAGTACCACCACACACAAAAGTAGACTCATATAGCCTATCTGCTGGTTATGTGTATACTTATTCCTATGGACAGGGAATTTCTCACCTTAATTTTGGCATTGTATATATATATATATATATATAAAATCCTGTTCATAGATTTGTTTACTAGATTTTCTTTTGATGCTTGTGACAGAGGAAGGAATAAGAAAGTAGCAGAAATCAGATTAGGTTTTTTTACCTAATTTACCCAGGATGACCTGCCCCCATGTCTTCCCCATAATTCTGTAGTAAATATGGCCTCTGGTTCATTATCCTTGTCTCTGTCTTATGGATGAAAGTTAAGGAGAGAAAAGTTAAATGATTTGTGAAGGTCATGGCCTAAGGTCAGGAGAAATAGGGTTTGTTATTCACTGGCTCGAAACCGAGCAAAGCTGTTCTTCTAACCAAGTCTGGTCCGAAGAACCTAGACCCGCCAGCCTGTTTAGACTAACAGAATGATTTATTTTCCTAAAGTATTGAGACTTTGGCTTTTAAAAGGCACATTTTACTTTTATAAGAGACTGTTGACATCAAGAAAAATGTTTGAACTTTTTACTAAAATCAGTTTGTAGTTTGCTTCCACCTAATAGAATGTGATATCAAATGATCATCACAGTGATGAAGTAATTGCCTTTTTTGGAATCAGGAAAGGCACCCAGGGGACAGAAACCAATTAAGGATGAAAGTTTCTTATGGCTACTGCATTCTCCAAAATCAACAAGCTTCTTCCCTGCAAGGAGACTAAAGGAGCATTCTGCAGGTGGCTGTTTTCTTTGAGAGGAGTTATTTTGAGGAAAGGTGAAAGTAAGGAACTGAGCATTTAGAAAAACATATTTCCACAGCAGGCTCTCATGTTTTTTCTTTCTCTGTTTCTTTGGTTTAGGTTTTTCATTTGTTGCAGTCCTACTCAGACTCCAAACACAGAGCGAATTCAGACTTTCAGCAGGAGTTGACTGACATCATTGTTTGTATCAAAGCCAAACTCTGGCTGGCCAAAAGGTATGTGAAAACCCCTGCCAGCCCAAGGAGTTATCAGAGTTAGATATACATTGGAGGATTCCAGTGTTACACTTGGGAGGAATTTTAAAACCCTTGGTGGAGGTTTTACAAATACAGGTTGAGTGTTTATCCTCTTACTTAATGAGACAATATTTGTAAAGCACTTAGCATGGTGCCTACCACATAGTAGGTTGTTTAACAGATGCTTATTCCTTTACCACTTCTCCTCCATTTAAAACTTGGGGTTGTGGTAATAAAAACGATTACCTTGAACTTTTGGATGATGAGAAAGAAGTGTAATATGGACTTCTATCCGTCACTCAAGCAGCAAACATCTGTTACTATGGCACCTGTGTGCCCAGCCCTGTGTTAGTTAGTATCAGTCACTTAATTAACAGAGATTTATTAAGCCCCTGCTATTTGACTGTCACTGCCCTAGGAATTGAGAATACAGAGACAGAAGTGAAACAGCCCCAGACCTCAAGGAGGTTATACTTCTTTGGATAGGAGAAAGGAATATGGCATGTGCATATTTGGGTATATGCAAGATAAATATGAAATACTTGGTGGGAGGAGGAAAGGGGGGCTCAGGAAGGGACAAAAAGAAGAGGAAGCCTCTCTTGTCCTCAGTACTTTCCTCGTGTGTAAGATTAGGGGATTGAACCAGAAGATCTCTTATGCTCTGAGATGCTTGGATCCTCTGTGGTTCTTCACCTTGGCACACTCATTATCTAGAGGGGGAAATAAGATGATATATGAAACAACCACATAACAGTGCAAACCTGTATATGCTAATCTTTATATAATGTAAGACTGGAGAAGGAAAGGGGAGAGGTCACCAAAGGCTGAAACTGTCAGGGAAGGCTTGGAGAAGAAAAGGTGTCTTGGGTTGCCTTTGAAATACTGGACTAGGTGGATAAAAAGAAGAGCATCTCATAGGAGGAGGAATAAATAAATCCTGCTTTGAACCTCTCCTCTCCTCTTATCTTCTTTCTTCTCCTTCTCCTCTCATTGATTGACTCAAAAACCTAGAACATTTCCTTTGTAAAAAGAGAAGCAAAAATGAGGAAAAGCAAAATAATAAGGAAAAATAAAATTATTTTGATGCAGTGGGATGTCATTATAAGGATTGTGTTGCAAAACATAGACTCCAAACATCAGCCCTGGAAGATAATCTAATGCCTAACTTTTTATTTTATGAGGTGGGGAAACTGAGGAACAGAGAGAGGAAGTGGCTTGCCCAAATTGCATCCAGGGTCTACATGCGTGCATACAGAATATACTTATGTACATACATATTGCCTGCTGATCCATGGTCAGGCTCACAGATCCATTCCTAGAATGACCGAAGAATTTTATTATGCAGATTGTGCTTATCCACGTTTTACCAGCACTAGGGCAGGAAGAGGGAGAGCTTACAGTTTAATTGAACTGTGAGATGGATCCAAAAAAGGACAGAGAGAGGGTCATGAAGGGTTCAGAGTAAAATACTGGTTGAAAAGATGACCCTAGACCATCAGGCTTCTTCTGGTGGAGTTTCTAGATCTCTTCTGGTTCTTCCCTGGATCCAGCTGCTTCCAAAATAAAGCTTAAGTTTGAATGGTCAGATCTTATCACAGAAATCAGGAACATTAACCTTTTGGGAAAGCCCAACTAGCACAATTTAGTAAAATTCCATACCCTGGACTGTTGTTAGATGACTGTGCTCCCCACCCCCCTGTGACTGTTTGACACAGTTGCTGGATCACCTAAATCTGATTAAGCAAAGTCAAGCTGTTTGTTTGCTCAGGGTCACACAGCAAGTCCTCATTAAATGCAGATTTCAAGAAAACAAATTGGAATTTCTTAAGATCATGAAACCATATGCCTATACTTTTATTCCTCAGATATCCATGTATCTATGATAAAAATGTATTTTTCACAAGTTATTAAACAGCAATTAGAACCTGGTCAGATATTAGAGCTTAGCATCTCCATATGTCATGAGGGGAGGGGGATGCCCCCATCCAGCTATTATGCTCACATACAGTTTTTTGAATCTCCCTTTCTCCTTCCTTAAGGTGGCCTATGGCGCCAAAATTTCCAGAGGGAGGTGCTGGCAACACCATCCAGGCTTCTGTGTAAGCCCAAATGCCAGCTTTGTTATTGGTAAAACAGAATTACATTAAAGTTCTTAAGCAGGTACTGATAGTCACCTGAGACTAAGCTCAACTGGGTAGTTCATATAGGTTCTAAGCTGGATCTAACCACAGATTCTTCATCATTTATTCCTCTGATTCTGGTATAAGATCTGGGTGAGCCTCAAAGCAACCTGATCTTTAGCTCCCAACTCATGAAGACACTGGGGAATCCCCCCAAGTACCTAAGTCTCAAGTTTAAGTTACCTCTTCTCTCTGGCTGATGAATTCATTCCCATTCCTTTTGTCTTACAGCTGCTATTTTGATTTGACAACTCTTTTCTCTCTCTCTCTCTCTCTCTCTCTCTCTCTCTCTCTCTCTCTCTTTCTGTCTCTCCCTCCCCCTTTCTCTCCTCTCCTCTTCTTTCTCTCCTCCCTCTCCTTCTTTTTTCCCCTTTATCTTTCTTCCTCTCTTCTTCTGTCTCTTTCCCAAATTCAACAAATATTCATTATTTTTCACAATACCCAGCACACAGTAGGCATTTAATATATGTTTTTTTAAATTGAAACAAAGGCATGAGGCAATCTAGATTCTCTTGATCCTCACTTCCTATCAAAAGGAACAAAAATTGCCAACAGATTTCTTGTGTCACCGTTGCCCTGGAGCATCTTTCTCAGTTTGTGGGTTGTCTTCAGATTTCTTAACCTCAGATTTTACCCTATTCCTGCTGCTATTAATTAGACATGCTCTTGGAATGTAAACTCATTTTAATATCAGCCTAGGTAAGACATAATTAGCTTCACATACTTTAGTATATTCCTGAGCCAAATACCTGCTTCTCTGTACTCATGCTCCCTTCCATTAACTTGAATAACCTTACAGTGTCTATATAAGACATTCCTGGATTGGGTTTAAGTGATAAAACCAAAGCCTGCTGACTGTTCCTCTTCACACTCAAAGAAGAGATTGCTAATGGTGTGACTCCCTTCTCTGCCATCCCTGCTCACCAAAGTGATGCTGGGAAGCCTGCCCTGTGGTCTCCTTTTCCACATGAAAATCTTCCCCTCCACCAAAGCCACAATCTCTGCTGACAGTCCCTCACCAGCATGCATTTCCTGTCACAGACTCTAAAGTTTGGTATAAATGAAATTCAACTGCAGAAGAGATTTTTTTTAATGAATAGGAGCCTTATAATTTATACTTGAAAGAACATGTGAGTGGGATAAATATGCTCATTTTAAACTGCTCAAAGATTTTCTGTATATTTTGAATATAGGTTTTGGAACATCATTAATGCAAAAATCCTAGTTTAAATTTTAACACAGCACGTTTTTCTTCCATAATTTATTTGATCATTAGCACCTAGTCTGGGTTAGTTCATTTAGTCCAGTCAGTTTATTTAAAGGAAGACCAAAAGAAAGGTGTGGGAGGAAAGGGAAGGAGAAGTTTCTTTCATTTCTGAAGAAGGTTTTTAAAAAAAATCCAAAAGTCATTGGCATAAAAGTCCATTTCTGAAAAGTTGAACCTAAATATAAGGACACGAAAAATTAAGACTTTTGTCTTTTGTTTGTGTTTTGACTTTGCAAGATTAATAGGTATTTATACATGGTGATTAAGCAATAGTCATAGAGTTATAGGGGAATTTTTGATGATGAATGACTAGCTGGCAAAATGTACTGAGTAAATGGTTGTGCTGTTGAGCTTCCAGGCTGCTTTCCATTCCAAGATGTCCAAGTGCCGTATGAAAATCAGCTCATTAATCCTTCAGGCCCCTTCTTCCCTCTCTCTCTCCAGTTCACCCTTTCCCCTCTGGGTGGAGGAAGCAGCAGTAAGCATTTGACTATTAGGGGAAAATGGGAGAGGAGGGCATGGGAAACAAGATGAGCTGACCCTCTGGAGCCCAATGGGCATGAGAGTCTGAGCTTCAGCCGGCAGAAAGGACCCTTCTCTGGGCTCCAGGCTTCAGATGCAGCTGTCGCTCCCCTTTGTAACCGTCAGCTCAGGTTGTTCTGGTCTTGGCAGAGTCCCTGGCCAGGGGGCAGGATGCTTTTAGTACTGTCAAGCTGGGCCAAAAGGCAACAAGGCCCATTTCCTATGTTTGACTCTTGGAATTGCTTTTATAATGGGCTTTGCTATTTCAGGAATTATTTTGACTATCCTAGTTCTCCTAAAGTTTGTTTGCTTTTTGGGTTGCAATTTAAAAAAAAGTCCACTTGTTTTGCAGTTTAAAAAAAAAAAAAACAACTTACCAGAGTAAATGGACTCCTAGATGTCTCCCTAGACTATATGCTGATATTCTAATAATTTATGAAAGAAAGAAAAAGACATGCTTGGGAAACATTTAAGCCAACCTCATTTAGCAGTGCCTCAAAGATCATCTTGATCCATGGAGCCCACTGCCCACAAGGGGTCATCTAGCCACTTCGGGAAGACCTTCAGTGATGAGGCTCCCCTTTCTTCTTGAGGCAGTGCACTATAATTTTGAATTAATTAGAAGGTTTATTTTATATTAAGAATAAATTTTCACCTTTGCAAGTTCCTTCCCTTGCTGCAGCTGATTTTCTGCCCTCAGGGTCCAAAGAGGACAAGGCTAATAACCCTGTTCCTTTGATAATGGTTCAGATACTTGAAGACCATTAACAATCAGACAGTCAGCTAGCATTTATTAAGCACTTACTGCTTTGTGAAAGTCACTGTGCTAAATGCCGGGGATACAAAAAAGGTCCTCAAGGAGCTTACAGTCTAATGGGAGGGACAAGATGCAAACAGCTACACCTATATGAGATATACCAGATCATATCAAACATGAAATCTACCCAGTAAACTGGGAACAATCCCAGAGGCCACTAGTAGTAAAGAGGGAGTAGAGAAGATGCAGAAGAGGGGATGTTAGCTGGGACCTGAAGGAAGCTAGGGAAGCCAGGAGGTAGATAGGAAGAGGGAGAGTAATTCAGACAACAGGAGAGAGAGAGAGAGAGTGGTGGGAGGTAAGGAATGACAGCTAAGTAGAGGATGGACCAGATTAAGATTTTAAGAAGTACAGGTAATGAAGAGATGCATTCCAGATAGTGGGATGGAGAGTAGGGAAGAGACAGCCATGGAGTGTCACATGTGAGGAGCAGTAAGAATACAGCTTTGACTGGGCAGTAGAGTGGGGAAAGGAGAATCAGGCATGAAAAGACTGAAGAGGCAGGTTAGGACCAGGTTAAATACCAAATTTAAAAGCTTCTATTTTATCCTAGAGGTTATAGGGAACTAACAGAGTTTATTGAGTGGGAGAATTACATGTTTACATTGAATATGCATTTGTAGTTTATTATGGTGCAGGATATAAGATACTGGTCCAAATAGAATTTTTGCCAAATTGTTTTCTGGTCTTCCCAGCATTCTAGGTAAATTAAAAGTCCTTGCTCTAGTAATTTGTATAATTATATTTATCTAATGTGAGACTATGTTCAGTTACTTCTGGATATTGTTTATTTATTCTGTTTCATTGATTAATTTTTCCATTTTCTAACAATTATCAGCTCGTTTTGATGATTACTGATTTATAATATAGTTTGAGCTCTTACAAAGAAATACTCCCCTTCATTCCTGCTTTTTTTCATTATTTCCCTTAAGATCATTGGCCTTTTGCTCTTCTAAAATCTAGATGAATTTTGTTATTGTTTTGCTTATTCTGTTATGTGACCCCTGGGTAGTTTGATTGCTTTGGCACTAAATCTGCATGTTAATTTAAATAGCATTGTCATTTTTTATGTTTTGACACAATCTAACCAGGAACAATGACTTACTCTCCAGTTAGGTAATGTTCCTTTGTTTCTGAATGAATGTTTTAGATTTGTATTCAGTTAAATCTTGAATGTGTCTTGGGAAGGCTAATTTCTAACACAAATATTTTATGCGTTTTGTAATTATGTTGAATAAATTTCTTTTTCCATCTCTTC
>CM053585.1:70006335-70036787 GCA_028646515.1 Pseudochirops corinnae | reverse complement strand
AAACAACTATTTGATTTGGTAGAACAAAATATCACATTATTGGGTCTTTTCAATTGATCTCCTATCTGTACATCAAAATTATTCAATATTCCTTGAAAGATAAGACAGCAATAGCTATCTTCTTATCCTAAACATCAGAAGAGCCATAAAACCATAAAATGTGAGTTTACTAAATGTGTTCATCACTGAAGTGGAAGAGATTTAGCATAGAGTCAAAGATGAAAAAGAATTCTCTATATGAGTCCTCTAAGTGTCACTGTGTGAAAATAACATTGTGTTGGTTTTATCAAGTCCTAAAAAATATCTATAATCACTAAAAGGAGGTCTGTGATCACTACCTTGCCTATATACATAGAAAAGACCAAATAGATAAAGCATATTTATTGCCTAGTTTATAAAATGAATTTGTGTGGACAATCCATATGCCTTGTGGTGATGGATGAATTGTTCCGAGGACTGATGGTACATATGGATGATAACTTGGACCCAGAGTTAAAACAGGATGCAAAGAGGCTGAATTGCCTTCAGGAAATTGTAAAGACCTTTTAATGACCTTAAGGTTTCCATAAAAGCAGAAAATCATATTTTCAATGTTGACATTCTACCAGTGTATGTTTAAAAAAATACAAAAGCAAACTTGTAGATGTGTATATATTCATAAAAATTACATATATTTTTACAGAAATTTATTTCTTTGAAATGTGTAATAATATAATGAAATTAAATGAAAGACATAAAATACAAATGTCTCTGAAGAATTAAAAATTAATATCTTACAGAAGGCAATGGAGAAATGCATTGTGTATATGATCAGGCTGTAATATTTAGTCATTAAGGAACTCCAAAGAAGAATAGAAGTAAAAGGTATCATCAGAGAATTGTGTGATGGGAAGATAACATCAACTGGTCATGTAGCAGGGGTTAGAGATAATAAGTGGACCACCAGAACATATCACTATTGCTCTAGTGATATTAAGAAAAAGCAAAAACATTTAGTATATTGATTGGACCCTCTATGGGAAATGGATGGGAATACATGAGCAAGATGGACAAGCATGAATGTGATATGCATCATTAGAAGAAACTTCCAAATCAGTGAGATCACAGGTCCATTTGAATATTTTGGAAGTGATAAATCATGTTATTTTAAAATTATTATCTTCTATTTATAATTTTTCTCTATTCCTTTTATAAATCTGATCGTAGTGAATATTTTTGCACATATTGCTTCACTTTGTTAATATTATATTGAGTATTTTTATATCAACATTCTTTTTGTACTTTCTCTCTCCCTGGTTTGAGTATCAGTATCATATTTGCCTTATAGAAAGAATTTGGTAAGGTGCCTTCAAGTTCTATTTTTTTAATTAAATTATTTGTTTTTAGTTTTCAACAATCACTTCCATAAGTTTTAAATTTTCTCCCCCTACCTGCTCACTCCCTCCCCAAGATAGTTTGCAATCTGATATGGGCTCTACATATACAAGTTCTATTTTTCAAAAGCAATTTGTCCAATAGAAGGGTTAAGTATTCCTTAAATGCTTAATAGAGTTCACTAGTAAATCCATCTGGGCCCAGGATTTTTTACTTCACAGTTTATTTATGACTTGTTTGTTGTTATTGTTGTCTAGTCATTTCAATCATGTCTGAGTCTTTGTGACTCCATGTGGGGTTTTCTTGGCAGAGATACTGGACTGGGTTGCCTTTTCCTTCTCTAGCTCATTTTACAGATGAGGAAACTGAGACAAACAGGGTTAAGTGGCTTGCCCAGGGTCACACAGTAAGTGTCGAAGGCTAGATTTGAACTTAGGTCTTCCCTCTAGACCTGGGCCCTCTATCTACTGTACCACCTAAGTGCCCTATGATTTCTTTAGTGTCTTTTTTTGAGATCAAATTGGTTAGAATTTCTTTCATGTTTGGTTAATGTAGGTATTTTTCAGTTTTGTAAGTTATCCAACCATTTTGTTCAAGTTTTAGGGTTTTTGACCTATAATTGGGGGCATAACAGTTTCTGACAGTTTCCTTTAAAATCTCCTTCATTTGCTGTGAACCCTCCCTTCATTTTCACCCTTTTCATTTTAGATTTTGGTATTCTAGTTCCCTCTTTCTCTCTCAGAAAGAGGAACACTTGGGAAATTAGTTAATGTTCATCTGTCTCATTGATCCTTTAAAAAAAAAACTCTTTAGTGTTTTTTAGTAGTATAATATCTTTTTAATTTTCAATTTTATATAGGATTAGTGCACAAAGCTTGAAAAAGATTTGGTGACCAGTTTACCATATGAAAGGCCAGGAATACCATTGGGTCAAACATAGAGAAGTACTCTGGGTTCAATTTTGTTACTGACTTAGAGTCATTTACATGGTAGTTGTAAAGCATGTTTATCCCAGAGATAGAGCTAAGAGTCAGACTCACACAATCCTTTGGGATTTCTGTGGCAGGTCCCTAAAATGAGCTGAGGTCAAAGGATCTCCAGTTGGGAGATACAGGATGCCACTCTAACTAGAGTGAGGTATTTGATACTCTTCTCCCAGAATTCCCAGAAAATACAGATAAAAAAATAAATAAAATTAAGCCTGAGAGCAGTAACTAGCTGGAATTGACCCAAACCTGTGATCTGGAGAGCTTGTCACATAGGATAAGGGCTACCTTCTGAGAAAGTGAGTCCCTTCTACTTAGATAGACCAGCCCTCAAGGAAAAAAAATGACAAGAAAAGATGTTTCCCCCTCAACAAACTCTAGGCTAATTCCTGATGAGTTAGGTTTCTGCCTTTAAACAACAACAAAACCCTTTAAACTAAAATAGTAATGTCAAAACCTAGTTATCTTTTTGGAGGCAATTTGTGTATTCTTTAGGTTGGATGTTTTCTTACATTATTACTTACATTATAGTATTCAGGCTTTTTGACATGTCTTACACTTCTGTATGACCTATAATGCTTAAGTTTTCTCTAACTGCTCTTTTTCTTTTAATGCTGTTTTTTGTTTTCCTTTCTCCATATCACTCTTTGTATTTGTTTTCCCAATCACTTGTTATTTCTTTTATATGGTGAAGGTTTGCCAAGGTAGATTAATTTTTTTTTATTCTGCCTATTATTTCTACGATGAAGGCCATAAGTTTTGCTTTCTTGATTCTTAATTCTCTTAAGAGAAAATTTAACTCCATGCTCTCTTAAATTCACAGGTTTCTCTGTATTGTCTAGTATTGATTAGTTTTTCTTTGTCTTGCAGTATTTATCCACAGATTTCTGGACTCATTTAGAGCCTCTGAAGGCCAGATTCCCTTCTATTATAATCTTTCCTGATGATTTATTGGCTAGTGCTCAGGATTTTTAATTGAACCTTCTTCCTCTTGAGCTCTTTGATAATTTCACATTTTTCCCCTTATATTCCCCTGTCTCTCACTTTCTGACTCCTTCCTCTTTGATTACAGTTTTTCTCCATGCTGGACCTTGAAGCTCTCTCACCTAGAAGTTGCCTCCTCCTGCACTTTTCACAGGCCTTAGTTTCGGCCCCAAGTGACTTCTAGGGAGTCAAAACTTGCCTCAGCTAGATATTAGTCCCCCATCCTTCAGGCCTGATGGAGTCCCACACTCATATTGGCACCCTGTCCCTGTTCCTTCTGTTCTCCAATTCTCTGACTAAACTCAGTGCAGGCAAGCCAGATAGAATTGAGTCCATGGAATGATTTGTACAGTAATAGCTGGTGCCAAGTAAGAACACTGGAGTTTAGAGATTAGCCTACTCTGTCATTAGGTCGTCATTTTTTATCTCATTAGGGTTTCTGGTGTCTTGGACTGTGAGATAGCTGAAATTACTTTCTCTATTGTATGTAATTCCCATTTTGAAAAGGTTCGGAAAGGCAGGAGGATGTGAGAAAATGTGTAGTCCTCAGGTTACCTAGTCATCTCTAAGGAAGAGAGAACACCCCAACTGTAACAAGAAGCTAGAATGGAAGAGAAATTCCACCACCTTATGCCTATTGGCACCAGATATCCCCTGCATGTATACCCTTCCTTAGATGTATCCTGCCCACTCAATTTCCTTATGTGAATCCCTCCTCATGTGTGCCCTGACCATATATATTCACTCTGTATATTCCTCTCTATGCATATTCTGTGTGTGTGTGTGTGTGTATGTTTGTTCTATTTCCCATGATAGTAACTACATTTGTTGGAAAATGTGCCACAGATTTATGGGAGAAATGTTTTGTTGCTATTTTTCTTATTATGGTGTTACATTAAATGACATTGCTTTCAACTAACTATATTCTCTCACAGATAAAGCCAAATATTTTGTTTGGGATTTGCAAACCATCATTTTGAGTGGATACAGATCCACAAAGTAACTTGAACCTGGGGTAGTTTGTCTGAGGAATCATATGTGATTTGGATGTGCCCAGGAACTATCTGGTTTATCTGTTTGATTTTTCAGAATTTTGTTTTTTGTGTGTTTATTTGGAATTTTTAATGGATTAATTTTCTAGGGTTATTTTAATTGTGTGCTCAATTCATTGGTCTGTTCTCTTGTTGATGAGTTTAGGGATAATATATTTCCTCCTAAGTAGGGACTGCTTTGAATTCATCTGATTAAAATTTGTTACTTTTTCTCATTGTTCTTTTCTTTGATAGCAAATATTTATTGTTCCTATGATTTATTATTTGACTCAATTTTTCTTTGGAATTACATTATTTTAGAGCAGCTTATTTGATTATTTTAATTTATTATAAAATAATTAATTTAGTTTAGTACAAAATACTTGGGTGTCTATCTACCAAGATACCCAAAAGAATTATGTAGGAAGGAAGGAAGCATTTATTAAGCTCATACTGTGTGCCTTTACCATGCTAAAAGCATTACAACTATTATCTCATTGTATTCTCACAACAACCATGGGAGGAAAGTGTTATTATCTCCTGAGGAAGGCAGAGATTAAATGGCTTGTCTAGAATCATAAGCTAGTAAGTTATATAAATACAACTACAAACTACTCTTTTTTTTTTTTTTTTTTGCTTTTTTGGAGGGGGGAAGGTAGGGCAATTGGGGTTAAGTGGCTTGCCTAAGGTCACGTGGCTAGTTTTTTGAACTCAGGTCCTCCAGACTCCAGGCCAAGTGTTCTATTCACTGCACCACCTAGCCTCGCCCTACAAACTACTCTTTACAGAAATAAGGACATCTAAATAATTGGAAAAATATTAGTTGTTCATGAGTAAAGTGATTCCGTATAATAAAAATAAATACTAAATTAGCTTACTTATTTAATACCATACCAAACTACCACAGGATTACTTTATAAAAACTAGAAAAAAAAATAATAAAAAATTCATATGGAAACAAAAAAGGTCAAGAATTTCAAGGGAGATAATGAAAAGAAGTGGGAGTAAAAGGGGCTTAGCATTGCCAGATCTCCAACTATACTACAAAGCAATAATTCTTGAAACTATTTGGTGCTGGTTAAAAAAATAAAGAGATAGATTAGTTGAACAAATTAGGTATATAACATACAGAAGCAAATGTATCTAATCCTCTAATATTCTATAAACACAAAGGCCCTAGCTCCTGAGATAAGTAGCTATAATAATGTCTCTGACTGATAAAAACAGATGGGAAAATTAGACAAGATTCTGGAAAAAATTAGATTTAGATCAGGACCTTATACCTTTATCAGGATAAGCTCCAGATAGATACATGCTCTCTATATAAAAGATCACACCATAAGCAAATTGTCTATAAGATCTATGACTAAGAGAAAAATTCATGGCCCAACAAGGGATAGAAAGGGTCACAGAAGATAAGATGGATAGTTTCAGTTGCATAAAATTTAAAAGTTTTTGTACAAAGAAATCCAGACAAGCTAAGATTAAAAGGGAATGATTAATTGGAAATATCTTTGGAACAGGTTTCTCTGATAAAAATCTCATTTCCAAGATGTATACAGATTCACATTTATAAGAATAAGAGTCATTCCCCAATTGATAAATGGTCTAAGAATATGAACAGAAGATTCTCGAGGAATGAAATCAGGCTATCTATAGCCATATGAAAAAAATATAATTAAAGAAATGCAAACTAGAACAGTTCTCAGTTTTGCCCATCAGACCTTGTAACAGATGATTCTGCTTCCAGATCACTTAACCACTGAGAAAGTCGAGTTCCCACCACACCTGTAAGGCTGAAGTAGGCTGGTGGGATTCTAGGAGAAGGCCCAGTGTGAACCATCCTTCCTGGAGCATTTGTAGAATATTGAGCCTCCAGCTTCTAGCCAGCTTTCCTTAGCACTCTAATTCATTTAGGGAAGATGGGTTGGCTTCCTCCTTTCAGAGAAATACCGCTCCCCCAAGGGGTGTAGCTTGCAGTAGTGGTGTGTAGTCATACCAACATGGACTGACCAGTTAGTGCCCTTGCAAGCTAACTGCAAGATATTTAAAATTACATCTGTAGACAGTGGGCTGGAAAAAGGAATTCCATTTGTTCCATTGAATTCCCATGAAGCCAGGTTAGAAAATGCCTGGATTTTTCCTCTGTATCTGAGCATAACCCTGGTGTTTAATGGAGCTAAGCTGGGGAAGGGGGAAGGGGTAGTGGTGGTGATGGTTTCAAAACCGTGACTTTTTCTTATTTCCTGGCTACCTGGTGATTGCTGGAGCCCCACATGTCTCATGGTGCCTTCTTTTGGATTCCACTCATACTGGTTAGGCAACAACTGTGATTGCCACGGCGTTTGCAGCCGGATGCCTCGTTGGCATCTGGCGAGTGTTTATCATCATGAATAATGACAATCTGATATTCAGAAGAGAAAAACAGGAATACAGAAACAGAATCCAAGGTTTCTAAGACAGCAACCTTGGGAAATAGCATTTTAGAAAAATCCCCATCCTCTTGGCTGGTTGCCTTACATTAATCCCTCAGCTGCCATGGGCGTTTACGGTTGGTCCCCCATCTTTCCCTCATTTACTCATCCATTTTGCATGGGCTTTTCAGCCAGGGTCCTGTGATATGAGTGTGTCAGAGAAGAGAGGAGAAGGCTCAGAAGGTGTCCTCGGGGCACAGCCAGCAGTGACTCTGTGACACAGAGGCACCATTGTCTCTCCCCATAACGTTCTCTATGCCTCAGACTTCGAGGGGCTTGCAGTTCATCATTTTCTCATGGGGGTAGGGTGGGGATGGGGCATACACGTCACAGGGGAACACAGACAGGGAAATCCACCTAGGTCACTAACCTCACTAGAGCTGCTCTGCCTGGCCAAAACACAGTTTCATTTCCTCTCCCTCTTTCCATTACTCGGACTACAATGTAAGGGCCATAAGGGCCATTTTAATAATAAGAAGAAGAAGAATAGCTAACATATATAAAGCACCTACTACATGCTAGGTACATAGTGCCAATTATTGTCTCATTTGATGCTCACAATAACCCTGGGTGAAAGGTGCTGTTATTTTATATCCCCATTTTACAGATGAAGAAAACTGAGACAAACTGAAAGTAAGTGACTTGCCCAGAGTTGCACAGCTAGTAATTGTCTGAGGCCAGATTTGAATGTGGGTCTTCCTGACTCCAGACCCAGCCCTCTCTCCACTGTGCCATCTATGTTCCCCTAAGAAATGCTTCTCTGAATAGTAAATCTAAACTTGAGACAGAGATTGATACCCTCATTAGAACCACTGGCAGCAGCTGCCACACCTTGCTACTTCTACGGCTCAGCTGCCCTGCCTCCCTGATTGTGGTCATGCATTTTACCTCAGCACCTCTATTTAATCTTACCATGTATCCATTATCTGCCCCTCATCCAAAGTCCTGGTCATCCCTCCACCCACAGAATTCAGCCTTCTGTCCAGCACTTCCTCTACCCCCCCTTCCTTGCCTGGACTGTTTGCTTGGTACATAGTGAACTTGACCTACAGGGCCCTACCTGTACAAACGGGAGAGTGTGAAAAATAGGGCTGAGACCTCCAGCTGCCAAGGTAAGAGCCTGATGTGTTTCAGCAGTCCCTGCCCCCCCGCCCCGGGAGGGCGTCTGTGGCCAGTTCCAACTTTTAGGTTTTGGGGTTTTGTCTGACTTTTTCAGCTGAGCACAGCAGTTATTTTCCAGCCGCAAGATTTATCAGCACGAGAGGTTACAATTCTTGAGCAGAAATTCTGGACTTCAAAGATGTTTCCCTTTTCCTACTCTTCCCAAAACCATCTTCTCAGTTCTTCTGTGTTTTCTCTGAGTGCCCTCCCCATAGAAGGGAGAACTCTCATTGAGTCTAATTACAGAAAGGGAACTCAACCTTTTGCCCGTGGACACAGGTGTCTCTTTTATTTTTGTGGCACCAAAATGAATCTTATCCAGTAGGATGTCAAAATATTCAGCTGCTCATGTTACATTCTAAGGCTATCATTTGTGGTCCCTTCCAGAGCTATAAGGGAAGTATGGAACAAGGATGGTTAGTTACATAGTAAGTTTCCAGGCATTGCTGGGTTTAGGTGGTTTGGGTTGTTTTTTTTTTTTTTCATTTGTTTGTTGTTTATTTTAAAAAGCTTTCCCAGTTTTCCTCTTAAAAACAAGAGAAAGCAAAAAAAAAAGATGAGCAAAAACATTTTGTAAAACATCTGGACTTGAGAAAAGTTTGATCAGGAAGCTTTTGGGGGGATTTTCCTGAAGCTCACACAGTCTTTAATGATAAGGTGAAAGATGCTGGTGTATTTCAGATCCAAGCTAGCTGACATCTGTTCTTTTTTGGCATCTTGAGAATGTTTGAGGTCATGGTATCTTCAGATTCAAACTTGTGTGTATATTATATATAGATATATACATATGTAATATTTATTGTATGTGTAATACCTAGTTTAAACACTCAGGCACAAGCCAGGCTACCACTTTTTCCTCCAAATGGATGAAATAAGATATGAAATATTTTCTAACATAAACCATTCCTTTTAAAAACACAGTTTCAAGTGTTGAAGAAATAAGTTGCTTGAAAAGAAATGCAGTCAGAAGATATATGAAGTATTTCTTGTTGACATGCTGAGCTTGTGGAAAGTAGTCTGGGTAAAAGCATTCAGAAATAATCAATATATTAAACTGAGCCTTTGAGAGAGTTGCCCAAGATCAAAGCTTCATAGGGGAGAAAAAAGTAAAAATAGTTTTTAGCTCAAGTATGTGACAAGAATTCAAATAGCAACTGTGGAAGCTTTTTGCATTTTAAATTTAGCAAACTGGGGATGGTGATTAGTTCTGTGGAAGCCTCAGAAACCTCTCCCTTGTTTCATTTGTAGCTGTTGGCCTACTGGAGTGTTGCTGTTGGAAGTCAATAGCTTCAGCAACTTTCTGTGTGACTTAAAACCATAAGGCAAAGGCCTTTTTTTAATACCCACAATTCAGCTCAATCCAGTTTAACCAACATGTGCAGCCAGGGTGCTAGGGACACAAGAACAAAATCCGGTAATCCCTACCCTCCAGGAGCTCACCTTCTACCAAGGGAAGATATGCAAATGATATAACATAATAGCATCCATTGATAAACTGCCTGTGTGGCCTCAGACTTGGGCTTAGGATGAAAGAAACAAACAACAAAGAGTGTTCATTTCTTCTGAACTGGAAAATGAGCCAAGTTGAAGTACAGAGATAGAACAAGATCTACATCTCACCTGTAGAGGAAATCAGTCATTAAGCAAGTGTTTAATGGGCACCATCTCTGCTCCTAACTGGCTAGACACTCAGCAGAAGTAGGAAAGAGGGTCCCTTCCTATGAGAAGCTTCCAGTGTAGTGTGAGAGACAAGCCTCAGTCCCTAGAAACATATAGTGACCGAGGCAGTGTAGAATTGTTCGTTGTAACGTACAGACAGTAAGTGTGACGCTTCAGAAAGGGGAAGAGACATGAAGTATGAGCCATTCCTTTTACATATGAATAGGATTTGGATGAACAGAAAGATGATGGGTTAGAAAGGGAGCATTCCCAGTCTGGAGACTAGCATAGAAGGGGGTAACCTGTACAAAGATTAAGGATAATCCCGAAGCTGAGCTGATAACAGGATTCAGATCTCCATTATCCCAGAATGTATGATAAAGAAGAGACAGGCTCTGGAGATAGACGGGACCTTCAGGATCTTGTAGCTCAAGTCTTCCATTTCATAAATGGAGAAACTGAGTCACAAGGAAGCCAAGTGGCTTGCCCAGTGTCGGACAGCTGATTAGTGGGCTCAGATCCAGCGCCCTTTGCATCGTGCCCGAAGTTGTGGGTTTTTTGTTGTTGCTGTGTCTGATTCTTTGTGACCCAATTTGGGGCTTTCTTGCAAAGACACTGGCATGGTTTCCCATTTCCTTCTCCAGCTCATTTTACAGAGGAGGAAACTGAGGCAAACAGGGTTAAGTGACTCACCCAGGATTACACAGCTGGTGTCTTAGGCTGGATTTGAATTCAGGAAAAGGAATCTTCCTGATTCCGGACCCGGCACTCTATCCACTATGCCACCTAGCTGCCCCCATGTCCCAGGACCACCACACAAAGAGGAAATTCAATATGGTATGTTTATGGGACAGCATGACTGTCTTGACTGGAACAAAAGACCTGTGTTGGGGAGTAATAGGGATACATAATTGGCTTTGAAGATAGGGAGAGGAATTTGGACTTGACACAATGGTAATTGGGATCATTAAGACCTCGGACTCATGCTAACTCTCATTGTCCAAAGATAAAATGACCAGATATAAAGGGGAGAGCCACTAGGCCAGACTTTCCTGGATGAGCAGATTGTTATCTGGCTACATAAGAGGTGATCTGAAAGGTTTGTGAAATCTTTCCAGCCAGTAGTAAGCTCATGATTGAGGCTCCCAGGGAGGCTTCCACAAAGTCTCTGTCCCTGACCGTCTGGAATAATGAACGTGAAGACTGCCTGTGTGTTGGACCTTATATTTCCTGTTCTCATTGAATTGCTTGAAGATCACTGGTTTCCCACATCCCAAATGTGAGCAGATTAGTGGGGTCATTTCAGGATCAAGTCTGGGCCTAGCACCTTTCAGGGCCAGACCTCAGCATGACTGTCCAGTAGCAATAGGTGCCACATCTTATGCTTTCAGTAGCACCCACGTGTCCTGCCCTGACTGCTAAGAATTCCTCACTGTAGTCCCTGCCCAGCTGTGCCCAAAATGCTATATAAGTCTTAGCCATTATTTATTATTATTGACCTCTGTTTCAGTGCCTGAGGAACTTCCTCCTTGTGAGGTACCGGCTACCTAATCTGATCACTTACAGCAGCTGATGAGAATAGCTGCCGTTCACCTAAGCACCTTAGGGATTGCAAAGCGCATCTTTCACTAGGCCTGCAAAGGAGGTGACCAGAAATTATTATGAAAAGCAGAGAGATAAAGTAAGTGGTGGAGTCCAAATCAGACTCCATATTCAGTGTTCATTCTATTTGTACCGTGCTGTCTTTGCAGCATACTGATAGGTTCATGTACTACCCCCTCTTCAGTAACATAGTTGTATTTCAGCACCCATCTTCTGGAAACAGTGGAAGGAATGAGTGATGGGAGGAATTTGGGCTGATAAAGGAGATAGTTGGGGACTTTTCAGCACCCCTCACATCTTACCATGAAAGCGGCTTTGTTCCATATGTGCCTACTCATGGGACCACCCCCTCACCACTTGCATCCACAGTGGACATGCTCTTAAGATGCCAGACGATCAGGACCTAGGGATGGAACCCTAGGAATCCACCCCAGTCAGTAACAATAACAACTCTAATGTTTCTAGTGCCTTACTCTTTCCAAATCCCTTTCCTCTCAACAAAAAGCCTTGTGAGGAAGGTAGTAGAACTGTGCTTATCTTCATTTTACAGATTAAAAGTCAAAAGAGTTAAGGGTTTGCCTCAGTTCATACAGAGCCCACCTTCAAAACCAGATCTTCTGACTCCAAGTCTTTTACTCTTTTCCCAAAATGAGACTACCTCCCCAGCCAGGAGCCATCGTTGCGTTGAGAAAGCTTTGGTTTTCTTTGAAGGAGCTGCTTCCCTGGTATACATGCTCAGAGTGATGCCTGCATCTCAGGCTCCTCCTCCTCTCTGCCTCCTCCCTGTTTGTATTGGCAGCAGGGAATTGCATGTTGTTGGGATCTAATGGAAATAGCCTGCACGAGAAGTCAGGAGACCTAAGCTCTAATGAACTCTGTGCCACTAATTCACTATGTGACCTTGGGCATTTCATCTCACTTTCCTGTGTCTCAGTTTCCTGATCTATCAAATGGGGGTAATATATGGACTTATATGTGGGTTGATAGGTACCTTAGAAATCATCTAATCCAGTGAGATCAAACTCTAAAAGAAATGAATTCCTGTAGGCTGCATAATGACGTAGAAAACCACAAATTTAACATTATCTGTGTTGTATTATATTTTGTATTTATTTTGTTGAACATTTCCCAATTACGTTTTAATCTGGTTCACACACTTGGGAGCTTGGCAGGTTGCTTTTGGCCGGTGGGCCATGAGTTCAGCACCTCTGATCTTGCCCAATGCCTTCATTTGACCGATAAGAAAACTGAGACTAATATTCTAATGTAGACTGTCTCCATATTAGCAAGATAGCTCTTCATCACTCATGTGGTAAAATCCTTGGCATGATCAGGTCTTTATAACATAAAATTAGCCAGTTTATTCAGTCTTATTTGGTTATTGGTGCCCTACAGAAACACATCCTTTGTTCAAAAGATTCGCTTTCCAACCCCTTGTATTTAGGTCATGTTGCTATAGCCTTTCTTTCCAGAATACCTGGATTATTCTAGTGCTAGCTTTGCTGCTGCTGAGTTGTGATTTGGGGCAGGTGACAGTATCCCTGTACCTCATTTTATCCAAATGCAAGTAAACTTAGTCTCTGAAACCCAAGACCAGACCTAAGTTTCTTAACTTCCATTTTTCCTGCCCCACAATGCTGCTTATCTGACTCAGAGGCGGGATGAAGATCCTGTCTGATAATGCTGAAAAAGTAAAAGTCAAAAGTTATATGTGAAGATGTATAATTGATTACATTGCTTGCCTTCTCAATGGGTAGGGGAAGGGCTAGAGGAAAGGAGAGAATTTGGACCTCAAAATGTTTTTAATTAATGTCAAAAAAATTGATAAAGAATATTTATTTTTAAGTATATGTGAAGAACTATTACCACTTAATAGGGATTTAAGCTGGTAGTCCTGTTGCCCACAAGACCCTCCCAACTAGCACTAACTCAAGACAGACCTAGAAATTCTCTTGGTGCAGTCGTATCCTACTGTAGGTTCAGGACTTTGGCCTCAGTGATTTTTCCGGGATGGGCTCTTACAACATCCAAAAGCCCAGTGGAGCTCTATGGAGGTCCACTTCATAGAGGGAGAAAATTAAAAGTCATTTAAGGAAAAGTTTCTAGAACATGAGGCCCCATTTTAAAAATTGAGAGGCAATCATGTTGTAGAAAGAGGCCTGAACTGGAAGTCAGGAGCTCTGGAATTTGACAAATACACACCATCATGGAAAGGTCGCTGTCCTGGGAGTCAGAAGACCATTGTCCTAGCTTTTCTACTGACTGTGTGACTTAGGAAAGTCATCTTACTTCCCTGGGCCTCATTTGGTGAATGGGATAACAGTCCCTACTATACCTACCTCTCTAGGTTGGTGTGAGATTCTAATGAGAGAACAAATAAAATTGAAAAAACACAAATGTACTATGCAAATATAAAGCATTAGTAGTCACAGTTCTAATTAATTAAGTCCATATTTTACTTAATGCAGACGTCTATGAAAGCAAGGGCCCATCTTTCCTTTTTTAGACAATTAAGTCAAATATTTTCAGTGATCAAAAAAATCTACTCCCTTTCCCCCAAAATAGAAAGAAAAGACAAAATTTTTGTAACAAACATAACCATATCAAAGCAAATTCCTACGTTGGACATGTCTGAAAAATGTGTCTCATTCTGTTCTCTGGATCTACCACCTCTCTGTCAGGAGGTAGGTAGCATGCTTGATCATAAGTCCTGTGGAATTTTGGGTAGTCAGTGCGTTGATCAGAGTTCTTAAGTCTTTCAAAGTTATTTGTCTGTACAAAATTATTGTTACTATGTTAGTCACTGGTTTCTGCTGAAGTCACTCTGCCTCAGTTTGTAGTCTTCCCAGGTCTTTGTGAAACTCTCTTTCATTATTTCCTATAGCACAGTATTCCATTATACTCCATTGCATTCATAGACTATAATTTGACAATCTATTCCCCAATCAATGAACTTCTCCTTAGTTTCCAGTTCTTTCTCACTGAATAGAAATAATAAAAAAGAAGAGCTGCTATAAATATTTTGGGGATCTTTTTCCTCTCTTTGATCTCTTTGGGGTATCATTTCAATACAAGTATCATACCCTTGTTGCAATATGGCAGCAAGATGTGGGGCCATCCCTGAAGATGTGTTACACAGAGAACATGAAAAGGAGAGTCACGTACACATGAACAGGCTGTAACATGTAACTCATGAAGAACTCTGATGAAGAATGGGAGTCCTGACAGGAAGATAAGATGACTAGTCCTATGGCAAAAGCAAGAGATAACAAGAGGGCACCCAGTGTGTTCTACTGGTACCCTTGACATATCTGGAGAAACTGAGGGAGGCCTCCAGTATGTTGGGCAGATCCCTTGTGGTGAACCTTTGGGCAAACATAGGCAAGAGTCTTACAGGACAGGCAAGCCTGAATAGGCTATGATCTTCCTTATTGCAGAGAACTTCTGAATCGGCAAGAGAGCCTTTATTTGGGTATATTAAAATATTTGCTAAGCTTTTAATATTCTAATGTAGACTGTCTCCATATTAGCAAGATAGCTCTTCATCACTCATATGGTAAAATCCTTGGCATGATCAGGTCTTTATAACATAAAATTAGCCAGTTTATTCAGTCTTATTTGGTTATTGGTGCCCTACAGAAACACATCCTTTGTTCAAAAGATTCGCTTTCCAACCCCTTGTATTTAGGTCATGTTGCTATAGCCTTTCTTTCCAGAATACCTGGATTATTCTAGTGCTAGCTTTGCTGCTGCTGAGTTGTGATTTGGGGCAGGTGACAGTATCCCTGTACCTCATTTTCTCCAAATGCAAAAATCAGGATGTTACCAATCTGCTTTCCTTCTTAAGGATGTTTCTAACTCATTGAGTCAGAAAAAAATTCTTTGGAAATTAAAACCATATAAATGCTGGTAATCACTGCTATTGGACCTCAGTTTCCCCATCTGTAAAATACAAGGGTTGCATTGGGTGATCTTTTGTGCCCCTTCCAATTCTAATTTCTATAACTGTATTTACAACATCATCACTATCATTTCCTGAGCTAGTTACTAATACAAAATATTTGCAATGATTTTAGAAACTTAAATATCATATCTTATATTTGTTTTAACTACCAAGCTTCAGATTTTGGAAGTATTCACTCCCCTCCTTATATCCTTCTTTACATTCTGGGGTGTGTTGGTGGGGTAGGTTTAAAAAAGAGGCCTCTGTTAGCATTGCATGTTATAACCTCAAATACATATGTACTGTGCCCTGAACTATACAATAAAAGTTTTCATGGATGCCACTTTTCTCCCATAATACCCAGCACATAACCTATTAAGTTATTAACTAGCAGTTTCTCTGGCAGTGTATTAAATTATATATTCAAACAAGCCACTGGGGCAGGGGGGGAGAGGTTACCATGCATCTTTCATAAAAGGAATAAAAAACATACACCCACCAGAATGCTTTCCCCAGGCTTTGAACAAATCCTGAGCCCCACACAAAGTTTCCTTCTCATCATTCCCTGCACATAGCTTGAGCATTAACACATTAATGAGAAAAAGATGCCTAATAGGAAGACGAGAAAATGTGGAGGCCTCTGGAGGTGGGGGTGGGGGTAAGCTTGTAAAACGACTTTCGATGTAAGGCAGATGAGCTTCGGCAGCCTTAACAAGGGCCCAGGGAAAGCCATTGGCTTGTACGCTTGGCCTTCCTCCACTGAGCACCAGGGCAGCAAGGAACCACAGTGGAAGAGAGACCAACCATCCAGATTTGGGCTCCCAGCACCTATTCCTACCCTTCCAGACCGTGGTTAGCTAGACAAATTGCCGAGGGAGGTAGGATAGGACGTTCTGTCCTCTTCCATGTCAGAGCCCCTCAGTAATGTGGCCAAAGTCCAAACGTAATAGCAGTCAGTGGAACAGTGAGCATGGCCTCAATTTAAAATGAGAAACACTGAGCTGGGGTGGAGCCAGTGGGAAAAGGAGGGTATGCTCACACCTGCATGTACACGTAACTTACTGGGCGTAGATTTTGAATTTGCTTTTCTGTGCACGTGTAGTTCTTCACTCCTATTAGAATGTGAACGTCCATGAGAGGTTTTATGTCTCTGTATCCCCAGCACCAAGTCAGGTACAAGGCATGCAGTAGCTTACCGAATTGAATTGTGTACATTCAAAACTCCAAACCCAGATGAGCAAGTCTGATTTTGTCTGGAGATCTGCCATTTTGCTCTAGAGGCAGGCTCAAGGTATAGGATCAGTCCAAGGCAACCACCCACGTTGTGTATTCTTACACAAAGCTGAGACAATTGACTGCATTGAAATAGAAATTTCAGCATTACAAGATGATGGTGGTGGTGGTGGTGGTGAGGAGCTCCATAAATTGTGTGTGTGTGTGTGTGTACACACACACCAACATATAATTTATGGAACTCCTACACACACATACACACACACACACACACACACACACTCCCCACCAACACCACTTTAAATTTCAACACTGACAATATGTGTGTATACATACACACATCTACATATACACATTTACTGTAATTCACAGAACACTTGTCATTTTTAGACAGATCTGTTATTTCTCAGTAGGATTCCATTTGATAGCTGCTGAGTTTGAGGCTAATGGTTTGACTTCAAATCAGAATCAGAGTATTTAGATTTATTTCATTTACACTTGGAAATTTACATACCTTCTTGTGGGTGCCTCTAAAGGGAATCTCTGCAGTGCCCCTGACTGTAGCAGCTCCCCATTTTATAACCAAATGCAGGAAGAGGCTGTAAATGGGTTTCTTGATGGTATCTAATTCAGAGGCTGAACAAAACTACCCCAGTATCTCTGAGCCATCAGATGTTGTTGTTGTGTGTTTGTTTGTCCTTCTAGAAGAGGACCTTGACATCTGGAAGGAAATGTCATGAGCTGTCAGTGAATTGGATTTAAGTGAGGGAGGGCTGTGCAAAATCACCAGCCTCACCCTCTCCTCTGAAACTATCTGGGTCCAGTGTCAAGATATAGATTGGGATGACTGGAGATGGTCCCCATGCAGTGGGAGGCCTTGGCTTTTTGGAGGTAGGGTCTTGTCCAGGTCTCAGTTTGTCTGAGGCAACACTCATTTAGTGATTAAAGCAAGTCAAGGACTGTCAGATTGCTTAGTGAGGCTACTTTTAAAGGGATAAGAAAGAAGGGCTTGGGGGATGAGTCGAGGTTTAAATTTTGAACAAAGGATGGTGTTGTAGCTTGGCAGGTACCTAGTGAATTATTAGTTCATTCATCAGTTCATACTTTGATAACATCCTGGCTACCTCTAGCCATAGCTGAAAAATCTTGGGGGATGGTGGAGGAGGGCTATGAGCAGAGAATTCCCATTCTTTTTGATTGGGCCTGTTCCTCCTCCAGAGTGGTACCCTTCTTCCTTCAGGGAGCCACCAAGGCTCTGGCCTAAAGGGGTGGGAATCATAGTTCTCTACTATGGCTCAGGGCTGCTGGGGTATCATTGGAGTCCTCCCAAATAGGAACCTTTTGGCCACACCCTTGTCTCTTTAGTGATTCTGAAGAAAAGAACATATTGTATAAGCTCATATGGGGCAGTCCAGTGTTCTGCTACCCATGACTCCAAGCACTGATCCCTCATGATATCACCAGGATTCCAGAGGTAATGGGAAATTCCCCCACGTCATCCAAGGCTTCCCAAGTACTCTTGCCTCTGTTTGGACAATGGAACCATTGTTTAGTTTGTCTAAGAGTCGCTACCATTCTCTTGGGCGTGGAGGAGGAAAGCTGTTTTAATGAAATTAAGAGTTTTCCCAAAGCAGTGACTTAGCCAGGTTCAAGTGCAGCTATAGGTCTGACTTAAAAAGGAAAAAAAAAATAATTGAAATGTTTGCAAATGTGGTTCTAAGTGGAGCCTTCCCATTTTACCCAGATGAATGAGCTTCACCCTAGAAGGGGGGTGGTGTTTGAAACACTTTGCTGAAGTCACTTTTATGTGCTGTTGTTATCCAATATACAACTTATCTGTAAAACACAAATAGCGTGTGATTGATTCAAACACATTAAGTGTTCATTGCAGTGTGAGCAGTGCTGAGACTGTTCATTTGAGGAATTGGGGGTGGAAAAATCCCAATCCTCACCCCAACTCCCACTCATCTACCCAACCCTTAGATTTCAGTCTCCTATCTAGTAGGCCACCTCTTCCCAGGAATTTCACTTCCATTATCAAAGTAGATTGACAGGCCAAGAACATACCTCTGGCTCACCCTTAGCTCTTAAAGGACCATTCCCAAGGTAGAACAAACATGAGGGGTGGGGAAGAGAGAGATAGGGGAAGAGGGGGGAGGAAGGAGTGGAGGAGAGAGGAGAGCAGGAGAAAGGAGGAGGAGGAGAAAAAACAGAGAGAAAGAGATGGGGGGAGGGAAAGAGAGATAACAAGAAAGAAGATGGAACAAGAGCAAGAAGAAGAGAAAAAGATGGGGGAAGAGGGAGGGAGAAGGAGAGAAAGAAAGAGATGGGCGAGGGAGAAAGAGAACAAGAAAGGGCTGAACTAAGAGCAAGAACAAAAGAGAAATGGGGGAAGGAGGAAGTGAGGAAGAAAGAGAGGAAGAGGGGGAGAGGGGAAGAAGAGAAGAGGGCAGAGCCCTTTAACATTGGAAATTTCCTTTAGCCCTGAACTTTTCACATTGTAAGTACCTTTCACCCCTAAAGCCTCTCCCTCTGCCTGGTGTGTTCCTCTCCACCTCCATCTTGAGAAGGATGCTGAGGCCAGCCTTTCTTCCTCCTCTCCAGGCTGCACTTGTGACTCTCTGGACTTTGTCTGTTGTGCCCTTGGAGCTGGTGTCCCCTCCTTCCTCTTCCCCCCTTTCATGTGTTATCTTGCCCCTTTACATGAGCTCCTTGAAGGTAGGAGCTGTCTTTACTTCAGTTCATATTTCCATATTTGACACTATGCCTGGCACATAAGTAAGTGCTTAACAGATTATTGTTAACTTAAACTGACCCATTTTACAAGCATGGTCAGAAGGAAACCTGATTCTGTGATCCACCACAGCTCCAGCTATCCTAGAGGGTGGAACCCTAAATAATTGGCCTTAGATCAGAATTTCTCCCAGAGCCAAATTGGAGGCTGGAGTCGACTTTTCCTCTATGGGATCATCCATGGTCCCCAGGTTCCTCTTTTTCTCCTGGAATTGGACACAGATGTATTTGAATGTGCTTTTCGATGTCCACTTGGCTGTGTTGAGCTGCCCTGACCCTGTTGATGTTGCTGTATAAGCAGCAGTCACAGACCTAGTTACAGCCCACAAAGTTGGAAGGGCCGCCAGAACATGTCCATTCTGGGGAAAATGTAGAGGAAAATCAGCCTGGCAAAATGCTGCAGATTGCTTAGTCTATGTGTTCAGTACCTAAAATCATATGCGCTTCCCAGTGACATTCACTCTTGTTCTGTGAAAGGGTCATGATAATTGAGGGGGTAACAGATGTAACCCTGTGTATTTTAATGCCTCTGCTAGTGAATGACTCTGTGGACTGATAAACATAATGGACCCCATACAGCAGAATACAGGACTCAGTGGATGGGAGCTCTTTAAGAAGGGAAGCAGAAAGTAAATTATTGCACCTAACATGACCCCATTGCATGAAACTGCTTGCCTAAAAGCCTCTCCCACCCTGTTTCTTATATCTTATCTCTTCTCTTAGATAACACACAACCTCAGGTGGACTTGGTCCCTCCATGATCTCTATGCTGTTTCCTCATGGTCACACTCATTCAGCATCCAAGCCTTGCTATACCCTTCTCTTACACTGTGGTTCTAAATTTACTCATCCTTCAAGCCTCAGTTTAAGTCACAGTGTCTTTATCACATCTCTCCTCACTAGTCCTGTCTACACTTGTCTGTCCCTGCCTGCAGACTTGAGTAGATATTATTTTTGTGTCTTCTTATGCCACTTAACAGTTAGTGTTATATCATCCTCTGGTTGGTTTGTATGTTTTTAATGTGACCTCTCTAGGGGCAGGAACCACATGTTTACCTTCACCTGTATTCCCCAAAACATCAAGGATAGAATGTTGACATAAAATAGGCCTTAGTAAGGTTTTGGTGGATTCATCCCAGAAATGACCTTCATGTTAATGTTCCCAGTTACTTTTTCCTGAATGGCACAATCATTGTGTGGTGCCTACCAATAAAATGATATTTCACAAATTTGGGGAATTATGGATGATGGAGATAGGGCAGGAAGCCAGAAGTGGGAAAGCTGAGACAAGACTGGGAACAGATTGGGGTCCAGTGTGGGAGTAGATGGACCATAGAAAATGTCAGTGCAGAGGTAGGAGGGACCTTGAAGGCCCTTTAGTTCATCCCATCCCCAAAAGGAATCCCCACCACTTTGGCTTGAAGACTTCCAGTGAAGAAGAACCACTATCTCCATAGATAATCCATTCCACTTTTATTCAGATGTAAAAAGTTAGGAAGTTTTTGCAGACATTGAGGTAAGGAATAGTATAGGAAACTCCCAGGTGAGGAAAAACCCCCTAACAATACAGACCAGTACCTTTTTCTGCAGCTTAACAGCCTTAGAGAGTTGCCTAGATTAGGTGACTTACCCAGGGTTATAAAGCCAACATGTGTCAAAGGCAGGACTTGAGCCCAGATATTCTTGGTTCAGAGACTAGTTCTGTATTCACTACACCATACTACTTCTCTGATTAAAAAGGCTAGATTTGCCTGCACTTTGCTCCTTGTTCATATTCTGAGGCCAGACAGGGCAAGTCCACACATCATGCTTGAAGTTACTTAAAGACAGTTCTCATATGCCTCCTTGGTCTATTTTTTCTCTGATTTAAACATCTCTCTTTCTGAATTCAGCTGATCCTGTATGTCATACACTGAGAGTCCTTCGCTCCCCGTGCTAGTTCTGCTGTTCTTGACACTTGCCAGCTTGTGTCCCTCTTAAACTGGGTTGCTCAGAAGTGCCTATAACATCTCAGATGTGGTCTGACCAGACAATGTGCCATCTTATTCCTGGAAGCTATTCCTCTCTTAATGAAGCCTACGATTGCATTATCTTTTCGGTTGCCACATCATGCGGCTGACAGTTACTGAGTTTATAGTACACTAAAACCCCCAGGTTTTTTTCCAGAAAACTGCTGTCTATCCATGCCTCCCCTATGCTTTTCTTATAAAGTGAATTTTTCAAGTCCAAGTATAAAGTTTTACATTTATTTTTTTCAGAATTTCATTTTATTAGATCTGGCTCAAAGCTCCAGCCTATAAAGATCTTTCTCGATACTGACTCTCCCGTTCAGTCTCAGTGATCTCTCCCAGTTTAGTCTCCTCTGCCATTTTGATTAGCACACCTCTAGCTGGAGAAAGCCATGAAACTGCCAACTGGATCCACTGGTAATGTGTTACATAACCTCACCTGGGTTCTCATTGCAGCAGGGCAATCCTTTTCCAGCTCCCTAATCTGTTGGCTCTCCCACTCATCAAGCAGCTATTCTATCATTTGAGTCTCTCAGGGCAACCCTTCTCCCACCCTCCCAGCTTACCTCCTAATTCACAGAAAAAAATTGACACCATTTTCTTAGAGCTCCCTCTTCCCCCTTTTGTCTATCTCAAGTTGGATGTCCCCTAGCTAACTCAAATTCGACACATCCAAAACTACTCACTCCCTTTGCCCCAATTCCCTCCCCTCTTCTTGACTTCCTGATTACTGTTGAGGGCACTTCCATCTTCCTTTCACCCAAATTCCCAACTTTGCCTCCCCCATCCAATCTGTTGACAAGTCCTATCCTTTCTGCCTTTGCGTCTCTCATGTATTCATCTTCTTTCTGCCAGTCACACAGCTGGCACCATGGTTATGGCACCTTCATTATCTCTGAACTAATTCCACACCAGGACTATTATAATAATTAGGTGGTGCTGTGGATAGAGCACTAGCCCTGGCTTCAGGAAGACCTGAGTTCAAATCCAACCCCAGACACTTACTAGCTGTGTGACCTTAGACAAGGCACTAAACTCTGTCTGCCTCAGTTTCCTCAACAGTAAAATGGAAATAGTAACAGCACCTACCTCCCAGGGCTGTTATGAACTTAGCACAGCACATAGCAGGTGCCTAATGAATGCTTACATCCTTCCCCTTCCCTCTCTGCCTCCTTTACAACTGGTTGGTCTCCCTGCTTCATATCTTACTCTACACCCTACACACAGCTATCCGAGTGATTTTCCTAAAGCACAAGTCTGACCATGTCACCCTCCTACTCTATAAACTCCAATGGCTCCCTATTACCACCGTGATCAAATATAAAATTCGCTGTTTAACATTTAAAGCCCTTCACAACCTGGACGCATCCAAAGCTTGCAGCCTTTTATAATCTTAGTTCCCTCTGAGAATTCTCTGACCCAGCTTATGGTCTCATTCCTCCATCACAGCCATCATTCTCCTAAACTTGTACCTTTTTCCTCATGTCCCCTGCCTAGAAAGCTCACCTCTATCTTCTGGCATACCTAGTTCCCTTTAAGACTCACTAAATCCTCCCCTCTGCAAGAGACCTTTCCCATTCCCCCCTAACTGTTAATGCCATCTCCACAATCCCTTCCATGTGCTGTGCATGTATTTTGCGTGTATAGAGCGTACAACAAAGGAGGGACCTTGTGTTTTACTTTTTTGGTATCTCAGGGGCCCAGCACAGTGCTCAGCACATAGTAAATGTTTGTTGATTTACCGACTGATCTTGGCTTTACTCATTTTGCTGGCAAAAATGATATACACCACAAGGCCAGACCAGATCTCTACAGCCCTCCCCTGGAGATCTCCCACCAAGATGATGTCCAACTATTAATGACCACCAGTTCTGAATTCATCTCATGGTGTTATTGTCTAGTTCAAAAGTACTGAACACATAGCCCACAACACTCCTGAGTGCAGGCCAAACCAGCTTGAAATCTAATTTGAAAATATTTAAAATAAATCAATTAATTTAAAAAAAAAAAAAAAAATATATATATATATATAAATATATATATATAAACACATGTGGCTTTCTAAGTTAATATGCAGTCCTCAGGGATTCTTATGTATAGTATAGTTTGGTGGCCCCTGTTTCTCTTTTAAGTGCAGTACCACTGGTCTAGTTCACATCTCTCCATCTTTACCATAGAATCTGGTGGACAAGATAGAGAGAGAGAGAAGGCCCAGATTGCAGTATTAAAAGCCAGACTGTGTAGAAGAAGCCTGAATGGCTCGATGGCAGACATGAGACCAGGCACAGGCTTTTGACCTCTTATTGTTACTCTGGCCTGAGTCTTGGAATTAAGGGCCTTCATCCTCAATTTCTGGCTTCTGACGAAGAAATTTTGCTTCTTCCTTTTCCATCTAGGACACAAAGTCTGAGGCGAGTTAATTAATCTCTATTGTATAGTTCAAGGGGTAAAATTGGTTGCTCTATTTATTTTTTAAAATCCACTTATTTAAAAAGCCAATAACATTTGGCTCCCATGTTTTTAATTTCTTGCATTTGTTTGTTGTTCAGCTCGTTATTTTAAACCCATAGTTATGGTTTGCCGCATGTCGGTGCACTCTTTTTCTCTAAAATATCAAACAGGGATTTTTCATGGCCAGTTTGGGGTCTTTCCAGAAATCACTCATTTTTACAGAGTGTGTTTTCCCTCTCTTTGTTTTATGACAAAGATAGTATGGATGTGGTGTGGACCATTTATTTTTTGCTATTCGTCACTTGGCCAGAGCCCTCAGCTCTTACGTTAGTCCTAGCCCTGTGTCTTCCATTGATTTCTTCCTTGGGTGCTAGAGATGTATGACTAGCACGCTTCATTATTACCACCTTTGCCCACAGGTCCTTAGGATGGGCTTATTTATGTGCTGTCCTTTTACTTTCCAGGCAGAACCCCTGTTTGGTGACCAGAGCTGCCTGTATAGATATCCTTATCCTGTTGACTCGTGGCCTTGATGAAGCCCCAAAGGGAAGCCAGCCAGGTATGACTCACCACATGTATTTTGCAACTTGATTTGGAATCTTTACAGGGTTTGGATCCCATTTTGGACTCCACGCTACATGTGTGGGGTTTTGTGTTGTTCTTCCACCCTGCTGCTTTTTTTTGAGCCTGACCACACATCACATGAAAGAGGGTCAGTTCTGTTAGCCTTCCATTGAGACACCTCTCAGGAAAGCCAGTGGATGCTGAAAGTTTCCATTTTATTGCTGTTCAGCCCTTTGGGCAAAGAGGACAGACCTAGACTTTCTCTCTTTTCAAGGCTTTGGGAGGACTTGTTCCTCGCAGGACATTTTCTTTGAAAGGGCATTTGGTTTTGCTATGTGGAGATAGTGAAGCTGTCTTCATTTAATACCATAGGCTACATATTTAGTAGTCTGTCTCAAAGTCTGCCTCTGCAGTAATGCAAATAATGGTTGCTATCTGAAGGCCTTTGCTTCAAACCTCTTTCCCCTGCATATATATGTTTCTGGGTCCAAGCTTCAAATCATTTTAATTTAATCTTGATTCACAAAGCTGCTCCCTTAAAATAAAAGGGGGGAGGGCAACTCCAAATAAAAATGTTTCTTGATGAATTTATATAAGAGGCCCCAGGAAGTTGCCGTACATGAGTTCCAGGCCACAGACTGAAACTGATTTTCATCAACACAGACTGGAATGTGGCATAATGAGCCTGTGACTGGTTAAAATCAGCCCCTTCTAATTGATTAGGCCTGTCTGAAGGCTACAATTACAAAGACAGGTTCCGAGCACCAGCATGCCAGTCTGTTCCTGTGTTTCCTTGTCTATGATTTGTTGTCTTCAGGAAATACGTTCAGGCTGCTAAGGTCCAGCCCTATCCATATGGAATTTTGTTCCCAAATTCAAATGAATCCAGAGTGCGTGGAGGAGATCTGAAGCTACCTCACCCAGATCTATATGTTTAAACCACAAAGCCTTTGTCAACAAAATGTTCATGATACACCATGTTGATGACCTTACTTACTCTGAGAGTTCATGTTGGGTTCCATACATCCTGCCCATATTGCTTACATGAATGTTGGGGTTGTACAGAGATTAAAAATCTGATATCCCCAAAGATTTTGATTTTTAAAATGGGATTTTTCATCATTCTGTTTTGCAATAGAAAATCCCACACCATGGCATTTCTCTGTTTCTTTGTATGGTATATGTGAACCCACTCATTTAACAGACTTACTAAATGCTTACTATGTGCAGGATCCTGCTGTAGACACTGGGGAGTGGGGATGGAGCATATAAAAATGTTATCAGGAACAATTTCTGCCCTTACGGAATTTAACAGTCTTGTGTGCATATTATGATAGTTTGTAGTCCAGTCATTTTTCAGTCATGTCCAACTCTTCTTGAGCCCATTTGAGGTTTTCTTGGCAAAGACACTGTAGTGGTTTGCCATTTCTTCTCTAGCTCATTTTACAGATGAGGAAATTGAGGCAAACAGGCATAAGTGACTTGCCCAGGGTCATACAGCTATTAAGTGTCTGAGACCAGATTTTAACTGTCTATAAGAATAGTAATATAAGGTATAATGTGAAAATGCAGTAAGAAAGACTTAAAGTGATTTAGTGATTCACTCATTTAATTTTATTAAATGCCTTGTATATACAATATACTGTTCCCTGTGTTGGGAGGAGGAAAGCAATTCCTTCCAGATGGGAGGAAGGGACGTCAGAGAAAGCTTCATGGAGGAGATGGATTAGCTAGGTGAAGCCTCAAGGAAAGGAAACTGAATATAAAAAGTATAGAAGCAAGAACACAGGGAGTGTGTTTAGCTGGTAATCTAATTTTTCTGCAGTATACATAACAGAGGAGAGGGAGTAGTAAGAGATGGGATTGGCCTTGGAGTATTGGGGGTCCAAATCATGTAGAGCCTTGAATAGTAAGCAAAGGAGTTTGGATTTTATTTAGCAGGTAATAGGGAGCCACTGAAGAGTCTTAAGACAAAAAACTTGATGGTGGCTGGAGCCAGGTATAAGAGAGATTAATCTGGTGGCATTGCATGGAGTAAACTGCAGGAGTAAACCCTTAGTGGGTAGCTATGACAGTCCAGACAAGAAGTAATAAGGTCCTGAACAAAGAGGAGATGGGGGAGAAGTGTGTTACAGAGACAGAAATGGCAGGTCTTAGCATACAGAGATGAAAACAAGGAGGTGACAAAAGTAGCTTGGAGGGTTCAGGCCTAGTTTGCAGAAACAGGGAAAAGCTGAAAAAAAAGAGACAGTCAGTCATAGGATCCTACATGATGAGCTCAAATGTGTATATGCTGAGTCTGAGGGGACAGCAGAGTACCTAGGTATAGCTGTCCAGGGACAGCTAGAATTGCTGATAGCTGGAGCTAGGGAGAGAGACCAGAGCTAACAAGAGATAGCATTTACCCAGCACCTACTCTGTGCCATATACTGCCCCAAGTCCTTTTACAAATAGCATCTTCTTTGAGCCTCACAACAGCTCTGAGAGGTAGGTGCTCCTCTTATCCCCACTCTACAGTTGAGGAAAGTGGGACAGACATGCCCAAGGTCATGTAGCTAGTAAGTATCTGAAGCCGGATTTGAACCCAGGTCTTCCTGTGTAAGTCTTAGATCCAAGTCTCTCAGCTGTTAGGAGGATGTCCTACCCTTACCTTACGACACAGCTCCTTAAGCTAAGGTTAACTTTAAATAGAGCAAGAGACAGAGACAGAAAGGGGGTGAAAGCTCATATTTCAGTATAATTGATTTCCTTTCTAATTTTACTTTTTGCATTTAAAAATATCATTCTGGAAGGGGATCCTATCTAAGGTCAGCGAACTTTTAAAAAATACATATTTTTGATAACTCTATTTCAGTATAATTGATTTCCTTTGCAACCTTGCATTTTATCTTATGCATTTAGAAATATTATTTGAGACTGCCAAAGTTGTCCATGACAAAAAAAAGGTTGAGAAGCCCTGATTTAAGGCACCAGATAACCCTCTCCTCTGATGGAAAACTTCAAGCACTATATACATATTTCTCATTGTTGTTGGTGCTGTTCCTTGTGGGTCCCGGCTTATCTGGGACATATAAGGTCCATGTGGCTCTCAATACCAGTGAAAGAATATGGGTTTTTTGCCCTGTAGTGTACATGAATGCCTAGGCTGGGTCCACAGGTCTTCTCCTCATCAGGTCTCTGTGCCTCTTCACTCCTTATGGTACATGTGGTTCCCTACTGTGGCACCAGGCACTCCGAAGCCATTGGATTTGCTCCTTGCTGTTAGGATTCTGCTAGCATTGAAGTGTCTCCGTTTGGTACCATCTCCTCGTGAGTCCTCTTGGACCTATGTTGGAAGCTCAGGCCTCTCCCAAGTCTTGTGAGTAGTTTGGCATCTCCATCTTCTCTCTTCCTACTCTACCCTCTTAAGTGCAAAAGCAAATACCTTCTCCCATATGTGCATCCCCAGTGAATGAGGCAGGAGAAGCTCACCTGATTAATAAGAGTGTGTATTTGTGTCATGGGTGTTGCTCACAGACAGTTTACCACTATTATGAAATGTATTACAGATGTTACACATCTGTTATCTACAACTGTGTTTGTTTAAAGGAGACTTCTTAGTTTATCATTATTATTTATCAGTAATTATGCGGAATTTCTTAAGTATGTGGAAAATATATATATCCCTTTGTCCATTGGTTTGCCAAAGGCTAGCTTTGGAAGACCAGTTCAGTATTCTCTGTAAAGTTTTCTACCACTTCATTCTTCCTTCCTTCTCACATTCATCCAGAGCCTGTAGTCTATTCTTACATAATTTAGTGTGCAATTGAAAACTGTTGGCTTATGTTATTTAATAGTATTTTGTGTGTGTTAATTCTGTCAGCCTAGTTAGATTTCCGAGGTGGAACCATGAGGTAACATGATTGATTTTTAGCAAACATAGCAGAATTTATACCTTTGAATTAGTGTTATCTCATGACTCTCCTCCCCTTGTTTTCATTTTGAAACTCCTTGTTATTATTCCCCATTTTACTCCTTTTCACCAGTCTCTGACAAAGAGGTGACTTTTCTTGCCAAGGTCTGTGTGCACCCTTGATCTCATTCCCTTTTTACCTTCTCATTGTCCTTATTCTCTTCCCTACCCTCTCGCTCTCTTTCTCAGTCTTTGTCTCTCCCTCTGTGTGTATCTCCTGCTTCTCTATTGCTTTCAAACTTGCCCATCTCCTTAGCTTTAAAGAAAAAAAAAACCTTCACTTGATCTTAAACCTTCATTTAAGCTATCCCTTAAACTATCATCCTATATCTTTCCTCCCTTCTCAGTGAAACATTAAGGAAAAGTTTTCCACATTCATTGCTTCTACTTCCTTTCCTCATAGGTATTCCTTGACCTTTTGTTATCTGGCTTTCCACCTCATCACTCAACTGAAGTCACCAGTGATCTCTTTTTTTTTTTCTTTTCTTTTTCTTTTTATTTTCTTTCCTGGTCAAATCTCCATTTCACTTTATTTTTTTCCTTTCTTTTCTTTTTAATTTTTTTTCACTTAATAGTATTTTATTTTTTCAATTACATGTAAAGGTAGTTTTCAATATTCATTTTTGTAAGATTTTTGAGTCTTTAGTTTCTCTCCTTCTCTCCCTCCCCTTGCCCTTTCCCAAGATGTCAAGCAATCTGATATAGGTTATACATATGCAATCATGTTAGACATATTTCCACATTAGTCATGCTGTGAAAGAAGAATCAGAGCAAAAGGAAAAAACCACGAGAAAGAAAAAAGCAAAAAACAAAAAAGTGAAAATAGTATGCTTCAATCTTCATTCAGACTCCATGGTTTGTTCTCTGAATGTGCATAGCATTTTCGATAATGAGTCTTTTGGAATTGTCTTGGATCTTTTTATTGCTGAGAAGAACTAAGTCTGTCATAGCTGATCATTGCATAACGCTGCTATTACTATGAACAATGTTCTGGTTCTGTTCACTTCACTCCATATCAGTTCATATAAGTCTTTCCAGGTTTTTTTAAAATCTGCTTGCTCATCATTTCTTATAGCACAATGGTATTCCATCACATGCATATACCACAGCATGTTCAGCCATTCTCCAATTGATAGGTATCCCCTCAATTTCCAATTCTTTAGAAAGAGCTGCTATAAATATTTTTGTACATGTGGGTCCTTTCCCCTTTTTTATGATCTCTTTGGGATATAGACCTAGTAGTAGTATTGCTGAATCAAAGGGTATGCACAGTTTTATATTCCTTTGGGCATAGTTCCAAATTGCTCTCCAGAATGGTTAGATCAGTTCACAACTCCTCCAACAATACATTAATATTCCAATTTTCCTACATATTTTCCAACATTTGTCATTTTCCTGTTTTGTCATGATAGCCAAGCTAGTAGGTATAATGTGGTTCCTCAGAGTTGTTTTTGATTTGCATTTCTCTAATCAAGAGTGTTTTATAGCATTTTTTCATATGAGTATAGATAGCTTTAATTTCTTCCTCTGGAAACTTCCTGTTCATATCTTTTGACCATTTATAAATTGGGGAGTGACTTGTATTGTTATAAATTTGACTCAGTTCTCTATACATTTTAGAAATAAGGTCTTTATCAGAAACACTGACTATAAAAATTGTTTCCCAGCTTTCTGCTTTCCTCCTAATCTTGGTTGCATTGGTTTTGGTTGTGTAAAACTTTTTAAATTTAATGTAATCAGAATTATCCATTTTGTATTTCATAATGTACTCTATCTCTTGCTTTGTTATAAATTCTTCCTTTCTCCATAGATCTGACAGGTAAACTATTCCTTACCCTCCTAATTTGCTTATGGTGTCACCCTTTATGACTAAATCATGTGCCCATTTCGACCTTATCTTGTTATATATTGTAAAATATTGGTCTTTACTTAGTTTCTGCCATATATTTTCTAGTTTTTCCAGCAGTTTTTGTTGAATAGTGAATTCTTATCCCAGAAGCTGGATTTGGGTTTATCAAACAGTAGATTACTACAGTCATTTACTACTGTGTCTTGAATTAAACTATTCCACTGATCCACCACTCTATTTCTTAGCCAGTACCAAATTGTTTTGATGATAATATACTTTTAGATCTAGTTCAGCTAGGCCACCTTCCTTTGCATTTTTTTTCATTAATTCCCTTTATATTCTTGACTTGTTGTTCTTCCAGATGAATTTCATTATTTTTTCTAGCTC
>CM053585.1:69961521-70005835 GCA_028646515.1 Pseudochirops corinnae | reverse complement strand
TGTTGTCCAGTCGGGGGGTGTGTGTATGTGTGTGTGTGTGTGTGTGTGTGTGTGTGTGAGAGAGAGAGAGAGAGAGAGAGAGAGAGATACTCTTCATTTGGGGTTTTCCTGGCAAAGATCAAAGATGCTGGAGTGGTTTGCCATTTCCTTCTCCAGCTTCCTTTACAGATAAGGACACTGAGACAAATAGAGTTACATGACTTGCCCAAGGTCACACATCTGATAAGTGTGTGAGGACAGATTTGAACTCAGGAAGATGAGTGTTTCTGACTCCAGGCCGAGTACTCTATGCACTGAGCCACCTGTCTGTCTCTAAAATTGAATATAATCTTTTATCAAAAAATATTAAATTCTTTCCTTTCTTCCCTGTTTGTTCCTAATAGCTAACAATTCAAAATGTCTATGGCACTTAAAGATCTGCAAAGCACTTCACAAATATTATCTCATTTTATTCTCACAGCAACCCTGGGAGGTAGGTGTTATTATTACCCTTATCTTAGAGATGAAGAAACCCAGGCACACAAAGATTAAAAACTTTCACAGGGTCACATGGCTAATTAAATGTCTCAGGCTGGATATGAACTCAGATCTTACTGATTCCAGGGCCAGACTTCAACACCTGCCTGCCTGTTCATACATCTGTACATACACACCTATGGACAGGTGGGATTCACTTGCTTTATCTCACTCCTAACAATTGCTTGCAATGTCTACTTTCTTCTGACCAAGAGGGAATTGAATGATGAGCTCATAGCTTTCGAGTCGTAAGGAAATTGGGTCATATAGCCAGGCCTACGTCCACATTTTACAGATTAGGAAGCTGAGGTCCACAGAGGCTGTGACTTCTCCATGATCTCAGAGAAGTCCTCAGACTCTAAACCCCCATGTTTCCACTTTGACTTACTGCTGTCATTGCATTTCTCTCTTGAAACTTACTTGGTCAGTCAATGAGCATTTCTTAAGCGTTCCAGATGGTGGACCTGATGCCTGAGAGGACTTTCTAGAAGTAAAGGGAGCTGACCCCAAATGCTTCCTGGCTGAGCTCCCAGATTTATCCTTTTCCCAAGGCTAGCCTTTCTCTGCTGCTGCTGCTTCTCCTCCACACCTCCTCCTTCTCCTCTACTTCCCCCCTTCATCCACATGAAGGGTCATACCCTTACACTAGGGTGCTTGGTCCAAAGCAATATAAATTTTGATCAATTATACTTTGCAAAGTATCTTGGGGTTTGGAGGCTAGGTTTTTTTTTCTTTCTTTCCCTATTTATTCTATCATTTTTTTTAAACTGGGACAATTAACTCTTTTGTCTAATGTAGTTTTCATTTATGATTTCTTGAAATATAGCTCTGGAAAATCAGGCTTTGATAAAACCCGTTGGGATCCAAATGGTGCTACTTGACTATACCTTTAAACCCAAATCACTCAAGCTCTCACTGATTGACCAATAATAGGTCCCAGTCCAAGCCTCACTTGCTCCTTGTTTGAGTTTTGATGTCTCAAAGTGAGGTAAACAGCAGTTGTTTCTGTTCTGGCCAGAAACTCTGAGGGTCTTCCTTCCCAGAGTGATTTCTTTTGTGAAGGTAAGCTAGGCCATCTTTTCTTCAATTCTTACCTACTCTTTAATTACTTAATGGGCTTTGCCTCAGACAGACTAAAACCTAGGAAAGACCTTAGTTTAAAAAGGCCAAGGTCTCCCACTGCATCCTGGGGCATCAACAGTTGTCCTGACCTATGACTTGCCACTGGACTCTGAGAACGCTGGAGGAGAGAGTGAGGCTGAGGACTCACTTAAATCCATTCTACTTGCAAGTCAAGACATCTCCCTCCTCATGTCACTGGTGTTCTTCTGTGCCGAACAGCAGCCTTTTCTAAAGGACGGCGTGACACAGTGTAGTTGAAGGCTAGAATCAGATCGGTAGAATAAAGATGGATGGATGGATGGATAGATAGATAGAAAGTAAAGGAAAATTGAGGGAGGAAGGGGGGAAGCAGGCAAGCAGGGAGGGAGAAGAGAAAAAAGGAAAGACCATTTACTAAGCGTTTGCTATCTGCCAGACACTGGCTAAGCTCTGAAAATACTAATACAAGTTATCAAAATAATCCCTCCCCTCAAGTAGCTTACATCCTAATGGGGAGAGCTGAGGCATAAAGGGGATGGGGATAGAGGGGTATGGATAAGGTAGCTGTGAGGAGAGGGAGATTTCTGCTCCACAGATGATAATGACTCCAGTCCTTACGCTCATAGGTAGCTGTGAACATGACATGAGATGATTAGCCACATGAAGCCATTTGCAAACCTTAAATACATGCCCTGTAAATGTCACTGATCACTGAAGGTTGAGGGCCCCTTGGCCCAGCAGAGAAAGGGCCAGCCTTGCCAGCTGGAGGCCTGCTTCTGATCCCTCCTAGGCCTGTGACCATGGGCAGGTCACTTGGCTCCTCCCTCAGCACTTCAGGCCGCTCTCAAAGACCATAAATTACCGACTCAGAGATCTCTATCAGTGAGGAAGTTTCTATGAGAATGAAATAACAGGTTGGGACTGGGACAGAATTGAAGGACTTTAATCCTGGGGAGGTTGACAGGCCGCAGGGAGGGAGGAGTGCTCATTGCCTAGCCTCCAACTACTCAATATTTTAATTGCCTGTGTTCCTGTTCACTAACAAGAGCTAACAGCACACCGAATGACTTTAGGGCACACTGGGGGACTCCGGCAGGCAGTTAATGGAGAGAAGGTGGGGCCACTTAACAGAACCAGACACTTCTCTCCTTTTAAAATTTTACCTGCAGCCACTTTGCAAAACACATCCCAACACCCTGCGGTTTGGTTGGTGTGTGTTGCGGTTTCTTTGTTAGTTGAGATTTATAGTTCAGATGCAGTAGTTCTGCCAAGCGCAATAAACGTTTTGTTTTAGCTGGAATGTGAGCAACTGTTTTTATTATCATTATTTTGCCTCTAAACATCTTTAAGTGAGTGGCATTTGAGAACAAAGTCACAATCTCTAAATACTTCTCCATGCCTGGCTAGTGGAATTTGTAGATGGGTTTAAGATTAGGAGGCAGGCTCTCAAGAGTTTTATGCTGCTTGTATTCAGGTAATGAAGGTTAGAACAGTAATGGAAGCCTTCCCATAGGGCAGCTTAGATGTCGGTAATGGCTAAATGGCAAAGGTCTGTGAACGGCATTAAAAAATGCCCTGTATTTAGGATTTAGGACTGCCTACAGCTTGAATAGCATGTGTGTGTGTGTGTGTGTGTGTGTGTGTGTGTGTGTGTGTGTGTGTGTGTGTGTGACAGGAATAAATACAAGGTCACTGATTTTAATGATATTTTAACTTCCTTTACCTAAGTTCTCTAGGAAGCATAGCCAAACAATTAACAGAGACTAAAAACATTGGCAACTTACAAACACCTGCTTTGATTATTTGGTCTAATGAGGTTAAATTTAACCAACTCCATCTGAATAAATTAAAAACAATTCTTATCTTTTCATTGGGTCATAAATTTTATCAGCCCAGGGTGCACATGTATTTAATATGGTACAGTTGGTACCATTCTTTCAGCTCTGCTCAGGAGAGAAAGGCAAATAGGAAGCATATTTTTAGAAGCCTCTGAGCCTGCGCCTGCAGTTATGAAATTCCAAGGAGATCTAGGCTTCAGTCTCATAAACTTTGCTGCTTTTCCCTAAAAATCCACCACCATTTCAAAGGCTTCTTTGTATTTCTTTTTTTCCAAAGGCATCTTTCCCAAGCAGCAGTGAGCCCCCAAATAAGCACCAGATTCCTGGCTTCTGTGGTTCATTCATTCATTCAAAAAAGCATTTATCAATAGTTGTAATGTGCCAGGCACTATGCTAAGCTCTGAGAACACAAAGACAAAAAGAAAGAACCCATGCCCTCATGGAGCTTACAGTCTACTGGGAAGAAACAATACCTACACGGATGCCTACAAATCAAATTTTACAAGTAAATGCAAAGCAAATTCAGAGAGAGTAGGAGAAGGGAACTAAAGATGAACATTTAGCTTTGGGAAAAGGATCTTTCCAGGGGGTGAAGAATAGACAAGGATAGAATTGTTTGGTTACCAAGTTAATGTCGAAATGAGCCCATTCTTGGGAATATGATATCTAGGAGTTCGGTTTTTAAAATGTTGAGTTTTAATGCTGAAAGACTTGGAGATCATTTGCCCCATCTCTTTCATTTTCCAGATAAAGAAAAAGCGAACAGTTTCTTTTCTCAAGGAGTTCACAGTCTGAAGTAGTAGATGGTGTCAGAGTTGTTTATTGATATGTTTTTAATTATCCTGAGAAAAGTATTGGAAGTAATTTGATGAGATTTTCTTTCTGAGATTGGATTTTTTTCCCCCTTGAAGTTGCTTTTTGTAATTCAGGAGAAGTGAATATCCAAAAAGAGAACCAGCAATGAAAGCCTTGGCTTCAGTTATCTATCCATAAATGCACAAAATATAGGGAATAAATAAGTTGAACTAGGGAAACTTACTGCAGGGGAGTAAATTTGACTTCCTAAGGAGTCAAATGAGATTTGAAACAAGTTGATGGTACATGGATAGAGCACTAGGCCTGGAGTCAAGAAGGCCTGAATTCACATCCAGCCTCAGACATGTATGAGCTGTGTGACCCTGGGCAAGTCATTTAACCTGTTTGCCTTAGTTTCCTCATCTGAAAAATAGGGATAATAATAGAACCTACCTTTGAAAGTTACAGTAAGGATCAGATGAGCTCAGAATTGTAAAGCACTTTGCCTAGCACAGAGGCAGCTCGACATAAATATTGGCTATTATTATTAACATTTGATGGGGTGCCACTCGTAACTGGAATATGTCTATTGAGTGGGTACAGCTCATTCAGAAACAACGGACTAGATCAGGGGTGGGGAACCAACAGCCTTAAGACCTCTTGTGGCCTTCTGGATCCTAGAACAAATCTGTAAAATTTGGATTCCATCAAAGGGCTGCACTTAAGGACCTAGAAGGCCACATGTGACCTTAAGGCCTCAAGTTCCCCATCCCTGGACTAGATAAAAGGAGCTGTTGTGTGGAGGTTTATGTTAAGATGAACTCATATGAAACAAGCCAAGAAGCATGTTCAGAGTTTGTTCAGCTGAAGGTAAATTGAGAGAGAGAGAGAGAGAGAGAGAGAGAGATGTTACCTCCAGAGTATACTGCATACCAGCTAGCCAGAAGAAAGAAGTGGGCAGATCACTGGGTCTTCATTTCCTTACCTGTAAAATAACATGAGCTGTCTTTCAGATCTAAAACTATGATTCCCAGGAGCAGTTCTGGTACTCTGTGAGAAGAAAAGTGAGTCGCAGAGGGAGTATTACTTACTCTCTACTGCTGCTGTTTTCAGAGCTTTGATAAGTTCTGTCTGGGATGCCAGAGAAAGGGGACGACAGGCCCTACCAGAGCATACAGTCCAGTAAGAGAGAAGACTTTTACAAATGAAACGATTAGTGTAATTAAGAATTCAGCTACAGTAAGTTTTGTGGACAGGGAAAGATGAGCAAAACTGGAGTTAAAAGATTAAGAACTGGGGCCTTGAAAAATGGAGAACATTTGGAGAGGCATAGAGATATAAAACTGAAAAAGATGACTATTGTGTTGGTGAAGTAAGCGGAGACCCTGGAAGAAAGACTAGAGAGCAGAGAGAGCTGGTAGTCTGAGGTATCACCGTTTGCAATCCTACTAGTAATTTCTTAAATTTATGCAATGCTTTCAGAATCACAGAAGTCTTTTTAATACACTCCTTAACAATGCTGTGAGTTTGTTGAGGTATGTGATTCTATCAGGGTGAATGTTCTCTCCACTAATGCCGATGACAGTCTTTACACACCTTCATAGATGGGTTCGTTGTTGTTTATTTGTTTGTCACGTCCGACTCTTCATAACCCCATTTGGGGTTTTCTTGGCAAAGATTCTGGAGTAGTTTGCTATTTCCTTCTCCATCTCACTTGATAGACGAGTAAACTGATGCAAAAGGGGTGAAGTGGCTTGGCCAGGGGTCCACAACTAGTAAATGTCTAAGGCCAGATTTGAACTTAGGAGGATGAGTCTTCCTCACTCCAGGCTGGGTACTCTATCCACTTTGCCACATAGCTTCCCCTGTTTTATAAGTTAACCGTGGACCCCTCCCACCCATCCAAAAAAAGATCCATCATTTGGTGACCAGCCTTTAGGTGATGAACTTCCCCAAATTTATCTAGACTGCTTTTTGGAAGCCATGATATAGCCTGTCATCAAACTCATATTCAGAGTCTTTGCAGCTAATAGTAGGACTTTGGTGGATATGAAGTTAGTAATGCAGAGACTTTTATCTCCATTTAATAAATGAGATTGGGACATTTGTCAAAGCCATCTGGGTGTTAAGGAACAGGACTTGACCAAGCCTTAGTACTGGGGTTGGCTTTGTGTAGGTCTCAGTCCTTTTGTTCTCACCCAGCAGTCAATCAGAACTTATTCCATACCCAATATTGGGTCTGTGCTTCATGCTGCAAATGGCCTTAGAAAAATAAGCATCTTTCTTTTTTTTCTGCTGCAAACCACACCATGAGCTAAGAATTTCAACAAAAAAATTATGTAAGGGAAGCTAAGGAAGGCCTAGGACCACTGGCCACTCCCCTATTGCTTCTGTTTACTGAAAGGAAATGACCTTTGAACTGGAAAGGAGAGAAGAAAAATGGCTAATCAGAATTTGATCTGTGCAATAAGTGTGTATCCAAATAGCTAGATTCTTAAGTTCTTGGAAAGGCTGTTAGCGAAGAGCTGATCCCACAGGTTATTGCTTATTTTCGTCTCCAATTTTAAAGAACAGAATTTATACCATGATCTTCAAAGAGCCAATCATGTATGGTGTGAATGATTAGAAAATTTCAACTCTAGAGTTGGGATTTGGGTTCAAATGTTGCCTATTCCATTTTACTATCTATGTGACCTTAAGCCAAGAGCTTCTTAACCTAGAGTCTATGAACTTGATTTTTTCCTAATTTTTTACAATTTGAATATAATGTATTTCCTTTGTAGCCATATGTATTTTATTATATACATTAAAAACATTATTCTCTCCATACACTTCACCAAATTGTCAAAAAAGAAAAGTGGTCCCTGAACTTCTTCACTTAACCTCCTTGGTCCTCAGGTGCCTCATCTGTGAAATGAAGAAATTGATCTAGATGGCCTCCACAGTTCCTTCCAGTGTCTCCCCCTCTGATCCTATGATCTTTTCAGATGATTATACACCAGTATTTTGTCAGTGTCATCCCAATATGCAGGGCCCTGCTGCATTGGGTACCCCAGAGAATCCAGAAGAAACTCAGATTTAATTCCCATTCCAGTTCTGAGTCTCTTGCCAGGGAAATCAACTGTGTTTTTGCCTTGTGATCTGACAAGGCACTTTTCAAAAGGTAGCCATACCAATTCATTTTCTTTCCCCCACCAACAGGCAAAAAGAGGCTGTCTACTTCCTAAAATTAGAAACTCATTGAGCTCCAGCGAACAGCACCAGGACCATAATTAGAGGGAGGTGACCAGGGCTTTGATCCAGGTCACCCAGCATCTAGGTGGAGCTCTCTTGCTTATCATGGCAGCCCATGGATTGTTGTTGTCATACCTCACAATCCCCTTCTGGCCTGCTCTGATACTATCCCAAGAGACACATTGCCAAAGTACCCCTCTTTTTGGGCCCTCATTCTGACCCACCCCTGTAAGGCCCTACCACGACTGCATCTGTGGTCATGCCATACTATGATGCCACCCACCCAGTGCTGCCCCTCCACGTTGAAATGAACTGACTTTGCCCCAGGTGAAAGAATTCATAGTTATCGGTGTGGATACAGCACTGGCCTTGGGGTCAGGAAACTGTCTGATCCTACAGCTGATGCCGGGTGATCATCAACAAGTCATTCTCAGAGTTTCATGTTCCTTATCGATAAAAGAGATGATAACATTTACCCAGTCTACCTCACAGGGTTGTTGGAAAATGATTTGTAAACCTTAAAGCGCCATATAAACTTTAGTCATATCGTAGGTTACATTATCCCTTTTAGGAAAAAGCTGAGGACGAGATTCAGAAGTATTACGTATATGAAAGTCAGGAGAAGGCTATGAGAAGCCCAGAAACCAGAGCCTGAGAGAAATAAACCAGTGGCTGTCCCAAAGTCTCTCAGCCTGCAGACTCCCCAGAGTGGGCCATGCCACGCGTGGGTGACTGGAAGGGTTTCCCTTTAGGGAAGTAACAAGGAAAGAGTTTTTCCTAGATAACTAGAAGCCAAGGTTCTTATTAAATCAGCCAATAGCCCCATTTTGCTCTGCCTTGTGTTCTGTGGCTACTTTTAAAATATTATATAGTTCATTAAAAATTACACGAGCCAGATGTGAAAATCTACAGTCTGCAAAGTAGTCCTTCAGTTGGTTAACACACATTTATTAAGAGCTTGCTACGTGCCGGGATGCAAAGAAGATCAAGTCGCTAGTTCCTGACGTCAAGGAGCTCACATTTTAATGGAGAAGACAGCATGCAAATAATTATGTTCGTATACAAGAGTAAATAGAAGGTGATCTCGGAAGGTGAGACCCTAGTATCCAGGGGAAATTGGGAAAGGTGTCCTATACAAGGTGGGGTTGAAATTGAGTCCTGAAAGAAGCCAGAGAAGCTAGGAGGCAAAGTCAAGGGAGGAGAGCATTTCAAATAATTTTTAGAATTAGCCTAATTACCCTGATTGTTGGCAAAGACAAACTTGAATTGTATCTGGTTACAGTTTTGTCCAATAAGAACCTCAAGTCAGTTAACATAGAAAATATATATCTGAGAGGTAGGGGTGCCCCAAATTCTCCCCTTGCCCCCATTTATTTGCCACTAGCAAATCTGGCCTTGAGTTCTTGTGCTCCTTCCCTTTTTTAACAGGAAGAATATAAACTTTAAAAAATTTAATGTGTTCAACTCTGACTTAACCCCATAGCCTCACAACAGTAAAACATAACGGATTCTTTCTCAAAATGCTTTGTTTCTTTCCTAAAAGAGTGGGGGGATTATTTTTAAAAGAGACTTGCCAATATTTGAAAAAAAAAAAGTCATATAATCAATTTTCTGGGGCTCCACTTGGGATCTTAACCTTAGCTCTACCCATAGAAGGCTTTGAATACCATTGCTAAATGAAATGCTTTCCCTCACTCCATTTTGCTCCATTCCTTGCATTTGCACCAATAAGTAAAGTCACTTTCTCTTTTGAGAAACTGGTCTTCACATGCTTGAAAGGCCACAAAGTGAGAGGCAGATTAGATTTCTTCTACTTGGTCCCAAAAGGGTAGAATTAGGACTGGTAGCTAGAAGGTTGCAAAGAAACATATAAACTTGATAATAAGAAAACATTTCCTAACAATGAGAGCTTTCTAGAAGTAGAATGGACTGCTTGTCATCATGGAAGCTAAATGACCTCCATGTTGGGTATGTTGTAGAAGAGATTAATTTTCTAGGTGTGTTGGACTAGATAGATGACCACTGAAATCCCTTCCAACCCCAGAATTCTGTGGTGCTTTGATTCCTCACTTCATGTTGATTTTTCTAAGTCCTTAGAAGGATCGCTGTGGCTTCTACTTCCAGACTTCCAGTGTTCATAGGCAATACAGTTGACACCAGTGTGTTCTGGCCTGGACCTGGGCTGAGATAGTGCTGAATTTCAAGGACAGAACTGTGAAGTGAGACCCACTGGCATTGTTTCTGAAAACTCAGATTCCTGACAAAACCTTTTTCTGCCTGGTTTTAACAGCATGTTTGTTAAATGGAAGATACACAGTTGTGGTTGAGCCCTTTGTTGCATTTTATCATTTTATCAAAGAATATTATTAAGACATATAATTCATAGGTAGATTTGAGAAACTTGCTGCTGACAGCAAGATCTCAACAACAAAAAAAATCTTTTCTCCTATGGGTTTTCTCACTCATTTAGAGTGCTATAACCATAATTTATTTCCAATTAAAAGAAAACCATTTTCAGAATAAAAAGAACTTTTAGACAAGCAATGAATGTAAGGACACAAGCAAAATGAGATGAGGACAAAAAAGTAAACTTGCCCTTGGGTATATGAGAACTACAGTGAATGTGGCCTGTCTGGTCTAGTCACATCTTTGGATTCTTGACCACAGCCATTTTGCTCATCCCTCACCCCAGGACAAGTAACAGTTTATGGTAGGCAGGTCTTTCATTTAGAGTTTTATTTATTCACTGTCTGGGTACAAGCAGTGAAGGTGAGCTGGCAAGCTTTCTATATTCATGGAAAAGAATGATTTAAAGTTCCAGGGGTTGTGATGCCCCAAAGCTAGACTTTGTCTCACTTGTACAAAATGGTGCTGATCAGAATGAACTACTGTCCACATGGCTGGCCCTTGTTCTCAGTCGATGAGTATTTATTAAACCTGTGTCTCTTAATCAGTGAACACTTATAAGTGCTTATTTATTAAGAGAGGAAAAAATATTCCAGAGCAGTCAAAATGGATGGGACATGAACAGAGGCCATTAGATTTGGCCATTATGAGATCGTTGGTGACTTTGAAGAGAATAATTTCAACTCTGTAATGAAGTTTGGAACCAGATTGCCAAAGGTGAAGAAGAGAGTCAAAGGAGGGGGAATGGAGCAAGTGTAGACATTTTCTCAAGATGTTGAACATAGAAAATCAAATAAGATATAGGATGTTAGCTAGTGGGGATGATAGGATCTAGTGAGAGGTTTTGTTTTGTTTTTTTTAAAGATGGCAGAGATATGGGCATATTTGTAGACAGCTGGAAAGAAACTGCCTAGGGATTTAGAAGGAGATTAAACATAAGGGGGCCAGGTGATTGTGGGGGCAATCTGCTGAGGAAGACAGGAAGGGAGGGAATCAAGTGTACTCACAGAACTGGCCTTGGTACAGAAGGCCACTTCTTTGTTAGACACGGGAATAAAGGGCAAAATAGAAGGAGATAAGTTCACGGAGTTATGAAACAAGAAAACCCGTTTTCCCTTTGAAGATGAGGGAGCTTGTCCTCGTCTGAGAGGATGGGGACAGGGAATACTGTGGGAATCTGGAGTGGTTCCTGTGGCAAATGGGATGTTATTGTTGTTTTTCTTGAGTTGTTTCAGTCTTGTCTGACTCTTTGTGACCCCATTTGGGGTTTTCTTGGCAGAGATACTGGAGTGGTTTACCATTTTCTTCTCCAGCTCATTTTACAGATGAGGAAACTGAGTCTAACAGGGTGGAGTGACTTTCCAAGGGTCACACTTACAATAATAAGTGTCTGAGGCCAGATTTGAACCCATGAAGATGAGTCTTCCTTGACTCCAAGTCCGGCACTCTATCCACCATGTTGCCACCTCGCTGCCCCATAACCAGTACTCCCTATGTCAAGCACTGTTGGTTTTTGTAGTGGTGGTGGCAGCTGTTGTTCACCACCTAGCTGATATATTCAGAGTAAATTGTAGATAACCTCAGAAGGAGGAAAGAAAGGTCTGTCGAAGGCCATCAGCACCTTTCCTGAGTCCAGTTATTTCCCTAAACTGCATTAGTTCTCTGACTGCATTGTCTGATATCTTTGTGGACAATCCAGCTCACATTTATTGATTATTCAAATGTTAGAGATATTAGAAAGATATATTTTCTTGGCAATCAAGATCCACTTTGAGAATATATCTTTTCTATAGTTCATTGGAGGCAAAGCAGTGGAGAGCCTCAGGGACACACCCTCAGACGTAGGTTTGGTTAGCTTAGTGTCAGGCCACAGCTCATTCTTGGCTCCCTCCTTGACTAGTCTGCATTCCCTCGGCTGGATCTCAGGTTCCTGCCTACTGCCCACAGCCATACCAGGGTCCCACTAGAGTTCTCTGTCCTCCTGGGAGTACACAAACAGTACACATCTTCCCAAGACCAAACCTGGACTTTAGGGAAGACACCTAAACTCACATACAGGGACACTCAGGTGCTGCTGGTAAAGTTTCCTCACTCATAACTCTGCTGCTTACATGACCTTGAATGCTGAAATTTCCTTCTCTAATCATAACCTTCTATCTATACCTTTTTTTGCTCTGCTACATGCCTTAAACCTATTTTTCATCCATGTTGCAACTTGTCCCGAGCTCTTTGCCACAGTTTGGCTGCCATTTTGTTCTGTTCATAGTCTTGACCTCATGTTTCACCAGTTCAGCTCTCCACTGCCCACCACCTTTGCCCTTCTTGCACTTCTGTCTATAACTGCTCATGCCATACCAAGCTCCAGCCCTAGGTTAACCCTACCATCTCCTTTCTCCACATGCACACTGATGAACACTCCTAGAAAAATTCACTTCACCGTGTAAAATTTGTGAGCTAATATCACCTGGGTCCTCACTGCTGCAAAGGCAGTTTATTCTTCCCTGATTGACTCTATGACACTCCACAGAATGACCATCTTAAACTTTTCTCTCCTCAAGCCTCTTACACCATTTTTTCTCCATTCCCCCTTCCCAGAGGAATTTGCTTTCTGCTTTACTGAGAAAGTAGAAGACATTTTCAGTGAGTTCTCTATTGTCCCCTACCACATGCTTTGGATCTCTTATACATCTTGAACCTGGAGTCAGTAAGACTTATCTTCCTGAGTTCAAATCTGGCCTCAAATCTAGCTGTGTGACCTTGGACAAGTCACTTAACCTTGTTTGCCTCAGTTTCCTCATCTGTCAAATGAACTTGAGAAGGAAGTGGCAGACTCCAATATCTTGCCAGGAAAACCCCAAGTGGAGTCATAAAGAGTCAGGCACTACTGAAAATGACTGGACAACAAATATCTTTTCCCATCTTTTGTTGTAGTCTCTGAGGAAGAGAATTCCTAGATGAAGACTTCTGCTTGATATTATTCTGTCCCATCCAAGCACCCCCTCAGTGGTATATTCCCTCTCTCTCTCTCTCTCTCTCTCTCTCTCTCATTCTCTCTCTGTCCCCCCTCTTCTCCCCTTCTCTCTCCTTACCTTCTCTTCTACTCTTCCATCTTCCTTCAGTTTTGGTTTTTTTTTTTTTTATTTCCTGCCTTCTCTCCTACTGCCAATAAAATTTCCCAGGTCACCCCACCCTTCAAAACCTTGACCTTGACATCTCATCAAACTATCCTCCTGAAATTATCTACACTTGTTGCCAGTGTTTCCTCATCTTCAGATCATTTCTCAACCCCTTTCCAGCTGACTCCACTGCTCTCCTGAACTTTTGTCTCCAGGGTTACCAGCAATCTCTTAACTACTCAGTTGGATGACCTTTTCTCAGTCTTTATACTATCTAGTATCTCTGATGCTTTTGACACTGTTGAGGAGCTTCTCATCCTAGCCCAGGGTTGGGGAACCTGTGGCCTTGAGGCCGCATGCGGCCCTCTAGGTCCTTGTGTGGGGCCTTCTGACTGAGTCCAACTTTTACAGAACAAATCCTTTTATTAAGGGGATTTATTCTGTGAAGTTTGGACTCAGTCAAAGGGCTGCACTTGAGGACCTAGAGGAGCACATGTGGTCTTGAGGTTGCAGGTTCCCAGCCTCTGTGACTAGGCACTTTCTCCTCCCTTGGAAATTTCTAATGAGCTAGTGTCTTTAGATTATTAAAATGCTTTTTTCCAGATATCAAATGTTATGACACAATAGCAGTAGGTCCAGATATCCATTTTTCTTCAAAAGCGTCTTCAAATTTTCTTCAAAATTATTATCTTTGGCCACTTCACTTCAGTAAACATTTACTAAGCACCTGCCCTGGAGAAGAAAATGGCGAACTACTCCAGTATCTTTGCCAAGAAAACCCCAAATGGAGTCACAAAGAGTCAGACATGACTAAAAATGACTGGACAACAAAGCTCCTACTATGTGCTGGGCACATCCTTTATCCTTAAATAAACATTTCATCATTAAAGAGCCCCTCGTTTCTAAGTAATCCGTATGGAATCAGTTCAGGAAACACATTTTAAATGCCAACTGTGCATTTCCAAAGCCATGAGTTCTGCCCCTCCACTGTGTCATGTTCTACACAAGCTAGGTTCTACAAAAGCTAGAAAGATTTTCTGCATGGGGTGGACAGTGAACTGAGAGTCCAGCCCAGCTAACTAGAAAGGAGCTTACCAGCAGGAGGATGGCCATGAAGTAGTTATGGTAGGAGTTTGCTTTTGTTTTTTGGGTTTTTTTGCCAACAGCAACTCATGAATGCTGTCTAGTAAAATATGTAGAGTTATGATCTCCATCAGGGAAGAGAGGAACCATGTTCATGAATTCCCGGACTCTTGAAGAATCAGTGTGGTAGAGTAGGAAAGAGAACTAGCTTTGGGTTCAAATCCCACCTCTGACATCACCTATATGACTTGAGCAAGTTCCTGCATCTCCCTCAGCCTCAGTTTCTTTATCTGTGAAATGGGGAGGTAGGCCTAGGTAGCCTCTGAGGTTCCTTACAGATCTAGATCTATAATCCTCTAAAGGGAAGGAAGGAGGTTCTACTGTGTTCTTTCAGAAAGGTAGTAAAGTTACTTTTCCTTGTGATTTTTGCTTTTTAGGCCTCAAAATCCTTGGCTTCTGGGAAGAAGTCAGCACAATCATCTCTGAATCTGAACTAAAAACTGGAATTCCCTATCTGTCTGCCATCCCTGGTCTGATCCAGTATTTGCAGAGCCTCACCAGACTGGTGGTAGCCACCATGTTTGCCACAGCAGCTGACCCCAGTGAGAAGACAAAGGACAGACCCATCTCTCTCGTTCAGCTGTTACAGTCTGACTTCCCTGAAGTACGCCTGCTGGCATTGGAAACCTTGCTGCATTTGGTGACACCAGCAGTCCCAGAGCAGAAGATGGGAGAAGAGAGAGGTCCCCTGCCCTCCCTTCCTGATGTGGGGGAGACACTCTTGAAGATGGTCATGGAAGAAAAGCACCAAGAGTGCTTTGCCAAGGTGTAATCTTTGGTTACTTTCCCCCACATTTCAGTCCTTCCTCTTCCTATAGAGTTCACTAGGGTGTTGATACTTTAAAGTAGGATGTAACTCAGGGGCTCCTTATAAGCTAAGGAGTGGAGTATATTGGATTTAGTGTTCATAGGGCAGGGATGATACTGACTGAACTCTTTGTATGGGACCCGAGATGGGTCTGTGATCACAGAAGCATTTACCAAAGCTGTCTGCTGATGGTGATGAGTTGGATATAATGAAGTACAGAGGCCAGTTAAACCACATGCTGAATTTCAGCCCCTACGTAAATCACAATTAGATCTAGCATGTGTGAAAGACTGACCTGCCTGATCTAGTATAAGGGACATTGCTCTAACAACCTGGAGATCTGGGTTCTAATCCTAGTTCAGCATAAATTTGGGTAAATCAGTGCCTTTCCCCATGATTCAGTTTCCAGTCTATGATTCTAGAATAATATTCTCTACCTTTCTGGAGGGTAGTGATCCTAAAATGGGACATAAGCACCATATCAGTACAAGATATTGTTATATGGGAACTCACAGACTTCTATTCACTCCTCCCTATGCTAAGTAATTGTTTCTTCTTTCATGCATTTTGGTTCTAATTTATATTTATAGGTTTTGAAAATTCTCCATTGCATGGATGTCAGCAAGTGGCTTCCTCTGACTGAAAGTTGTATCCACCAGACCCCAAAGAAATTCTTGACCTGGACAATGAGTGTTGCAAATGCTTCCAATGAGAGGTCTGGTGTGCTAATTGTTGCTACCTACAATCTCCCTCTCTCTCTTCCTTTCCTCCTCTTTCTTTCTGCCTCTTTCCCTCTCTTTCTCTCTCTCTTTCTCTCTCTCTCTCCCCCTCTTTCCCTCTCTCTGTCTCTCTCTCTGTCTCTGTTTCTCTGTCTCTGTCTGTCTCTCTCCCCCTTTCCCTCTCTCTCTGTCTCTCTCCCTCTTTCCCTCTCTCTGTCTCTCTCTCTGTCTCTCCCCCTTTTTCCCTCTCTTTCTCTGTCTCTCCCTCTCTCCTTCTCTCTTTCTCTCGCCCTTCCTCCCTGCTTCCTTCCCTCTCTCTCTCCTCCTCTTTCTCTCTCTCTGTCTCTCTGTCTCTGTCTCTCTCTCTCCTTTCCCTCTCTCTCTCTCTCCCTCTCTACCCCCCCTCTTTCTCCCTCCCTCCCTCCCTCTCTCTTTCTCTCCCTCACCCTGCCCCACTCTCTCTTATTTTATTGATACCTTTTATTTGCATTTCTTACACAAACTTGAGACAGCTAAGTGGGTGCAGTGGAGAGAGCATTGGACCTGGAGTCAGGAAGACCTGAGTGCCACCTCAGATGTCCCTTAACCTCTGTCTGCCTCCATTTCCTCATTTGTAAAATGAAGATAAAAATAACACTTGCACCCCAGATTTGTGAGGATAAAATGAGATAATATATGTAAAGCAATTTGTAAACCTGCAAGTGCTATGTAAATGCTACCTATTAATATTATTATTATGAAGTAAAAGGGTTATTTTATTGGCTGAACATTAATAGTATGAGAGGCAGTGTTGTATAGTGAATAAAGAACAGACCTTGGAGTCAGTGAATAATGTCACCCCTGGGTTTAAGTTCTGCCTTTTGACACATACTGGCTGTGTGACCTTGGGTGACTCACTTAACCTTCAGTGCTCCAGGCCTCTCTCCAAGGTTATAAATTTCAGTCAGTAGGTCAACTCCCATGGATTACTGTGTGTCCAGCAGAACAGTTACTAATCTGCATTTAGAGAAGTTCCTTCACTGGAAGTTTCCTATACCAGTGAAATTACTGGTCAAGACAAAATATATATATATATATTGGAAGTAGACTTCTCTGTTCATGAAGCGTCGGTTTCATTTTATGCTGTGTTCTTTCCTACTTTTTTCTCCCAGAACCAAAATTCAGAGTGAGGCTCTGAGGCTTGCCTCCAAACTGGTCACTCACCACGTGCAGATGTGTAAGGAGGTAAGGCTGGTCCATTTCCTGCTCAGGGAGGGTCATTTTGGTCTCCTGTCAGTAAAGAAGAGCCATCCTCAAGGGAAGCACGTGCCAAGGAATAGGGATAGTTTCTCCACAATTTGGGGACATAACCAAAGCCATCTGTGTCTGTGTCTCCATTCTGGGGCCAGCTGCTTTTGGTCCATGAGACCTGTCCACCCACCTGCCAGCATTTCCCACTAAAATTCATCTCCTTCTCTCTCCTAGGAAGCCAGACCTGGGGGTATTGTGGGATGCAGCTTAATGAGTTCAGGGCAGTGGTTCTCAACCTTCCTAATGCTGCAACTCTTTAATACAGTTCCTCATGTTGTGGTGACCCCCAACCATAAAATTATTTTCGTTGCTACTTCATAACTGTAATTTTGCTACTGTTATGAATCATAATATAAATATCTGATATGCTGGATGTATTTTCATTGTTACAAATTGAACATAACCCACAGGTTGAGAACTGATGGTTAGGGCATTGACCAAAGCAAGGAAATCTGATGCTCTATTCAGGTATTCCACCAGTGCCCTCCTCTGCCCCGAGCCCCACCCTCCTTCGGCCTGTGGGTCTGAGCACGGGGCAGGCTGTCTTGTACCCTTCAGAGATTGGCCATCCAGGGGGGTACCAACATGATCTACTCATGCTGAGTAACTTCCTGTGCTGATACCTTTAAGCAAAAAAAAATTTGTGGGTAGGTGGGGAGGAGAAACATAGAAATATTGTTAGATGAGACTGGCAACCCGTGAGATGATGCTGTAGTCGTTACCAACCAACGGACCAATTAACCTCATTTGCCTTGTCAGTGACAGGATGTGATTCACCTGAAGAACTCAGTTCTTCTGTGCCCAAGTTAAATCTCTCTTACCAAAAAAACGTGTGCTGTTTTCACTTAATTTATCTTGAAATCAGATGCTCTATTTCATATTTTTTAAGCTGAGTGAAGTTTTTTGGTTTCACTCAGGACCTTTGATTTCACTGGTATAGAGAACACCTTTGCCAAGGCAAATACTTTACATTCTCAAAGAGCTGTTTATTTGCCCAAGGTCACACAGCTAGTTTGTATCATATACAGGTCTTGAACCTACATGGTTTTTTTAATTCTTTATTTATTTCCTTAAATATTTCCCAATTACATGTAAAAGAATTTGAACATTCATTTTTTAAAAATTTTTGAGCTGCAGATTCCTTCCCACCCTTTCTTCACCCCTTGAGAAGGCAAGCAAACAATATTATATTGATTATATTATATGTGAATTATTTCCATATTTCATATTACCTGTGCTGTAGAAAAAAACACACATGAAAAAGGAGCAAGGAAGATAAAGTTTTAAAAAGTCCACTTCAGTCTGTTCTCAGAGTATCACAGAGCTTTCTCTCTGGATAGCAGGTGGATGGCATTTTTCATCATGGATCCTTTAGAACTGTCTTGGATCCTTGTCTTGATCATAGTAGCTAAGTCTTTTGCAATTGATCTTCCTCACAATATTATCATTCCTGTGTACAATGATCTGGTTCTGCTCAGTTCATTTTGCAAAAGTTATGTAAGTCTTTCTAAGGTTTCCTGAAAGCCTCCTGCTCATCATTTCTTACAGCACAGTAGTTTCCCATCACAATCGTATATCACAACTTGTTCAGCCATTCCCCAATTGACAGGAATCCCCTCCATTTTCAATCCTTTGCCACCACAAAAAGAGCTGCTATAAATATTTTTGTACATTGGGGTGGCTAGGTGGTGCAGTGAATAGAGCATGGGCCCTGGAGTCAGGAAGATCTGAGTTCAAATCCAGCCTCAGATACTTAATTCTTACTAGCCATGTGATCTTGGGCAAGTCACTTAACCCCAATTGCCCTGCCTTCTCCCCTCCAAAAAGCAAAAAAAAAAAATTATACGAATAGGTTCATTTCCTTTTGGACCTGTATCTTTCTCACTTCAAGGCCACAGTTTAATTCCAGGATTACACAGGGAGCAGGCAAATAGTTTATTTCATGTTTGTATCATAGCTTTTTAAAAGACTCAAGGTTAAAAAAAAGACTCCAGATTTTAAAAATGTTAAAAATTGTTTTTTACATGCAATTGGAAAAAAATAAAATATTATTTAAAAAATTTTTTAAAACTCAAGGTAGATTTTTTTTTTCCAGTTTGGGGGGTGAAAAAAAAAAGTAATCAGTGGCTAGCTTAATTCAGCAAAATCCCCTCTTATGGTTAAAACAGAAATGGGCCTTTGTTTACACACTGCTGACTTCACAGCATGGAAGATAGGGTGTTACCGTAATGACCAGTGTATCCTCCTAGAAGACCAGAACAGATGCTCCCTGAGTGTGACGGAGTTGGGTTCCCTGCACCTGTTCCAGGATGGGTTTTCTTTGGGTTTGTTTATTTCTGTCTGGCATCTGGACCCAAGGACACTCTACCCAGTAAGGGAATCACTAATAGAACAAATCTATCAGTTCCAGCCCTAAGCCATGGCCCATACCTTGCTGCCAGTCTGTTTTGTGCTTTCAGGGTTTGCCCTTGATGGAAACAGAGCTGAAGCAGTGGGTTCAGTTAGTGGCCTGTTGCTGTGGAGGCGAACTCCAGATGGAGACCAGACTGGCAGCTGCCGAAGTCCTCATCAGCGTTACACCGTTCTTCCTAACCAACCAGCATCAGATTCTTGGTGAGTTACCTTGACAGAGGTACCAGGTTGTGTTAGATACTGTCTCTTTACCAAACTGTCTAAAAGCCCATGATTTGAAAGTGATGGAAAAGGAAAACAGCTGAGGAGAGACAAGGTACCTCAACTATACATGAAATAAATGCCCTTGTGGTCATAATTGCTTGAAAAACATCTGCTGTCTCTGCATGAAACTAGACCCAAGATTGTAGATTTAAGAGCTGAAAGGGATTTTAGAGGCATTCTAGTCCAACCACTCATTTTACAGATGAAGAAACTGAGACCTAGGGGGGAAGTTAAATGATGTGCCCATGGTCACATTGGCAGCAAGTGGCAGGCTGCCTCCCAAGCCTCTTTTTTTTTGGCAGCTGATTAGTACATTCACACTCAGCATTAGGCATGATGTTAGGCTCTAGAGGATATACTTCTGATGGTGCATCCACAAGGGATACATTTGGATCAGCAGCCTGTCTCTCTGATAGAAATATCCCTCCACAGGACTCTGGCAAACATGCTCTTCCCTGGGTGTTCTTGGGAGCACCCTAGAATTCTACTCTCTCCTCTTAGCCAGTGTTAAAGATCTTGAATGAGCAAAGTGGAGGTTAAGACTGTAGAGAAGAGGTGTCAAAATGAGGGCAAAACTCACGGTGCTGGGAACCAGATTAAAACGTAGATGGGAAATGGTTAGCAAAGTAGATAAAAATACAATACAACATAAATGATGTCGATTAGTAGTCTGCTAGGTCAGTATGTAGCTTGCAAGGATGTCCTTCGTGTGAGTTCCACATCCCTGCTTTAGAGGCCTGCTGATGGGGAAGCAGGCTTCCTTTCTCTCAGCAGAGAAGTGGCAAACCACATATAAGTATGTAATGAGGCATTGATGCTCAGCCTTGGCTAACATGCTGACTCGTTTTGCTTGACTGTACTTAGCCATTGCAAGGGTAGATTCACTTGGTGGGAGGTAGTCATTGGGGTGTAACAGAGATCTGAAAAAAAGAAAAGAACAACAGTAAAGCATCTAAAAAGAAAAAAAATTAACAAGATACTATCTGGGAGTTAATAAGATTGTCATCTGAATGTCTTCCCTTTCCTTGTTTCACCTCCTGCCTCACCCTCATCTGGAGATTAAGAGATGAGGAATCCATGCATTTATTCATTCAAATCAAACCTGTATCAAGTGTCTGCTTTATATAAGCCGCTATTCCAAGGATACAAAGATGGACTAAAATATAGTCACTGCCACAAGAAGCTCGTAATTGAATGATGGGATGAAAATTGGATAATTTAGGGGCACAGACAACTATAAGGCAAAATGAAATGTGAGAAAGGGATAGTCTCTGCAATATTCTGGGGATTTCTGTCAGTACAATGTTATCCACAAACAGGAGCCTCTGGAGGATTTCACAATCTATAAGGAATTGTTTTTCTCTTTATCCTGATTATCCTATGTAGCCTCACTATCCCTAGGAAAAACCAAGTGGATGCAGAATGCAAAGTGTCCAGACTATAATATACAATGGTATGGACAACCCATAGAGCTGGTCCATCATTGCATAAATCTTGGACAGATGCTAGAGATATATAATGAAGTGGACCGCAAATTGAATATGATTTTATTTGGGAAATTGAATCGTCCTAATGATACTCCTGTTCCTTCCAAGCTTCTTGAAACAAAGGCCCATCTTTTTAACACCAGCGTTCTTCTGATGATGGTGTATGTCTGTGAATCATGAAGTATTCAATACTCCAAAGAATTAAGGGGGTAAAGAGTAATGGCAAGGCACTATATATGGGTACAGCTCAGAATTTATTACCAATGAATAATTCCTTACCAGAAGTCACATGAATGAATGAATGAGTAAAAAAATATTTATGGGGCAGCTAGGTGGCACAGTGAATAGAGTAATGGCCCTGGAGTCAGGAGGACCTGAATTCAAATCCAGCCTCAGACACATAACACTTACTAGCTGGGTGACCTTGGGCAAGTCACTTAACTCCAATTACCCTGCCTTCCCCCTCCAAAAAAGACCAAAAAGAAATCTAAAAAAATATTTATTAAGTGCTTTCTATATGTAAAATATTGAGCTAATTAGGCACGAGGGATACAAATATAAAAGTAAAATTGTTCTTGCCTCAAAGAGCTTACATTCTAAGAGAGTGAGATAAACACATGTAGATGGGTAGTGACCACGAAAAGGTATTTTGATCCTAAAAGATAGGTAGCCTGTGTGCTTCCTTGATACTCATATGATATCGAGAGAAACCTTTGCAGAATATTGAAGGCAACCCCTGTAAAGAATGTATAGGACATGGTCAAGATGAGGATGAGGAGGTAGGATGGGTTGTGACCTCCACCACTGAATGGAGTACCCACTTGAATAAAACTAGAGAGTTAGTGCTTCAGAGAAAGGTATAAGACAATCACTAGAAAAGCATCACATTTTGATGTACAGAAAACTGAGACCTGTAAATGCTAATTAGTTATTAGACCATCAGTGGAGATGAAAAGGAAGCCCAGGACTCCAAACCACTCGTCCCCCCTGCAGTGTTTCTCTTTTTTTTTTTTTTTTTTTTGCTACATGATTCTTTTCATGCAAATCAGCCAAATCACCCAACAGTTAATTATTGAGTACACAGTATATGCCTCTTTTGTTTGGAAGATACAGTATGATGCTGTCAGCTCTAGTCTTATGGATCTTCATGGTTCCTTTGCCTTATTTCAGTCTTACCTTTGTGGAAATGTTACTTCTAGGATTTTCTAGAATAAAGCAGTGTTTGGAATTGCTTCCCCAAAATGCCCTCATTTGTGAGCTCTTACTTTTTTTGTAGATTGTGAGTTATCTGGGATACCTGTGACCCTGGTTCCAGCCTGGATAGTCATCATGACAGGGCAGCAGGGGGCCACCAGTCGTTCAAGAAACCAATCTCTGTCTTCTAGAAGTCTGTCCTCCCCAAACTGGCATTCCTCAATCCACCTCTTCACATTTCTTAGCCATAGCACCTGATTATGGTTTTGTTACAACCACCACTCTTCTTCTTGTGTTCTTAGGCCTTCCAGATACCCTTACACTCTGGAAGTGTGTCTTCATCCTCCTGCAGAGTGAGGAACAAACCGTCAGAGACAGAGCAGCCGAAATAGTCCAGGCTGCCCTGTCCCAAGAAAACACCTGCAGGACAACAGGTATGGCCCTCTCATCCTTTGGGTTTGGCTCATTTTTTTTTTTAAGGTTGAAACTTAATCAAGAAGAAGATATTGATTGCTTTTCTTGGTGGCTTCATGGTTATCTGAATAATTGAGCTTCAGGGATAATTTCAGAATGTCAACTTTGCCATTTTATTTCAGCCTCTCCTATCTGGCAGATCAGCAGAAACTTCTTTTTGTTTAAGCCCTGACCCCCATCTCGTGGCTTGGAACCCTAATGAATGAAATGGTAGTTTAAAAAAAACCACAATCAAGTAGGAGAGAATAGGGAAGAAGGTAGTGAACCCTGGCTAATCCACAGATAGGTGGTTAGCTCCTGGGTAATGGAGAGTTGGTGCTGCTAAGTTTCCTCATCTATAGAGTGGATGTAATAATAGTTGTGAGGTTGTTGTGAGGATAAAATGAGATCATATTTTATAGCATTTTGCAAATGCTACATAAATTTTAGCTGGCTGTCATCATCATTGTCATGATTGTCCTGATTCTTACCTGCCTGTAGACCCTGTGGGAGAAAAGGGAAGACAGCTTGTTTTTAAGTCTCTGTCCTGGGGTAGATGCTGGAACTCTGCCATGTCCTTGACTCTTGCCTGTGTTACATGGAGAGGAGGAGATCTCTCTAGTGGGTTGTGGTGGGTAGAGTGCCACAGAGGCACCAGTACCCCCAGTGAATGGGCAGAGGAGCACTCCCTCCAGTGGTAGCTGGAGGAGACCCACCTGGTCACTAATTCAGAATCTGAAACAGGAACGTAGGAAAGTAGTCATTGAATAAGGTTAAGTGGCTTGGTTGGGCTGTCCTCCTGGGCTGAGTGACAAAGGAGACCCAAGCTTCATCACCCAGAGCAAGGGTGACCTTTAGGGGTAGGGAAGGGAACTTCTGCCCCAGGTTGGACCAGGAAGTTCACTGACATACACACTCGATTGGGAGGGAGAATAGGTGTGAGTGCTGTGTAGTATAATGACTACATGGCACTTTATTCATATGTTCACTGATTGAAAAGCCTTAACTAGAAATAAGATCCGGGCATTGGAGAGGCCCAGCCAGAGCCTTACTCCCTCTGATGTTAGTGCCATCATCCCATTAGATGATGTGGTGAACCCTGACTTTCCTTGCAAACCCTCATTTTTCTGAATTAGAATCCTCACCCATGATTCTCTTCCCTCTTTAACTGAAAAGAGAAGGGTGGTGATGAGGAGGAGGAGGTGGAGGAGGAGGAGGTGGAGGAGGGTGATGATGACAGCACAGGCTTTGTTTAATACTTAACTGCTGACAAAGCCTTTTCATGTTCCATCATTTAATCTTTCCAGAAGCTCTGTTAGGCAGGTAGGACAGATGTTATTATCCCCACTTTACATAGGAGGAAATTGAAGCTTAGAGGGGTTACGTAATGTACCTGAGCTCACAGAATTACTCAGTGGTGGAGCCAGGACTAGAACCCAGGCTGCCTGGGTCCTCATCTGACATTCCCTCTACTGTTCTGTCATATCTCTCAAGGATACCACCCTACCTTAGGGAAGGGATAGCTAGCACCTGCCCTTGCCTTCAGACACCATGGGCAATTAAACTGTGAATGGTTTAAGGAAGGGACCCTGCCTGAAAATATTTCCCACATTAGATTGTCATACTGTTTAGAATTTTATCTATAGAAAGTTATTCCTTTGACTTAACCATCATCCCCTTTTTTTTTAATCTCTTTATTTTTAGTTTTCAACATTCACTTCCATAAGTTTTAAATTTTCTCCCTCTTTCCCCTCTCACCTCCCTAAAATGGCATGCAGTCTGATATAGGCTTTACATATACATTCCTATTAAACACATTATCCTTTTTTAAAATACAAGCACTCCTGGAAAGAGACAATTTTGATTGATTACCCAATGTATAATTGTATTATGAATGGAGTACATTATACTCCCTATGTATCTCCTGACTCCTTTGCCCCAGTGACTGGGCAAGTTACTTCAGAGAAACGTAGATTGGGTTCTCCCTTCTAGGGCTTAGCATACTTGTCCACTTCTTCCCTGTAGTGTTTATGCCCAGATTGTTAGCATCTCCTCTGGGCTTTTATCACTTCCAAGAGTTCATGGCAGCCTGACCTATCAGTAGTTTCATTTTCATCTCTTTGCTCTGGCTGTAAGGGACAGAACTTGGGTGACTTGGATTGGAAGAATTCAGGGACAGGTGTTCACCTTGAAGAGAAAAGGGAAGGTAGTGTAGCATAGCCTGTCACACCAGCACCAGCCCAGGGCCCATCCCTGTCTGTTTCATGAAACTACATTAGGGATTTAATGTGAATTTGGGCCCTTGGCTTCTGTAAGAAAATAGACAGAGGACTAAGTGAGAGTCTTTCTCAATTGAATAACTGAGGCAAGATAATGAGTAGTGTTCCCTGATGGGCCCCTAAGCCTTGATAGTGCTATTTTTATGTGTTTGATTTATTTGGAACAGGCTTTAGGTCAGATGCATATACACAACAGTGACAAAATCCAACAGCTGTACCTCCCCTGAATAGAGAAGGAACTGGAAACTGGCCAGTAGCTAGGATTTGAAATGGCCCCCTCCCTCTTGGTCTGTTGCCTGGGGATCAGCATACATAGAGTTCCCCACATCTCCAATTTTCATCTGGATTGTCAGCTGCTGAGTGCTCTTGGATACCAAGTCCTGGTAATGGGATTTGGGAGACCCAAAGGGAAGAACCCAAATGGTTTGATCCTAGAGCCTGGTCTGAATCAAAGATTTACTCCATAGACAGCTTAAGTACCAGGTACCAGGATATTTACATGATCACAAAATTTAGAGCTAGAAAGGACCATAGAAATCATCTAGTTCAACTCCCTAATTTACAAATAAGGAAATTAGGCTCAGAGGGATGAAGTGCTTTGTCCCAAGGTCATACAGTCAGTAAATCTCAGAGTTAAAAGCTGAACCCATGTGTTCTGAGCCTAAATCCAACATTTTCTCCACTATATCTTCCAATGGTTAAAAAACACCGCTGTCCTATGAGACAACTTTAGCTACCCTTGGGCTCAAAGAACAGTTTCCTCCCACCCTCCCCGAAACTATTAACTCTACCCACTTCAGTAACACCACCAAGTGTGGTGTAGAAACCCTTCAGACCACTGCCACTCCTGGAAACCAAACTGTCTGAAACTGAGCAAATTCCATTCTCATTCTATTTCCCCCAAATAGCTCCATGCCAAGTAGCTAAGATCTCACCTTTCAGTCAGGCGGAGGCTGTAATGATCTGTGATTGCTTTTTCATCTGTCAGGGCATAAAGTAGAGAATATTGTGCTCATACTGGGAGCAGAAAAGAGGAGGTCCTAAGAGTACCAGTGTTATGGTCACTGCCAGGGCAGAATGATTTTTTTTTCTCGCCTTAATTTAATTGTATGATAACCCAAAATGGGGATCTCAGTTCTAAAATCTGTCCCTCTTCCAATGAGGCAAAACCTCCCCTGATACTGGCTTATGGATGGGATGGGCATTTCTCAGAGGGGAAACAGTGCTGCAAACCCAGGAAAAGGACTTAGAGTTCATTAAAGTCTTTGTAATGGAGGCTGAGTATAGATGCCTTTCTTCCTCCAGGCTTGGAGAAACTAAGATAAGAAGAGAAAACTCAACATCATTTGCTACTTCCACTTTTCTTATATAGGAAGAAATCCAGTATTAGACCACAGAGTCTGTTTTCTTGATGACTCAAGGCTCTTAAAACTAGGGACTGAGTATTAATCCTATCACAGGGTCAATCATTCCTTCATAGATTCAGAACAGAAAGGGAACTGAGAGGTAGGTTACCTAGACTAGCTCCTTCATTTTATAGGGGGAAAAACTAAGGCCCATAGAAATTAAGAGACTTTCCCCGAGGCCCCACAGATAGTAAATAACAAAGCCAAGATTCAGTCCCAGATCATCTTACTCCAAAGCTAATCCCCTGTCCATTACTCCATGCTCTTTATCTGTATGTGGACCAGACAAGAGTAAAATGTGCCTCTAATGAGCCCCACAGTACTTCATGCCTATTACTAGAATGAAAGAGAAGAACAGATGATTCCTGAAGAATCAGGGTGCCTCTAGCCTGTGAAAGGGGCCTATAGTTGGGGTCAGGGTTCACGACCAGATCCTTGGCTCAGCCTTGGCTCATCACACTCCTGTGCTTAGAGAGCCTTTGCTGTCTTGGCATTTTTATCTATCCTCTGCTGATCTCATCTACATCTTTCCCAAATGGTATTTCCCCACTCCCTTGAGACTTAAAACCTGTCATCTGTTGGAAAAATCTCAACCTGTGACTATCTGAGGCTGTTATTACTTGGAAGGGAATAGGCCTCAGTGGAAGGGGTCCCTCTGATAAGAGGACTCACTGGGAGAAGGGAATGAGGGATTCACAGAATAACACTTCTGTGCCTAAAGGTACTGCTAAATGGGTGACTTCGGGGAGTTCTTTCACCTCTCTTGCCCTTGGTTCATCCATCTGTAGAAACGAGTGATATGAAGTAATCAGGAATTCTTGACCGTTTTTATGTCATGGAGCCCTTGGGCAGTCTGGTGATGCCTTCAGAGACCGTCTCAGAATAATGTTTTTAAACACAGAGTGGCAAAGGAAACCAATTGAAATAATTATTGACTCTTTTTTTAAGTTGATGGATCCCAGGTTAAGATGCCTTAGACCAGATGATAACAAAGTTTTCACTTCCCAAATTATGGAGTTCCAGAGCCAGGCCATCATCCAGAAAGAGAAGGGAGGGACCACAGACGGTAGCAAACTTTTGGTAAAATGCCTTTGGAGTTGTAAAGGGCAAAAGAAGAGTTAGAGGAAAAGAAGAGAATAAAAAATCCCAATAGTGAGGAAGTTATCTGTTAGAGCTTCATCATAAAGTGGGAGTAACCCCACATTCGGGAAAGTTATGGCAGCCAGGCACAGATTGTGACGGGTCCTGCCAGACTGGAACTCAGTATAAATCAACAAACATTTATTAAGCACCTACTGCATGTAAAGCATAGAAGACAGACACCAGCAAAACTGTCCTCCCCTCATGGAGCTTCCAGTCTGCTGGCAGGTACGTCAAGTGCTCCATATTCAAGCAAATATTTAATAAATGTTACTCCATGCCATTTCTATAGTAGGCACTTAGGAGACAAACACACCAAAGAAAATCCCTGCCCTCAAGGGGTTTATATTTCTGTAGACAGCTTCCTGTGTTTACCTTGAACAAGTCATTTGATCACCATCAGTCTCAGTTTTCTCATCTGTAAAATGAACTCAAGGGTGTTGAACTTGAGGTCCCTTCCAGTCCTAAACATTATCATCTGGAATCCTAAGCACAGCACCAGGAAAATCAAGGAAAGAGAGATTACTAACAGACTTCAGGGGTCACCTACCTGGAAGGATACAGACCAAGTAACAGACTGTTTTCCAAGGACCAGGCTAGCCAGGTTCAGAGGAACCCATTACCTGACTGGCTTCAAAGTGAACTTTCAGTCCCAACAGCTCTGAACACCATAAGCTGCATAGGTGTTGAGACCTGTACCAGTGACCCCATCGCAGATCCTTGAAGTACTGGAGTGGAAACCATTGTTTCTCTTTTGGTTAATCTTTATTCCTAAAGTTCTGGTCTGATCATGTCATCTGCCTATTCAATAAACAACACTGTTTCACCCTGTCATTCCCTTCCCCACCCCCACCCCACCACCATGTACTTGGCAATCTAGTGACACTGGCCTCCTTGCCACTGTTTGTCACACAAGATGCTCCTGACTCTGGGCATTTTCATTGATTGTTCCATATGCCTGGGATTTCCTCCCTCCTCATCTCTACATCCTGGACTGCCTGGCTTCCTTCAATTTGAAGCTAGAATTCCACATTCTACAAGAAGTCTTTCCTGATCCCCTTTTATGCTAGGACCACCCCCTAGTCCTGTTTTGTTAATTACCTCCATTTTATCCCATGCAATTATATGTCTGCTTTGGATATAGTGGTTTACATGTTGTCTCCCCCATTAGACTGTGACCTCCTTGAGAGAGGGACTGTCTTTTACCTTATTTTGTATCCTCAGCAGTTAGCACAGTGTTTGGCTGTAGCAGCAACCACATTGGTATAGCCAGGATGGTTGCTAGCACAAGTTCTTAGATCTGCTTTATTAGGAAAGATATCTGTTAAGGGGTCAACAATCTTTTTAAATTACATTCACTGATTCAGGGGAAAAGTCAGCACCTTGAACTTCAGAGAAATTACAAACAGAAAATACAGAGAAAATACAAGCAGAGAAATAAAGACCAACAGACTGGGCTTCTATCTGTCTGTGAAACTGGCATAAATCAACAGTCAGATTCAACTGTCTGACCAAGGCAATATGTACATAGTTACCAGTGAGAGAAGCACCAGCATCTGGGTTTTTCAAAGCCAGAAGGCTCCTTAACAGCTACCCAGAGTCTCATCTGGCCAAATCACAAGAACACTTTTCCAGTGAATAAGCCTCCAAGCAAAATGCTAACCTCAAAGTGTATATACCCTTTTTAGAGCCAGAGGGCATCACAACCCTTGTGACTCAGTGCCTAATTAGAAATTAACAAAAGGTATGAAAGCCTTCCTACAAGCAAGTGTCCCCTGAGCAAGCTTCCCTTAATGGGCTCCACCTGAGGCCTATTAATGGGTAGAGAAGATCTTAAATCCCATTAACATTACACTGGCACGTGTGTTTGTGGTTGTGGTAGTGGTAGTAGTGGTAGTAGTAGTAGTAGTAGTAAGTAGTAGTAGTAGAAGTAGTGGTAGTAGTAGTGGTAGTAGTAAGTAGTAGTAGAAGTAGTAGTAGTAGTAGTAGTAGTAGTTGTAGTAGTAGTAGTAAGTAGTAGCAGCAGCAGCAGCAGCAGCAGTAGTGGTTGTTGTTTAGTCATGTCTGACTTTTTGGAACCCCTTTTGGGGTTTTCTTGGCACAGATACTGAAGTGGTTTGCCATTCCCATCTCTGGCTTATTTTATAGATGAAGAAACTGAAGCCAACAGAGTTAAGTGACTTGCCCAGGGTCACACAGTTAGTTAGCATCTGGAGTCACATTTGAGCTCATGTCTTCCTGACTCCAGGCCCAGCGCTCTATCCTCAACACCACCTAGCTACCCTGGAATATAATAGGTGTTTATTAAATGATTGTTGATTGGACGAGCTCGCTGATTTGCATGGCGCTCAAAAGAGACGATGTAAACTCCTAGCAGTCTTACACAGAAGAACAGAGTCTTGTCCCTGAGACTGATCCAGAGATTGATAGGGATTGCCCTTGAGAGAACGGATCAGTCAATCAGTAAGTATTTACCAAGCACTTACTATGGGCCAGGCACTGAGAAAAGTTCTGGGGATTCAGAGGCAAAAGCAAGATTGCCCCTGCCCTCAAGGAGCTCATATTCACTAGCAGAGACGCTGTGCCCAAATTAGAGCTTTTCAGTCTGCACTGAGACTTTTCAGAGACCCTCCGTACGAGATGAATATGAAGTCACTTGGGGAGAGAGGGCACCAGCTGCCAGGGGCAGTCAGGGAGGGCTTCATGTAGGAGGCGGAGCTGACTCTTGAAGGAAACAGGGATTCTAAAAGACCGAGATGAGAAGGGGAACACACTGCAGATGTAAGGCACAAAATTGAGTGATGTGTGTTTGTGAGAGACTCTGAGGAAACCTGTTTGGCTGGCCCACGGAATGCAGGAAGGGGAGTAAGGCCCCCAAAAACTGGAAAGGTGAGTTTGAGTCAGGTTGTGAAGGGCTTTCCTTGACAAGCTGAGGAATTTCAGAGCCACCAGAGTTGATGAATGAGGAAATGACCCGGCCAGGCCTGCACCAGGTGGAGGATGGTTGGGGAAGGAGATAAGGTGAAGGGGATCTCAACAAGATGGCCCTGAAATAAAAATGATGAGAATTGGCTGTTTGCTGGAAAAGTATAGGGTGAGAGAAAATAAGGAGTCAGGTATAACACCAAGATTTTAAAACTTGGGTGACTGGAAGGATAGAGACCCCCTTGGTGGAAGTAGGGACTTTGGAAGAGAGGTTTGGTGGAGGAGAGAGATGAGTTCTCTCTAGGACATTTGAAATGGCTCTGGGATACCCAGTTTGAAATGCCCAATAGGAATTGGTGACATGGGACTAGAGCTATGGAAAGAAACTAAGGGCTGGATAGAGAAAGTATACAGAGAAAGTATACAGAGGGAAGGGCCAGAACAGAGCTTTAGGGGTATGCCCATGCAGAGGATGAACTGGCACAGGAGACTGAGGCAGATATGGAGGAGGAGAGCCAAGAGAGAACAGTGTCAGAGAGACCAAGGAAGGTGTAGAAAAGCAGAGGGTTCAGGAGTACCAGATGCTGCAGAGATGTCAGGAAGGGTGAGGACTGAGAAGAGCCCACCAGACTTTGCAATTAAAAGGTCACTGGTAACAGTTGAATGCTGTGTTTGAAAGCTGAGCGAGAGGAGTCCAGGAAGTAGAAGCCATAAGCACAGACCACTTTTTCTGTGTTTGGCTGAGAAAGGAAGGAGAGATACAGTACAGTAGCTGGAGGATTGGTGGTTTTTTGTTTGTTTCTTTTAGGATGAGGGAGATTTGGTAGTGGTTATAGGCAGCAGGGAAGGAGCCAACAGATGAGGAGAGATGGAAGATTAGAGAGGAGAGAGGATTGTGAGAGCAATCTGCTGGTGAGGATAGGAGAGGTGGAAGCCCAGTATCCATAGAGAGAAGTTGGCCTCGGTGAGAAGATCCAACTCTTTAACAAAGAATGGCAGATGATGATGGAGTTTCGAGATGTAGAGGACAGAAGAAGGAGCTCATGGAAAATGAATCCTACTTTGTCAGCAAAATGTGAGACAAGGTACTCAACTGAGAGTGTAAAGGGAGGGAGAAGTATAGGAAGCATGAGGAGAGAAGTGAAGATTGAGAATAGCCTCTGTGATCAGCGGGATAGGCAGTCAGGGAGGAATAAAAGGAAATGCCTCGATGCAGCCAAGCTCCAGTTGATATTACAGAGCTGCAGAATTTAAGAGTTGGGATAGACCTCAGCAGCCAATCTAGTCCAACCCATACATGAAAAAGAATTCCCATTATAATAGCATAACTGACAAGAGCGGCCCAGCATCTATCTGCCAGAAGACCTTCAGGGAACACAACATCCCTTGAGACAGGATATTTAGCTTCTTTGTGACTTATCCTCATTGCCTCTGGTTTTGCCCTCTGAGCCAAATGGAGAGAGTCTAGATAGCCCTTCAAATACTTAGACAGTAGTCATGGGCCCTCTGAGTCTTCTCTTTGAGTAAACCACGCCCAGTTCTTTCACTGTATCCTCATATGACATTGACTCAAGGCCTTTCAGCATCCTAGCTGCCCTCCTCTGGATGTTCCCCACCTTATCAGTGTCCATCCTCAGCCATGATGCCCACAACTGAACACAGTCCTCTAGGGTAGTCTGAGGAAGAAGATAGGGTGACAATCCTGGAAGCTCTGCCCCCACTTAATTCAGACTAAGATTTCATGGCTTTCTTGGTTGCCACAGCACTCTGCTAGTTCATACTGGATTTGCAGGACACTAAGACCCCCAGATCCACAGCATTTCCTTCATCTATCCAGCACTTAGTACACGTAATGCCTGACACATAGTAGGTGCTGAGTAAATGTTTATTGCTTGACTGTCAAAAAAAAAAAAGAAATTAAGTTAGACTTTGGTGACCTGTTCTTGAGGTTAGCTCTTTCTAAACATCTCCCCCTTTCTGTATGTTCCCAACCATCTCTTTAATAATGTACACTGTCTGACCTATAGCCTGCAGGCTCTCTTCTCTTTCCTTTTTTTAAAAATGAGAGACAGTTGCCTTTCTCCAATCTGGTAGTAACTCTCATGTTTTCCATGATTTTTTTTTTAAAGTATTGTTGATGGTGGCTCAGCAGTCCCACCTGCCAGTTCTTTCAGGACCCGAGGATAGTTTATCTGGGCCAGGTAACTTGAATTCATCCAGGGTAACTGGGTACTCTCCAACTAACTCCCTCTTAGTCATCTTTATTACATCATTTCCAGTAGGAAGGGTTTGGTTGTTTTGGTTTGGTTTGGTTTTTTTGTCTTTTAAGAAAAAAAAAGAAATAAAATGACAGTGGAGCAATTCTTCCCCATTTTTGTCAGTTATCATTATCCCCTCCTGCCCTGCATCCATCTGATCCTCCTTTTCCTCCTAATGTAACTTTTTAAAAAAAAAAACCCTTTTTGTCCTTAGCTTCCCTTGTCAACTTTATGTTTTCCTGATACTTTTAACAGGAGTAGACCATGTCCTTCATCTTCTATCACCTGGCTTTGCTTCTGTCTTGGTTGGTGAATTCCCTACTGCTTCCATATTGATCTCTTCAGACAAATCCTATTTTCTCTCCTCGTTGGAATTGCTTCCCTTTGTGTCTTCAGAATTTTATTCTTCAGGACCTCCCACCCTTCTGGGCTGACCTTCCCTGAATTAGTCCCCTCCCAGTACCCCTCCAACCTTCCTTCTGAACCATTTGAATTCTGCTTCTACCAAATCTAGGGCAACCAGATCATCACTTCTGTATCACGAGCTTGAGGATTGCGCTGTCACTCACCCCCAAACTCCCATCATTTCTACCCCAGCGGCAAGTTCCTCTGTGTTAATTTAGTGATCATTTCACTGTTGATTCCTCCATCTTTTGAAGAATGACATGAATGCTAAGGCAAGTCAAAGTGCTTTTGTTAGAGAGAGAGTTCCAGAAGGCACCTGCACAACTGAAGTGTCCCCTATACTCACAGACTTCTGCCCGAGACTTGTAGTGCTTCCCAGACTCCTCTTCCATTTTCCTTTTCAGTCCAGGTCTGCATTATTTGACAATTACAGAATCACTTCTGTTTCTCCCTCCATTGACCTTGACCATCATACCTCCTCCCTCTTGGTCCTTGTGGACTTCCTCACACAAGTGTGCCTCTTAATGCACAGTGCTACTCTATCCTGTTTCTTCTGAATCAGTTATGCCTGTTCAAAGCCGTGATCTACACATGGGTTTCATCCCAACAAGTCTCAGTGATACCAAGGAGGACAAATTTGACCACTTGCATTGGGACCCTTAATGCCTCTGATTTCATCCTTAATCTTTGGGCATATGTTTACAGACAGTTGAGATGACGGACTTTATTACACGTCTTTGTCTTGGTTATCATCTCCTGTGGATTTCCAGATGTCTGCACCGCTCTTCTTCCTTCTTTGTGGCTCTTCTTTATAGTACCTAACCAGAGGGGCATATACCCAGGCAGTCTTTTCTCTCATTCCTTTCTCGACCCACCTCCCATTATTTTTAAAGTTTTAAAAGATTAAGTAGTCTAAATTTGTAGTAGACCCAGTCATTTGGCTCTGTGACTTCTTCCAGGTCTTTTCAACCACACTTAAGTGCAGGTGCTGCACATCAGGAAAAAGCTTGGGGAATCACATCCATATATCATGTGGTCTTCTTGGTACCCAGTCCCCTAGACTGGGGAAGGTACACTCATATGGGGTGAAGCCCAGGATCTACAATGTTTGTGTGCAACCTGTTGTCAGACTCATTCAATGAGAAGAGACAGACAGTTCAGTACCAGACCAAATCCCTAAAGACAGGGCATCATGGGGAAGGCAAGGGTCTTTGCATTATTGGGACTGGACAGGTTCTAACCTGAGGGACAAGTGGGAAGCTTTTGAGGGGGATGGAGGGACTCAGGAGTATCCCAACTTTGGTCTATTCTTTTGCTTCTCTTGGTTCCCCCAGCTGACACCTTTTCCTTATAGCTCCTGAAGACCCCTCTCTCCTATCCTTTGCTTCATGGCCATTTTCCCCACCTAAATCACGGAGCCTTCTCCATGCCTCTCTTCTTTCCTCAGGCCCATCTGTGACACTTAGAAAAAAGATCTTTCTCCCAGTACCAATAGATCTCTGTGAATAAGGAAAACAGGATTGAATGAAGCCCCAGAGGTTCAATATGTTATTCTAGCTTCTGCTTTTAACGACAAGGAAAGTAAATGCCCTACTATGAATCTTTGTCTTTTGCTCTTCCTCAGGGAGCTGGCTTCAAGGCCAGGGTTTCTCCAGATTGTTCAGGTTTGATTCCTTGTAGATTTTGCCAAACACTTTTTAGCATTAGAGCAGGTGCTCCAGGCCATGGAACGCCCCTCCCTTCCTCTCAGAGTGGTCTCTGCCTAGCTGTTTGTGTCTCTTGGTAATCTTGCCCTTTTCTGAACTTTTGTAGCCCTAACAAGCTTTGCCACCATCAGCGTTTGATCCTAATTGTGCCTTGTTTTGTCCAGTGTTTCACATGATTTAGTCCTGTCTCCCTAACTAACCTATACATTCCTTGAGAGTAAGAACCGAGTCTCCTTTTATCTTGCCCATAGCACCAGCACAGGGCTTGGATACCTCATGGGCCCTGCCCATACATGCTGATGCATCGATCTTCAAGTCAGCAATCTCTGGATCAGTTTTAGGGTTTTGTTTTTGTTTTTTGTAGGAAAATTCAAAAGCTGTTACCCTGTCCTTGGAAACAAACTGAAGAATACATGTGTCTTATATAACACTCCCAAGGGGAGATTTTCTGTTATTTCACGTACTGCCTTCCCAGACTGATCAAGCCCTATCTTGTCTTATGGAGAGAGGATTTGGACAGCCTTGTGCTGCTCTGTCCCCTCTGAGCTTTCTCGTTCTCTTTCCTTTCACAGATCAACCCCCAGCTGCTGGTTCTGGGGCACTAGCCTGAGCTGGGCTCTAGCTGCCTTCACCAAAGACCCTTCTCCATTCAGAAAGGCAAAACTAGTATCCTTTGGGTGGGTCACTGTGCTCAGCATAATGGTCATCAGATGTTCCTGAGGGTGGTGAGGGCTTAGCAAGGGAGGAGGAGGAACAGGATATGGAAATATGACACTGAGATTAGAGATTAGAGGAGATTAGAGAAGCAGCAGGCAAACTGCAAAGTGGAACTGAGAAGGAGGAGGAGAAGGACGAAGAGAAACAGATTCGGGTTGCCAAGAGCAGGGCAAGAAAAAAAGGAGGAAACCCGGCCCCTCTCAATTCCCCTAAAAACACATTCTCCCCACCCCATATGGACAAATATGTCCCAGCCTGAGGGGACCACACGAGTGAGTCTCCTGATCTCCTATCCTTGAAAGCAAGGGAGGGAATGGACAGAAAGAAAGATAATCAGTCCTGGGTCACTGTGACATTACACAACATCCCCATAGTGAGATGTCCAAGTCAACAAGGTACCCAGAGCCTGGGGTGGGGCAGGAGGTTGGCGACAGGGGAAACCTCCCACTAAGTCACAGAGATTCGTGTTGTCCTGGTCTCCCACATACCCATAGCAGGGCAGAAATCCTCAAGCAGCTATACCCTTGATACCAGGCTTTTTGGTCATTTTCACCTCCCCTGGGGTTCAGTTAAAGAAGAGAGCTCTAGGAATCATCTCTTCCTCCTCACTGCCTCTGGACAGGGCTTTGTATTGTGAACTCCTCTTGGTTGTAATATGGAGGAGCCTTCCAGAGAATCCTTCCAGATTTCATTCACGTGGCCCATCAGTTCTAGTCGGTGACCAGTTGGTCTCAGTTTCTTTTCTTACTCCATGCTTCTTCCTGACATGTGTCACTATCTCTGTTTTCTGCTCTCTTTGCTTTCCCTGGATACTCATTATCCCCTTCCTCATCCAAGTGATCCATATAATTGTCTTGTTAGTACTTGATCATTATTAAGTAGGGTGAAAAGAAGAACTCAGATTATGTGTATTTGTTTTTCAGTTGCTCATGATATATTAGGATCCTATCTACTTTCAAAGCCAAACCAAGAGCATTGAAATATTAAAATATGCTTAGTACAACTGGGACCACTAGATCATTCCTATTAATATTTGTACCCAGGTAATTGTTGTTCATCTTCTCTTATTTCCACACTCTGAATGTAATAACTCTCATTTATTTTTACTATGTGCATTTTGCTCCAGGTTTACAAACCATAGCTTCTGTGTTATAATTGTTACTAGCTATTCAGTTCACTGACTTAAAAAACCAATTTGTGTTATGGGGCATAACTATCTATCACTGGTCTAGACCAGATGGAATGTGTTGATTCTTTTGGACTGCCACCATGGCAGGACAGAATCTCAGATGACACCTGTACTCCCTTAGCCGAGGGATACTTTGGCAGAGGCCTTCCAAGTGTAGCATATCCATAAGAAAACCCCTCCCCCCCAAAAAAACCCTCCAAAACCTTGGCAGTTTAGTCTTGAGGACCAAAAAGAGCTTTGCTGCAGAACACAGGTTTGTCTATGGATGGCCTTGTGGATAAGTAACTTCTACCATGGGCAGAATTTGGTGATTGGGTGGCCCAACACAATGTCCATCAGTCTGTCCCTTGTTACATTGTCCACCCAAGCTAATTCATCCCACAGAATCACATAATTTCACAGTTTGGATAGACCTCAGAGACCACTAGTTTGGCCAATATTTGAATAGGAATCTACAGCATCCCAAATATGTGGAAATCAAGCCCTTCCTTGAAGACTCTGGTGAGGGGGAACCTACTACTTCCTATGATAGCCCATTGTACTCTTGGCTAAGTAGTTATTTACTTAATTATTTAATTAGGATGTCTTTCCTTACATCAAGCCTAAATCTCCCTCTTTCCAGTTCTCATCCTCAGAGGCCAAACAGAACCAATAGAATCTTTCTGTCACCTGACAGACCCTCAGTACTTACAGGCAGCTCTGGGCTCAACACCACAAACATTCATTAAACCCCAACTACACAGAAAGCTCTGCATCCAGGACTGAAGGCACAAAAGACAAAACCTCTCAAGCAGGTGACATCCTGAGTCTTCTTTCCTTGAGATTGAATGTCCCCAGTTCCTTTAACCAATCCTCCCATGAGGGTTTTCTCTTTCCTTCCTACCTTGGTCTTTTGCTCTGACCCAAATTTCAGAAATGGAAACTTCCCAGATCAGGAAATGAAGTTTATTCCTGATGAAAGCGTCCCCCAGATGGGGTTTGGAATGACCATCTGCTCTGCCACTGAACCCTGAGGACCATAGGGCCTTTCTATCGGACTTGCACCATAAATCTCCTCTAAGTATTGTCCACTCCCTGTTAAGATCTAAGCTCCTTGAGATCAAGGACTATCTTGTTTCTCCATTTGTATCTGCAATGTTTTGCACGTAAGAAGAGTTTAATAAATGCTTTTTCACTCGTTCATTCATTCCATGCCAAGTCTTGTCTTAGGGTCTAGTAGGAATGGGCATATTTCATTGTAGTCTCTTTCCCCTGCTCTTTATTCATCTCTGTTCTAAGGAGAGTGTCAGAAGCCTACTCCTGCAGGCTTTCTCAGTTACTTGAGAAACTCCTCCATATTGTTTAGCAAGGAGCCATGAGGTGGCCCAGTGGATTGTCCATCTATCTAGGCAGGACACCAAGAAAAGCCACCTTGGTTCAGTCTATGGAGAACCCATGAAGATGGATTGTTCTAGTAGTCCAGAAACTCCAAGAGATCCTCCAGCCCCCTTCCCCTCACCCCCCAGCAAAAAGAGCCAGGGGTAAGATTGTAGCCTCCAGCCAAGACTATGCTGAGCTTCCTAAGTGGCCTGTGGTGTGGCTAGTTCCCTATTGGTCTGAGATAGCAGCTATCACAGCTGCGCAGTCTCTGGTACCCCCTGTTGGAAGAATTGCTGTAGGACAGGCAACTCTGCCATTGATGGAGCCCTGCATCTTGGGACTTAGGGCAGTAATTTGAGGCTTTCCCTGAAGCTGGAGTGGCATGTCCTAGTAATTAGGGAAACATAGGGAATGGAGAAAGGACATGGGGTAAAGGATATGTGGGACTGGTAGAAGCAATGAGATAGGGGGAGGAAAATCCTATAACAGTAGTAATAGTAGTAGTAGTAGCAGTAGTACTAGTAGTAGTACTAGTAGTAGTAGTAGTAATTAGCATTTATAGAGCACTTACTATCTGTACTGTGCTAAGTGTTTTTTACAAATATGATCTCATTTGATCCTCTCAACCCCGGACAGGTAGATTCTCTTACTATTGCCATTTTACAGTTGAGGCACACAGCTAGTAAGTATCTGAGGTTGGATCTGAACCCAGGCTTTCCAGACTCCAGGCTCCACATCCTATCCACTTCACTACCTATAGGACCATAGGATTTAGAGCGTGAAAGGACCTTAGAGAGATCATGTAATCCACCCCCACCCCCAAATCTCACAAATAAGGAAACCGAGGCCCAGAAAGGTGACAAGTAGTAAGGTCATTCTTGTAATAAATAAGCAGTAGGGCCAGGACTCAAGCCCACATCCTCTGTCTATAAATCCAGTGTTCCTTCTGTTACTCCATGCTTTCTCCTTTAATACAATCCCCCACAAGAATGGCTCTGAGCTGCTGAAAGGCTAAAATGAATGAGAGCTCTTCCCTGCTGGAGTCCAGAGGGGCCGTCTGTGGAGCCAGAATGAAGAAAGCTGCTCAAGAGTTAACTTTGTCCAGTCTCAGGCCTGCTTTCCAGGAACTCAGAGGCAGGCAGGCCCCACCCCGTCTAGTGTCCATGCCAGCATCATCCCAGCTGGGTCGTGCCTCCTTGGCTGCCCCCACCGAGTCTTAGATTCTGACAGAATCAGTCTTTGAGCACTGGAAAAAGACCTCCGGCCCAGCTTATCCCACTCACAGTGGAATCACATACCTGAAAGTGAAGAACTGGCCTTTGCTGGAACCCACCACCCATGTTTCCTTTTTAGGCAGCTCTAATGAACATTTTCTCTTGCTAGATTACAAAATATTTGCATTTAATACAAGCAGAGAAATCATTGTTTAGTGGCTTACTGTTGATTAACTGATTAATTGATCATCATGCCCCAATCAAGCCAGCCCCTGCCCTCCAGGATCTTATATTCTACTTATCATGAGGTAGAATTCCTTTTATGAAACAAAGAGAAGCATCACATCCTCATTTTGGCACCATGGGAGCATCCTTTCTCCCTTTCCATCTATCTCTATCCCTACTTTGCCTCCAAACTTTGCACTCTCTCTACCACACACTCATGCCTCCCCCGCCTACAGCCTGCACTCCACAATCTAACACTGATTACATTACTCCCTTGAGGGTAAACCTTGTCTTCCTAGCTGCTCCTCTGCACCAGGCCCCATGCCTTCTGCCTTCCATAGCCCCTAGCATGGAGCTGGACACAGGAAGCAGGCACTCAGCAGAGGAACATTGAGTGACTGCTAAAGAACCCACTTAAGGACTGGGATCAAAGTGGATCTGTGCCAAAGCCCAAGGGCATCAGAGCAGAGGGAGCCCTGGGAAGAGAGAAACAGCAGAGCTGCACAACTCCAGAGGAATAATCCCAGCCTCCTGGCACAGTGGGGAATGCAGTTGACAACTCCCCTCCTACACCCAGGAGTCAGAAGGGACTGGATGTGGCCTCAGCATCAGGAGAGAGCATGGGCATTTCTACTTTCCCTGGGGCTGCAGAGAAGAACAGTGTAGCACTTGCTGGGGTCCATTTAGACCCCTAGCCATCATCTTTCTTTGAATCCAGAATGACTGAAGGGAAGGAGAGAAAAAAGGGAGAAGGCATGGAAGGCAGAACCTTTGGCATAGCAGTTAGGCTCAAAGTGTCATCTCCTTCCCATAGATTGTTCCATCTCACTAGTTCTGTTCCCCAAAAGGCAGGTCTGGTCTGTATCTCTAGGAGTATCATGTATGTCTATAGCCTTGAGATCATCTAGTCCATCAGTTTTTGTGCCTCGGGAGCGGTTAGAGCTATGTCCCTGAGAAGGCTGGCTGAGTGAGCCCACTGCCTGTCCTGCCAGACTTTAAGAGGTTCCAGTGATACAGCCTCCTCCTTCATCTGGAATATGTCTCCTTCTTTCATCCTGATGAGGCAATAAGGAACCTGTGGCCCCAAGGGGAATCCTGAGCCTGGGCCCTGGTGCCAGAAGTACTTACCATTTTTGGTAGGAGAAAGGGAGAGAAGTGAAAATCCTCCTCCCCCCTCCCTGAGAAAGTCCCAAGTCTTACTGCTGTGATTACAAGAAAGCTCTAGCATCACAAAAGGCAAAGAGCTAGGAATCCTCAGAATGGAGGTGGGGTCCTGGGGTTCAGATTAAATAAAGGAGAAGTCACCTCTTGAAGAAAGACTGAAAAGTTATTTGTGACGCAGAGGAATTAATGTCAGTATCCTAATGTAGTAGAGGATAAAGGGAAACTTTGGGGCTTACAAAGAGGAGAATCATAGAATGTCGGAGCTGAAAAGATTTAGGGGTTCATTTGGTCCAGCTCCCTCAGTTTACAGACAAGGAGACTCTGAGGTCCAGAAAAGTGAAGTGGTTTTTCCAAGGTCATGCAGCTGGTTAGTAGAACTGGAACTCAAGTCTCCTGACACCTATAGTTTTTCCACTATATTCCAATATGCTGAGCCTTGTTCTATGAAATATTAATAACCTACATTCACATAATAATTTAAAACTCAACATATACTTGCACACTCATACAACACCCTGTGAACTCAGTAATGTACCCATTTTACAGCTGGAGAAATTGAGGCTCAGTAACTTTCCCAAGGTCCTAGTCTAGTAGGTAGCAAAGCTGAGACCTGAACCTAGGTTTTCTTTCTTCCTAAATTCAATGTTCTTTCCTCTAGTCTACAACATGCTATCTCTAATGGAATGGAAAGTGACTATAATGTGGGGGGCTCGGGGTGGGAGAGAGGAGTCAGGTGGAAAGAGTCAGAGCCCCTAGGATGAAAATGTTACCAAGCAGGAACATCCAGGAAAGAGCCAAGAGGGTACACTGCCCTCGAGGAGAGAAATGAAGAGAGGTTTCAAAGCAGGATGAATCACACCCTGAAATCTGTTGTAGAATTCAGTGCCACATGGCCCTTAGCTGTCACTCACTGCCTTCCTGCCTCCTTCACTGAACTCTCTGAGTTTAGATGGGGCATGGGGATGGGGGATGCTCTTGGACTTACAAATGCAAGCAAAGGTGGATCACAATTCTAACTCTCCCCATTGCAATGTCTTGAGACCCCGGCATCTCCCAGAAGGTGGATGTGAGGTTGTGGGCACTGGGACAAGAAGCCCTGTTTATTCACTGATTTATCTGTTCCTTCAAGGTAAAGTTGTTTAGCCAGAGGCTCCTAACAGGAACAGCCTGGACTCTTCATTTAACACAAGCCTAGTGAGTGATATTTCATTTTTAGACATTGTGTTTCGCACCATCGTGTCTTAGGCTTGTGAAATCGTAGCCTTTGCCTCATGTTCTGGGGACTGCGTCACTAGCGCCGGGTCCTTACATGTTAGGAAAGCAGATGCAAACTCAGTGCGTCGACTGGACTCCTCGTCGCCTGCAAGCTTCCTGACCTGGCCTGGTTGCTGGGGTGATAGGCTGGTTTCCATAGCGAGCCTCCCAGTGACTAAACCACAGAGAAGGAACAACAACAGGCTTCTCTCTAGGAAATGAAAGTCCTGTTTGCATCATTTCTCCCTCCTCTGTGGTCTTTCTGAAAGCTGAGTGCTCACCCCACCCTCTTCCCTTCCCTTTCTAAGGTGAATGAACCCTCTGGGCTGTATGTATGAAAGAATCCTGCAGTGGGTGTCTTAACCTTTCTGAATCAGAGATAGGTTGTGTATGTGGGACTGACTCAGTCATTTTTCAGATCTGCCACATCACTGAAGTCAGGAATCCGAAGGGCCAGGGACTTCCTAACTAGCTCACTGCTGGCTTTTCTCTCTCCATGCTCTGATTTTTTTTTTCTGTTTTTAAAAAAGATTTCTATTCTTCTCCTTTCTCCTCCTTCTCTATTGGCCTTCCCCCCACCCCCTCCCCCCAGACACACCAGGATTTTGTGTTCTTTTTATTTGTCCCTCATTGACTTGCCCAGTGATGCTCCCACTAGGGACCACCCACTCCTCATTTGAGTCTGGTGGGAATATTCAGAAAGCCTCCCAACCCTTCACACATGTACCTGTGACTGGCATATAGTAGGTCTTTCCAAATCTAGACTGCCCCCTTATCACTCATCACAGCCAGGCCTCCTTTTTCCTGTTCCAGAATTTATTGAGGAGCATCAAACCTTCCATTTATATAATGCCTTAAAGTTTCCAGGCTGCCAAGGCAGCTAGGTGGGACAATGGATAGAGCCCTGGGTCTGGAGTCAGGAAGACTTGAATTCAAATCCAGTTTCAGACATTTACTAGTTGTGAGAACTTGGGCAATTCACTTAGCCTCTGTTTACCTTATTTTCCTCAACTGTAAAGTGGGGATAGTAAGAGCACCTGCCTGGGAGAGTTGTCGTGGAGATCAGATGAGATAACATTTGTAAAGACTTAACCCAGAGTCTGGCACATAGTAGGGGCTTAGTAAATGCTGGTCCCCTCTCTACCCTCCTCTCACATGCATTCTTTTCATCCGACCTTCATAATCACCCTGTAAGGTAGAGCCCCTAGTTCATCCTCACTTACCGATGAGGAGCAGCCTCAGAGAGCTTGAGTCCCTTGTTCCAGGAAACACAGGTGGTGTGTGTTGGCGATAGGAGATTTGAACCCAAGCCTCACAGGATTCCAAGTCCAGGGTTTTTCCTCCATTATTCCATGCTGTCTCTAATTTGCCAGCTAAGGGGCACGTCCGAGGAATTCTCAAACCTTAGTTTGTATTAACATCACTAGTATCTAGGTGACCCCTCTGATGTAGAAAGTCAAGCATCTGCCGAGCAATTAGGCACCATGCAAAGTGCTGGCAGTACAAAGAAAGGCAAGAACTTTACTCCTACCCTCAAAAGGCTCACGTTCTAATGGAATAAACAACATGGAAATAACTGTACATACATGGTATAGACAGAATCGATGGAAGGTAATCTCAGAGTGAATGCATTAGTAGTGAAGTGGGGCGGGGAGTGGGAAATTAGGAAAGGCAGGAGGTAGGATTTGAAGAAAGTCAGGGAAGTTAAGGGCAAAGGTGAAGGGAAGGGCATACCAGGCATCAGTGTAGGCTGGTGTAATAGAGGAGAATAAAATGTAAATTTAGAAAGGTAGAAGGGGGGGGCGGGCGGAGCCAAGATGGCGGCGTAGCAGCAGCAACATATCGCAGCTCTCACATAGCCACCCCAAAATACCCATAAAATAGGACTCTAAACCAATCCTAGAACTCCAAAACGCACACAAGGATACTTCCCACTAAAGTCAGCTCGGCTACGAGGAACCATATCAGCACTGCGAACCGAAGCCAGCCTGGCCTGAAGCTGCGGCTGTGCCCTGGGGGCGGCGGAAGAGCCTCTCAGGTGAGCAGATTAGCACCAGCTGCAGTGGGGATTGCGAAAGAGGGAGATAAGCAGTCCGGCTGAAAGGTCTCCAGAGCAGGAAAAGCGAAAGGCAGAGGTTTTGCACCTGCCTCTGCGTTGTAGCTTCCCGCCCACGGCCTGCAGACAGCAGGGGGATTGAGCGATTGTTTTCAGGCCAGGGCTCGCGCGTTGAGCAGCCTGGATCTGGATCGTCGTCTTGGGCCTCGGTCTTGGAGTCTTCATTATCCAGTCAGCCAGA
>CM053585.1:69945037-69961021 GCA_028646515.1 Pseudochirops corinnae | reverse complement strand
AAAAAAAAAAAAGAAAGGTAGGAAGGGGCTAGGTTGTGAAGGACTTTAAATGACAGGGGACTTTATATTTGTTTCTAGAGATCACGTGGAATCCAAAGATCAGGCTGAAGTTCTAGTATTTGTTGTGGTGGCAGCCTCTTCACTCTCACACTCTTGGATGAGAGTCATTGATGAGACACAAGCAGGGACCTCAGAGGCTTTCTGTCTCATGACTGCTCCTTTTGATCCCTTCCCATAGACAGCTAACTCTCCAAACCACCATTTTCCTCCAGTCCCTTCCCTCTAAAGCATTATTATGACATGGGTTTTCCTTTCTTCTCTTTGCTCCCTTTCTAACCAGGAAGTTACATATAGATGGTGATGATCAGAAAGGAGGGTGACCAGAGTGTGTAGCAGATATTCATATGCAGATATTGGGGAGTGGGGTATATCTGTGACATGGGTATATCTGTGTGGAGTTGGGGTCTCTGTAGACATGTAGACATACCACTCCACATAGAGAAGTGCATTGATGAGAATATGGGATTTGACAGGCAAATAGCTGAATGGAAGGAGAGGGTCTGTGGCCAGTTCATAGGTGGATCATGGATGAAAACAAGTTGAAAAACTGAACATCTCACTGAGAAGGAGATCTCCACTTAACCTCAGCCTCCACAGGGCTCAGGTCTGCTTGGGAATATTGGAGAACGAGGGAGAATGAGGTCCAGCTAGATGTCTCTGCTGGGTGTACCCTTTCCTTCTCACTTTCATTAACATGGCTCCTACCCACATAACCACAAGCATTGCAGCAGGGCTGGGGGATCTGAGCTTGGGACATTTTTTTTTGAAATTCATAAATGGCCAGGCAGCCTTTTCTGAAATGTTTGCTTGAAAATCTAAAAGCCAAGCCATCCGAGTCAAGCATCTCCTTCCTTTCCCTGCCCAGCTTTACTTTCTCTCGTCTCTGGTTATTATGAAGATGCTGCTGTTGCACTAATTATGTAGATTTGTGTCAGATGTAGTCTTTTTTGTAGAAGTAAAGAAAGTCTCCAACTTGAAGCCTAATACCTTCTCACAGAGGTTCTTATATTTCACTCCATCTGGAATCAGCGGATTTCACTTAAGTCAGAATTAATTTTGATGTCAACAGCTCCCATACCCAATTTTACATGAAAAAGAAATGATTGGCTATGACTGTGGGATTTTTTTCCCCTGTTTCTTCCATCTCAAATCATCACGTTTGGGAGCTACTCTTTGCCTACCACCTATCTTTGCCACTGTAAACTGGTATGCTGCCTCTCTCAGTGCCCATGAAGCCCATTAGCCCGGGGTGGGGGGTGGGGGAGGGCCAAGGCTGGCTTGCAAAGTTGACATTTCCCAGAGGCCTTTGGGCAAACAAGCATCTTCTGTGCTGCTACCACTTCACAGACTCCCTTCTAGCCCTGTGGTAGCCTCTGTGGTTCCTTGACCATAGTTTGGCAGATTTGTTGTTATTCCGAGTCTGACTGCCCTCAGCAGACTCTCCTCATACTTCCCTGCCTGGGCTGGCCGAATACGGGCAAACGACTCAGGCTTTGATTGGACAATGCCTCGATTTTGTTCCTACTTCTGTTTTTTATCCCATTGACCTTGTTGGGGAACTTTCCTGGCCAGTCTGTGACTGAGACTTGACAAGTCCCCCAGCCCTTCAGTCTACCAAATCAGCTAGTCTGAGCCATGAGAGAAATGTGGAAAACTTCATTCAGAGAGCAGGTCAGAGGCCTTGATCCAGATGTGGTTGGATTGTTCATGGTGTTCAGTCGTCCACATCAATTCTTCTCCAACCAAGAAACTGGAAACATTTATTCTACATCTGAGGGTGTTTGTAGGGAAGGGAGAGACCCAGGAACAACAGAGAAGATGAAGTGAAGGCCCCTTCCGTCAGAACGGGTCAGTGATGGGACAGGCCAGACCAGAAACGTCCTGGATTAGATTAGACAGAAGGGGCAGATGACCAACAGGTCTCGGGAGCAGGCATTAGGCTACTGTTTAGCATACTCTATTAACAATGGTCCTAGAGAATTCTGAGAGCAAATTATGGAGAGGAAGAAGGAAGAAGGTCCACATCAGGAATTTTCACAACAGGTAGCTGAGGACCCAGCCCTAAGAATTCAGGTTCAAAGGCAGGACTCCAGTTCCCCCAGAATACTGGGATGGGGGTGAGGGGAGACAACGAAGGAAGGGGGAAAGGAATAAGCATTTATTAGCACCTACTGCGTGCCAGGCACTGAGCTAAAGGCCTTTAAAATAGCAGTTTATTTGGTCCTCACAATAACCTTGTGAGGTAGGCACTATTATCATCCTCAATTTACAGTTGAAGAAACTGAGGCAGGCAGAGGTTGTTTGACTTGCCCAGGGTCACGGAGCTAGTTAAGTGTCTGAAGGCAAATTTGAACTCAGGTTTTGCTGACTCCAGGCCCAGCCCTCTATCCACTAAGCCACCAAGTTGCTTAAGACAAAAAGCCTGCTCTGTTTTCTACTAGACATCACCCTGTCATACTCCCTGAGGAATGTTTTTGTTTGTTTGTTTGTTCCATAAATCATTCCCAAGGGAAAGATGAAAGTGTTGGTAGGACTTACTAAAGGGACCCTCAGAAGCCATGTAGGGCAACCTCAACCCTTCTGGAAATCCCCTTTGTCATATTCTCACAAATGAAGCTGAAAGGCCTCTACTGATGGCGAAATGATGGCCTCCTGTGCCAATTCATTCAGCTTCTCTTTAGTTGGAATTGCTAATACATGTTCCCTTTTTTCATGGCTTAGCCTGGTACATAGTAGTTACTTAATAATGTTGGGTGATTGATTGGCCAAGCTAATATCCCTCACCTTTTTACCCATTACTCCTAGTTCTGCTCTTCCATGAGGCAGGCTTTCAAACATTCAAAGATGCCATCGTTGTCTGATTCCCCACCCCCACTCCCTAATTCTTCTCTTAGCCAAGCTAAACATTGTGTCATTCCAAAAGCATTTATGAAGTGCCTACTTTGTGCAGAGCACCGAGTTAGGGTTCTAAAGGAGGTATACAGTGTAGATAAGACACGTCCCTGCCACTGTGGAGTTTTCAAACTAGTAGTAGGATAAGACGCAAACACAGATAATTATAATATATAACATAGGTTAAGTACCTTAGAGAGTTACAGAATAAAGTGTGATGTGAGGTATGAAGTGATAGTGACCAGCAGCATCAGGAAGGCTTCACTGAAGAAGCAGTGTTTGACTTTGGGTTTAAAGGATGGGTAGGATATTAGGGGGGCGGGGAGGGATCCCATACCCAGGGGATAACATGAGCAAAGGCAGAAGGCACAAGATGTTTTCAGAGATCTGAGAGAAAATCAGTTTGTCTGAGTCATGGAGGTGATAAGGCTGGAGAGATGAGGTGACACCACATTCTGGAAGGGTTAAAATGCCAGGCAGAAGAATTTGGACTTAATCAACAGGCAGAGAAGTGCAAGGTTTTTTGAGCAGAGATATGACATAGCCAGATCTGTGCATGTGGACCGTTATCCTGGCAGTGTTTTGAAGGATGCCTGGGAGCCTAGAGAGAGGGGAGGAGGGAGACTAGTGGAGTGGTGGCTCTAAAGTCGGAGAGAAGGAGATGGATACAAAGGATGTTTCAGACTATGGTTGACAGCTCTTTTGCTAATTGGATTGTAAAGTGAGGGAGATGGAAATGTCCACCCGGAAATTACAGGTGTGGCAGGAGGTGTGAGTGGTAGGGATTGTCACACAGATATAGCAAAGGCAGAAGGAGAGAACAAAATAAGCTGAGGTTGATGCAAGTTGGGTTTGAGGTTCTGGGAGGATGTCCAGGTGCAGATGTTCTCTGAAAGCTACCAGAGGTCTGGGTGTAACGCCCAGAAAATCACTGGGAATCCTCTATACAGAGGCGGTACTTAGAGCTGCAAGAGTGACTGAAAATGTAGGGAGAGAAACGAACAGGGCCAAGGGCAGAGCCTTGAGGAACACCCACATTCAGAGGCGACAGAAAGACAGAGTAAGCAAAGGAGTAGTTAGCCAGATAGAGAAAAACCAAGAAATGTGATGTATCTGAGCCCAGGGAAGAGGAGAGCATCCCGCAGAAGGGAGGAATAGAGAGGGCCAAGCCCATTTCAGAAGACCTGAGATGAAGCATGCTACCCATCTCTTGACTGGATGTGATGGACCCAAAGTGCAGACTGAGATATGTATTTGGGAGATGTGGCTAGTGTGAGAACAGGAAACCACCAGCAAAGCGCTCAACTATGCATATTTGTTAGAGGGGGTTTTCTTTATTCTCTCCCAGTTTGGAAAACAGAGTTCTAGAGATAGCCTGACCAAGCCAAGGCTGAGAACAAAATAACCCTAACCCCTCTCTCTCTCCTTCCCTCTCCCTCTCTTTCTCTCTCTCTCCCTCTCTCTCTCTCTCTTTCTCTCTCTCTCTCTCTCTCTCTCTCCTCCCCCCCTCCCACTCTTCCAAAAACTGAATAAAGGTGTTATCTATCTCTTCATCCAAGTCATTGATAAGAATGTCTTTGGTGGAGCATAAGCTACACGTGTATAAGAGCACTTACCTGTAAGCTTTGTTGTTGTTCAGTCATTTCAGACTCTTTGTGACTCCATTTGGGGGTTTCTTGGCAAAGATACTGGTGTGGTTTGCCATTCCCTTCTTCAGCTCATTTGACAGATGAAGAAACTGAAGCAAACAGGGTTTAAGTGACTTGCCCAGGGTCACCCAGCTAGTAAGTGTATGAAGCTAGATTTGAACTCAGGAGGATGTGTTCCTCACTTCACCCCCAGCACTCTCTGCGCTGTGGTGCCACCCAGCTGCCCTGGAAAGAAAACAGAGACTGTTTTCAATTAAGACTTTGTATCACTATATGTTTATTAGATTAGGGAAGGGGTTCTTAACCTGGGGTCCCTGGATCATAAATAGATTTTAAAAGTCCATGAACTTATATGGGAAAAGTTACTTCTTTACTTCAATTCAATCAATTTCCTTTCCTTTTCCTTGGGTATTTCATGCATTTAAAAACATGATTCGGAAAAGGAATCCATAGGCTCCATCACACTGCCTAAAGGGCCCATGATGTAAAAAAGGTTGAAGAAACCCTGGACAGTAGCAAAGGACCAGAGCCCTGAAGCATTTCCTCTAGTCTAATTGGCCTAAATCCATCAATCAGTACTTTAGCTCCAGACTTTCAACCCACTCTGAACTGAATGGCCATCCAACCCATATCTCTCCCCCTTGTCCATAGGGATATTGTGAGACCTTGTCAAATTGTTGCAACCCAACTGTGTTATGTCTATGGTGTTTCTCTGATCTGCTAGTCTAGGAACGCCATCCAAAAAGGAAACCAGGTTCACATGGCATAACTTGTTTTTGGTGAACCCATGTGTATTCAGAGATCACTGCTTTCCTAAGAGTTCACAAACCATATCCTCAATAATAATTTCCTCACTGATAATAGTAATAATAAATAATAAAATAAATAGTAACAATAAACAATAATAACTGACATCTATATAGCACTTTGAGGTTTACAAAGTATTTACATGAATTTGTCTAATTTGTTCAGAATTTGTCAGGATTCAAAGTCAAAGCTCACGAGCCTATAATTAGAAAAATCTAAATAACCTTTCCCCCTCTTCCCCTTTTAAATTAGTGCCGATCTGAATGGAGTTATTGAAACTGGGTTATGAGCCAGAAACTTGATCCTAAGAAATTAGATGGATGGGGCTTTGACTCACTCTTGGCTTAGGCCAGATTGGAACCAGGTAGCTAGATTGGTGTTTCTCGAAGCTTCCTTTTTAAATTCCCAGAGCAATCCAGTCCATCAAACCCTGAAGATCAGGTTTTTTTTCCTCCTTATAAAGAGCAGCCATAGAAGACAGTGGTTCCTGCTTCAAAGCCTCAGATATGTTAAACTCTTTTTCCCCCTTTTTAAACAAGAGATATTTTCCTTTTAATCTGTTCCAAATGAGATCTTTCTGGAGAGGGGGGAAAAAAAATTCACTCCAGGAACCCACTCTGTGAGGCAAATTGGTTTCTGATGTGGGTAGTGGGGGTTGGGAGGTTGGGGAGGAAACCGAGTGGAGGATGGGGAGGAATCCAATCTGAAGTCTTTGGCAGGAAAACAGAAAGAAGCCAGCCTAAAAGATTCAGTTTGTGTTTGGGGGAAAAGACTCGGGATGGTTACAGAGTTTTGAGTCCTGTGTTGGGAATGTTTGGAGGAGCAGAGTTACTGAGAGTCATGGCTCGTTGTACCAGTGACCACCGAGGCCTTTCAGTTACCTCTCCCAGCCTGGTCTGGTGTCTGTTCAAGATCACCTTGTCATGCTGCCTCAGAAACCTTTTTTTCATAAAGAATTCCTCAGGGGAGAGATGGAAGTGATAAAAGGACCTGTAGACCAGAGGACTAAATAGGCATACTCGCTTGGGGAAGGCCTTGTAGGGCCTTGGCTCTCAGGACTGGGTTGCCAAGGCAAATGAACCCCTTTCACTTTTATTTTTCATTTAATATGTTAATGGTATTATTTCTCATGCTTCTCTCTTGGCTTGTTGTAGGTCTTGTTTCCTTTTATTTTTCATGCTCTATTTTAGTAATCTGAGGCTCTTGTTGGAAACTTGTGCCAAAATAAATCAGATTAAACCTTGCTAGCCGGTTTAGTAGAAACTTCTAGGAGTTTGTCCCAGTGCCCTGGATCAGAACTGATTCCAGTAGCTCCTTTCAACACTGCTGCTCACTGAGCTTCTGGGGAAGGGAAAGGTCAAGAGGGACATCGCCCCAAAGGGCCAGGATGGCTGATACCATAAGCTAGGTCCTTGAAAAACGCCTTGAGTTTGGTCCTGAAAAAACAATGCTGATGTTTCTCTCTAGTGGCTTCCCTAAGTTCATTGAGGAGCTTACGATCATCAAGGAGGCTCCTTCATTTATCGTCATTATTACTTATTAAGAAACAGCAAGCTTGAATTTCAAAAGGATAAGTGAAATATATACCCCTCTCACCTGCTGCTTATCCAAATGCACTTTCTTTTCCCATGCAGAGACTACTGTGAACTTGAAACTCTCACAGTGAGATCACTCCCATGTGCCAAGGTTTTATCTTCAGAGTTCCAAAAATACTGATATCCCTCCATGGGGACTTAGGGCATCCAAAACTCAGGATCCATTTAACTCAGCCAGTTCCTTGAATTTGGAATCAACTCCTCCCAATCACTTCCTTTCTTTTTTTCCCCTCAATTTATTAAATTATTTATTCTTAGTTTTCAACATTCACTTCCATAAGTTTTAGATTTTCTCCCCCTCCTTCCCCAAGACAGCTTGCAATCCGATATGGGCTCTACACATACATTCCTATTAAACACATTTTCACATTAGTCATGTTGCATAGGAGAATTATAATGAAAGGGGAAAACCATGAGAAAGAAAACAAAAGAACAAAGCAAAAAAGGAAACAGTCTGCTTCGTTCTGCATTCTGACTCCATAGTTCTTTCTCTGGATGTGGCTGGCATTTTCCATCATGTGTCCTTTGGCATTGTTTTAGGTCCTTGAATTACTAAGAAGGGCTAAGTCTATTAAAATTAGTCCTCGAACACTGTGGCTGTGACTGTGTGCAACGTTCTCCTGGTTCTATTCCCCTCACTCAGCATCAGTTCATATAAGTCTTTCCAGATTTCTCTCAAGTCCATCTGTTCATTTCTTATAGCACAATAGTATTCCATTACATTCAAATACCACAACTTGTTTAGCCATTCCCCAATTGATGGGCCTCCCCCTGATTGCCAGTTCTTGGCCACCACAAAAAGAGCCACTATAAATATTTTTGTTCATGTGGGTCCTTTTCCCATTTTTATGATGTCTTTGGGATATCACCCTAGAAGTGGTATTGCTGGGTCAAAGAGTATGCACATTTTTATAGCCCTTTGGGCATAGTTCCAAGTTGTTCTCCAAAATAGTTGGATCAGCTCACAGCTCCACCAACAGTGCATGTGTTCCAACATTCCCACATCCTCTCTAGCATTTATTGTTTTCCTGTTTTGTCATGTTAGCCAATCTGATAGGTGTGATGTGGTACCTCAGAGTTGTTTTGATTTGTATCTCTCTAATCAATAATGATTTAGAGCCTTTTTTTCATATGACGATAGATAGCTTTACTTTCTTCCTCTGAAAACTGCCTGTTCATATCCTTTGACCATTTATCAATTGAGGAATGACTTGCATTCTTGTAAATTTGACTCAGTTTCTCTATATATTTTAGAAATGAGACCTTTATCAGAGACACTAGTTGTAAAAATTCTTTCCCAGTTTTCTGCTTCCCTCCCAATCTTGGTTGCATTGGCTTTATTTGTGCCAAAATTTTTCAATTTAATGTAATCAAAATTATCTGTTTTGCATTTCATAATGTTATCTATCTCTTGTTTGGTCATAAATTCCTCCATTCTCCATAAATCTGACAGATAAACTTCCTTGCTCCCCTAATTTGTTTATAGTATCAGCCTTTATACCTAGATCACGTACCCATTTGGACTTTATTCTGGTACATGATGTCAGACGTTGGTCTATGCCCAGTTTCTGCCATACTGTTTTCCAGTTTTCCCAGCAGTTTTTGTCAAACAGTGAGTTCTTATCCCAGAAGCTGGGATCTTTGGGTTTATCAAACAGTAGATTGCTGTAATCATTGACTACTATGTCTTATGTACTTAATCTGTTCCGCTGATCTATCCTTTTGTTAGCCAATACCAAATGGTTTTGATGATTGCTGCTTTATAATACAACTTAAGATCTGATATGGCTAGGCCACTTTCCCTAGCATTTCTTTTCATTAATTCCCTTGATATTCTAGACTTTTTGTTCTTCCAGATGAATTTTGATATGGTCATTTCCTTTCTAACCCATACTACCAATCACTCACTCTCCCATGATACTTTTGGTCTGGCATTCAAGGGACCTTGTCTCTCCTGTCCTGCCTCTTAAAGCCAACCCTGCTTCCTTCAAGGCCCATCTCAGAGGCTATCTTCTACATGAAGCCTTTCCTCATTCCCTCTGGCTTCTAGTGTCCACCCTCTAGTGCATATACATATATATATATATATATATATATTTTCCCATTAGACTCCATGAACCTCTTAGAGGGCAGGGACTGATTCACTTATGGCTTTATATCTTCAGTTATAAAACCAGAGTGCATGAGATTTACAAATACTGTCGGCTGATTGATTCCCCTGCTTCTCAACCCTTCCCAGCCTTCAGAATGCAGGAGTTTGGAAGGAGGGCCAGGTTGAAATTCTGTTGGGCCACCCTGTGAGGGTACAGGGAGAACATTTAAGGGATTCTGAGTTCCTGCAAGAGTGAATCCCTGTTCTAGGGAAGGGAAAATGTTCTCCTGGGCCTAGGAATTCTTGACTGTCTCCTTGCACAGTTCACCTTAGGAGAGGGAACTTTAGGAAGGGCAAACCTAGCCCCTGAACTGCTGCTGGAGGACCATGCCTTCCTGGGAATGCCTCTGCCTCTCCCATCTCTGGAATTTTTTTCCATCTCAAACTTTGGCCTTCCAAGCTTTTTAGACTTTCTCAAGGAAGGAGATATGAACTAGGGGACACAACTGGAAAGATTGTAGGGCCACCCTTTCTCCTTAAATACTTTTCTAGCTATGAAATAGGGACTTGCTGCTCTCCCCATGTCCTTGAGCCCCCTGAGGGAGACCAAACTTCAACAACTTTGCTGAAGGAGCAAAGCATTGGGATGCAGGAGAACTGGTTTATTGTTCCTGCTCTGTCATTGACTCCAGATCTCTGTTTTCTCCTCTGTAAGACAAGGGAGTTAGACAAGGGGGGCTCCAAGATTCCTTCCAGCTCTACTAGCCCAAGAGTACATGAAATTGGGGCTCCCTCTGACTCTGCCTCAGCAAAGCTGCAGTTAAAGTAAGAGCTGAATGTACCTTCTTTCTTTCTGAGTTTGAGAAAGTCTCTTCTCTCAGGGGTCTAAGTTTCCTCCTATAAAATGAAGAAATGGAGCCAGATGACCCCTGTTCCAGCTTTCCCTTGAGGGTTTGGAGAGCAGGTTGGTCTAAGGCTTCTTTCAGCCCCCTTCCCCAAAGCATCTCCCTGCTTGCTGAAACGGCTACCCCAGCATTTCTAAGTCCCAGTCATCAGCCTTCCTGGATGCCAGACATGAAGAAGCACCCAACCTTAGCAGCTAGTCATCAAGAAGAATTCATTTAAATAGGAAACTAGCAAATGCCTCAGTTCCTCTTGTGAGAGAAGATGGGGAACAGAAACTTACAGCTTCATAGTATTGGCTTCTCCACCTAAGGAAAAAAAAAACCAAAGCAACAAAAAACTGAAGGTGCCTTTTGTTCCACCTTACCCCGGGTGTATTTTGTGGTGCTGCCAGTGTAAAATTTACTAGTTATGGCTCTGATTTGTTCTGTTCTCCACATACTCAGAATCTGTCCTGCATTTCTTCATAAACACCCATGAACTAATTTCCTAAGATCCCTACTGGCTACCAATGGGGGTGGGGTGGGGAGGGGAAGCCTTGATGTGCCCTTATAGCTGGAGAATAATTAGCAAAAAAAGCAAATGTGTTCTCCCCTATAATTGTCTGCATTACCCATGCCCCCCATTCTCCCCATTCCCTAAGGCTTCTCCCCCTAACATCCTCATCCTTTCCCCACAGAGGATCTGCCCAGTAGTGTAAGGCTCACTCCAGCCATCTATGACTTGTCCCATGATAGGTTTACCGCAGTTTTCTTCTTACCATACATTTTTCCCATTGCCTTTGGGCTATCTCTAGTACCGTTCCTTCACAGAATAATGTACCCCATGAGAGGCAACAGGAGGTCGTCGTCCAGTGGAAACATGACTGCACTTGACCTCAGAGGACCTGAGTTTGAATCCCAGCTCTGCTGACTTTGACTTGTATGATCTAGAGTAAGCTGTTCAACCTCTGGGCCTCAATTTCCTTATTGGTAAAGAAGTGAAAGGGTTAGACTTAGTGACCTCAAATATCCCTTCCAGCTCTAAATCTGTGACCCTGATCCTGGTATTACTTCAGAAGCATGGAGTATGATAGCCTAGAGTTATCAAAAATGTTAATTTCCCAAATCAAATCTCCTCCTCCTCTTCCGTTCTGGTCTCAGTTCACTGTTGATCCGAGTTACATATTATGGTGGATCCAAGTTACATATATGGTGGAATATCAAAGCATGGTAAATAATTAGATGGGCAGCCCTGAGGGGGCAGCCCATCTAATTATTTACCATGCTTTGATATTGAAGAACTTGTGGTTTTACCTGTGAGGGCATCCCTTTGACCCAAGTGGCAGCACTTCCTAAACAGGTAAGCACTAGGAGGTATCATGGCTGAAAAATTCTTTACTCTGCATCCAGCCTGATGATAAACCTCTCTAAACCCCATTAGGTTAATGTGACGATAGGCTTACAAACTGTCAGCATATCATGATCTGAACAGTGTACATGATTCATCCACTTAGGTTTTCCTGCATGCAGTATTAAGTTCATCACTATTGTATAGCAATGGATTTCATGGGGAGGCCCTTTATTAAAGAAAAGTAGCTCAACATGCTACCCACCTCTTGAGAGAAGAGTAGGGAATTCAAGATGAAGAATGAGATTTGTATTTTGGGGGCATGACCAGCTTAGAAATTTACTTGGCTTGACCATGCATATTTATTATGAGGGTTTGGTTTTATGGTGCCCAGAGGTTGATTTTCAAGATAATTCACAAAAATGGTTCGTATTAACTGCTTTAAAACAACAGAGGGGAAAAAATGATTTCTTTGGTTTACTGCCATTTGCTGTTTACTTGGTTTTGGAGCCATGGTTGATACAGACTTTGAAAAAATAGAAACAGGATTAGGAAAATGATCCAAAATGATAAACTCCGTTTTTGATCTTCCCCTCTTTGCTAACTCCAGCCTTCCTCTGTTCTATTCCTTTTTCCCCTTCCCCACCATTTGTGACCTAGAAGAAATATGAACAGTAGTTGCAAAATGTACTCATTCTTACAAGACACATCAATAACTGCATCAGTGTCTTTGCACCCCCATTTCTTCATGAATCCTGAATTGTTTTTTGTCATTGAAAAAGCCTCTCCTGATCAACTATGATTGAGTTAGCTCTTCTCAGCAATACAACGATCCAAGAGAATTCCAAAAGACTCATGATGGAAAAGGCTATCCACATGCAGAGAAAGAACTATGGAGTCTGAACGCAGACAGAAGCACATTATTTTCATTTTTTTGTTGCTTTTTTTTTTGTGATTTTTCCCTTTTGTTCTATTTCTTCTTTCATAGCATGACTAATATGGAAATGTGTTTACATTTACATATGTGAGATTGCTTGCCATCTTGAGGAGGGGGGTGGGAGGAAGAGAGAAAAAATTTGAAACTCAAAATCTTATAAAAAATGAATGTTGAAAAATATCTTTACATGTAATTGGAAAAAAATAAAGTGCTATTTACCAAAAAAAGAAAAAAGCCACTTAAAGACAGGCAAAAACTTCACCAAATTCCACTTGCTTTCATGCTCCAATTTCTTGCTGAACCATTTTGCCACATTCACTCCCTAGAAGCCATAGAAATGAAAAAATTAGCACTGAATAATCCCTTTCAGGACCAGGTCAGTTATTGTAGGGTTTGGGGAGTCCTCCTTGTTGGCACAGCCTGTATAGATTAGAAAGGAATTTTATTTCTATCAAGCATCATATACAAGTAAAAGGCAACTGAATTTAGTTTCCAAGTGTACTAGCTGAGTTTTTTTTGTTACAAAAATACAAAAAGTTTTTCTCACCTTTATAAAAAATGAAGAACAGGGAGCACAAATACAGCTGATATTTTAAAATATGTTTCAGTTCCATGTTGTGGCCAGTTAAACATAAGGGAAAGAGAGTGGGTCAAGGGTGTAGGAGCTCAGTTTCTCTTGTGAGCTCAAGTTGTCCTGTTTTTCCTTGAAAACACCAACCCAGTAACAGATGTTTTGCTTGTCTGGAACTTTTAATGTTAGCAGCAGCTTGATTCTCTTGACTGAAGGGGATTGATGAGCAAGGACCAGAAATATGTTAGAGTGGTAAAGACAGCTGAGAACTCAGGCAACCAAGCTTACAAGGGATAAATTTCCAAAGGGATTTTTCCTTTTGGGTTCCAAGATGGCCTTTTGGCAGTATCAAGGGTAGGATGGAGATGACAAGTTAATGAAGCCACTTCTTCTTTATCTGCTCCTGAAAGAGTCCCCTTGGCTGAGCTCCAAGGATCTAGAGCTGGAGTTGTTTTAGAAAAGGTCTCTCTTATTCAAGGGCAGCTCAATTATCATGTATTTGGGGAAGTTTCTGCTCAGTCATTTCTTTCTGAAAGTTATTGCATTTAAAACAGAACTCTTACCACTTTTGTTTTCAAAAGAACAAAAAAGCCCCAGCTGCTGCTGATTGCTGGTATATCCAGTAACAACTCCATGATGCACCTCTTTCCCCACCCCTAATATCTTTGCAAAAAAAGTAAGGAACTGTCTACCCTTTCAAACCAGTGCACTCTTGGACTAATTTTCTCTGTCCCTTAATCACTTAAGAACCAACTGAGAGAATGATTTACCTCCCCCCCCCCCCCACCTGTGGCTATGCTATTCAGAAATGAGAAGGGGTAAAAATCAGCTGAAGAGCTGGACATAGGAATAAACCTACAGCCCACTCATCATTCTCCATCTCTTACTGCCCACTCCTTCCCTCAACATCTCTTTATCTCTGTGTTTCCCTCTCTTCTTCCTCTCTGCCTTTCTCTACACTGCCCCTTTTTTCTCCCCTAACTTTAATGGCCCACAGTATGAAGCTGAATGGTTATTTTTTTATTTAGTGAACAAAAGTTTTTGCCCCTATTATTGATTTTAAAATCAGATGACTAACCTTTTATATATTTCTTTTAGTTGTTTTTTAAAGAACATTTAACACTCAAGAAATATGTACTAATTTTGTGTCGTGTAATGAACAGATAAGACATGGTCTCTAATTCCTCCCCAAACTTATGATATAGGAAGAGGAAAAGACACAACTACAAAAAAGTTATGATTTGCAATATTACATAATAAGTACATTAGAAAGTAGCGAAACAAAAGGGCATGTAAGTTCCAAGCTTCATGGAGGAGGTGGCATTTGCTTTGGGCTCTAAAAAAATAACTAGGAACTCAGTAGATGAAGAGAGAGGAGGGCATCCTGGACCTGTGGAACAGAGTGAGTCAAAGTCCAAAGGATAGAGTGTGTGTGTGTGTGTGTATTTGGAGGTGTGGAGTAGTCCAGTATGGCTGGAGGACAGAGGCAAAGGAAGGGGATAAATGGTGAGATACAGGAATTCCCAGTTGTGAAGAGCCTTGAATGAGTTTCCTTGAGAGGCAGGAGTGACATGGCAAGATCTACACTCAAGAAAGATTTTTTTTTCTGGCAATGATATGAAGATGAATTGGAGGAAAGAATATCAGCAGTCCAGACGGGCTAATGAAGAGCCATATTAGGAGTTAACTGTGGGAATAGAGAAGGAACTTTAAAGTTTTTCTTAGATTTCACTGTCCTTAAATGGGAACCGAATCTTCATAACTGGCATACCCACATTCTAAAATATTATCTCTTGAGGGTAGATTCCAAATAGGAAGTAATGCAGTAGGGTAGGGAATCTACCCTGAGCCCTTGTACACCCTTTCATCCCCACCCTGCTAGCCCCAGTCTGCCCAGTCAGAGTGAACACCTGAATCCTTGTATTTCTCTCTTGAAATCATTTCTCTCCCCTTTGGATTTCTGTTTTGGTGGTGTTCTCTACAGTCACTAATAGAATGGCTCCCTACGGCAACCCCATATCAAGCATTAGTCATGGGTCCCATGGCCCTTGCTTTCTTGTTGTATACTTTGGTAAACGATTTCATCCCTCTTTGACCCAGGACCTGGTCTCTATGAACTGGTTTCTGGCCCCTGGTGCAACCTTTTGGAGATGCTAGCCTGGAATTTCACTCTAGGCTGGAAGGTATTTTCACCTAGGAAAGTAGAGGGAAGAACCCCTGAAAACAGTATGATTTGGTACAAAGACTGCTAGATAAGGAGCTGAGAAGTCCTCCGGTCAAACTCTCTAAACTCTATATATGACCTTAGTCAGTCACTTAACCAACTGTGGATCTTCCTTTTCTCATTGGTAAAACGAGACTTTTAGAATAGGTCATCTCTGAGATCCTTTCCAGCTCACAATTTCAAACAGAGCCCACTTTCCACTTCCTGGGGATGTACATCAGAGAGTTACAAAACAAATTTCTGTTTGATCCGTAAAGGAAAGTTCTCCTGCCTTTTTCTTCTTTTAAAGGAGTCTCCTTTAAAGAATCTCATTCCTGGGGGGGTGGAGCCAAGATGGCGGCGTAGCAGCAGCAACATATCACAGCTGTCACATAGCCACCCAAAAATACCCATAAAATAGGACTCTAAACCAATCCTAGAACTCCAAAACGCACACAAGGATACTTCCCACTAAAGTCAGCTCGGCTACAAGGAACCATATCAGCACTGCAAACCGAAACCAGCGTAGCCTGAAGCCGGGGCTGTGCCCTGGGAGCAGCTGGGCGGGAGAAGCCTCCCAGGTGAGCGGATTAGCACCAGCTGCGAGTGGGGATTGTGAAAGAGGGAGATAAGCAGTCTGGCTGAAAGGTCTCCAGAGCAGGAAAAGCGAAAGGCAGAGGTTTTGCACCCGCCTCCGCGTTGTAGCTTCCCGCCCGCGGCCTGCAGACAGCAGGGGGACTGAGCAATTGTTTTCAGGCCAGTGCTCTAGCGTTGAGCGGCCTGGATCTGGATCGTCGTCTTGGGCCTCGGTCTTGGAGTCTTCATTATCCAGTCAGCCGGAAGTCTACAGCAGCCGGGAGGACCCCAGCGATTTGGGACAGAGCTTTCCCTTCTGGAAGCAGAGCCCCACAGAGATTAAAAAAAAAAATCAAATCACGGTCTGAAC
>CM053585.1:69916937-69944537 GCA_028646515.1 Pseudochirops corinnae | reverse complement strand
AGAAAAAATGTAACTCAAAATCTTGTGGAAATGAATGATGCAAACTATAATAAAATTAAAAAAAAAAAAGAATCTCATTCCCCTTGTCATTGAGTCAGGCTAGTGTTCTCCTGGGTGATCTCTTCTTGCAGGCAGAGAAGGTAGACATGACTTGTAATTTAAGAGAAGCTGAGGGGATTGATGTCTCTCCCGAAGCTGCTCATTGTGTAGAGGAGTTGGGCCTGATTAAAGTTTGGCCAGGCTGTCATGAGGGCCTTCCCACTCCAGGAACCAGCCAAAAGGCGCATGAGTTATGAGGATAACTTATTTCCAAGCAACTGTGGCTGCACAAAGAAATTCATCCTGTCAGATCCCTCACCTTTTGTAAGAGTGAAATAAGGAAGCTTCACTCACCCTCAGCTTGTTTCCCTTTCACTAAGAATAGTCCTGTGACCTGTTAAATACAAATGCATCCCTCATGCTGAAAACATGATAATGAGTGGGGGCCTCAGAAAGCTGGAATTCACAGAGCCCGTGGGAAATAGAGCATTAGAGGCCACAACATTCCAGCTTTGATACTTGGATGGAGTGAGTGTCTGCCATCCGTTAGTCACAGTGGTTCTGGGTTCTGAGGCACATGGTGGTTTAACCAGCGCCTTCTCCCTTCAGCTGTGCTAAGTTGGACTTAGCTTACTGCCAATTTGAAACTGTGGAGCCCCATACCTTAGCAGCAGCATCACTACCACCACCAAGACTGTAGAAAACAGTTTAAAAAATTTTTTTTGAAAAAACAAAACAAAACAATACAATACCAATCCCAAAACAGCAAGCTATAAAAATATAAAATCATGTTAGAGAATAAGATCAAAGCCTCTTATAACCCGAGCATTCCTCAACTGGCGTTCCTCATTAATTATGGCTTGGGAATTTGCCAGCAAGTAAAACCACTCTTGTGTTGCATAGTTAAGCAAAGAATTGTTTTCTCATGTTGGCACCAGTGACTGATTGGAGACGGCAGGCACCTTGAACAAAGGGTAGGACACATATGTGACTATTGTATATATACACAGCACTCTTGCCCTTGGGTGTTAGCTATGTTTACAAGGCTAAAATTACAACACTTCTCTCCAGTAGTACCAGATCAGGGACCTTTGTTACCCCCCCCCCAAAAAAAAATGCCCCGTCCTTGAGGGTGTTAGTGTTATTACCACAATGCTCTGTTGGAGGTGATGAAGAAAGAGATGTCAGAAGTTCCCTGCAACTTAACTCAATGTTGACAGCATTCCAGCAGACATTCAGTGGAGTGATGGAGGTTCTGTAGCCTCTTGTCTGTAACCCATCCCAGCTTAAGATGAACAGGACCCTCAAGTCCCAAGTGATTTGAGACAGACAGTCCTTAGCGTTGTTGCTGGGAGCTGCCATCATGTTGCAGGTTCCATAAAAGTCTCCTCATGGTGGTCTGAATGAAGAATGAGTCAGGTCCCTCATTCCTGAATGAGGGAAAGGGGAAAGATACTCGGGTTTGTCTTTGGAAGCAAAATGTACTGGCTGTTTCTAATCCAATGGGAAAGGTGGGATGAATTAGAGTAATTTTGTTCCAGCAAGTTCTGACTCTGCTCTCTAGCATGACACCTTTTTGAGATTCTGGACAATCCATTCCAAATTCATGCATATTCCATATGCAGCTAGCTAAATGCCATTAAGTAGGAACTAGACATAGGCCTCAAGGGGAAGTGAAGAAAGGGGTTCCCCAAAACTACTTCCTTAGGCATTATTGACCCACATTCTGGAGATGTGAAGGTGGTATTGCTTGCTAAGGACTCATGGATGAAGATGATGGTGGTGGTGGTGGTGGTGGTGGCGGTGATGAAGATGACAGTAGAGTGAATTTACCTCTTAAGTCCTTCCCCCACACCTTTCCCAACTGCCACCAAAGAGTGTAAGCTCCCTGATGGCAGAAGCAGAGACTGCTTCTTTTCTCATCTTCTTGTAGCCGGTACAGTGCCTAGCACAGTGCACAATATTTAGCATAGTGAATCCATGTAGATTGATTGATTTCTGTGCTCAGATGAATATTCCAGGTTAAAGAGAGGGTGGGGATAGGCATGACGGAGTTAGGAACCCAAATGAATCTTAAGGAAGGAGAAAAAACAAAAAGACATTGAACTCCACCGACAGATTTCAAGGGTGCTGCTTGCAGATGCATCTGCACTCATTGCTCTTGCATTATGTCAGGGGATGGCCTCTCTTTAAAGCTATCATGAAAAGGCACAGTTATGAAACAGACCCAAGCAGTCAAATAAAAACCAGACAATTAGTTGTGCATAATTCCAGGAAAGAGCTTTCTTGTTGGAACACTATGATCTGATCTCTGCTGTCAGAGGCAGAACTGTATTTAAAGGGATCCACTTACATGTGAGGTCTTACCTGGTGGGGGATTTCAGAGGTGGAAGCATCATGCTTTATTATTGAGTGTGATGAGGTGCAGAAGGAGCATTCCCTCCTTGGGGACTGGGCCAGACCACCCTCTGTTTACAGAGCTTTACAGAGCCTTCTGTCTTTGGAGACCTTCCACTCCCAAGTCTAAAGACTCTTGAACAAATTGTGAGCTCAAGGAGCTTTTTTCTCTCCCTCCATTTAATTCCATTCATTTCAATCAATGTTTTTTTAATGCCTACTATGTGCAAAGCACCATGTTAGGTACCAGGGCTATGACGACAACAACAAAACAGCCCCTGCCTTCCAAGAACTTGCATTCTACCAGAACAGGAGTTCTTAACCTTTCTTGGCAGTTTGGCAAAGCCTACAGACCCCTTCTCAGAAAAATGTTTTTAAATCAGTAAATAAAGCGCATAAAGTTACCAAAAAAACCAATTATATTGAAATACAGTTACCAAGATGTTTTATAGAACAAGTTCACAGGCCTCAGTTAAGAACTCTTGATCTAAAAGGAAGGATATGATGTGTACCCAGATCAATAAATCCAAGGTAATTTGATGTAGGGGGGGCTGCGGATGAGGAGGCTCTAGTGCCTAAGCTGAGCCTTGAAGGAAGCTAGGCATTTTAAGTGGCAGAGGGGACGAGAGGAGTGCATTCCAAGCACAGGAGATGGCCTCTGCAAGGATGTGGGAACTGCAGGTAGAATGCTGAGTTCAGGCATCGTGGAATAGGCTAGTTTGGCTGAACTTGGTGATTTCAAGTCTGGAAAGGTAAATAGGAGCTAGACTATGGAAGGGTTTAAATGCCAAGCTGAGGATTAATATTATATCCTAAAACCAGCAGGGAGCTACTGAAGATTTTTGAGCACAGTCAGACCCATGTTTGGGGAATATTGATTTGGCATTGATGAGGAGGATTGATTAGAAAGGGATGGACAGACTGGAAGCAGGAGGTGAAGAAGGTGGTGGTCAGGTGAGTGGAGGGATGGGTAAACCAGATATGCAGAGGTAGAATCAACAAGACTTAGCAACTCCTAGCTCACCAGACCTTGCTCGCTCTGCAGCCATCTTCCTCCCATGCTGCCATACTTTTACCCTTTGCCTTCTCATGGCACGCCAGCTTCTGCCTAAGGCCTTGTGCTCATATTTGGTGATAGATAATTCATCATATCTTCAAAAACAAGTATTAAGCCCCTCCTGTATGCCAGGCACCAAGCTAAATGCTTTACAAATATTGCCTCATTTGATCCTCACAACAATCCTGGGAAGGAGGTGATATTATTATCCCCATTTCACAGTTAAGGAAATTGAGTCAGGCAAAGGTTAAGTGAGTTACCCAGGAACACACAGCTAGTACACATCTGAGGCTGATTTGAACTCAGGTCCTCCTCATTCCAAACTCAGTGTTATATTCGTTGTACCTCCTGGCTGCCCCGCTCCCAAAGCCACCACACTACACTCTAGCCACCTTCTTTCTATATCTGTTCTCTGAAAAGAGTAATCAAATCAACACTAGCATTCCTTAGAAAGTACATACTAATCAACTGAAAACACTTAGCAAACAAAACATTCCTCTCTAGACACCATTCCCCTATATGCATTTCCTCTATTAAAATGTAAGCTCCTTCAAGGAGTATCTTGCTTTTTTTTACTTGTATTTCCAGTACTTAGCACAGTGCTGGTGCATAGCAAGCATTTTGTAAATTTTTTTCATTCATTCATTTATGTGGTATATCAGGATGATATGGCATGAGAAGGATGGCAAGAAGGATGGTGGTATCCTCAACAGAAATGGGGTGATTTTGAGCAAGGGTTAAGAGTAGGGGGAAAGATAATGAATCTTGTTTTGGACATGTTGAGTGTAAACTGTTCAACAGACAATACTAGATGTCAGGATAGACTTTAGGGATATAGAGATGAAAATTGAGCAAAGGAAACCTAAGAAGAAAGGGTTGGAGCAAAGCCAGGAGAAAATAGCACCACTGAAGGCAAGGTAAGAGGAATTATGAGGGAGGAAGCAGTGGTCAACAGTGTCCAAAGGCACTGAAAGGGTATTGGCATCCGAAGTTGAGAGTTCATTGGTGATCTTGGGGAGAACAGTTTCAGTAATGCTAAGGTTGGAAACCTGAGTTAACTACTGGCCATTCTCCCTTACCCCCATCTCATTTTGCTCCTCAGGACTGGTGTCATGGGCCTCACTTTATTTGTAAAATAAGAAGCCTGGACTAGGTGAGTTCTCTCAATTCTGTGACTCTAGTAGGTAACCAATAAATATTGGTTGAATAAATAAGCTTGAGAGAGAACAGAAAGAAACTTACAGATTGAGTCTGGCTGTAAAACAATCCAGTCAAACCTAGACCTTTCTCTGGGAAAGGGAGGTGTCTAGGTAGTCCCTACGGGCCCAGAGTGAGGGCTCCACAAGGTGTAACCACTTAATACCAAGAAGGGAGAAGCATGGCCAGATAGGAGTTTGTCTGAACAAGATGGAGGTGGTGGTGATAGGAGATTGCAGGCTCCGTATGATATGGCAGCCTCAAAGAGCTTAGATTCTCTAGAAGGAAACCCATTCTTGGGTTTCATGATAGGCATGGTTCCCAGAAATAAAGATATGATCATCCTGTTGGTACTCTGCCCTTGTTGGCCCACACCTGAAATATTGTGCCCAATACTGGGTGCCACATTTGAAGAAGGACAGTGACAAACAGGAGAGCATCCAGAGAAGGGCTTTGAGTTTGTGCCATTTATGGAACAGTTGAAAGAACAGGAGATGTTCTTTCTGGAGGTGAGCACACTGGACTGGGGAAGGGAGAACTGTGAAAAAGGGATTAGGCTTGTTGTAGTTGGGCACAGAGATCAGAATTGGGAGCAATGAATGGAAGAGACAGAGAGGGACATTGAGGTTTTATGTATGGAAACATTTCTTAACAATTAGAGCTACTCCAAAGTGGAATGGGATGCCTTGGGAGGTAGTGGCTGTCTCCCCCACCCCCACCCCCACTTCCCACCCCCAGCCCCATTTAGATGCCTTCAGTCGAAGCCACAATGATCATCTGTCAGGTATACTGGAGAGGAAAATCTTTTTTAAAAAAATTATTTATTTTCTTTTAGTTTACAACATTCAGTTCCACAATCCTTTGAGTTCCAAATTGTCTCCTCCTCCCTCTCCTCCCCCCCTCCCATGGAGGCATGCAATTTGATATAGGTTCTAAAAATACCTTCACATTAAACATTAGCCAAGTTGTAAAGAAGAATTATAACCAATGAAATGAACGAGAAAGAAGAAACAAAACAAAACCAAAAAGAGAGAGAGAGAGAGAGGGAGAGAAAGTAGTTAGCTTCAATCTGCATTTAGACTCTATAATTCTTTCTCTGGATATGGATATCCCTCACTTTCCATCATGAGTCTTTTGGAGTTGTCTTATAGCCTTGCATTGCTGAGAGGAGCCCAGTCTATCAAAGTTAGTTGTCACAAATACAACGTGTCTGTATTTGTGTACGAAGTTCTCGTGGTTCTGCTCTCCTCACTCAACATCAGTTTGTATAAGTCTCTCCAGGTTATTATGAATCTATCTGCTCCTCATTTCTTATAGCACAATAGTATTACATTGCATTCATATACCACAACTTGTTTAGCCATTCCCCAATTGATGGGCATCCCCTTGATTTCCAATTCTTTGCCACTACCAGAAGAGCTGCTATTAATATTTTTGTACCTACAGATCCTTTTCCCACTTGTATGATCTCTTTGGGATATAACCCTAGAAGTGGTATTGCTGGGTCAAAGGGTATGCACATTTTTGGGCATGCCGTTTGGGTATAGTTCCAGATTGTTTGGAGAGGAAAATCTTTTGGGGGCATGGGTTGAAATCATATAGGCTCTGAGTTCCCTTCCAACTCAGAGACTGCAATTCTGCAAAATTATGCCAGTTTGGGTGTCATCTTTATCTGACTTAGTCTCCTGAATGATATAATAGATATGCGGGGGCTTTTTCTTATCCCAAGTTGGTAACTTTGTAAAAGTCACTTGAGTATTTTATTTTGGGGTTAGTACTTAGCCGGTCTTCTCCAGTTGTATGTTCAGTTTCCTAATCTACAAAATAGTGGTGATCATAGTATCAACTTTAGAAGGCTGTTATGAGGGTCAAATAAGATGCTATCTTTTGCAAGCCTTAAGGCACTATATGAAAGTCAACTGTCATTAGTACTCACATTCTCACCAACAAGACTATAAGCTTTCCAAAGGCAGGGTAGGACATTTTTCCTTCTCTTATATATGTTCTCCTGTCCCCGAGTATTTGCTTCCCCAGTTCACAAATATATTCATTTATTCATTCAGCAACCATTTATTAATGTACTTACTATGTTTATTAAATAATGTACCTATTATATTTATTAAATACCTACTATGTATAAAGCACTATACTAAGAACCAAGAGAGACACGTAGATAACTAGAGTCCTTGCCCTTGTGACACTTATAACATATGCACCAAAACCTAGTATTCTACCCCAAAAGCACAAGAAGTTTACAAGGTCTGCTACTCCTGTGGTGGGTGAGCACTTTGGGAGATATAGTCATATGTGTTATAGAGATTTTGTTTTTCTTTGCTTTTTTTTCTCAATTGGGGGTGGGCCAAGGTAGGAGAGAGATAATGCTTATTAATTGTTAAAAATATGCAAGGTCAAACAAAACAGGTCCCTGCATTGGTAATGTACAAAAACATATGTCTCATTTTATACACTGAGTCCATCACCTGCCTTTCTCTTAGAAGACAAGTAGCATGGATTACCATCAGTCCTTGGGCATCGTGGTTGGTCATTGCATCGGTCAAAGACCTTGACTTTCAAATTTGCTAGTCTTTACAAAGCTATTTATATAACTTATCTTTCTGCTCACTTCAGTCTGCTTCAGTTCATACAAGTCTTCCGAGGTTTCCCTGAAACTATTCTTTTCATCCTTTCTTATATCAGAATGGCATTCCATTTTACTTACATACCATAATGTGTCCAGTCATTCTCCAGTAGCTGTGTGACCCTTGGTGCCCCCTTCAGTTTCTAGATCTTCACCACTGCCAAAAGAGCTGCTATGAACATTTTGTACTTTGGTGTCTTTTTCTTCTTTCTGACCCCTCTGACTGTCATGCATGGTTCAGTGACGTTGGCATAGCTCCAAATTGCTTCTCAGAATGGTTGGAGTCCAATCAGTGGACCAAGTCATAGCCTTACCAACAGTGCATGGATTTGACTGTTTTCCCACAGCCCCTCCAACATTGGTCATTCTCCTTTTCTGTTAACTGCCAATCTACACCTAGTTGGTGGGTAGACCTTGGGTAAGTCACTTAACCGCAGTTGCCCTGCCCTCCCCCCTCCAAAAAGAAAAAAAAAAGAAAAAAGTTGTAACCTACCCTTCCAAACTCATTTCACATTACTCTGATGATGATGATGATAACTAACATTTGTATAGGTCTTACTATGTGTCAGACTGTGCTGAGGGCTTTACTGGAATTAACTCATTTGATCCTCACAACAACCCTGGGAGGGAGGAGCTTTTGTTATCCATTTACAGAAGAGGAAACTGAGGCAAATAGAGGTTAAGTGACTTCCCCAGGGTCACACACTTGTAAGTGTCTGAGGCTAGAGTTGAACTTAGGAAGATGAGTCTTGCTGATTCCAAGCCCAGTGCTATGTACACTATGGCGCCACCCCCCCACACCCTATTACCTCTAGGATCAAATATAAAATCTTCTGTCTTTCTAAGTCCTTCACAACCTGGCCCCTTCCTCCATTTTCGTTCTTCCTACATGTTACTTATTCTGATATTCCCCCTATCCATCTGTCTTATCTCCTCGGTTGTATCTTATGTTCTCCATGTGCGTAAGTTATTTTCATTTCATATTGTTCCTCTATTAGAATGTGGGGAGAATAAAAAAAGGAGTTTCTTGTGGTCAGGGATTGTGTTTGCCTTTCTTGGTATCCCCAAAACTTATCATGGTGCCTAGCATTATAAATGGGTGCTTAACTGCTTGACTTCCCTTGATATGCAGTATTTAATTCTATAATCTCTCATTCTTCAGAGCAAGGAGGGATGTACATCTTCTCAACTGCTTTCTGTGTCCAAGCTTGTACAGTAGAATCACAGTCAGTATGCTTGGTTCTGATTTTTAGGATCTAAACTTCCTGAGTTTAGGAAGTATTCTCTTTAACCTTTGTTTCCTTGGAGCTTAAAGCTGAGTTTTACACACTGTAGGTGCCGAAATGTCTATTGAATTAAATGGAGTGATGCCAATCTCGGATCATTCCTGTCCTAGTCTATGATCCCCTCCCCCTTTTAAGTCCCTGTCTTTTTTCCCAGATTTTATTCTAAGTTGGTATTTGCTTTTGTTCCTTCCTTATCTGCTGTATATGATGGAGTTCAAGTTGGGGTGGAGGAGTTAGAAGTAATTAAGACTTTTTATAAGTTTTAAAATTTTTATTAATAGGTATTAAGTGAAGGGATAGCTAGATGTCACACTGGATAGAGTGCCCAGCCTAGAATCAGGAAGATTCATCTTCCTCGTTTCAGATCTTACTAGCTGTGTGACCCTGGGCAAGTAATTCACTTTGCTTCCATTTCCTCATCTGTAAAAAGAACTGGAGAAGGAAATGGCAACTACCCCCACTCCCCCAGTAAGAAAACCCTATATGAGGTCACGAAGAGTCAGACATGCCTGGAAAATGACTGCTCAACAGCAACACTGAATGAATAAGTAATAAACTACAGCATGATTTATCCATTTTTTGAATGCACCTGAGTAGGTGGATAGAAAACACAGGTCTGTCTCTCCTATAAAACATTCATTATACTTTCTTGTCATTTGCTATGTCCATTTGAAATTTTTCACTTAGAAAAAAAGAATGTGTTTATGCAGTGATTCTGGGTGGGATCTGCATTTTTTTTTAAAATTCCATTGTATTGCAGCTTACCAGAAATAGAGGGTTTTTTATGGTCTTTAAAAAAAAAAAAAACCAGAAAATTTTGCATGAAGTTTTCTAGTTACATAATAGGTTACAAAGGAAAAATGTTTACATCTGGTATGATCAGATGCAATTTTTTTTTTTGCATCTGAATGCATCTGTGGGAGGTCTGATTTTTTTTCAAGGAAAAGAGTAGAGAACTTTTGCTTCTCCTGTTAGGAAACAGCTATGAAAAACAGACAAAATCTTAAACACCTCAAATGTGATAGTTCTTCAAAGCATTCACCCTTGAATGTCAAACGATAGTGTTTTTTCTCCTCTCTCGCTACACATAAGGACACTTGCCTGTCTCGTTAGGGAAAGGTCACACAGAGCAAAATGTTTATATTGGACAGTGTCAGCTAGGTCACCTGTCACAGCCTCCGTGGGTGACAGAGAAGACAGGTGTCCAGAGTGCCCTCCTGAAGGAGCCACTCTCCCTGGACCAAGACCCTCTTCAGCTGCTCTCTCATTCAGGTTTGGAGCTAAGCTATTCCAACAAGTTATTTTTAGACGACCTACTATGTGTCCATTGATGAACTCGATGCTGTAATTGCCTTTTTTTGCTTTTAGAATAGTATTTTTCTTTGCCATGAAGAGAATCTAGGCACCCTACAGGACTATAGGGATATTCCCACATGTACATTTTCCCAAGAGTAGCCTTTTTTTTTTTGGCGAGTTCTTTGTGATTTCAAGATCTGTTGTGTTTTTAGACTACTATGTATATAAAAGACAAGTTTTGTTTATTTTTCAAATGCTATACTCACTACCTTACACATACTAAGGAAGTAATATTTATATTAATAAAAACTATATATAAATTTTCTTTTAATAACATGACATTCAAAATGTCACAGCAAACCTAGTGAATTTGCCACTTGGAGGTACGTGACACCCCCTTTGAGAACCATCACCATAAAAGACATTTAAGTTGTTCATGAGTCTGATTTCTTCAACATGAGTACTTCCTTCACCAAAGCAGAATCACACATACACACACACACACACACACACACACACACACACACACTACTTAGCAATAATCGTTTTTTTTAAGAGTTGCTGTGGCCAAACATTTTTTTTTAATCACAAGTTAGCCCTGCTCAATGCCTCTCCACACTTAGCTGGGTTGCTCCTGGGACCATAGACATTAGAGCCTAGGGGTGGCTAGGTGGTGCAGTGAATAGAGCACCAGCCCTGGAGTCAGGAGGACCTGAGTTCAAATCCAGCCTCAGATAGCTTAACACAAAAAAATAGCCATGTGACCTTGGGCAAGTCACTTAACCCCAATTGCCCTGCCTTCCCCCCTCCAAAAAGCCAAAAAAAAAAAATTAGAACCTATTGCTGAACCATTCTTGAATTCCACTGACATAGCCTTTGAGAATACAGATGTCACAAGGTAGCCTTATAGTAGGACTTTGTTGGAAGACTATGGAGCCCTCTGTTAAATGTGAAATCATATTGTATGATTTGTCCCCAGTCCTTAAGGAACTTAGCATCTAATGGGAAAACAAGATTAGTGCAACAACTGTTTGGAAAACAGGACAAGAGAGAATATAAATGAAAGCCAAGTGAGTGGCCCAAAGGATATGTTTAGAGAAAGGAGGACAGGAATAGCTAAATACACCAACGGAAGACGTGGGTTTTCCACTAGGCTTTGTAGGATAGATAGCATGCAGACAAGCTGAGAGCAGGAGGGAGGAATCCCAGAGGGGAAATGGGAAATCAAGGCACAGAAATTAATATGGTGCCTGTAAGGGACTGAGAAGATTGTTGGACTAAAGCAGAGCTTCTTGACTTGGGGTCCACAGACCCTTAAGAGACCCTTAAATAGGCTTCAGGGGTAAGAAGCACTCAAGGGGTCGTGAGTGGAGAAAGTTTAAGAAACCCTGGAGCAGAGGATGGGGACCTTTTGTTTCTGGTTCAGATTAGGAGTTTATAGTTTGGTCTTCTATAGTTGAATCTTAGAAAGTGGCGGGTTTTTGGTTTTGGTGGCAGCGGCTTCTTTGTTCCCATTTCCTGATTGTTTATTCTCTATTTCATTTGGTCCTATTTTCCAGGGCTCTACAGGTATGTCGAGAGCAAGAGTTCTTACCCTGGCATCTATAAACTTGTTTTTTAATTGATAACTGTAATCCTATGAACTTTATTTTTCATATGTTTAAAAACATTATTCTGAGAAGCCATCCGTAGACTTCATCAGATAGTCCAAGGGGTCCATGGCACAAAAACAGCAAGACTCCCAGGTCCAGGGAGCGGGGCTTGGCTAGGACCTTTTACTTTGCTGTCTTTGCTGCAAGTCCCTGCCTCTGTGATTTATGCAGCATTTCAAGGTTTTCAGAGTACTGTCTCCACAGCATCCATGGGGAAAAGGTAGATAAAAATGCTCTTCTCCTCTCGCATGGTAATAGATAATTTATATTTAAGGATATTTATCATAACAGTGACGTATTTGTGTAACCCTTTCCTTCTGACATCTCTGAGGAAGGTAAGGCAAGTATAATCATTCCCATTCTGCAGATGAGAAAACTGAGGCTCCCCTAGGTTAAATGACTTGCCTAAGATCACACAACCTCTAAATGTCAAAGACAGGAGTTGAGCTTGGATCTTCTAACTCTACGCCAGTGTTCTTTCTGGTAACACTTCTGTTAACATGCCTTTTCTTGTATTCCCTCATAGTACTTAGCTTTGTACAAGCCCAGTGAGTAACTGTTGGATAAATTAATTCAATACCCATTCATTCATTCAATTTTTATTACGAACCTGCCATGTTCAAGGAGGTGGCTAGGTGGTTCAGTGGATAGAGCAATGGGCCTCGAGTCCTCAGGAAGTCCTGAGTTCAAATGTGGTCTGATCAAAATTCTCTGTGTGACCCTGGACAAGTCATTTAACCTCTGTTTGCCTTATTTCACTAGAAAAGGAAATGGCAAACCACTCTAACATCTTTGCCCAGAAAACCCCCATGGACAGTATGCTATCCATGGGGTCATGAAGAGTTGGACACGACTGAACAAAAAACCACATTCAAAGCACTAATCTTGGTGCCAGGAGTACAGAAATGAAAACAACACAGTCTCTGCCCCCAGAGTGCCCAAGGAGACCAGGGTGGTTTGGGCTGGGATCGCTCCAGATGGCGCCCCAGAAAACCATCTTAATCACTAACACACAGAAGGAGAAGGAGGAAAGAATGATTTCCTTAAATTGATATTTTAGGAAGACTCCATGTGGCATTTCCTTCTATGAAACTGTAAACTGTGTCTCAGCACACTGGAAAGGGTTTCTTCACCTAGGAGTTCCCTGCACCATTGTTGGGGCTCAGTCCCCATTTCCCTAACCCAGTGTCTTGCACATAATAGGCACTTTCTGAGTGTTTGCTGAACTAAATCCATTGCTGCTGAATGGATTAAAGTGGGGAAAAACCGGAGCCAGAGAGACCAGTTAGGAGATGTGCTCTCTCTCTTCCTGCCTGCCTTATTCCCTGTTAATGGTGCCATCATCTCCCTGCCATTACCCCTTCAACTCCCAGACTGAAAGTCTTGGAAGCATCTATGACTCCCTTCTTTTCCTCAGTCCCAAACAGCATTGTGCCAGGTCCCATCCATTCTGCCTCATTCTACTTGAACTAGAGCTCAAGCCCTCACCAAGCAGGATGATGAGCTTAGAGCGAAAGCACCTGCATTTGAATCCGTATCTCCCATCTATGAAAGCAAAGAGGTTGGACTGGGTCATTTGAGGTTCCTTTCATCTCCTACTTTCCAGTTCTGTGATTAGCTCTTGCCTGGATTATTACTTAAAACATCCTCCTAGGGTGGCTAGGTGGTGCAGTGAATAGAGCACCGGCCCTGGAGTCAGGAGGACCTGAGTTCAAATCCTCAGACACTTAACATTTACTAGCCATGTGACCTTGGGCAAGTGACTTAACCCCAATTACCCTGCCTTCCCCCCTCCAAAAAGCAAAAAAAACTCAAACCCAAACCGCCTCCTAACTACTCACCTTGCCGTGGTCTCTCCACCTTCCAGCCCATCCCACTTTGATGCTACTAGTCATCTTCCTTGTTCCTAACTGTCACAGGCTAGGAAGCACTCTTTTTTTTTTCCACTACCCACTCCCACCCTCCACCCCTGGATACTAGCATCATAACTGGGCACATCATAGGTATGGAACAAACATTTCCCAGATTCCCAGAACTGGACGAATCTTTAGAGATCATCAAGTGACTGGATTCTTTTTCCAGCCTCCTCATTTCAGAGATGAGGAAACAAAGATCCAGGAAAGGGAAATGAATTGCCCAGGTCATATGGTGAGTGATTGAGAGTTAGGACTCAGTCCCAGGCCTCCTCAGTCTAGCTTCCATGTGCCTTCTGTTACTTCCCACTGGGCAAGGACAGTTCTCTGCAAGAGATGTGAAGCTGGCAGTGTTTGTCTTCAGAGCCTTAGGCATCTTCTCTCCCCCAACCGTCATCCTTAAGAAGCAACAGGTTATAGCAGATAGAGTGATGTGAATACAACCGAATAAAACTGAAGGGGGCCCCTCCAAGAGGGACGTTTTATTTTACAAAGGAACAAAGTCTGAAGCCAAAGAAATGAAATTTTTATGGTGGAATTTCAGGCATCAGCAGACCAAGGGAAGGAGTCATTTGAGGGCAGCTGCCTTCCCCACCCACAGCCAATGCTAGTCCCGTTTATTGATCGTCCACGGTTTTGCTGTGTGGCTACCTTTGCCTCTGTGCTTGAGAGGAAGTGTAGCCTAGTGGATAGAAGGCTATGCTTACAGAGTCAGAACAGACTTGGATTCAGGTCCTGCATCAAACACCAGCTGTGTAACCACAGGCTAGTTACTTCACTTTGTCCCCGAGTCTCAGCTTCCTCATCAGTAAAATGGGGACATTAATACTTGAAGGGCCTACCCTCACAGAGACGTGAGACTCAAATGAGATAATACATGTAGAGCATTATCTCAGCCTTAGGTATTATTCTTGTCCTGCTAGGCAAGGTCATCCTTATGCAGCTGATCACACAGTTACTCACTCTCCACTTACCTCACCCAGGTATACCTGCACCACTGCGCTATTATTAATCCCCCCCAACTTGTTAGAAAGGGCCCGGCCTTGTGCACTAAATTCTGATTTTCCTCCTGAACATCTCTGCTCACTTCCTCTAGGCTGCTGGTGACAGGGTTCACAAGCCTGAGGCCATTTTAACACTGGGTGTGAGATGAAAATCCTACTCAACTCAAAAGCTTCTCTACACGTGCCCTAGTCATTTCTAGTTTGGAAATTGGTGGTAAGCAGATGTGTTTGCTGGCAGGGGGTGACAGCGAATGGATGGGGTCTGGTCCTTTTATGTCCCAGCAGAAATGAGATGCTGAGAGATTATCTTTGTGTGCAGACTGGGTTGGATGTGGATCTGTTGTCCATGTGGGTCCCAAAAGGGAGGCTCCTTTCCATTTGAAGAGAGTATTGTGCACTCAAAAAGGTTTGGACTTGGGGGCTTGAGTTCAAAAGACCAGCTCTTACCACCTGTGTGACCTTGGACACATTAGAACAGCTTCCAGGTAATTAACACTTCCCCCACACACACACTGGGCCCCCCTACTCATTCTCCAACCCCCCATCCCAAAGCAAAATAGTGGTCTTTGAAGTTGTCTTTAATATCATCTCCTATCTTCCCTAAGTAGTCAGTGGCCTTATGCTTGCTGGCAGGGTCTTTCTTATTAGGGAGGGATGATGTATGATTAACTCATTCATTCTAAGATGTCTTTGTTACCTCTGGGGGAAGGGTTTACTCTGAAAGAATTTGGGAAGAGGCAATCTAAAGAATTAATACTTAATGGCACACATATATAATCCCTGCTTCTGGGGGAGGCTGAGGCTGGTGGAGCACCTGAGTTCAGAAGTTCCAAACTGCAGTAGGGCTAAAGCTGATCAGGGGTCTGAATTAAGTCCAATATGATTAAGCCCCCAGGAGCTACCAGGCTGCCTAAGGAGAAGCAAACTGGCCCAAGCCGGAAAAACGGAGCAAGTCAAAGCTTCCGTGCTGATCAGCATTGGGACTGGGCCATGGGTGGCCACTGTATTTTCAGCCTGGGTCGAGTTAATTCTACCTCAGTGGTAGAATTCAGGCACTGGTATTGAGGGATATTCTTTGGGGTGATTAGAGAGCGTTCCAGGACCTGGCAAATCAGACTGAATAGACAGCTGTCCAGTCTGCCTGCACATATATGCTTAAGTCTAAGCTATGTGGTTATGTTGTGAATTGGTGTGTTTCTCTCTTTTTCATGGGAACTCCTTCTAATTGTGCATGTAGCAGGATTCCAAGGTGAATCATTATCTTTGCTTATATTTACGTAACATTTTAAATTATACATAGTTCTTTCTTCATAACAGCCCTACGAGGTAGATAGTACAAGTATCACCAACATTTCCTAGGTGGGGCCGGGACTGGGGTGGGGAGGAGAACTGAGCCTTCAGGAGATGAGATGATTTGTTCATGATCCCATAGCCATAAGCACTGGTATTCTTTAGATCAGCCCAGCTCATATCTACCTTCTAACCTTTAAATACCACAGAGGCCTATTGCTAGCTGCTGGGATGCCTTTGTCCCCTCTAGTCCCTGAAGAGCCCTTATGGAAGATGCCTGTTTTTTGTCTCTGTAGAGTTTGCCTTCTGCCTGCTCAATGCCTCGATGGCCCTGGACTTGGCCGTGGCCTTGCTGTGTGAGCTGCTGCCTCAGTGGGACCCTCTGGCTGCAGGACTCCCAATCCTCCTGGAATGGCTCCTGGGGGAAGATGATATCAGGAAGGGTATGGAGAACACGCCTCAGGTAATATGGACTTCTTAGCAACGTAGGACTCTCTGAAATCTTGGTAATGGAAACACTAGGACTAGGAGCTTCCCCAGGGCCAGGTTACCCCCACGAAAGTCTCCTTTTACTGAAGAGAAGGACCAATTTCAAGGTCAACTGCACTGTCTGTTAATGCTGTATTGTTGGGGTATTTCATCATAAACTAAGGGATCAATTAGGAAACTAGCTTCAGTTTGGGGTTTTTTTTGTTTTGTTTTAGTCTTGTCCAGCTTCTTATATTTGGGGCTTGAAGCCCTCTAGAGTACTAGCTAAATTAGAGAGAACTCTTTATTACTGGTGAGTTGGAGTTGTTGTACTTCAGGCATATCTGAATCTTCTTGATCCCATTTGGGGTTTTCTTGGCAAAGATACTGGAGTGGTTTGCCATTTCCTTCTCCAGTTCATTTTACAGAGGAGGAAACTGAGGCAAACAAGGTTAAGTGACTTGTCCAGGTTCACACAGCTAGTACATGTCTCAGGCCAGATTTGAACTCAGGTCTTCCTGACTCCACCTGGTGCTCTATCCACTGTACTGCTCATCCACTACCTACTTAAGTACTGTAGTTTACACTTGTGCTGAGATCCACTCCCAGGCTCAGCCTCGTTGTTGTCTTCTATATAATAAGAGGGTTGCACTAGATAGCCACTAAAGTCCCTTCCAGCTGTCAATCAATGATCCTATGATGTCAGGCACTCCAGCCACCTCTAGGGGTGAGTAGCGAGGGGAGGGAGGGAAAAAAGGAAACTTACATGATAACCTTATCATATATTTAAAAGGAATAGCAAGCTATACATAATAGATTTGTAGTTTTATCTGCAATTATCTTTTTTTTTAATAATGTTATGGAAATAAAATAAAATTTTAAAAAAAAATTAAATGATCCTCTGATATTAGGGATGCCAGCCATGATAGCCATCCCTGGGGAAGAAAGGAAGGAGGAAAAGGGGAAAAAAAGAAATTCTTACGACGACTTTATTATATATTTAAAAGGAATAGCAATTTATACATAATAGATTTGCAGTTTCATATGTAATCATCTTTTTTATTATACTATGTCATAGAAATGCTTGTTTTAGTCCACAAATTTAAAATAAAATACATTTTTTTAATGCCTTTAATGACCCTATGATGAGGAAGCATTTCAGAATGACTCATATTTGTAAATTTCTTCCAAACTACCTTGGGTTATAGATTCATTGACTGAGAGCTGGAAGGGATTTTCTCATCTGGCCCCCTTCATTTCACAGATATGAAAACTGAGGTACCAAATGGTTCAGTGAGTTTCCCAAGGTCACATAGGGGTTAGAGTTGGTATTCAAGCTTGATTTCCCCTGATCCCACAGCCCATGCTCTTCCCCTATGTCTGACTGCTGCATCAGTAACCTGTCCTGGTCCTCACCCACGATCAGTGAATGGCCAATGTGTTCTCTCAGTAGGTAGGAAACCCAAGACACAGAGAAGCAAGTCATGGCCTATGGTCAGCCAACCAAAGAAAGGAGGGCTAGGATCAGAATTCACCAGTATAACTGAGCCCCCTCAGCCTCCCAGAAGTGCCTGTCACAAGAAGATCCCAACAGCAGTCTGAGTTGTGCTATACCAGGAATGGGATAGAGTGTGATGAAGGAACCCTACAAGGTCACAGCATTATGGGAATTTGGTTCCCAGCAACAGAGACACTTGTGTCTCATCTCTGATGCTGCTTTTGCTGTTCGACTCATAGCTAAGACCGTCTGTCCCCTCTTTTCTCCTCCTATTTCCATTGTAAAAATCTTCCAAGTTGAGGCCCACTCTCATGCTAAAGTCCACCTGTAATGTAATCATCATATTTGATAATTTAAAAAGTAATAATCATTAGCCTTTATTGACTACTTTAAAGTTTGCATGGCGCTTTACAAATATCTCCTTCGATCCTTACAACCACTCTAGGGAGACAAACAGAGGTCAAGCGATTGGCCCAGGGTCACACAGTGTCTGTGATCACATTCAAACTCAGGTCTTCCTGACTCCAAGTCCAGTCTTCCTGGCGCTGCCCATTGTACCATCTATCCACCTTAGCTGCTCTAATAGAGCCACATGGAAACCTTTTTAGTCACCTTCAAGGTTGGAAGTGATGCGTGTACCTCTTCAAAGACAAGCTAGGAATAGGCATTCTGTCAGGGGAGGGGCCTGCTGGATGTCAGAAGAGGAAGGAGGGAATACTATTGTTCTATAAGAAATGAGAAACAGAAGGACTTCATAATAACCTGGGGAGACTTATATAAACTGATGCTGAGTGAGAGGAGCAGAACCAGGAGAACATGTATACAATTACAGACACATCTATCTGTGATGATAGACTGGGCTCCTCTCAACATTGCAAGATTTTAAGACAACTCCAAAGGACTCATGATGGAAAGGGCTATCCACATCCAGAGAAGAATTACAGAGTCTGGATGCAGATTAAAGCAAACTACTTGCTCTCTCTCTTCTTCATTTCATTTTGTTTCTTCTTTTATGTTCATTCCATTGGTTATAATTCTTCTTTACAACTTGACTAATATTTAATGTGAAGGTATATGTAGAACCTATATTGGATTGCATGCTGCCATGGTGGGAAGGAAAGGAGAGGGAGGGAGAGAAAATTTGGAACTCAAAAACTTGTGGAACTGAATGTTGTAAACTAAAAGTAAATAAATTTTTTAAAAATAAGAGAAGGAGTTGGAGAAAATGATTCAGAGAAGGTGAATCAGGTGAATCTCAGTAGTAATAAATAATAACTCATTTCTGAAGTACTAGAAGATTCGCAAGGCATTTTCCTCAGGTAGGTAGTAATAATTCTGTTACTGCTGTTCTAGAGAAAGCTGGTAGATATGATGGCTGAGCCATTAGTGACATCTGAAAGACCCTAAAGAATAAGAAAAATGCCCCAAGACTGGAAGACAAGTCTCTTTTCAGAAAAAGGGAAGAGGATGCAAACTATAGGCCAGTGAGCTTAATTTGGAGTCCAGAAAAAATAATTTTTTTTAAAAAAGCATCTTATTTTTTCCAATTACATGTAAAGACAATTCTTAACATTCATTTTTTTATAAAATTTTGAGTTCCAAATTTTCTCCCTCCCTTTTTTCCATCCCTTCTCCCTAAAACAGTAATTTGATATAGACTATATATGTGCAGTCATGTAAAACATATTTCCATATTAGTCGTGTTATGAAAGAAGAAACAGAACAAAAGGAAAAAAACATGAAAAAAAAATTTTAAAGTGAAAATAGTATGCCTTAATCTGGATTCAGGCTCCATCTGTTCTTTCTCTGGATGTGGATAGCATTTCCCCTCAAGAGTCTTGGAATTGTCTTGGATCATTGTATTGATGAGAAGAGCTAAGTCAATCATAGTTGCTCATCACACAGTGTTACTATTACTGTGTACAATGTTCTCTTGGTTCTGCTCATTTCACTTTGCATCAGTTCATGTAAGTCTCTCCAGGTTTCTCTGAAATCTGCCTTCTCGTCATTTCTTATAGCACAATAGTCTTCCACTACATTCACGTACCATAACTTGGATCAGTTGGGGACATCCCCTCAATTTCCAATTCTTTGTCACCACAAAAAGAGCTGCTACACAAAAGGTTCTCATGCTGTCTTTGTAGATAAGGTGGAGACATATGGGCCAGGTGACAGTATATTCAGAACTGGCTGAATGACCAGACTCTAAGAGCAGTTAGTCATTACTGGCTCACAGGATTGTATAAAAACAGAAGGGGAAACGAGACCATCTAGTTCAGCTCCCTCATTTTATAAGCAAGGAAGCCAAGGCTCATATAGGTTAAATAGGTTAACCCAGGGTCATATAGCTAATAAGTGTAAAAGGTGGGACTTAGAGGTAGGTCTCTAGTGAAGATCCCGAGACTGACTTAAATAGTCTGTACTAGTCAACATTTTTTTTTACCCAGTCTGTGATTTTTTTTGGTATGGGAAACATCCAGTAAAGAAATTCCCTCTGCCAATTCAGATCATCATCTCTCAGAGAATTACTTGAAGCACTGAGAGGTTAAGTGAGTTACCTAGGATCACACAGCCAGTATGTCAGGACTTGGACCCTGGTCTCCCTGACTCTGAAACCCACCCTCTCTCCACTACACCACACTTCCTCTCACGCTGTGAAGCACTCTAGTCGGTGACTTAGATGAAGGCTTTTGTGGCATAATCATCAAATTTTCCAGAGACACAAAGCGGGGAGGATTAGCTAACACATTGAGTGACACAGCCAGGATCTAAAAAGGAGTCGAAAGGTTAGAATGATGAGTCAGATCTAATCAGACGAAATTCACCTCAGTGATCTTAGCTCACTGATGCGGCTAATCCTTCTGAACATGCAGATCACCCCCTTTTTTGCACTTTCTCATCCTGTGTGACTATTGTCCATGGGTTCCTGTGAATCCTTCGCTGGGAGAGAATGTGCTTTCTCTCTAGGATCTCAGCATTCCAAGGACACCGGCATGGGCTGTGAGCTGTCCACTGGGGATCCCTCAAACCTGGTAAACACCCCTCTCCTTTCTGAAGTCTTTTCACATATGTCTTTTCACATAGATAGACAGACAAGAAAGACAGACAGACAGATAGATAGACAGATCAGACAGACTTGATAGACAAACATTCAAACAAGATAGACAGGATAGATAGACAAGACAAGACAAATAAATAGACAGGACAGACAGATAGACTGACAGATAAATATTCAAACAAGATAGACAGGATAGAGAGACAGAGAGATAAGACAGAGAGATAAATACACAGACAGACAAGATAGACAGATAGACCAGACAGAATGACAGATAAATAGACAAGAGAGACAGGATAGACAGATGATAGACCAGAAAGACAGACTAAGTAGATAGACAGGCTAGACAGACAGAATGACAGAACATTTATTAAGTTTACTATGTGTCAGGCAGGAACTTTGCTAAGAGCCAGGGATACTGACACAATCAAGCAATGCAGTCATTAGCCTGAAAGAGTTTACATTCTCCGAGGGAACTGCTGCATAAAAAGGGGTGTTGGGAAGGCAGCATGGGTGAGGCAGAGAAGTGTCATGAAGACTTGGGCCCCAGCAGGAGAAAGCGAAAGCTTGCCTGTCAGTAAAAAGGGGACCAGGGACAAAGTCCAAGTTTCTAGAGGGGGGACATAAGGCAGCTATATGATGTAGTGAAAAGAATACTGATCTGCAAGACCTGAGTTGGAATCCTGCCTCAGGCACTTACCGGCTGTGTGACTTCTCAGACTTAGTTTCCTTATCTGTAAAATGGGGATAATATTAGCGCCTCTGTCCCAGAGGTGAGGATCAAATGCGATAGATACCATTTGCAAAGCATTTTGCAAATCTTAAAGTGCTCTATAAATACTAGCTGCTGCTGCTACTAGACGAGAGTAGAGGGCTGAGAAAAGAAGGCATGGTGTGGAGGCTTCCCACACAACCTGTCATTGTACTTTGAGTGACCCACAGTTTTAACCTCAAGCTTGCGGTATTCCATGGCTCACAGCCTCCCTGGAAGAACGCTGCTTCTTAAAACCTTGGGCTTTGTTTCAGGGAGAAACTTGAGGTCGTTAAAAACATTGGGCATTTTCTTTTTCATTGTGAATTCAACAAACATGAACATTTCAGTGTGGAAAGAACCAAAAGAAGAAGAAGAAGACTGCATATGAAACCACAAATATCTGGTACCTTTTTAAACAGTACATCAGATTTAACATGATAGCACCAACACTGCCCTGCTTGTCTACGTCCCCATCTGAACTTCCTCCTGTTCTCCTCCATTTTTTAAATATTTCATTGACTCTCTTTTTCCTTCCTCTATTCCTCTCCCAACTCTCTCCCTCGAGCCCCCTCCCCAGATCCTTCCCTTGTATAAGCACAGTAAAGCACAACATATTCACACGTTAGCCTTTTCTGAAAATGTGTGCTTCTTATCACACCTCTGATGTGCATCACCTCTCTGCCGAGAGGTAGGAAGCATGATTCATTATCGCCTTATGAAGTCAAAACCGGTCATTGATCAGGGTTCTTAAATCTTTTTGAGTTGTTTTCCTTTGTGTTATTATCATCACTGTGTAAACTGTTCTCCTGTCCTCTTCACTTCACTCTAGATCAGTTCATAAAAGTCTTACTAGGTTTCTCTGAATCTGTTCCTTTCATCGTTTCTTACAGCATAAGAATATTCCATGACATTAATATAACTTTTTGTGTTCAGCCATGCTCTGGTTGATGGGTACCCACTTATTTCTGGTTCTTTGCCACAACAAAAGCTGCTTCCATAAATATTTTTGTGCATATATGTCCTTTCCTTCTATCTCTGATCCCTTTAGAGCAGTGGTTCTCAACCTGTGGGTCGCGACCCCTTTGGGGGTCAAATGACCCTTTCACAGGGGTCGCCTAAGACCATCAGAAAACACATATCTCTGATGGTCTTAGGAACTGAGACACTGCTCCTCTATCTGTCTCCAGGCGGGTCCACCCACATGCAGATACACCCACATAAGAGTATTAAAGGATCGCAGCATTAGGAAAGTTGAGAACCTCTGCTCTAGAGAATGTGCCTAGTGGTTGTGTTGCTGGACCAAAGGTATGCATGCTCTACATTTTCCCCAAAACAGCCTGCTCTTTCTTTCCTCATTCAGTTCTGGGCCCAAATCATTGCCCATCTGAAGAAATTGACAGGTCAGGTATATCCATTCAAGTCATAGTCTGGACCATGGGCATTCATCATCCACTTGGTTTTTCCAATATGGATAGTTAGGCCCAACATTTTTAAAGTGATCCTAGGTCTCATTTAAAAGGTCCTGAATTTTTATACAAAAGTTATCCACAAACAGCAGCAAGAGAGGACCTAACCATTGGTAGGAAACGTCTCTTCCATTTGGAGCCCAAGCTGAACATTCTTCATGAGAACTGTAGCCAACTTTGTCAAGCATATGTTTTATTACTTGCTTAATAATCAGTTAGTAATCAGAGGATCTTCTAACATTATCCCTTCTTTCACATCTTGTAAAGAATCTTGTACATGTACATGGAGACATCTGGTTAGAGGATCTCCTTTAAGGAGGGAGTTTATTCTACAGAAACAAATGCCTTTTCTGTAGTCAAGAAATATGAAGTACAATGGGATTGTGTATTCTCTACACATTTATTTAACTGTGTAACTAAAGATGTGGTCTACTATAGAATATTGTTTCTGAAACTCTGACTGTTCCTATCTCATATCCAATGATAATCTCATATCATTAAAGGATGACTTTAATCCTTATGTCTTATAAAAATTGTGTAGAAACAGAAAAGTAGGCATGGGAGTAAGTAGTTACTGATTTTGACTTAGGTGACTTGTTGTTGTGTTGTTGTTGTTATGATAAGGGCTGTGATTGTTGTTGTGTTTCTTAAGTTGCCATGATCAAAGAATTCATTAACTGACAGCCAGCTTCTTTTGGGCCAAAGCTGGGGGATGGGAACAGATATTTATAAAGCGCCCACCATGTACAGGCCCTATGCGACAGGCCTTACCAATAACATCTCACAATGCTCAGCTTGGCTGGTCTTTAGAGAGCAGGCAGAGGCTATTGCTGGGATCAGATCCTAAGTCTTTCTAGCATAGTGTGTCCTTCCAGAGGTTTGCATTATATCGACACTGTCTTCAAGAACCTAGGATCAACCATCATGCCATGAGGACAGACTGGAGTATAAATCTGTGGGGAAGAGGAAGGGTTTTTTTTTTCCTTTTAATTTTTTTTTTTTAATTCTGAAGTTAACACCAAATAAGAAAAGCATTTCCATATACAAAGTATAACCAAAAAAAGAAGCTGATATGTGAAGCCACAAATCTATGTTATGAGCAGCTTTTTTTCACTTTAAGCATATAATAAATTCATTGTTATCTCCAAAGCTGCCCAGTTTGTCTGTGGTTTCCCACTGACCTTCTTTCTGTTCTCTTCTAAGCATTTAAAAAAAAAAATGCTTCAGTGACTCGTTTCTTGCTTTTTTTTTTCCATTTTGATAACCCCATCATTACTCCCCTCTTCCCACTTCAAATGAAAAAATTAAATAAAATCCTTGTATCATATATGCATAGTTAAACAAAACAAATTTCTACTTTGGCCACATCCAGAAAAAAAGTATGCTGCATTCTACACTTTTGTCTTATCTACCGTCACAGCATTTCTAGTATATATTCTTTTTTTTCCACTCACACAACCAACACCCTGGTGTAAGCTCTAATCACTTTATACCTAGACTACTGCAATAGCATGCATATGTGTGTATATGTGTGTGTGTGTACACACATATAAAAGCATATATACACATACATATATAAAATATCATATGTACACATATATATATATACACACATACTTTTTTGTGTGTCAGATGTGATCAACTCTTCATGACCTCATTTGGGGTTTTCTTAGCAAAGGTACTAGAGTGGTTTATTATTTCCTTCTCCAGCTCATTTTACAGATGAGGAAACTGAGGCAAACAGGGTTAAGTGACTTGCTTAGGGTCACACAGCTAGTAAGTGCCTAAGGCTGGATTTGAACTCAGATCCTCTTGACTCCAGGGCCAGCACTCTATCCACTGTGCCACCTCAATGCCCTCATTGTCTATATGCACAGCTGCTAAAGTGATCTTCCTGTAGAGTAAGTCTAAGTAGAGCCCTTCTTCAGTAAATTCCAGTGGCTCCCTATTGCCTCCAGGATCAAAGAGAAAATATTTTCTCTTTTTAAATAAATAGTTCACACATGGGCCCCTTCCCGCCTCTCCACTCTTTTCAGACTTTACTTCCCTCCATATACTTTACAATCCATCAGCATTGGCCTTCTCACTGTTCCTTGCACTCCATTTCCCAGCTCTCTGCCTTTTCACTGCCTGCCCCCCATGAATGGTGCTCTCCTTCCTCATGTAGGTCCCCTGGCTTCTCTGGATCCCTCCAAAACTCAGCTCAAATCCTGCTATCTCCAGAATGCTTTTCCTGGTCCCCACTCCAACTAAGAGTATCTTAACTCTGAAATTACTTACCCATTTGACTTCACGTATCTTGTATGTTCATAACTGTTGTCTCCCTCATTAGAATATGAGTTCCTTGAGGGCAGGGACCATGTTTTTGCCTTTCTGTGTATCTTCAGTTCTTAGCACAGTACCTGGCACAAAGTCATCGCTTTATAGATACTTGGTGATTTCTCTTGGATCACGTGAGCAACAAGATGGTAGATCAGCCATTTTCTATGATCCCTACAACCACTGAAACCTCTCCAAAACAGAAATTATGCTCCAAACATCAAGCAACTTCAGCTGCCTCCAAAGTCTGGGACCCAGAATCCACAAGAATGCAAAAAAGAAAACAAAAATAAAACCCCAAACCCAGGAACTCACTGACCCTGAGCTCATGCAGCACCCTCCCCCACCTCCCAAGCTTACAGCAAAACTCATCCCTTACCCCCTGATACCCTCTTCCTTTTTCTAGTGCCGTGGAGAGCCCAACTCCATTGCTTAGGACTCATCAGCTAGCTTGGACATAGCCCTTCAGGAACAAAAGCCTTCCAGGGGCTGAAACCTGGAAGCACTATTACTGCAAAGGTCTAAACTGACCCTGCTGGGAAAACAGGATCGGCACTGCCAGGACTGGGCCAGGGAACTGCAGCACAGAAGAAAGGGGCAGGTCGTCAGGACAGGACCCTGTACATGGAAGGGATTATGTAGCACTCCACCAAGCCCAAGAAAAAGATCAGGTAGGGCAAGCCAACTGGGGCAGAGACCTCGCCTGGTGAACTATGAATTACCCAGTAATTACCAAAGATTTTAAAAAGAAGAAAACCCAAAGACTCTGAACAAAAGCATAAATCAACCAGAAAAAACAACATACTTTTAAAGAACAATTAGTATCCTTTCACAAATTATTTTCAAAAATTGAGAAAGAAAGAATTTATGAGACAAATATAATCCTAATACCTAAACTAGGGGAAAGATAAAACACAGAAAGAAAACTATAGGCCTATGTCATTAATGACTATTAATTCAAATTTTTAAACAAAATCCTGTCAGACTACAGTAACTTATATCCAAGAAATCATTCCCTGTAATCAAATGGGATTTATACCAACAATGAAAGGATGACTCAACATTAGGAAAACAATCAACTTAATCATGTTAAAAACAAAAAATGTTCCAAACCCCATGATCATCTCAGTAAATGCAGAAAAAGCCTTCGACAAAGTACAACATTCTTTTCTGCTAAAAACCCTAAAGTATAGGTTAAGAGGGACTTTTTAAAAATATCATAAAAAGCATCTATCTAAAACCAAAAGTAAGCAGCATATGCAATGGGGATATAACTAGGGCCCTTGCCAATAAATGCAATAAGCACGGATGCCCACTCTCTCTACTATTATCAAATATAGTTCTGGAAATGCTAGCAAAAGCAATAAGACAAGAAAAACCAAAGGACTCAAAACAGGTAAAGAGGAGATGAAACTTCCTGTTTGCTGATGACATAATGTTTTACTCAGAAAACCCTAGGGCATCAACAAAGACACTAATTGAGACAATAACTTCAGCAAAGTGACAGGCTAGGATATAAATCCTCAAAAATCAGCAGAATTTCTATCTAATAATCAACAAATCACAAGATGTTACAACAGAAAGGGAAATCTCATTCCAAATAATTACAAAATGCATAAAATATCTGAGGATACCTCCCAAAACACACAAAAGATTCGTATACGTTAAATTACAAAGCACTCCTCAAAGAAATAAAGAACCACCTAAAAAGCTAAAGTAACATTCTGTGATCACAGTTAAGCTGTGAGAATATACTGAAAGACAATATTACCAAAAATCAACATATGCTTTTAATGTCATACCAATCAAATTACCAAGGGAATACTTTATAGAACTTGATAAAATAATAGCAAATTTCATTTGGAAAAACAAAAGATCTAGAATATTAAGAGAAATGATGAAAAGAAGTAAGGACAAAGGGGGAACAGCACTTCCAGACCTCAAACTATATTATAAAGTAGCAGTCATCACAATCATTTGGTATTGGTTAAAGATATAGAGATAGATCGATGAAACAAATTAGACAAAGGAGATTCAGGAAACAAAAGAATTCAATAACCCAGTATTTAATAAATTGGAAAACATATCAGCTAAGGAAAAAAAATCCCTATTTGATAAAAACTGGTAGGAAATCTGGAAAGCAGACTAGCAGAAATTAGGCTTAGACCAACACCTTACACCATACTCCACAATACATTCTAAATGGATACATGTAATGGTAATTAATTTAAATTTGAAGACCCCTTTTTGTTATGTCAAGTAAGCAGGTAC
>CM053585.1:69894491-69916437 GCA_028646515.1 Pseudochirops corinnae | reverse complement strand
AAAAGATCTCTCCTTGAGTATTGAATGCTGTGATGAAATTGAAGTTTACTAGAGACCTAGGAGTGGAGGGTTTGTGTATTTTCTAATGATTGTACTTAGTGATTAATGATGCTTAGTAATTGTGAATCTGAATAAGTGACTGATTGAGCTTACGAGTGGAGGGTTTGTGTATTTGCTAATGATTGTATTTACTGATTAATGATACTTAGTAACTGATTGCTAGATAAGTGACTGAATAAGTTAACCTAGTTGCCTCATGAGTGGGAGACTGACTATTGTATTTTGAGATGACTGACTGAGTAAGGAGGCAAACCTCCTTAGGGATACTAGATGATTGTTCTTTTGTTCTTTGTTCTAAATACTGTGACCACTTTGGTGAAAACTATGTGTCCATTTTAATGATAAGCTGTTGAGAACACTATATTATGATTTTCTGAGAATGTTTTGCTTTGATTTGTTATGGAATAAATAGACTATTGACTATACTGTGTAATCAGAACCTTAAAGTAGCATTCTTCTGGAAAGCTGCTCGTGCATGGCATTACAATACATGACCTTAATATTATACATTATATTATTTTTTAAAAAGCTTAGAAGAGATAGGTTGGAGGGATTTATAATTAGTCTTTCACAATATAACTACTATGGAAATGTTTTTCGTAACTACATACGTACAACCTATATTGAATTGCTTCTCTTCCCAGTGGGGGTGGGTGAGGAGGGAAGAAGAGAAAGAACCTGGAAATCAAAGTTTTAAAAACAAATGTTAAAAAAAAAAAAGTTTTTTACATGCAACTTGGAAATAAGATATACAGGCACTGGGGTATAGAAATCCATCTTGCCCTACTAGAAAGTTAGAGAGGGGATAGGGGAAGATATAAGAGAAAGCAGATTGGGGGAAGGGGTATTCAATATGCTTTCTATCTTGGGGTGGGGGTAGGGGAAAGACAGGGAGAAAATTTGTAACTCTAAATCTTGTGGAAATGAATGTTGAAAACTAAAAATAAATTTAAAAAAAAAAGCTTAGAAGAGAAACAGATCATAAAATTCTCATAGCTATGGGTATTCTTAACCAAGCAAGAGATAGAGGCAATTACAAAAGATTAAACAGGTAATTTTGATTACTTGAAACTGAAAAGCTTCTGCACAGACAACATTAATGCATCTAGGATAAAAAGTGAAGTGATATGTGTGTGGGCATACATGTGTATATGTGTATACAAATAATAGCCATTCCTCAACAGATAAGTGGTCGAAGGATGTGAACAAAATTCATAAAAGAACTGCAAAGAATTCACAGCCACAGAAAAATTCCTCCAAATCACTAATAATAAGACAAATCAAAACAATCAGAAAATAATTTGGAATTATGCAAATAAAGTGACTAAAATATCTCCATTACTGGGCTTATGCCCTAAAAAACCCATAGATTTTTTTTAAAAAGCCCCATATACTCCAAAATATTTAAAGCAGCACTTTTTTATGCTAAGGATTAGAAACAAAGTAGATGCTCATCAGTTGAGGAATGGTTAAACAAATTGTGGTATATGAATGAAATGGAATATTACTGTAACATAAGAAATGATGTATGTGAAAAATACAGAGAACTGATAAGGAAGTAACAAAGCCAAGAAAACAATATATATAGTAACTACAACAGTGTAAATGGAGAAGACACCCCCCCCCAATCAAAAGTAAATAGAATAAAAGTATAAATATCAAAGGAGAGAGATGAGAAGACACTCTCCCAACCACTGCTTTGTGAAGGTGGGAGGTCCACAGGTGTTATATGCAAAGTATCACTTGTGCTGCCTTTTTTTTTCTCTCCAAAAAATACTATTTGTCATATGGGGTGGCTCTCTGTGAAGGGGAAGAGGAAGGACACGTGATATAGTATGGTGATATTTTTTAAAAAAACAAGCAGAAAACGTCAATAAAAACTTATTTTAAAAATACATACTTGATAATGATGGACTATCAGGTCAGTAGTATTTTTCACTACAATCCTTTGGAGCTCCATTTGATAATCACATTGATCAAAGTTCTTATGTCTCTCAAAATTGTTTTCCTTTACAATATTATTGTTATTGTATAAATTCTTCTTCTAATTCTGTTCACTTCACTCTAGATTAATTCATATGTCTTCCTAGGTTTGCCTTTTATTGTTTATGGCATAATAATATTCTATTACAATCATATACCATAATTTATTCAGTCATTCCCCAACTGATCGGTATTCCCTAAGTTTCCAGTTACTTGCCATACACAAAGAGCTGCTATAAATATTTTTTGTATATATGGGTCCTTTTCCTCTTTCTTTGATCTTTTTGGGGTATAAGCCTATTAAAGGTAGCACCAGGACAATGGCTATATATAATTTAGTGACTATTTTTGGGTATAGTTCCTAAGGTCTCCCATAATGGCTAGACTAGTTAATATCTCTACCATCAGTTCATCAACATACCTATTTTCCCCGCTTCCCTGCCAATAGTTGTCATTTCCCACCCACTTCTCTTTTTTGGGATCGTCTTTGCCAGTCTGCTAGGCATGAGTTCAAAACTTCTATAGTTTTTTCTGGGAAGATGAAACTTGATAGAGATAAACAAAGTCCTGTGTTTATGTTTAAAAAAATAGTTTTGCAAATACATATGGGAGAAGTATAACTATACAATATCTCAAGTAAAGAAATTGATATTCTAGTGGACTTCAGAGTCAATTTTAATCAGTGGTACAACATATCAGCCCCAAAATTTCAGTATGTGAATTAGGCTGAATTAAGAAAGGTAGCATCCAGAACACAACAGGCCTAGTTCTGCCCTTTTTATGCCACATCTGGAGGTATGTTGAGTTCTGAGCACCACATTTTTAGGATACATGACAAGGATGGTGACCTCAAAACCATGACATACAAGTTTTGATCAAAGGAATTAAGACTGCTTAACGTGAAGAAAAGTTAGAGGCAAGAAAGCATGATGGCTGTTCTCTGGTCACATGGAACAGAGACTGAACTTGTTCTTCGAAGGCCCGGAGCAGAGAACTAGGAACAACAGGAAGAAGCTGCACAGAGGCAGATTTCAGCTCATTGTAAGGAAAAAAAAATCTAAGCAATTAGAATTTTCCAGAAGTTGAGTCAGCTCTCTTGGGAGTTAGTGGGCTCCTCTGGATGATGCAGCATAGAGTGCAGGATCTGGAGTCTGAGGTTCAAATCCCAGCTCTGCCACTTATATCTGTGTGACCTTAAACAAGTCACTTAACTTTTCTAGAGTCCAAATTCCTCATCTGTAAAATGAAGGTGTTGGACTAGATGAAATCCAAGATCCTATGACCAACTAGTTTTGTCAGTTGCTAGCTGTGTGATTTTGTTGCTTCATCTTTCCTGAGCCTCAGTTTCCTCAGCCATAAAATGAGCTTCGGACTAGATGAAGGTGCTGAGGTCCCATCCAGCTCTAAAGCAATCTGTCAGCAAACATTAAGCACCAACTGTGTACCCAGCACTGTGCTAAGTGATGGGGGTACCAAAAAAAGGCAAAAGACAGTCCCTGCCCTCAAGGAGTTAAATATGTGACTAGGATTCTTGCACAGATTGAACTGAGTGGCTTCTTAAGCCCCTTCCCACTCTCAGATTCTGTGATTAGCCCCATTTTCAGAGCACCGAAGTGCCTCACCCACTGTAACAGGATAAACAGGTATCGAGCTGGTTATAGAAGCCCAAGGCCCCAGCATATGTTGTCCCTCAGGGACTGGGGGGAAAAGGTGTTTGTTCTCTGTCTTTCCAGGCTCTGCTAGAGATGGGTCTACTTAATATTACTATTTCTCAACTTGCTTATTTGTTCTTTTGGTCCAGGTGGAAGATGACTTTGTGTTTGACAAAGGTGAAGTCAACTTTTGGGCAGAGACGCTAACCTACGTCAGCCACCTAGTCAAGCACTTGTCTCCCCTCTGTAAGAAAAGCTGGCCTTCCCAGGATCCCGGGGAGCTCAATAAGCTGAGAAAAACAGCATCCCAGCAGTACCAGCATCTATCACAGCTAGCCAAAGAGATGCCTCCAACTCCTGAATTTTCTAAGACTACTGACTACACAAGACTGCGCATCCAGAAGGAAAGAACGTTAGCTTGCCTGAAGCTGCTAGATGTTCTTCAAGGGAAGGAGGGAAATCCCACACCTGGGCTGTTGAGATTGCCCTACATCCTGCCATTCAGTTCTACAGAGAACAAAGCCTAAATCCACTGAGTGATAAAGGAATGTGTTGAGTTGGAGATTTTCCTACACTGAATACACTGGAAATGTTACCTAAATGAAAAATCCTTTTGTTCACTGTGCCCCCTCTGAGGTGGTCCAAGTGTCCCTTCTTACAGAAGGATCTTTCTTCTTAATACATTTACTCAGTTCTTGCAAGCCAACCAATTTATTGCAACTACCGTTAGAGGTGGGGCCCTTAAACGTGAGATTTACCTTTTTTCCCAGGTGCAGGCCACCTGCAGGCCTGAATTAGCTATTTTCTTCCCTAGAGTCAAGCTTAGCCCTGTTTGCATTCCCCTTCAGCTCTCATGTTTTTAACGAGATTTAAAAGGGAGAAAAAAGTTCATTTGGATTCTTTTATCAGATTCTAAATTTTATTCTATTTTAGTAAAGAAGGAAATACATTCCAAATGTTTCCATTTTTAAAAAAATCTGAGTGAATTAAAGAGCAACTTCATATAGATAATTTGATTGTGTTGGAGACCTGCAGTGACCTATAATTTAAAAATTACATTTTGCCCAAAGTCATTAAAAGAGCCTTACAGTATTTCTTTGTCTTCCCCCATCTCCTAAGGTGTTTGATCAAAAGCAATCACTTAAAAGTCTGACTGTAGCCTGCAAAGAAACTAGCAGCAGTCCCCCAAGCTCTTAGAGAGGGGTCATGGGGAAAGAAGTTCCGGGCTGGGAGAATGATTATCATCTTCCCTCCTTATACTTTATTTGATGAAAATGACAAGAAGCTTTAAATTTACAGAGGAAAACTAACACTGTCTCGCCCCCCTCTCCTTCCCTTCTTTCTCTCTAAGCCCTCCCCAAGCCATCCATTTGAATGCTATAAACTGGAAACCTCTTAGAATTTCCTGATGCCTCCCAGAACACCCAGGAGGTGGCACCCTCGCATGGGTTTTGCTTAGAGCACTCTGAAATAGGGCACAGTTTCTAATCTCTTTTTCCCTGTAATTTACAACTTCAGAAGAGTCACAGATTCAGTTACTTCAATATCAAGCAATCCAGAATGTGTTTTAACAGCAACCAGGTTCACTCCAGTTCAAGCCATCCAAGAAAGCCACTTTTTAGTCTTTGTGTGAAAATTCATTAGGTACCTCATTAGCATCTGGCAAATATATGTTTAATAATGTCTTATTAAGAGATCAATTAAAGTTATTTTAACAGCTTGTCAAGGTCTAGAGGGGCATTTGTGGGAATGAAAGTGTTTGAGATGCTCATTTCCGTTGCCAGCAAGTAAAAGTTAAATATTTAATGGGGGAGGGGGGAGGAGAGTCTGTGATGTCCAGGGACACCTAGCAAATCAAGAATTCCTGTGTATCTTACAGGCTTAGGGAGATGACAGAGTCTGTGACTTGCCCCGTGGTCTCGATGCTATTTCAAATCAAGAGTCAGAACTAGAACCAAGGTCTTCCCGATCCCAAGACTGGCCCTTGGAATTTGTATTTTGAGACACAAAAAAGGCAGCACAACCATAATGCAGAGAACATTGGTTGGGAACCCTGAAACTTGGGATCTAGTCCCGACTCTACTGGGAGTTTTGATGGCTGACTGATTCACCTGAAGATAACCTGATAAATCTTTTCCAGCCTTGCTAAGACAGTTCTTAGACAAAAGGGGTGAGCAATCTGACTTCAACCAGGACAGAAACTTTCCATCCTGGCCTACCAAAGCTAGCACTCTACTAGGGCTGCCATTGAGAACCCAGGGTCACCTCCATGCATGAACAGGACTTGGATGGCCCATTACTGTTATATTATAAGCCTATCTACTTCCAGCCATGTGATTCTAGTGCCCCCTCCACACCCACCCGAGTTTTGAGAGTCAAAGGATTAGAGCTAGTAGAGATCTTAGAGATCATCTGGTACAACTTCATTTAACAAAAAAAACCAGAGGCCAAGATTAAGTGCAACGACCTGCCCAAGATCATACTAATTTCACAGACTTAAGTCATCTCATCCTGTCTTTTCATTGCCTGCTTTACTCATCCACATTTACACCCTTGGGGTACCTCTGATTTGTGATAAACCTAACTTCCTGCCGGGCACTTAGCAAGGTTTAATACTCGTTTACTAGACTAAAGTGACTGGGAAGAAAGAAAGGAGGGGGTGACGATGGCAGGGGAACGGCTAACCACCACAAACTGACTTGGCACCAGTCTGCCTGCGCCGTAACTCGCTTACGGGAGGAGCCCCACGCTGGAGGAAGGCAAAGCCTACAATCATGAGACTCCGATGCAAAGGACCCCAAGCGAGCAGTCGCCTTGAGACCCAGCTTCGCCAGCGTGGCTCGACAAAGCTAAAGTGTCCGTGGGCGGGGCGTCCCCTTCCCAGGTCCCTGATTGGGAGCACCTGACAGAGTGAACCCCGGAAGGAAGGCGGGAAGGTGGGGGAGTAAAAGGCTCCCCAGTTGTAGCCAGGAGGAGCGCTAGAGGGGGCTGTCTCCCCGGGAAAAGGGGCCCTAACTGCAAAGCTTTGGGCTCCCCGATTATGCCACCCCAGCTCAGGCTGGAGGAAGGGGTGCGTGGCAACTGGGTGGGCGTGAGACTCCGACACTGTGGTCTATTTCCCCCGAATCCCAGATGACGGGGGGGAGGGTTGCAAGCACAGGAACTCGGTAAGCTTGGAGCGCATATGGCAAAGGCGACCAGTGTCCAGACCTCCCCTAACCTGAAGAGACTGAAAAAGAGGAGAGGGGCTGCGAGAAGAGCCATTGCCCCCACAGTCCTGCCCCCTCACCCGGGCCTGGGCTTGGGCTCCCCCGCCGGGGACGGCCCGCGCCACTCACAGCGCCTTTGGCCCCGGCTCAAGGTCTTGTGATGTGATTAGCAAGCCAGCTCCTTGTCCTCTGACACACAGCCCCGCCCCGGACCGCTCAGGCCCTGTTTACTGCAGGACCCGGCTGGGGGTGGCGGGGCGGAGCCTGGAAGACCCGGGCTTTTCCAGCCCTACCCAGCCCCACGCTCCCTCCACCCCTCGGAGCAGGCGCACTTCCCTCCGGCCTGCAGGAAGCCCATACCGCTTACTCCACGTGTTAGATCGCAGCACTTCCTCCCTGGGGGGCTGCGGAGCTAGGACTCCAAGTTTCCAAGCCTTCATTTGGGGCTTGAGACACGATGCATCCCCTGTGCTCCCTACCTCCCCTCCCCGTTCCTTTCCGTTCGGCTACCCCTACTTTGCAAACTAGGCAAGGGTAACATGGAAGGTTGCAATATTCTAGCATTTTGCAATCTCTCCAGTCCATTGATAGACCTAGTATTAGTGCGGGGGGCACAGGGAGTGAAAAAACCCAGTCACTAGGGGCGTGGGCGGCCTCCAAGGCTGCTCACCCTGAGCCACGTTTAAAAGTCCCCGGGCTCAACAACGCACGGGGCCCTGGAGGTGGAGAGCCGAAACGTACTATGCCCCACATGGCTCAGCAGGCTCAGCTTCTCCCCCGCGGCTGGGCGCTCGGCCCGCCTCCCCGGCCTCCCTCCCTCTCCCTGGCCCGCCCAGCACTGCTGAGGCCACCCCTCCGACTCCCCCGCCCTCCCGGCTCAAAAAAAAAAAAAAAAAAGAAAGAAAGAAAATTGGCGGCAGCCTATGGGAGGGCTCGAAGTCCCATGACGTCGGTGGGAGCCGGCTGGGTGGTGTTGCCTAGAGACCCCGGCAGGGTCAGCGTTCTGTCCCCTCCCCCGCCCGCTCTACCGTCTATATAGGGCGAGGGCTCACCGGGCACAGAGTTCCAGCAGTCCGCTTGCTGTGCCCTCAGCTCCGGAGAAGTGGGCTTTTTTGGGGGGGCGGGGGGAGGGTAGAGGGAAGAAAGAGGAGAGGCTTTTAAAAGTAGGGGATTTTTTTGGTTTGGCTTTTTTTTTTTTTTAACCCCGGACTCCAAAGAACTCCAAAGCTTAACCTCCGTTACCCGGACTCTCCACCCTCTACAAACTTCCCCTTCCCACCCTTACCCCTCGCCTGCCAGCCGTCGTGGCTCATCCCCAAGCCCTGCTGGACAGCGGGGTCCTTGGGTTCCTCTTCCATCTGCGACTATCACAGGACCTAGAAACATGTCGACCACACTTCTGTCTGCCTTCTATGACATCGACTTCTTTTGCAAGGTAGGCGAGAGGGCAGGGAGGGAGGCAGAAAGCCCTTTCAGTTTGGAAACTTTTTCTCGTAGTATTTTTGGGCAGGGGTTGGGGGGTGGTGATCTACCCCACCTTGGTTTTCCCTGTTGGGTCAGTTCTCGGAGTTTGCAAAGTGTTTTAGTTGCTGGGAGGAGGAGGGGCGGAGACAGAGAAGGAAGGCGAGGCATAACTGCTCCCAGGGCTTGTGCATTCAGCCCAGCCTGGGACCGGCTTTACTCGCTTTGTGTTTACAGGGGCTGTGTTTGCACAGTCCCGGCTGCTCCCCCCCGCCTTTTCCGCCATGAATTGGGGGAGGAGGGTGTCCGTAGGGTTGCAAAAGGACGAAAAAAGCCCAGGAAATGGAGCTACAGCGATGGGGCAGCATGCTTGGAGCTAAGGGCGAGCAGGGTGGGGGAGGGAGAATCAATGCAAACTTTTTTCATTTTGTCTCTGTACGGGTGGGAACGATAAGCTGAAAGTTAGGGAGGGAAACCCACAGATCTGAAGTCTCGAAGTTATTCTGCAACTACGCTCCCTTCTTCCTGCTCTTACCCCCGCCCCACCCCCCCGACCCCCTTGAAACTGTCTTCTTCCATGCCTCCTCCCGTTTTTCATCTCCCCCTACTCCCCTCCCTCTAGCAGACGGAGAAATCTTTGACCAACCTCAACCTGAACAGTATGCTGGACAAGAAGGCCGTGGGGACGCCCGTGACCACCTCCCCCAACTCAAGCTTCACGCCGGGATTTCTCCGAAGGCACTCCACCAGCAACCTGCAGGCCCTCGCCCACCCTTCCCCGAGCCCGGCCGCGGGTCCCGGCAACTGTTCCCCCAAGTTCACCGGCGGCAACAGCTGCAGCAGCTCCGGCGGCACAGGCTCGTACAGTAACCTCAAGGAGCCGTCGGGTGGAGGTGGCAGTGCCAGCACCACGGCCCTGCTCAACAAGGAAAATAAGTTCCGAGACCGCTCCTTCAGCGAGAACGGCGACCGCAGCCAGCATCTCATGCAGCTGCAGCAGCAGCAGCAGAAGTCGGGCGGCGGCTCCCAGATAAACTCCACGCGCTACAAGACGGAGTTGTGCCGCCCCTTCGAGGAGAGTGGCACCTGCAAGTATGGGGAGAAGTGTCAGTTCGCCCACGGCTTCCACGAACTGCGGAGCCTGACCCGACACCCCAAATACAAGACGGAGCTGTGCCGCACCTTCCACACCATAGGCTTCTGCCCCTACGGGCCCCGCTGCCACTTCATCCACAATGCCGAGGAGCGCCGCCCTTCGCCGTCCGGGGGCGCTGGGGGCAGCGGGGGTGACCTGCGCGCCTTCAGCCCCCGAGAAGCCCTGCACTTGGGCTTCCCGGCACACCCTCGGGAGCCCAGGCCCAAGCTGCACCACAGTCTCAGCTTCTCGGGCTTCTCCTCGGCGCACCACCAGCACCCAGGCGGCCTGGAGTCGCCCCTCCTCGAGAGCCCCACGTCGAGGACCCCCCCGCCGGCCTCGTCCTGCTCTTCCTCCGCCGCCTCCTCCTCTTCCTCGTCCTGCTCCTCCTCCGCCTCCTCATCGTCCTGCTCCTCCTCCGCCTCCTCGTCCTCTTCCTCGGCCGCCGCCCCCTCCTGCTGTTCCCCGACTACAGCCGCGGCTGCGGCGGCGGCGGCGCTGCTGTACGGGGCGGGCGGTGGCGGCGAGGACTTGCTCTCCCCTGCCCCGTGCGCTGCCTGCGCCAACAACGCCTTCGCCCCCTTCTCGGGCCAGGAGCTCAGCAACCTCATCACGCCCCTCGCCATTCACACCCACAACTTCGCCGTGGCCGCCGCCTATTACCGCAGCCAGCAGCAGCAGCAGCAGGCGCCCACCGCGCCCCACCCGACGGCCGCCGCCGCCGCCGCCGCTGCTGCTGCTGCAGCCGCCGCCGCAGTGGCCGCCGCCGCCCCGGCCTCCCCCCCCTTCAGCTTCCAGCCCCTGCGCCGCCTGTCCGAGTCACCTGTGTTCGACGCGCCCCCCAGCCCCCCGGACTCGCTGTCGGACCGGGAGAGCTACTTGAGCGGCTCCCTTAGCTCAGGAAGCCTGAGCGGCTCCGAGTCCCCGAGCCTCGACTCCGGCCGCCGCCTGCCCATCTTCAGCCGCCTCTCCATCTCCGACGACTAAGCGAACAGCAGCAGCCGCAAGAGGAAGTTTTTTTTGGGGGGGGGGGGAGTTGGAGGGTGCAGTGGGGTGGCTTTTAGGGGACACCCCTCTTACCCTCTCCCAGCCCTGAGGGTAGCTGGGTCTAAGTGTTGAGGGGAAAAGGAGGGATTGGGGATTTCGCAGCCAAAAAGGGACTGCACAGCCCTAGGAGGACTTGGGGCATCCCAGCTCTATGAGCTGCCCCTTCTCCCCCCCCCTTTTCGGTTTCCTCTTGTTTGGGGGGTTTTATTTTTTATTACAAAGTTGCATTCTCGTTTAGCAAAAAAAGAAAGTCCAACGAACTTTTTGTATTGAGATGAACAAAACCTATATTAAAAAACACACGGGCAGATGTAACGGGAATAGAACAAACAATAACCAAACATTTATTTTTCTAGACCTTGGAAGAGTTTTGAACTTTAGGGGGGAAAAAAAAATCAACCCAGCACCAGCAGCTACCACCATTCCATCTCTTACCTTTGAAGCATTAGTCACCCTGCACTTAGGTGTGAACTGCCTGCTCTTTGGAGAAGTTTCTAATGGTCATTTGTCTCTGAGTACAGTGTAAACAAACAAAAAAAGCCACATTACTAAACTATAAGCTTAAAAAAATCCAACGACCTGCCAAGAATATGCCTTGATGACAGTGCTGTAGTTTTATATAGAGCTATATATAATGTGCTTAAAACACCACCCTTCCATTCCAAAGTCAGTTCCATCACCACCATGTAGTGGATATTTCTTTTAGAAAAATGTTGCCTTTTGCTTTCTTGGGAAGCACTCAAACCGAGTTTAGTTTATAATTGTTGACAAATAACTGCTGATTTTTGTTTTGTTTAGCTGTTTTGAGTTGATTAGCACCACTGCACCACAACTCAATATGAAAAAAAACTATTTAACTTATTTATTATCTTGTGAAAAGTATACATTGAGAATTTTGTTCATACTGTATTTATCGGGTATGATGAAAAGCAATAGATATATATTCTTTTATTATGTTTAAATTATGATTGCCATTATTAATCGGCGAAACGTGGAGTGTATGTTCTTTTCACAGTAATATATGCCTTTTGTAACTTCACTTGGTTATTTTATTGTAAATGAGTTAAATCTTAATTTAAGAGATTGTATGTAATATTTATTTCATTAATTTCTTTTCTTGTTTACGTAAATTTAAAGATTGCATGATTTCTTTATAGAAATCTATCTCGATGCTGTGGAAGTAGTTTGAGGAAGATCTTTCTGAGATTTCTTAGAATGTATTAAAAAACAAAAAAGATTGTAGCCCGTCCAACTTTTAAAGAAAAAAACCACATACTTTGCAATCAGACTTCAAAGTATCAGACTTTTACCTAACTCCAGCTTTACAAATCAACCAAAAGTATTTTTGTTGCCTAATTTCACCAGTCCCACTGTGATATTACCCTTGAGTATGTTTAAAAAAAAAAAAATGTAGCAATAATTGAGGGGCCTCCAGTATTAGTCTCCCAGTGCCTTTGGAAAGGCCCAGACTTGCCTTAAATCTTCCTCAACCAAATAAGTATTTTCTTTCTTAATGCTTGAGAGAATTTGAATGTAGGGATGGGTTCAACTACAAAAATAGAAAAGTTTTACCACTTTTTATTAAATATACGCAGAGGCCACCTCTTGGATCTGAGACCTTATTGTAGTACATGAACATGCCTTTTTTGTTATTTCAATTCCAAAACTTGTAATTTTTTTTCTTTGTAGAAAGTCAGGAGTTCTCCCTCTCTCTTCCCCCCTTCCCCCCACCCCAAACTTTCCTGGACGGTGGATGAATGAATAAGTAGCTTGAGTCTTGTTTGTACATAGGCACAGAACTGAGCCCTATGTACTCTCTTTAGACTACTTAAACAGAAGTATGTTTTTGAATGTATAACTAAGAGTAAGTCAACTTGAGTTGTAATATATTTTGGGGAGCCAGTTCACTACAAATTGTGACTGTAAACTTTGTACTGTAAATGTTTTGTAGTTTTCCCCCAATAAAAATTTTTTGAACAAAAATCAATTATTTTAATGCCAGTGTCCATAAAGTGGTGGTTTCTTCCCCTCCCCCCAGTGTCTTAATCGTGACCAACTAAGTTAGGCTTGGCACACCAACTCCATTCCTCTGAAGTGATTGGGAAGCTGCTAAAAACCAAGTAGGTTCCAGAAGGTTCTTAAGTGCCCATGCATGCCCCCATCTCTTTATCTTCAACATATATAAACAGCTAGCTTCCTCTTTAGGCTGGGAGGAGAGATTCTCCGCTCTTTGTTTTGGTTGCCACAAAGCTGCTTATTAAGTGCTTACATTTAATTAACATGAGGTCTTGGTAAAAAGCTTATGGATGAAGATTGCTTTCCTGGTTTTCTCACAAGGAAAGTTAGGTAGATACATATGTACAATACACAGAAAAAAAAATCCCGTTCTCTAATCTGTCCTCTCTGTTAAAAATTAAAAAAGTGAATGCCCCAGAAAGGCAGGCCTTGGAGATCTGGGTAATGTTAGTCTAGAGGAATTAGGTGGCTTGGAATTAGTGTCTGCATTGCTATGGATAAGGTGCAGTTGGGAGGAGGGGAGAAAAGGAAGGAGGTGTGGTTTCCTATGATTCAGGCCACCACGTGACAAATACTGGAGGTTTCAGAGTTGTTCACAATTTAGTAAATCAGCCTCTCAACAGGACCTCAGGGATTTGGCATTGTGGGAATTTCTGGGAATCCCTTTGTCAGCCTGATGACAAGACTTCAAGTTGGGGGCTCCACAACCACCTTCACCCTTCAATAGGAGGTAGAATGTTGGGGCCAGGACCTTTTGGAAACAAAAGTGATGTAAGGAAATGTGGGGATTGGGGGAGGGGAGAGTAAGAAGTGGGGAACCTTAAGGGAAGGTTAAACCAGTTAAACTTATCTCTGGGTGGGGTTTGTTTGCCCACATAGCTTCCTCTGGGAGCAAGCACTCAAATTATAGGAAAAGAATTGGTAGCTATGAAGACAGTCCCCACTTCTCCAAAGCCATCAGAATGCAATTGATCGGTCGGTCCATCAGTTAAGTGAAGCAGCAATGGTTAAAAGAAAAGAAAAACTATTGTTTGGGGGGGGGGGGAACCAACCTTTGAACGTTAATTTATAAATCAAATTGATTTGTTTTGCATTTTTAACCACCCCTATTCAGTCCCTTTTTTCCAAAATAGGTAAGGGAGATTTAGTAATTGGTTATTTTCTTCTTTTCCGAAGCAGCTGCACTTTTTATCTCCCCTGCAGACCTTTATTAACTAGGCTCTTACTGTGCCTCACCGCTGAGTTTGGGGCTTTTGAGTACAGATATGAAGGCTTAAGAATCCTGAAAGTTGTCAAACAGCTGTTTCACATTAAAGATGATTGCACTGGTGTGTTAATTCAAGTGGGTTTCGTGTGTGCTCCAGCCCTTGTCCTGAACATCCTGCCAAAATAGGATGGATAACAATTTCAGAGTTCTCCCAGATGACTAGTCTCTTGCTGTGTGCATCAGTCTGAAGAGGGGGAAGGGAAGATTGGAGTGCAGACCTGAAACAGCTTCCTGCTGTTGGCCCCTTCTTATGAGGGATAAGCAGTTTAATACAGGTTATTTATGCCAATGTGCTTTTGGAAATACTTGTTTTCTTCCTTAGGCCAAAACTTTCCCTCCCCACCACCACTCTTACTCCCCAAGTAAATTTGATCAAAAGGGTAAAATGCTGAAACTTTTTATGGCTTCAAGCACAGTCATTTTAAAAAATTTAGTTGAAAGTGTAATTGTCAGAGCCTTTTACCATAGAAGCTCTTGGAACTTGTAAAGCCAAGCAGACTATTCAGAAATGAATGGCCTTTTCCACCAGATCAATGTAATCTACATAACAATGCATTGTCTTCCTCCAGGAACTTGAATGACGGTGGAACTCCAAAACTTCAGTCTCTCTTGCTAAAAAGGTTTTTTTGTGAGCTAGGGGCCTCTGGGAATTTGAAAGTAGAAGGACTCTTTGGGGATTTAAAATAATAATAATAAATACCCATAGTAAGAGTTGAACTTACAAGTATAAGCCATGATTCTCATGTTGGTGTCAGTGGAGTAACTGAACCCAACCTGGCTCCCACCCAGACAGAGGCATTACACCCAAGATAAAATTCCTGCAATCATTTGTGAAAATGAGCACAGAATGAGATGTTGTTTGGATCCTGCTAATAGGGGCATTAGGGATGGGATTTTTTAAAAATCAGTATATTTCTCAGGCACCTTTTAAAATTTAAAGTCTCTCAGATAAAGGATGCATGCACCATGGACTTATTTTCCATTCCTCCCCCCTGACTCTGTGCAGTTGTGTGGAGAGGGCAGACAAAAAAAACTATTGAGCAGGCCAAAGCTGACTGCCTTGCATGTCTGAATAGATTGTACCACTGAACACTGTAGCCTCACTCAGTTAGCTGTGGCAGCTAGCTCTGAGGCCACTGCCCTCCCCATTGCCTTAGAGCTGGCTAGCTTGTCCAGTTGTCCTAACCCCAGTAATGAGGGCCATCAGCTTGTAAAGTCTCCAAAGTGATAACTAGAAAAGTACTGGGTGAGGAAATGTATAGGAAATCTACCTACATGTTTGCATCTGGGGCTTGGGAAACATTTGTTTACTTCCAGAGGCAGATTTTAGGTGGCAAGTGCTAAGTAGGTATGGGAGCTAAAACTTCCTGAATTTTCTTTGGGCTTGAAGTTTGGTCTCTAGGGGGGCGTGGCCATTGTGAGTTAGGGTGAGGGCTGTGGCCCTCTGAGGTTTGGCACAATGATTGATGGAGGTTGGGGTCTGGTTTACTTACCATTAGTAAAACTTACTCTTTTTTTTCTGACTGATGAGATTGTCAGCTCAAACTCTGCCTTCTACAGGAGACCTTTATATATGTACATACATACATGCATAGCTTTATATGTGTGTGTATGTATATGTGTATCCATCTATCTGTAGTGTAGGGGGAAGATAATCTCACTGGGAAGGCAATGGGAAAGGAGGACTGAAAAAGGTCTCCTTAGAAGGTATATGTATGTGTATATATATATATGTATATATGTGTATACACATATGCATATAAAATATATAAAATAAATATGTATAAAGGTCTTTAGTGTGTATGTATACACATAGATCTACGCCTCTATACACAGATATATATATATATAGAGAGAGAGAGAGAGAGATGTATATGTGTGTATATATATCTCTATCATATATCCATAGTTATTGGCATGGTGTCTTTCCTACCAGAATGTGATCTCCTTTTGGGACTGGACAGTGATTTGTGCATTTCTTTGTATCCTGGGTGATTAGCCCAGTGCTGGGCACATTGTTAGCACAAATGTTTGCTGATTGACTGTCTGATTCATGTCCCACCACCCCCAGTCCTACTAGTTGTATTAAGCTGTTGCTTGAGAAATCAGGCCCTGAGGCAGTTCCTGTTTGGTTCAACTAGCTTGCTGGGGTTCTCTGGGGAAGCCAAAAGGGATGTCGGGGCAGGAGCCACAGCTCAACCTGTGGGGCTAAACAGAGCCAGAGACCAGCGAGCCAGGAGGAACCCATAGGACCTCTGGGGCCCACCCCTGGTGCTTTGTGCTTGTTTGAAAAACCTGGTCTGACCAGTTCTCCCAAACTCACTCCACGGGCCTAGTTTGCTAGCATTTCAGCCTTGAAGTCAGGAGGAATGAGAGAGAGAGAGAGAATGAATATGAAAATGAATGTGTGCACGCAGGACAAGCAAGTCAGGAGAAAACTTTTCATTTTTAGTAGTCATTTCTTAATTTTAAAAACTTCTTTCAAAACCAGGAAATGTCAGCCAGAGCTATAAAAAAACAACAACAACAAAAAAACACCAGCGTTTCCTGTGGGGTGGGGCAGGGAGAAGGAAGCAGCCTGCTTAACCAAACGATTCAACTCCAGTGGAAGGCCCTGGTCTGCTCTGCCCAGCCCTACCCAGCCCTGCCCAGCCCTGCCCTGCCCTGCCCTGCCAGCCCTGGGTCTGCATCACCTTAGTAAACCGGCTCTGAGGCTTAAGGGGCCTGCCTCAGAAACAGAGCTGTGCCTTGCTCTGACATTTTAAGGAACAATTCATTCTTTTTTCTGAAAAAGTAGGAAGGGGAGAGGAGAGGGGATTTATTTTCATCTTGGCAGAGTAGAAATAGCTCTCAACAAATTGAAGTCCTTGTGTGCTTTTTTTGGGGGGGTTGTCGGTGGGAGGCGGTTTTGAAATAGCAGAAAAGATAGTAAAGGCTTGAGACAGACATGAAAGCATATTCGCTCGCCGAAAACGGAGTGAAATATTTCTCTAAAAATAAGCTTTGCTTTAGTTGTGGATTCCTCTGACAATTCAGCTCTTGTGCGGGGGTTTAGCTGGCCCGAGGAGCTGGGTGGAATTTTTAAAAAGTGAGTGTTTCCCAGCTGTGGCCTTGGAAAGTTTTTTTTTTTTTCCTTTCTGTTTTCCATTTATTAAAGCTTCTAGTTTCCGGTTCGTTAAAATTATTTTCAAGCAAAATATCTAGCCTGGTGATTCTTCAATGAAATGAAGAATTCATGATGAAGCCTGCCTGGGCTGAAGAAGAGAGTCTGCCACGTCCTCCTGCAAGTGACCTGGTGCAGAGAGGGCCCATTGGTGGTTGGGGAGAGAAGCAGGGCTTCTCCCAAGCTGGGGCACAGTGGGGGTTTTATGGGAAGGCCTAGAGGGAATCCAGCCATGTGTCTTTGAAATGCAGGCAGAGTGACTTACCTTAATAAATCTCTGCTCTGTTCCTGGGGGAGGGGAGGTTGTTTTCTGAATAATTTCTAAGCCTAGGACCACTTGAGAAGGAACTGCAGAGTAATTTGAAACCTTGATCCTTCCCCACCTCCCTCCTCACCCCCCCTTCCATGGCTAATAATGTTGAGAGAGATGGGGGTACCTTTAAAATAGATGTACTGAAATGTAAATACAGAGGTCCTGTGTTACCAGATGGTTACCCTCTTTGCCTTGCCTGAAGTCTGGCTGCTACTTACTCCAGTTTTAATTAGTTCCATAAAGTATCTACTCTGTATCTAGCCCTGAACTCCTTGAAATCTCAGGTTTAGAAAGGACCTCAAAGTCTGTGCAGTCCAAACCAAACAGTGCCTCCAACAAAGCAAGCGCTTAATAAATGTTTCGTCAGGAAGTCAGTAAACATTTATTAAGTGCCTACTGTGTGATGGGCATATTGTTAATCTTATGGGAATACAAAGGCAAAAGACAGTCCCAACTCACAAGGAGCTCACAGTCTAATGGGGGAGACTTGACTTGACCAAGAATCCCCCCTATCACATATCCAACAAGTGATCTTCATCCAGGCTTTGTCTGAAGACCTTCCAAGATGGGGATAAGGGGGAAGAGGGGAACAATCTTTAGAGTCAGCCCCTTTTGAATTGCTCTAGTGGTTAATGTTGCCTATTCCATGGAGAAAAAAAAATACCAGAATTTCAGAGCATAGAGGTCATTTGATTCAACTCTTTCCTTTTAGAGTTAAGGCAATTGAGGCAACTGTGCCCAAATTCACAGGTGTCCTGACTCCCAGCTGCCCAGTGACCTTTTCTGCTCCACCGTGGAGTTGAGAAGATGGGAAAAGTCCTAGATTAAAGAATTCAAAATTCTAAAGCTGCCCAGGGAGAGGGGGAAGAAGTCAACTCATTCCTTAATATTTGAGCTGGTTTAGTCCAAAAAAGGAATTCCCCCAGACAGAGCATCTTCTCAAATTGGCCTGAGAAATTTCAAAGGGCAGGTCAGGCCCCAGAAGGTTCCTTTAGAAAACCAAGGCTAGGATACAGTGCAGTTAAAAAAAAAAAAATCCGGACATAGATTCCAGTCTTAGTTCTCTTCTACTGACTAGCAGCCATATGATCTTAGGGAAATTCATTCATCTTTATAGGCCTCAGTTTCCTGGTCTGTAAAAGCAGATAATTTAACTAGCTGAAGCAGTCAACATATGTTTATTATTGAAATCTATCTAGCCCTAGGAACACAGCCAAGTCCTTTACCCTTCTGGCTTTCAGTTGTATAATCTGTAAAATGGTAGACTTTGGGACTTTGTCTCAGGGACCCCTCAGGCAGTCCAGTGAAGCCTGTGGAGGAGCCCTTCTCAGATGAATGTTTTTAAATGCACAAAATGAAATGAATAGGATTACAGAGGAAACCAGTTGTGTTGAATCCAGTTATCAAAATATTATTTTAAAAAATAACTTCAGGGACACCAAGTTAAGAACCTCTGGACTAGGTGATCCCCTGATCCAAGGTCATTTCCCACTCTGGGATTCAGTGGTTTTGTTATGTGATATTCAGTCCTAGTAATCTCTTTAAGTTTCTTCAAGTTCTAAAGTTCCGTCATTCTCAGATTTCTTAAAAGCCAGTTACTCTGCCTCCCACCACTCACACCTCCCCCAACATTTCATAAAGATAATGGCGAAGCCTCACCCCCACTTCCCCCACACACTCCTTGTTTTCCTCATGGAATTTCTCTGCTTCTTAGTCCCCTTCATTGCCTCATAGTCCCCATTCACAGGGCTTAGAGCTAGAAAGAACCTTCCAAATTGTCTAGCCCAACTCCCCATTTTTCAGAAGGGGAAGCTGAGTCCAAGAAAGCAAAAGAGGCTTATTCTTTGCACAGGTCACACAACTACTCAATAGCAAAGGCAGGATTGAAACTCAGGTCTTCTTACTTACAATCCAGTTTTGGTTGGTGTGTTGTTTTTTTTCCCTCTATCATACTATGCTGCCTTTAATAACCTTTTTCCCAATTCCTTCTCCCTTTTGGGACATGGATTCCAGCCCAGAATGTTTTTAGTGCCTCTGGTCCCTTGCCCTATGTCCAAGTTGTGTCTCTTGTTCCCTTTTCTTTCTTAGGCATAAGCTCTGTCTTTCCCCTCTAAATAATGTTTCTTTTTCTCTCTCCTTTGGCTCCCAGATCTCAGCATAGTTCCCCTTCCCCCTCAGAATCTCCCAGTCCCCCAGAAATCACATCTCCCTTTCCCTAGCTCTCCTTTCCTTGTTGGACCTTCCCTAGCTCCTCTCTTTCTTATTTCTCAGACATGATGCCAGTTTCCTCTCTCTTCTTGGGCCCTGATTTCCCATTTCTCCCAGCCTGGTTTATCCTCCCTTCTAGGACCCAGATCTCAGCCTAGTCTCTGCTCAGGTCTGGGAATTTCTAGTCTTCTGGAAGCCAGTTCTCTTTTTCTGGTCCTCTTTCCTTTTGGGGACCTGGATCCAGGCCTAGCACTTTGGATTACCTCTTATCCTCGAGCTATCCGTCTTTATTGTTCAGTTCTGTCTATCCTCTCAGAATGCCCTGATCCCCCAGCGTTCAGAAACTAATTCTCTCTTTTAACTTCCTGACCCTTTGGAGATCCTGTCCTGGCATTACCCTAGCTCCAGACCCCAGTTCTGTCTTCTTTCTTAGGCCTCACATCTCCTGTCCCCCATAAATCAGCCCTTTTCTTCCAGGACCTGATAATTGCCTAATCCCTGAACCAGCTCTGGACCTCAAATCACTTCAGAAATTAATTCATTCTCTCCTCTTTTTTTCTGTCTGTCTGCCTTTCTCTGTGTGTTTCTTTCAATCATTTGGGACCCAGATCTCCCAGTCCCCTAGAAAACAATTTCTCTCCTCTCCTCTCCACTCCTTTCCTCTCCTCTCCTCTCCTCTTCTCTCTTCTCCTCTCCTCGCCTCTTCTTCTCTTTTTTCTTCTCTTCTTTTTTCTTCTCTCTCTTTTTCTCTTCCCCTCCCTTTCTTCTTCTTTCTCTCTCCCTTTGTCTCTCCCTCTCTTCCTCTCTTCCTCTCTCCCCCCCCCTTCTTTGTTTCAAAACCTCCTCTAGATAATAGGTCATTCTTCTGTGGTTCTCAACCAACAAGCATTTATTTAGTACCTCCAATATGCCAAGGAACAGGCTAGGAGCTGTTGATCCAAATAAACAAAAGTGAGATGTGCCTATTTTCCCAGAGCTTGCCTTCTGCTTGGGGGATGAACATGTTCACAGACAGGTAAATACAGAAATGATTTGGAGGCGGGACTAACAAGTGGGGAAACAGAAAAGGCCAGGAAGTAGGTGATGGTTGAGCTTTGTCTTAAAGGGACCTTCAGGTTCTAAGAGGTGAGGAGGAACAGCATTCCAGGCATGGGACAAAGTCTAAGCAAAGGCAAGAAGTGCGTGGAATATCACGTGTGGGGAAACAGCACATAAGCCATTTTGGCTAGAGCACTGAATGTATTGGGGGGGAGTCATGTGACAAGCTGGGGGAAATCTTTCCTTTGGGACCCATACTTTGGCCTTATCCTCACTTAGATCCAAAATCTCCCAGGCCTCTTAGATACAAATTCAGTCTTTCCTCTAGGTTGGTGCTTGGATTTTGACCTAAGACCAAGATAATCCATCCCCATAGTTTTCTGTATCTTTCTGGGTCTCTTCATACCTTCTGAGACCAAAACCTTGGCTCAGTTCTTTCTTAGGACTTGGATATCTCAGTCTCTACAGAAGCCTCCTTTCTCTCTGGTTTCCCTCCCACCCTGGGACCTCCACCTATATTGGGCCTGGGATATACAATGCCTCTCTTTGCATTACACCAACTGAATAAGTCACAACTCTTCAAGCACTCCTGAACGTGACAAGATGACCAAATGACCCGTGAAGTAATGTGCTCTTGCTGCCCGTGGGAGGACACGTAATGTCCATGGTGGATTGCCCCAAGAGCGTAGAGCCTTCCTCTAGGCCTTTTGATGGGATATCCCAGAGCTGTCCATCTGTTGTCCCTCACTCTTGCTGCATGATGACTGACTTCCTTTTCTGGTTAAACTTCCTTTGATGACATTTCTTACCCCTCTTCTTGGGTGTAAGTCATCGTTGGTAAATGTTGCAATCCCTGTTTACACTCACCATGCATAGATCCTACACACTTTGGGTGACCCACAGTAAAAGTGTTTCAGACCTCAGTGGTAACTCATGGTTCACAGCCATCTGGCATTGCCAGAAAGAGACTGGTGTTTAAAAGATGAGTATTTCAGGGAGAACCTTGGGCTCGGTATTGCTAGACAGTCTCTCAAGTGCAATCCTTCTTCTTGCTTTTTTCTAGGCCCACTGTGATATGTCTGTGAATCAAGGAATGCCATTATCTCAGAGGACTCAAAATTGGGGGTCATCCAAAGAGCAATAGAAAGACCCTCCTGGTGGGTATCAGGAGAGCGAAACACTTTAGTCAGAATGACTGAGATATAAAGAGGCATCGAGGACGTGGACGTAAAAACAGAAAAGGTGTTGGGGTGGAAATATAGGGGATGCCCATCAATTGGGGAATGGCTGAACAAGCTATGGTATATGAATGTAATGGAATACTATTGTGCTATAAGAAATGGGAAGGAGATGGACTTCATAATTATCTGGAGAGGCTTATACGGACTGATGCT
>CM053585.1:69851624-69893991 GCA_028646515.1 Pseudochirops corinnae | reverse complement strand
GGGTGGGGGAAAGAGGGGGAGAAAATATGTAACTCAAAATCTTGTGGAAATGAATGATGCAAACTATAATAAAATTAAAAAAAAAAAGATGAGGAAACTGAGACCTAGAGAAAAGATAATTTTTGCTCAGGATTACACAGGTAGCAAGTAGAAGAGCTAGGATTTGAACCCAGCAATGGATAAAGTACCCAGCCTAGAGTTGAGAAGACTTTTCAAATATGATCTCAGATACTTACTAGCTATGTGACCCTGGGCAAGTCACTTAACCCTGTTTGCCTCAGTTTCCTCATCTGTAAAATGAGCTGGAGAAGGAAATAGCAAACCACTTCAGTATCTCTGCCATGAAAACCCTAAATGAAGTCCCAAAGAGACGGACAGGATCGAACATAACAACCTCTCATTCCCCTCTACTGCCTTCCTGGAGACAGGAATCTGGTACCTGGAACATCTCAGGTCTTTTTCTTTTACAGCAAGGACGGATGGTGGGGGAGGGAGGGTGTTATCTAAAGACAGAATCAGTACCCAACTGGAGGAGGTCTCATCTGGGCTGTGAGTTGATGCTCAAAGATGTATTTAGGAAAAGTTGAGGGTGAGAGACAGGACCAATGAGAATTGAAGGAAACTGGGCAAGGGCAGAAGGGAGAAGGGAGTATTAAATCTGTCCAGCGGCAGTCCAAGAGCAGGGGATAGGTTCCAGGTCACATTCAGATCTGGACTCTGGTTAGACCCAGTTTTATTGCTGGGTGGCTTTGGGCAAACCACTCTGAGGCATTGACAGCCACAAAAAAAGGGCCTGGAATAAAATGATCTTCAGGGTCCCTTCCAGTTCTGACAATCAGCACATATAGCCACTGTCTGCATATACTCTTAAATATACTCTCACATCCACTGGATACTTCCTTCCATCTGGCTCTCCCGCTCTCCTCTTTGGCCAGAAATTTCTCTCTCCCATCCCCCTCTCCAGGTCCCTCGAAATCCCACCATTAGACCAACATTCCTTAGGATTTAGCATAGCAGTCTGCAAGCACCTCTTTTAAAATGCAAATCCCCCAGGGAAGGGTAACACATTCAGTCTCTAACACCTCTGTGTCAATGGGTTCCTCCAATGCCGGAAGGACTGGGGTGTCTGGGGATAAAGGAAGGCGGGGCCTACCTTAATGATCTTCCGTCCTTCCACCCTAACTGCTGATGTTATCTTTTGTAATTTTCCCCCTTGCTTTAAGGGAAGAGTATGAATATCAACCAGTGAGTCATCAAGCATTTATTACATGAGTCTGGTGTGCCTGGCACTGTGTTAGAATCCTTCTGGTGGTTTCAAAGACCCAGAAGTGGCTTAATAGACTTTGACTTCTTTGCTTCTCCTAGGCCATTTGGCAGGCCTGGGAATGTTGGATGTGGGGGCCCTGAGCTACGTGAAGCTGCTAAGACTGAGACCAACAGCGAAAAATCCTAGCCAATTTCCAGTAGAACTCCAGGGATGGACCAGTTGGCAGGTCTGTCCTGAGGTCTGGGCTCCCTGATGTGAAGGATTCCATACCTGCCTGGAGTGGCTTGGCTGACACCTGAGCTCTTGAGAGACCCTATCCAGGACAGTTTATGATCAGGGCCTGAATGGATGGTGTGGCCTCTCAGTGCTGAAGGAGTCTGGACAATAGCCAGACCAGTTTCCTGGCTTTCACACAAATAGAGCCTGCCCCTTTCTTCTACCTATGGCTCACATCAGTTCCCACATCTGGAAAGCCTTTCCTCTCACCCCCATATCCTCACCTCCCATCCTAATCCTTCAAATTCCACTCTTTGCGCCCCCCAACTTATATTGAAATCTGTCTTCCCTTGTCCAGGGGCCAGCTCAGCTCCTCTGTGCACCAGAATCAGCAACACTTGGCATGGTTATTTCCGTCTTTGTCTGAAGACCATAGCTTCACTAAGTAGGGACACAGAAATTGAAATATTCCCGGGGTTTCAGTTCCCTCTTCTAAGACAGCTAAGTAGTGCAGAGGAAAGAGTATTGGGCCTAGAGTCAGGAAAATCTGAGTTCAAATCTGATTTCAGGCACTGACTAGCTGTGTGACCCTGGGCAAGTCACTTAACATCTGTTTGCCTCAGTTTCCTCAACTGTAAAACAGGGCTAATAATAGCAACTCCCTCTTAGTTGTTGTGAGAATCAAATGAGATAATGTGTGTAAAAAATCCTGGGTACAGTGCCTAGCCTATAACAGGCTCTATTTAAATGCTAGCCATTATTATTATTCCTGGTCAAATAAGGGAGCTGGGCCAGATGGTTTCATGAGTGCCTACCCATTCTTGATAGTCTAGGTTTAGGGAACTTTCCAAGTCTCTGTGATCTTTCCTGTTCTCTGAAGGCCTTATCGTATATAGAGTTTGTGCCACTGACACTCAATTAGCCTTGCTCTGTTTTATAAATGTTAGCTATTAGCTATTATTATTTTCATTATGAATCATGTCTCTAACTAGATTGTAAACTTACTGAGGGCGGAGACTGTATCTTGCCTCCCTCCTATATAGTACTAGCCACATGGTGTAGGGATGGCCACATAGTAGGTGACTACCAGGCCTGTTGATCAATTAAATAAATTAGCTGGTAAATTCCTGGTGTTTATTATAGATCTTTGAACTTTGTCATTGTTCAGTCCTTTCAGTTGGGCCCAACTCTTCATGACCCCTATTTGGGGTTTTCTTGGCAAAGATACTGGAGTGGTTGGCCATTTACTTCTCCAGTTCAACTTACAGATGAGGAAACTGAGGCAAACAGGGTTAGGTGATTTGCCCATATTCCCATACCTGATAAGTGTCTGAGGTCACATTTGAACTCAGGTCTTCCTGACTCTAGGCCTAGCACTCTATCCACTGTGCCCCCAACTGCCTCTGGATCTTAGAATGCTGGGTGACTTTATCCTTGCATTCACAGGTCCATGGTTACTCAACAATAAAAGCTCTAAAATCTGGACCATCACTCAGCCTCCTTGGGGACAGATCAGGAGGGAGGGGGTTGAAGTTTCTTTAGAAGCAGGGCTTAGTAAAGATGTTAGGAAGCGTGTCCTGAATACAAGAGCTAGGAGACTTTGCCGACAGGAACTTCTGATTTGAAAATCAACCAAGAGACAAGAGGTTTATGTTCTTCCTAATCCTGGCTCTGCAACCAACTCTTCTGTGAAACTGGGTAAGCTACTTCATTCTGGGCCTCAGCTTCCTCATCAATCAAATGGGCATAAAACAGCCCTTTCCCTACCTATCTCAATGTCTTTTAACTAAAAACACAAAGGGGATTATTCTTCCTTCTTTAGAAGGTTTAAAGACCAGGCCAAAGGCCTGTCTCTCCCACATAGCCTGGATGTCCCCAGGTCCCTGCCGGGATGGAGATTGGGGGAAGAGTTGGCCATTATGGGCTCTTAGGGTGCCTGGAAATGGCCCTGGTAGTTACCATTTAAAAAACTACTTTAGGGACTAAATAATTGTCATTCGGTCTCTACATGAAGACAATACATGAATAGTATACTTTCTCCCCAGTTTCACTTTCTAGATGTGGGTATGCCTTACCCAAGGGGTCTCTTCTGCCTTGAGCATCTCTAAGCCATTATAGACTCTCAGTCCCTGGAGGTAGTGAGCCTTCTTCCCTGGACTCTTGCCTCCATTCTGGCTAGATTGAGGGATGGGAATAAATCCCATGGGTTACCATGTCACCCTCACTGTCTTCCTACACACATTCAATAAACTCCTTATCTGCAGGATCAACTGCAGAATTAGAATTCAAAGGTCCTACCCGGAACCTTTCCAGTTTTCTCACCCCTTCTTACTCCTCCATGTACTCCAGGATCCACATAACTTAGTGAAGCTGCCCTTCTTAGGAAAAAAAAACCCAAAAACTTCCATCTCCTAACTCCTGGCATTTTCTCTGGCTGTCCCCATACCTGGAATGTTCTCCCTCCTCATCCCTGCTTTCCCTGGTGTTTTCTGTAAAGTCCCAATTGCAATCCCACCTTCTACAGGAAGCCTCTCCCAGCCCTCTGAATTCTAGGGCCCTTGCTCTGTGGATTATTTCCTATTTATAATATATATTCCATATTTATATATATATACACACACACATACATATATGTATACATGTATGCATATATGCATATACATACCTATATAAGATAGGCATATATATAGTGTTTGTACATAATTGCTTGCATACTGTCTCCGAGTAAGATTGTAAGCTCCTTGAGGGTATAGACTTTATGTTCCTTTTTTTCTGAGTTGGTCAGGGGCAGTATCCCTAGTACTGGGCACATAATAGGGTGTTCAATAAATGCTTATTGACTAACTGCCTGACCTGGAGGCTGGGCAAAACAATGTGGCACATAGGGGGAGGGGGCAGGAGGCTGTAATACCAGCCCTTTTTTTGCCCTCAGTCAATTTATGGTGTACAAGTTTGGTGTAATAGGAAGGACACTTGATTTGGAGTCAAAGAACCTCTGGGCTCGAGTTAAGATCCCAGAGGCAAAATATTAGATAAAATGCTGGGCCTGGAGTCTGGAAGACCTGAGTTCTAATGTGACCTCAGACACTTGGCAGCTGGGCCACCCCAGCAAGTTATTTAAACCTCTGTCTTCCTTAGTTTCTTCATATCACTTACCTCCCAGAATTGTTATGAGGATAAAATTTGTTGGTGTTTATAAAGTGCCTGGCATGTGTAGGTGCTTGATAAATGCTTATTTCTTTCCTGTGACCTTGGGCAACTCAATTCAATAATTATTTATTAAACACCTACTATGTACTGGCTGTTCTTTGAAAAAAACTCTCCTCCCAACTCCTGGCATTTTTTCTGGTTGTCCTTCAGGCCTGAAATGATCTCCCTCCTCATCGCTGCCTGGGGCTATGGATGCCTAGGAAAATAATTTTTAAAAACAGTCCTCAAGAAGATTGTATTTTACTAGGGGCAGATTTTTAAAAAACAAATTAAAAAAACAGAAAGTATCTGTGTGTGTATGTGTGTGTATGTGTATATGTGTGTGTGTATGTGTGTGTGTATGTGTGTACAGTAACAAAAGAAACAGCCTCAACCCTCAAAGACCTTACATTCTACCTAGGGAACATAACATATATACAAGGAAATAAACAGAAACCATAGACAAAGTCATTTTAAGAAAGATCCAGTAACTAGAGGGATCAGGAAAGATTTTCTTTAAGAGGTAGTAGCTGACCTGTGCTTTGAAGGAAGTTCGAGGTTCTATGAGGCAACAGTTGAAGAGGGAATGAATTCCAGACATGGGAGCATACTTATATACAGTCCTGGAGGCAGGAGATGGAATCCCAGGTACAAGGAACCTCTAGGAGGCCAGTTGGACTGGAAAAGAGAATGAGTGAAGGTGAGTAAAAAGATTTAAGACTGGAAATGTAGATGAGAACCATATGGCTTTAAATACCAGGATGAGTTTGTAGTTTATCTTAGAGGGTGTAGGGAGTCATGGATGGTTTTTGAGTAGGGGAGTGACATGGTCTATTTTATATTTTTGCAAGGTCTCTTTGGCAGCTATGTGGAGAAGAAGGAAGAGATGGAGGGTAGCCAGACTGATTAGGAGAATCTTTCAATATTTTAGGTGAGAGATGATGAGAACTCAAACTAGGATGAGCAGTGTGGGTGGCGAACCAATGGCCCAGATACTTTCTAAGGTCTTTTTCCAATTCCAACATTGGGTGATTCCTGACTCCTGCTTCCAGGCTCCCTTATCCTACAAGAAGGATTTATTTCTCCCATGGCAGCTGGACTGTGTTGTAGAAAGGGTCCTGGGCTTGCCATCATGAGGCCTTGTGTGAGCCCTGGCTCCAAAGCTTACTAGCTGGGTGGCCACAGACAAGTCACTTCATCTCTGGTCTTTTGAGGATCCCTAGGGTCCCTCCCACTTCTAACGTTCTATGAGGTTGTTTTGCTTTTTGTGCTTGATGGCTGGGGAGGTGCCAACAGAGATATTACAGAAAATAATTGGAAGAATTGTTTGCCTCAGGTTGATTGGCAGAGACCTTTGAAGGCTGAAGTGGATGGGTGGGTTCCTAGGGTGGGAGGAAGGCAGGGCCTTCCTCAGTAGTGAGTCAGGATGCTTGGGGAACAGACCAGGTGTGTGTATGCCATGTAACCTCTTCCCATTTCTGAAGTAGGAGGAAGGAGGGGAGAGAAGGGGCCTTTTGGGGATTTCCCCTTATCTCCTCCATAAATATTAGGCAAAAAAAAAAAAAAGCAACAACAACTCTGGGAACACATATTCCCCTAAGTGTGAGATGTGCCTGATAAGGCTGGTTTGTAAAACCCTATAAATATCAACACTTTCAAATTCCACTGGGCGGGGAGGGCCAAACATCAGTCTGCCTGGTGCACAGCCAGACGTACTGTGTCTGTGTTGTGTTGGGCAAGGAAGAGGCCAGGGCTGGTGGGAAGAGTGCTGAAGGAACCACCGAGCCCTATAGAATGTGGAATGACAACAAAACCTCAGTTAGTCACTGCCCCTTGCCAAGTGGAACATTAATTCCTTGAGGGTAAGAACTGTTTTTGATTTTGCCTAACACATAGTAGGCTCTTATTAAATGCTCATTCTCAGAAACTGGTTTAGAGTACTTTCTTTCCTCTCTCCAAGGACTGGACTGCTCCAGCCATTACTCCTAAGTAGGCTACGGGCCCATGATTGGAGAGACATTACCAAGGTATTTCCACTACTCACTTGCCATGGTACCCCTACAGTCCCACCATTAGAGGAAAGATGTATAGGTGATACAGTGGATAGAGGGCTAAGCCCAGAGTTCAAATTTGAGCTCAGACACTTAGCAACTTTGTGACCCTGGGCAAGTGCCTTGACCTTTGCTTGCCTCAGTTTCTTCACCTGGAAAAAAGGGATAATAATAGCACGTACCTCCCAGGGCTTTTGTGAGTATCAAATGAGACAGTAATTACAAAGTGCTTAGCACACAGTAGATGATCTATAAATGCTGGCTATTATTATAGTATCTTTGGGTCTTACATTGTTACCATTAGAGTTTCACAAGGGTCTTTCAGAATCTCCTACTGAAATCCTAATAACCCTTGGAGGGAAAATACCTTAAATCCTCATTGATTAAAGGTTTATAAAGATCCTTTTTTCAGTCACGACCTCTGTTGACCCTGAGCAAGAATCCTCACAAATCTGGGCCTCAATTTCAGACCAGAGGACCTTTAGAGTTCCTTGCGGTTCTAAATCCATGATATTTGATCAATTCAACAAGTATTTACTGTACACCTAAGTGCCCAACTCTGCCCAGTTCTGTTTTGGGCACTGTGGAGATATGAGAAGAAAAAACCTTATCCTGTGGGAACTTTAAAAAGTTTTGAGGCTGCTAGGTGGCACAGTGAATAGAGAACTGGCCCTGGAGTCAGGAGGACCTGAGTTCAAATCTGCCCTCAGGCACTTAACAATTACTAGCCATATGACCTTGGGCAAGTCACTTAACCCCAATTCAGTTGCCCTGCACTGCTCTCTCCAAAAAAGCAAAACAAAAAAAAAAGTTTTGGGGGAATATTTTGTTGTTTTTGCTTAGTCTTGTCTGACTCTTTATGACTCCATTTGGGATTTTCGTGTCAGATACTGGAATGGTTTGCTATTTCCTTCAACTCATTTTATTGGTGAGGAAACTGAGGCAAACAGGATGAAGTGACTTGCCCAGGATGGCACAACTAGTAAGTGTCTGAAGACAGATTTGAACTCAGTTCTTCCTGACACTAGGTCCAGTGCTCTTGCACCATATAGCTGCCCATCTTTTGTTTATACATTTTCTTAAATTCCAAGTATCTCTCTCTCTCCTCCCCCTACCCAGAGAGACTTTTCCTGAAATGAAGGAAAGAAAAAGCAATTTAGAAAACCTAACCAACCCACTCACCAAATTTGAAGGTTTATGTAACATTTCACACCCATTCACCCACCTTCTCGAAGCTTATATGTTCTACCTGAGGAGATAAAAATAGTCATAACATGAGCGGTCTTCCATGAGTTGGAAGGCCAGTAAGTTGCATAGGAATTTGGAGAGGGGAGTGATCAAGGAGTCCAGGAACCTTCCTCAAGGAGGGGGAGCAGAAGCTAGGCAGGACAGGGAGACATGTAGGAGGGGAGAGGGAACATGTCAAGTTGAACAGACAGTATGAACAAGGACTTGAAGGGAAGGATGAGCACAGTCTGGGCGGAAGAGAGGGAGAGGATGGCCCTACTTGAAAAGGATTTCAGGGCTAGAAAGGGAGGGCAGGTGGAGGTTTGGTGGGGGGGGGGGGTCTTCAATGCCAGGCAAAAAGATCTGGGCTTTGGTTGGATGAGAGCAAGATTCTACTAGGAATGAGCCTTCCACCTGGTCTCCTGGACTCATTTCCCTCATTCTAGTTCATCTTACCTGCAGCTGCCAGAATGATTTTCCTAGAGCATATGTCTGACTATGTTACCCCCTACCCTCAATAAACTCCACTGGCTCCCTATTGCCTCCAGGAGATAGAAGATTTTCCATTTGGCATTCAAAGCTCTTCATAACCTGGTTCTTTCCTGCTTTTCCAGTTTTCCTCACACTCCTCTTCATTCACTCTATTAAATTAGTGATAATAGTGACAACGGCTAACATTTATATAACTCTTTAAGGCTTGCAAAGTACCTTCCGTGTATCATCTCATTTAATGGCCACAAAATCCTAGGAGATGGTCCCCACTTTACAGACAAGGAAACTGAGACTGAGTGGTTAATGACTGATCCAGTGTCACATGAACACTAAGACAAGATTCAAACTCATATCTTCTTGACTCCAAGTTCAATACACTACACCACCTACTTGTTCCTTGAACTCGACATCCCATCATCCAACTCCTTCCCATGTCTTTGCTCTGTCCTGTAGGGTTTGGGCAGACGAGTCATAGCTATGAAACACACACATACATTTATGTGTGTATGTATATGTATGTATAACCGCCCATGCATGTGTTATGTTAGCTCCGTTTCAGAGGTGTGTGTCTACATATCTACATATATGTATATGAACATCTGATATAGGTTTACATGAACATAGACATCTATACACACGTGTACATCAACACATACCCATGTATGTCTATATAAACAGATGTGCATATGTACACAATATACCAGTATACATTGCTATATATTTCCACATATGCAGCCAAGTGCCAGATGGTGAGACAAGTTTCCAAGCATTCATTAAGCCCTTACTGTGGTGTCCGATACTGTTCTGGGTTCAGGAAACCAGAGAAGAGAGGTTAGAGTGGCCCGGGGGACAGAGCAGGGCTTCACAGTGGAAGCCTGGCTGTGAGTCCATCATATTTGGAATAATGTCCCACTTAAAGCCTTCCCTTTGAAGATGACCTTTCTTCTACCTTCCAGGTATCACCTAGGCACCTGTCTGTATACATGTTGCCTCCTCCATTGGTATGTAAGCTCTCTGAGGGCAGAGGCTGCTTTTGTGTTTCGGCCTTTTGACCTTCCTCTATGTCCCCAGCATTTAGCATAATGCTCAATAAATGCTTCATAGGTAAATGAAACTAGGTGATGAAGTGGATAGAGAACAGGGCCTGGAGGCAGGAAGACCTGAGTTCAAATCCTGCCTCAGACACTAGCTGTGTCACTTTGGGCAAGTCACTTAACCCTGATTGTCTCAGTTTCCTCATTTGTAAAATGAACATGAGAAGGAGATGGTATGGCACTCCTGTATCTTTGCCAAGAAAACCCAAGTGGGGTGATGAAGAGTCGGACAGGACTGAAACGATGCAACAACGACAAAGTAAAGGCTTAATAAATGTTTGTCGGCTGCCAGGCAAGTGGTATCCAGGGTGGGCAGGGAGGAGGCATCATTCTAGAAAAGAGGTCAGTGGGAACCAGAGGCACGTTTTGCTGACTTGACCGTTTTATGGAGGGCTAAGTTTGCCCCACCCCATGTCAATCAATCTCCATTCCTCCTGCAACCTACTATTTGCCCAACAGGATCAATCACTTCTTTAATCCTGAGCTCCTGGGCCCCTGACAGGTACTTCTTCCATTGCCTTTCAGGTATTCTGGGAGGTGGAACGGGCCCACCCTGGGCCTAAAGGAAACCTGGAAGGACGGCTGAAATAACCAGGCCTCCCCCCAGGCCCTGGCTCTTCCTGAGATTCTGTGTTCCGTATATTCCGGGGCTGAAGGAGATCTTATCTGCCCAAAAGGGGAAAGGAAGAGAGGAAGGATGGGGGAGGGGGCTTGGGAAATGAGAAGGGTAACTGTTCTTCATAGGACACCACCATCACAATCCTTCCTGGCTTGCAGGGCCTTTGGCAGCCTGGCAATCTGTCTGTCTCTCTGCAAGGCTGCCCTGAGACCCGTTGAAAAACCAGTTGAATCAACATCCCCAGATACACTCAGTCCTCTGAGGCCCAGAGAGCCACAGAACAGGGCCTGTTGTGGGGGAGGGACTGAGGTTTCCTTTGCCTTCCCCAAAGCTGGGAGCCTGGGTGGGTGGGGGAGGCCCCCCACCTGTTTTTAAAGTGGAAAAAAACACACTCAACAGAAACAAAGATAAGCAGCAAAGATGTCTGTGACCCAGTGGTTGTGTGTGTATGTTTATGTGTGTGTGTGTTAAAGAATGATTGTGTCAGGAACCTTATGTAATGCTGGGGAGCTGCCTGCAGGCTGGAAACCACAACGGGTAACCAGAGCTCTGGCCTGGCCACAAGAAGGGAAAAGAAGGGAAAATGTAAACCCCATTCGGTGTGCTCCCCCTCCCCAGCCACAAACAGCCCTTTGACAGCATGACTGTTACTGCCTCCCATTCCAGCCTGGCTTAACCCCTTCTGGGTCTGGGGGAGCTGCTGGCAGGGCCAATGGGAGGGAAAATGGGAGGGGGGCGTGGAAGTGGTCTCAGACAGTCCCAGCTTTCCTATGGCTAGAACTATCCTCCCTTATTTAGGGTCTCTATGGGCCAGGCAGGCCTGTTCTAACAAATCAGTGACATAACCCCCCCTGTCCCTTATTCTCCTTGACTCTCATCCCTCTCCTAACCCCAACTACTTTCCCATCTACTATTTCATTAAAAAATAATTTGCAGTCACAAAACCCAGTTCTCTCAGGTTCAAATGCAAATTCCTCAGCCTGTCATTGGAGGCCTTCTGTCATCATCTTCTGCCCTCTGCATATTTCCTCTGATGAACCAAAACTTGTCTCCTCACCACCCCCACCCTATGCACTCTGTGCTCGTGCTGGTCTACCCTGTCCACCCATCTTTTGTCAGCCTGCCCACATCCTGTACTGGGCCCAGGGTCCCAATCCTCTCCGAAGCCCTCCTTGGCTACTTCAGTTCATACTGATGCATTCCTTCTGATCTCCAGTAGCAGATACCATCTGAACCCCACCATCTGGCACTTGACTATATCCTGTTATATTATTTCTGTTCAGTAGGTGTGAACCCCAAACATCAGTGACTGAGCTACTAAAATCTACTAAATATACTTAATAACAAAACCTACTAAAAATAACAGATACTTCTATAACACCTTAAGTTTGGCAAAACACTTTAAATAAGGTGCCCGAAACGTGTTACTGCAGCTCTCAACTATTAAAGCTTAAAACTGCATTAAGACTTTTGGGACACCCTGAGTAATATTATCTCCTTTGAGTTGTGTGTGTGTGTCAAAATCAGAACAAAAACTCACATCTCCTGTCTCTCAGCCTGGGTCCCCTAAGGAGCTGAAATGGCTTTGAGCATCTTTATCACTATGGTCAGAGGATTTTGGTCAGTGGGAAGCAATCTGGGCTCCAATAACCCCCTCCCCCCACGATGACAAACTCACACTGTCTATCCGTGCCATCTAATATTTTATCAGGGTATTAGACATGCTTTAGCATCTCTACCCAGAAAGAAGAGTCAACTGGGTGCATTTAGGTGTTGCCCGACTGTGGGTTTCTTTGAGTTATCAGGAAAGGTTTCCAGGGAGACTCCTGCAACCAGTAGTTATAAGTGTATTCTAGGAAAGGGCCTGGCAGACTTTTCTTTCGGGATTCCCCTCTTAGAGGGGGAAGGGATTAGAGCAGTGACCCCTTTGGATCTGATATTTCCCAAGAAATATCAAACCCAGTTTCCACCTCCATCCTGGGCTGTTTCGGGCCACTCATTCCTCCCAGCTTCAGAGAGAGAATTTAGCTCAGCAGTGATAGTGACAAGCCAAGGAGCTGTTTACTGCTGGGTGGGGAGGTGCCAATGGGTAAGAATGTCCTGGCCTTCCTAATTAAAACACAAGAAAAGGCTAAGCAGTGGTTATTAGATTCATTCTCAGTGACCCTGCCAGCTAATGGTGCATGTCTCCAGCAGTGAGTTAGGAGCTGGGATGTCCACTCCAGGCTGATCTCTGTCCCAGAATCTGTCCCTCCCCCCATCCACCATCCACCATCCACCATCCACTTTTCTTTCTTTCTTTCTTTCTTTCTTTCTTTCTTTCTTTCTTTCTTTCTTCCTTCCTTCCTTTCTTTCTTTCTCTTTCCTTCTTTCTTTCTTTCCTTCTTTCTTTCTTTCTTTCTTCCTTTCCTTCTTTCTTTCTCTCCTTCTTTCTTTCGTTCTTTCTTTCTCTTTCTTTCTTTCTTTCTTTCATCTTCTCCTCCTCCTTCCTTTTCCTCTTCCTTTTGGGGTTAAGTGACTTGCCCAGGGTCACACAGGTACAGTGTCTGACATCGGATTTGAACTTAGGTCCTCCTGACTTCAGGGCTGGTGCCATCCCATTCTTAAAAATGACTCCAGCCCATGCTGAAGACTCCTTTCCTTTGAACTCTAGAATTTACAATCAGTATACAATCTCCCTCAGAGGTGAGACAGGGGAAGAGCTGAAGGAATGCCATAGATTGACTATCATCTGCTGCCTTTCTTTCATTTTCTCTTTAAAAAAAAACCAGTTTCCTCTTTTCTAGGCTTTAGCCAAGGCTAAAAGGACTCTGAAGTGCCTGTATTTCCTCAGGTGGAGTGAGGGCTGGGGGCCAGGGTAGGGATGGAGGTCAGGCAGAAGTGAGAAAACCTGCCCAGTGACTTACATTTCTTGTCTTGCTATGTATGGTGAGGCTAAGGGGTCATAGAAATAGTGATCTGAGCCCTCTGGCATTCAACTGAGGGGAGTGAGGAGGGTGGGGGGAAGAAACTTGCTCCAGACTGGCTCACAAGTTCTCTCTGGGATCACCAGATCGTTGATTTACAATCTAAAGGCATCTTCCAACCCCTTCGTTTTCTAGGTGAGGAGGCTGAGACTCAGAGAGGTGAAGTGATCTTCCAACATTGAATAGCTGGAATTTGAACCCGGCTCCTTTGACTCTAGATGTGGGACTCTTTCCACGGTGGATGAACAATAAATGGGGTGAGCTCCCCTTGAGTTCTGGAACAGGCCCGATGCCCCAGATAATGGCAGTTTTATTTTATTCCATTTTGGCTGGGGGCGGGGGGTGGAACACTATGTGAGTGGGGGTGAGTGAGGGCACAGATTGAGTGTCTGTGTGTCGGGAGATGGACAGTGTCTATATAAGGCTCCTGTGGGTGTAAGAGAAAAACATCTCACTGTCAAAGTGGACACCCCAAAATGGAAGGGAGACCAGTGAGCGAGAATTAGAAAACTGGACAATTTAGATAACTCTTTCAACAAGCGTACCACTGTCTTTACCCATCCTGAGGAAGGGCAGCAGGTGGATGAGACAGACAGGTGTGGGCATGGCTGTCCATTTTTCTTTGGGGGAGGGGTTTTTTCTTTTTATGTAGGTGAAGCTCTCTTAGAAATCCCGTTCTGTTGTCCAAACCTGGAGTGGGATGTGGGGAACTTGATAGAGTCTTGGCTTTGGAGCCAAAAGAACTGAATAACTTATTGACTGTGTAACTCTGACAGAAACATTTTATCCATGTGGACCTCAGTCCCTCATCAGTAAGTAACGTGGGGGAGGTGGTCTAGATATCTGAGGTACCTTCTAGATTGGGTTTCCTTAGGAGTCACTCAAGTCATGGCCTTTATACCATAGAGAGAGCAGAGGAACTTGATTGTCAGCTGTTGTTTTCGACCATAAAATCCTAGTTTTCTGTTAACATGATTGGAAGGAAAATCCACGTCTTGGCTCATTCTCAGCCCTATTCCAGTCAGTTTGATGTTTCCTGTGCTACCTGAACCATAGTATCATTTCTGTTGTCTACAAGCACTCTTGGCTTCAGGCAGGGGAGTCTCAAATGCCTGACTGCTTCCCCAGAGGAAAAGGTAAGGCCACTTCCTAACACCTAGCTCTCACTTCTGCCCATGAGTATCTGGAGAATCTCCCCAAAGCCTGGATCTTGGCACTCCCTTGCCCAAGAAGACCCCATCATCTAATAACGTGTCTTCCCCCCAGCTACCAAAATGATCTTTTATTAAAGCATGAGTTTTTTGATGGTGTAACTCCCCAGCTCAGAAACTTTCAATGACTCCTCATTGCCTCTGAGATAAAACACAACCTCTATAGCCTAACATATGAGGCTCTCCACAATCTGACACCACCTGTTAACTGTTGCCCAGACTCAACCCTCTTTTGCCCTGTGCTCCCTTCTTATTCTTATTCCACCCTTCAGTCACCTCGCCTTGAAGCCTTTCCCATTCCCACAACAACTGAGGGGAGTGAGGAGGGTGGGGGGAAGAAATGTGCCCTCTCTCTAGCCTCTGTTTCTTTGTTGTATATTCATTGGTATACATGTTATTTTTCCCCAATAGAATGTAAGCTTATTGAGGGCAAAGAGGGTTTCGTTTCTTTATTCTAGTCTAATGACTTTTATATAGTAATATAATTAATAATACATGTATCTCAAAGATAAAATATCATTTAATACTAATAATATAACTGATTATATACTAATATATAATTAATTATATATAACTATAATATGATATTATATATTATATATATATAACTAATTATATACTAATAATATATAATCAATACATTTATTGAATTGGAGGTAAAGACCCAGACTCTGACCTAGTCTGGTATTCAAGGCCCTAGCCTCAGTAGACCTCTCTGACCTTATCTTATATCACACCATCCATTCATTTCATTCGACAGAGGCTTACTATGCAGAAAATTCCAGGCTAGGCTTGAGAAAATGCAAGAGGAAAAAACCTTTCCCCAAGAAGCAACATGTAAAGAATATGAGCCAGGACACTCTCCTCACAGCTCCCACTCATGTATTTATCTAGTGAATTTATCACTAAATAATAATAATAATAATAATGAAAGAGTGGCTATTCAGTGAATACAGCGAGGGCCTAGAGTCACAAAGACTCATCCTTCTGAATCCAAATCCTTCCTCAGACACTTACTATCTATGTGACCCTCAGCAAGTCACTTAACCCTGTTTGCCTCAATTTCCATATCTATAAAATGCACTAGAGAAGGAAAACTTAGGGAATTTGTCTAACTTCTTAAATTAAAGCTCTTGTTCACCTTCACACCTTTGCTGGCACCCATTGGTACCCCAAGCTGAAATTTAGCCCCACCCTTCTCCACTTACCTGAACCATACTCATGGTTCAGCTCAGGCCTTACCTCCATGAAGAGATCTCTGATGTCTCTAGCCCACAGTCATCCTTTCTTTCTTGCTCTAGTCCCACTACACATTATTTTACATTGCTCACTATTGTTTCATGTGTGAGTCATGACAGTAGGCTTCTGGAGGACTGAGCCTCTGGTACTGCCCACAGGCCTGTGCCATGGTAGCTACAGAAGAAACCAACTCTAGGTCTATCAGTCTTTGATTCTATGATAGATGGAGGGAAGCCTATCATTTCCACTCCTTTTGGTTTTAATGAAATTTTTTTTCCCAATGAATAAGCATTTAGGGGTGGCTAGGTGGTGCAGTGACTAGAGCACCAGCCCTGGAGTCAGGAGGATCTGAGTTCAAATTTGGCCTCAGACCCTTAACATACACACACAAAAAAACTAGCCATGTGACCTTGGGCAAGTCACTTAACCCCAATTGCCCTACCTTCCCCCCTCTAAAAAAAACCCCCAAAATAAACAAGCATTTATTTTTTTCTCCTTCCTACCTTCCCCTTCCCCATCCACCTACCCCCCCCCACTTCCCAGAAAAAGGAACACAAAGCCCTTATAATTAATATATATAGTTAAGCAAATCCAATCCCCACATTTGCCCCATCCATAAGGATATGCTTCATTCTGCACTGAGGTGGAGTAGCCTGCTTCATCATTGCTTCTCTGAAATCCAGGTTGGTCATGGCATCATTTCCACACCTTTTGGAGGTGAGCTGAAGGTCCCTGTTTGCTTTTAGTCACCCAGAATTTATCCAGAAGAGAAATGACCTCATTTTCTTCCTCCCCTGGAGCAAGGACAGCAGAGAGTAAGGGTGGAAGGAAGAGGGAAGAAAAGAATGAAAGACAAATCATTGGAGGATTTTTAACGAGGGGGTGGGGCAGGACTGGCCTAGTGCTTGCTGGAAGCTGGGCCCAGCTGGCTGAACCCTGAAGCTGATAGCAAGAAGGGCTCTTTTTCTCTTTCCTTGACCAGCCCAGTCATCACAGGAAGTTCCAGTACTGGAACAAACATTCGGAGTGCTGTCCAGTGGCTGCCCAGGAATGCATGAGGTCAGGGCCCGGCTCAGCAGGTGGGATGGGGAAGGGCAAGGATGTGATTCAGTGTAGGCTCCAATGATTCCTTGCCCTATACCCCACAGGCTGAGTTGGATGAAACAGCCGACTTGTAGATTTGCATTTAATTTGATTGTAATTTTGCATATACCTCTACAGACCTGGGTCCTCCATTCTGAACTTCTGTATTGAGGTGATTTCCAAGGATAAATGTTAAGTTATTTCTTATTTCTCAACTTTCTTCTTGATCCCCTTTGCACTAACCCTTGAAATAAAAATTGTAGAGGGGGATGGGTAAATAAGGGAGGGAGATACATCCAGTAAGACAGTCAAGGCCAGATCCCTTAGAAATTGCGAGAGTGAAAAGTCACTTCATTCTGATCCATTCTGTTCCTTCCCCCCACTATTAACCTCCCCTATATCCTCTTCCCACTTCCTTACTCCCCCTTCATTCATCCCAAAAAGTCAGGGGCTAGTAGACCAAAATGTGACTCATTCCTAGGGTCAGAGTCTAAAGCTAGACTGCAGGAGTTCTTAACCAAGAGTCCATGAATTTAATTTTTTTGGATACCTGTTTTTAAATATAACTGATTTCCTTTTCAATCCTATATATCTTATTTTATGCATTTTTCAATATTGTTCTGAGAAGGGGATCTGTAGTCTTTACCAGATTTTTGCCAAAGGGATCCACACCACACAAAAAGTTAAGAATCCTTGAACAAGAGGGATAGAGTTCTGATCAGTTTCAGGCAAGTCGGGAAGGATGGAGAAATGATAATACAGGCTTGGTTGACTGTCCTGGAGCTATGGAGAGGGAAGAGAAGGTCTCTACAAACCTTGGCCTCTCTGAATTCTTTCTTTGTCTGAAAGTGCTCACTAATTAGCCCCCTTAGGTTTTCTTTCCAGAGATCTTTGTAAGTTAACTCTAAGATCTGTGCACCTGTCTCAAAGCAGCTCTGCTAAGAGTTAACTTACGAAGATCTCTGGAAAGAAAATCTAGGCAATAAGAAAGGCCACTAAATTCAAGTCCCTTAAATAAGCAGCCTTGGCCCCAGAGAACAGAGGATGGAACACATCTCTCCTTCTGATGTAGAAGTGGGGGACAGTATGTTTGGAGTGTTGTATATGCTATGAAATGGGGTTGATTTATTTGTTTTGATGACTTCATTTTCACTGTAATAAGGAAGGGTACAGTGGAAGTGGGATAAATTTTAAAAAGATTGATGTTTTTAAAAGAAAGAAAGAAAGGAAATGACTGGTGTTTTGGAAAGGAAGGAAGGAAGAAAGAAAGAACATTTTTGACTTAGGGCAAGGTACTCTTTGCCAATTTAGGCCTCAGTTTCATTTTCTGGAAGTGGATGATATTTAGGGTACTTGATAACTCTTAACCTTCTGTGATTTTAAGTGACACCAACCTGTACCAGGAGGCAGGATGGGTACAGGCGACAGTTATCATCAGAAGGAGACCTATACCCTGGGAAAGCTCAGAGTGTGTGTATGTGTGTGTGTGTGTGTGTGTGTGTCTGTGTGTGTGTGTATGTGTGTGTGCACACGTACATGTACCCGCGTGAGTGTATGTTGGGACTTGAGGGAAGAGGAACTACCAAAAACCACATTCCAAAACCGTTTAATCACAACTGCAAATGTGATCACAGCTTTACTCACCAATGGGTTAGTTAGCAACATCTATTATGAACCCAGGGGAAAAGCGCCTTCATGAGCAAATGGAGATAGGGAGAGCTCCCCCTACCCCTCCTGCAGCCTGCAGGTGCCTGTCTCTGTGATGGAGACTAAACTTTGTGGGCTGGGCCTGGAGCCAGGTGGCCTATGTCCAAGGATGCTTATGGGGCATGGTTTGCCCATAGGGAGCTAACTCCAGAGAAAGCCGCAAGCTTGAGGGCACCTGGTAAGGTAGGCACTCCCAAAAGTATAGCATGGTGACTGCCAGAGACAATAGCGATGATAATAAATATCACCCCTCATAGTCTTTTTTTGGTCTAGACCTGTGACTTCACTAGTCTAGGGAAAGGGATAGTAAAGTAAGGAAATTCCCTCTGTCAGTGAAGATTGGCACTTGCTCTGAAGTCTTGGGAAATTAAATGATTTGGCCAGGGTCACTAATAGGCATTGGAGGTGAGATTTGAACTTAGGTCTTCCAGACTTAGAGGTGGCTTTCTCTCCACAACTCCAAGCCGCCTCTGAACTTGAGTTATCCACCTAGTTCTCTCATTTGATCCTCACACTGGCCCTATGAGGTATTGAGGGCAGTATTTCTGAACCCTGCTGGGGTGGAGAAAGCACAGGCTTTGCAGTCAGAGTTTTGGCCTTGAATCTTGACTCTGCTGAGTAAGTGACTTTAGAAAACTGAATCAGTTTTCCTCTTGGGTGCTCATTTTCATCATTTAAAAAATGAAGGTTTTGATTTCTAACATCCCATGTAGCTCTAAATCTGTGATCCTATAGCATGTAAGCTTCTTGAGGGCAGGACCCTTTCTGGGTTTTTATCCCCAGAACCTAGTTCAGTGCCTAGCACACAACAGGCCTTAATACATGCTTATTGAATGAATGAGTGGATGAATCCACGAATGACTCCCACAAACTAAAGTAGTGCCTGAGTTTAGGAGGCTCACACCACGGGCATTAGGCCTCCCTGAATGCCCACGTGGCCCTCTTAATACATGCTTGTTGATTGAATGAATGACTCTCTGTTTTGACCCTATTTTATAAGAGGTCTGAAAGATGAAGTGATTTGCCCAAGATTATGCATGCTAGTGAAGGGCAGAACCGAGATTAGGCCTAGGTTGCCAGGTTCCCTGGCAGCCAGAAAGCCAATGTGATCTTAAGTGGGCCTTGAGAAGATGCACGGTGTCCAGAATGAAGGAGGTGCCACAGCATTTGACCTTGTTCAGACCACAGCTGATCTGGAAGCTGCATTTTAGAGAGGGGATGGACAGGAAGAAGGGCTTCTAGAGGAGGGTAGACAAGATAGGAAGAAGAATGGAGACCATGCCCTGCTAGTACTAGTTGAAAGAACTGGGAAAGTCTAGGAAAGAGAAGACTTAGGGGGACATGATGGCTGGCTTCAAATACTGGAATGGCTACATAGTAGAATCAATCAATTCATCAATGAGCATCTATTAAGTGCATACTTTATACCAAGCACTGTATGAAGTATGAAGTGCTGGGGATACAAAGAAAGACAGAAACAGTCTCTGCCCTCAAGGAGCTTACGTTCTAACAGCAGAGACAACAGGTAGATAAAGGGATGCACAGGATATTTACAGAGTAGATGAAACGAAGCTTTAGGGGGGCAGGGAAGAAGAATTAGGTTTGTTCTGCTTGGCCTGACAGGAAACGATTGGGTAGAAGGTGCAAGAAGGCACATTTAGATTCCTATCATTAGAATTCTCTCCAGCAAAATAAACTAACTACCTGGGATGGGAGTGGGGTCTTAATCCCTAACCCTCATTGGGAATGTTATAGAAGGGATTCTTGGCCAGGTATTGCATGGCCTTGATTCTAACTAGGAACAGGGAGAGTGCAGGTACTCACAAATTCCTCTGTACATAATGGGTGGGTGCCAACCCCTCTGACTTTGGGCAACTTCCCAGCACCAACCATCTTGAGACTAGAGCTATCTTTGAAGGACAGATCCTATTCTTGTAGGATCCTGCTGGGCCTGGCCCTCATCCAAACCCTGCTACCTTCCTCCCTGGCCCCCTAGACATACACACACACACACACACACACACACACACACACACTTCCTGGAGTGGCTTCAAAGATCCCCTGGCAGTTGGTTCCCTTATCCCTGGCTTCCTGTTTGGGCTCCATCGAGGTTTAGCCGTTTCAACAGCTGAACCAAGTCTGTAAGAGAGAGGAAAGAACTGTATATCTGGGAGGGTCATCAGAAGTGAACTGGGAAAACAGTGATCACCTCAGGATGAGTGAGGAATCCTCAGATCCTCAGACTGAGGAGCACCTTGAGAGATGATCAGCCCATTCCTGCTCAGGGCCAGGTCACTCTGAGGAGGAGAAGATTACGTGTTTATCCTTGGATCACATAGCCCAGGGATGGTGAGATCATCCGAAGGGGAAGAAAACCAACTCTATCTCCTCATCTCTCTCTTCACTTCCCTCTAGCTAGGCCAGTCTAATCTCTTCAGTGTCTTGCCTCTCCTCCCTTGCTATAGGTCAGGTCCATTCTTGCCTCTAGGCCCAGGCTCCAGGTATTGCCCTGCCTGGAATGCCCTTGTCAGTTATTCCATCCTTCAAGGTCCGATTGAAGTCCCACCTCTTTGATGACATCAGCTCCAGGTCTCTCTCAGCTTCTTCCTTGGATTCTTAGAAAGGGACCTGGAGCAATGACCATAATTCTTCCCCAATCATTTCCTCCGTATGGGTCTTTTCTATAGAACTAGACTAAGTTCTAGTAGGGGGTGGGGAGGGCAAGCTCCGGGGCCTTATCTTTTCTCCTGCAACACAAAACCAAATATATATCAGTAAATACTGGCTGATGAGTGGAATTTTCCTTTGCAAACAGATCTGAGATGGGTTGGGGGGCCTAGATTTTTTTCAGGAATTTATTGTGCCTCCTTTCTCCCATACCAGGTATTCCTTCCAAATGGCTAAGTAGCTGCATTTATTGATGATAAGAGAAGGTTGACAGTCTGTGCAGAGTGCCAGGTAGGAGTATAATGAAATTAGTCTGGTAGTAACTGAGCAGCGCTTAGCTCATTCATACACTGCAAGAGAGAGAGAGACAGAGAGACAGACAGAGAGAGAGAGAGAGACAGAGAGACACAGAGAGAGAGAGACAGAGAGACAGACAGAGAGAGAGAGAGAGACAGAGAGACACAGAGAGAGAGAGACAGAGAGAGAGACATGAGAGACACGACAGACACAGAGGGAGATACACACAAAGAGAGAGAGAGAGGACAGAGACAGACAAAGAAAGAGAGAGACATGAGGGACACAGAGAGAAGAGAGAAAGAGAGAGAACAGAGAGACAGAGACAGAGAGGAGATCCACAGGTAAGGAAGGGTCCCAATCCTTCCATCCCCAAATATATCAACCTGGTTGCTGATGAGGAAAAATCTTCCATTAGGGCTTTATTCTTTGGCTTAAAATTTTATCCCCAGGAAGGGATCATCTATTGAACCTTATCAATCACATGTCAGTGCAAATGTGGTTCAGGAGAAAAAAGGGATGAGAGTAGAATCTGGGAGAGCCACCTCAATGGGAGAAGTGGGGAATATTACCAAGGGGATTGGAAGTCCCTGAGATCTCTTCTAATCCTGTTTTTCTGTGGAGCACAGAGAGGAACCTGAGTAGATCAGGGGAATGCCACAGGTCTAAACTGCCTCATTTTCAGCAAGGCATTTGATGGAATCTTTCCTGCTATCCTTGAAGACAAGAAAGAAAAATATGGGCTGGATGATCCAGTTAGGTGAGTTTGCATCTGACAGAATTACAGACCTCAGAACAGCAGATTAATAAATAAATAAATAAAAAACAAATCATGGATTTGTGTCAGCCTGAAGAGAGGTGGCTGGTGGATAGCATGGCGCTCTCTCTTTGGTCCTTGTATGTTCCACAAATTATTTAAAATCAATTTCTTGGTTGAAGGCACAATAGCATCCTTATAAAATCTGAGGATATCACCATATTGAAAGAAATAGTTCCTTCATTAGATGACAGAATTGAGACCCAAAAAGATCTCGATAGGCTGGAACTATGAGCCAAATCCAATAAGGCACAACTAAATTAAGATAAATGTAAATACCTGCACTTGGAACCAAAAAGTCAATGATACAAGTACAGGATGTGGGAAGCATGGCTAGACATTAATGAAAGTGAAAGGGAATTGGAGGTGCCACTTGTATATGAGTAAACAGTGTGATAGAGAAGCTAGAGTAGCTTAGTGCTTTAACAAAAGAGTAGTATATTCCACTGGCTAGACTGTATCTGAAGCATCCTGTTCACCTCTGGGCATTGCCTTCCAAAGGACATTGTTGACAAGTTGAGGATCCAGAGGATGATGACTATATTGGGGAAAGGATGCAGAGACCTTGGCACATCAGGTAGATGTATTCTTACCTTCAGCCCCAACAACCCATTCCAGTTGAAGCTGTCAGGATATTTAGCTTGAAGAGATGGAAGACTATAATAGTGGAGGAGAAGAGGGTGTAAAATTGCTATCTTCAACCATTTGAAGGGCTATCAGTGGAAGATTATGCTTATCTTACTTAACAGAAAGGGAAGAAATAAGAACCATTAGTGAAAGTGACAAAGAGGCAGACTTAAGCTCCATCATTGTAAGGAAAACACTTCCTGACAATTCTGCCTATCTAAAAGTAAAGAGGACTTCTTCTGTGGAGGTTGAGGTCTTTAAGCAATGCATTTATTAAGTACTTATTCTAAGTCAGGTAAGTACTGGAGATATAAACATAGGCAAAAAGCAGGGTCCCTGTCCTCAGGGAGCTCTCATTCTAATGGAAGAGACAGCATCCAAACAGCTATGTATGCATAAGGTATAGCTATTGTAAATGAGAGGTAATCTCCGAAGGAAGGCACTAGGGGACTTAGAGGGAGGCAGGGTAGACCAGAAACAGATAGGAATGATCAGAGATATCTCCAGCCATAACTAAATTCAGGTAAGAGTTTTCAGCTAATTCCTAGTCATGCTGTGAGGCTGCAGACTGAAGAGAGGTGGTTGGTGGATAGCATAGGGCTCTCTCCTTGGCCCTCTGGGGGGGAATGGTGTAGTGTGGCGAACAAAATCCTCCTGTATTTGGAGAATCTGGAGACTTTTTGGAGAATTTGGGTTTTGAAGGACGGGAAGAATTTATATAGACAGACTAAGGGATCTCCAAACCCATTAAGTAAATTGGGGGAATTTGGCAAGGTCTGGGAGAAAGGGCCCTAAGGTAAACCCCCTACCCTGACCCTTTGAATCCTGCAACTCTGGCTTTTTGTTTATCTCACCCCATTAAAGGGCAAGAAAAATGGAGATTGAGAGAAGAGCCACACCTTGGAGGGTCAGGAATAGGTTTCTGCCCCATTCTGTCTCTGTTGGGTACTTTTCTCAACACTCGTTGTCCCCCCTGTTGGCCAGACCCTCCCACCTCCTGCAGGGTGGGGGAAAACAGAAGTACAATTTATATCCTCTGATGTAACAACCCTATTAACTGCCCGCAACACACAGCCTCCCTCAGGAAAGACTTGAAGGATTCATTGCTCCCTGGTCCCTTGCATGTTTTTTGGGGGTTAGGGAGGATTGTTACGGGGTGGGGAGGAGGAGGACGCAGATTGTAGATATAACCTCAGGATGTCTTCTGTTAGGAGTCCGTTTGCAAACAGGAAGGTCGTTTCTGTCAGCTCAGAGTAAAAGAGCAAACAAACAAGGAATCGGGCTATAGATGACTTGAGGCAAAGATTTTATAGGCACAGAGAGGGTAGGCAGGGTGTGTGGGGGTCAGGGACCAGGGCTCTGCTTTACTGAGTCCATGATATTGGACCTGAGAACTCACAAGCTAAGGGGTTAGGAAGGGGAAAAGCTCATACTTACTGGACTCTCTAAATTCACAAACACCCTCCTATATGCTAATGGTTAGAGGGAAGGGTTCTACCCCTTCTAGGCTTGAGAATCATGAGGTCATGGGATTCAAAGGTGTTAAGGGCCACCTGTGATCATCTGGTCCAGTTCCTCATTCTGCAGAGAAGGAATTTAAGTCCTAAAGAGGTGACTTGCCCAAAGTCACTTAGGTAATAAATAGCAGAGGCAGATTCGATCTCAGATCTTCTGAATTTCGATCTGGTTGAAACAAAACCACACTGTCTTCTTCTCTGGGGTTTCTCCCACCCTCACTCTGTCCAAAACATCAGAATGGGCTGTTTGTTTCTTTCAGACCAGAGACTTCTGAGGGCAGCAACAGTTTTCCTCACCGGGCGGTGATTTTACCGAGTCAGCTCTCTCTTCCGTCTCCTCTTTGCTCCTCCAGCACCACCCAGCTCAAGGCACCCCTTAGCCCCCAGCGGCTCTGGTCATGGTGGCCTTTGACTCTCCAGGTAAGGAGACCCCGTAGAACCACAGAGTCTTAGAGGGTCTCTGAAGGGTCGTCTTGAAGCAGGGGCTCCAGATCCAAGGATCCCATTGACTCGGGCTCAGTGAGCAGTCCCTTCCCCTTGCCTAGCCCTGTCCCCTGCAGAGCTAAGAGCAAACTGACCTGGTGAATTTTGAGTGATGACCTTGTGCTAATCACCAGTTGCTATATTCGTCTGTCAGTTCTCTTTGCTGACCAGCTGCTAGGCTGGCAGGCTGGCAGGGGCGGCTGTTTTGTCAGCCTAGTTCCAGCCCCAGGGTATGGGTTGTAGACAGTTGTGGGGGCTGGGGAGTGCAGGTTTTATATTATTTTTCAAGGTGAAAACAGCCCATGGACACAACAGTACAACCTCCTGATGGGGGAAGGGGGATATGTAGGTGCTGAAGGAACAATGAAGACAGAGCTAAAAGAGTGAGTTTGACTCCTGCCCTTGCTGTGTGGCTACCTGAGTAAACCTGGACAAGTTTCCTGGGTCTACAATGGGAATAAAGATACTGATAAAGCCCATTTCACAGGCTTGTTATAAGGCCTTTGTCATCATCAGGTGTAAGAAAAATTCGAGTTGCTCTGAAGCAGTGAGGCTTTAATGGGCACTCTACTCAGACCACTAACCCATTTCCTGGCCCCAAAGTTGTTGAAGGTTCCAGGGGCCAAGAAGCACTTCATTTAGGAGGCAGAGATTGAAGGACAGGTAGGATTTAACGAAGCAGGCTGGAGAGAACATACCAGGATATAAGAACACTACGAAATAAAAATCAAATGAGCATAGCATAGAAAAAGAGAATTTTGGGGCGGCTGGGTGGCACTGTGAATAGAGCACCAGTCCTGGAGTCAGGACAACCTGAGTTCAAATCTGACCTCAGACACTTAACACTCACTTAGTAGCCGTGTGACCTTGGGCAAGTCACTTAACCCCCATTGCCCTACCTTCCCCCTCCAAAAAAGCAAAAAAAGGAAGAAAGGAAGAAGGAAAGGAAGAAAGAAAGAAAGGAAGGAAGGAAGAAAGAAAGAAAGAAAGAAAGAAAGAAAGAAAGAAAGAAAGAAAGAAGGAAAGAAAAGAAAGAAAGAAAAGAAAAAAAAAGAGAACTCTGAGAAGGCTCACCTACCCTAAATAGAGGAAGATTATAATTAGGGAAGGTAAGAACACAGAGCTCTGTGGTTTGGGGCCTTGAATGCCACAGAAAGGAGTTGGGACTTTATTTCCTCTGCATTTGGGAGTTTTTGAAGGTTCTTGAGCAAAGGAACAGAACAGATGATAATCACTTTCATTGATCTACAACACACAAAGTTTTTAAAGAGGGTACCACAGTCACCATCCTGAGAGGTAAACAGTGTGAGGATTATTATCTTTATTTCATAGAGAAGGAAGCTGAGACTCGCAGAGCAGAAGTTAGTATTAGATTCAGAACTAAAATCCTGATCTCTTTACCCAGGCTGGCGTTCTTTCCACCAGCTTTGCTGCACAAGGGAATTAATATCATAACAGTGATAGTAGCTAGTATTTATATGGTGCCTACTAGGTGCTAGGCCTTCTGCTAAGTGTTTTACAAATATTATTTGATTCGTTCCTCGCAACACTCTCAAAGGTAGGTGCTCTTATGATCTCCATTTTACAGTTGAGGAAACTGAGGCAAACAAAGGTTAAGTGACTTGGCCAAGGTCATACAGCTAGTAAATGTCTGAGGCGGGATTTGAACTTAGGTCTTCCTGACATTGGGTCCACTTCTCTATTAGGAAGATCATATCAGTAGCGTTTTATATAGATGTTTAGTTTTGCAAAGTTCCTTACATGTGTCATCTCATTTGATCCTCAGCCTTTGGAAGTTGGGGTTATAATTATTATTATATGTAGGATACTGTATATATATATTATGATTATTAGGTTATTTTGTAGAATGTTATATCTTATACATTATGTATAACATTATTATTGTTTTATTTTAGGCTGTATATAATTATTACCATATGTTATACTACATAGATAATATTATTATATATATATAATATATTATATCATATAATTATATATTTATTATATAAATTATATAATTATATAGTTATATAATATAATATATTATAATAATAACATACTATATAGATAATAATATTATTGCTGTGTATATTATACTGTATGCTGCATATATTATTACTATATATTATACTAGATAGATAATATTGTTATTGCTATAGAATATAGTATATACATTAATCAGTCCTATCTGACTGTGGACTATGGCACAGCAATACTGTCCGTGAGAATTTCTTGGCAAAGATACTGGAGGGGTTTGCCATTTCCTTCTTCAGTGGATTAAGGCAAACAGAAGTTAAGTGACTTGCCCAAGGTCACACAGTTAACAAGTGTCTGAAGCCAGATTTGAACTCAGGTCTTCCTGACTCCAGGCCCAGTGCTCTGTCCACTGAGCCATCTGGCTGCCCATATTTTACACACACACACACGCACACACACATACACACACACACACTCACACACACACAATATGATTCTTACTATATATGTGATTATATATCCTCACCCTTAAAATGAAGATGTGTAAGATAAGGAAATTGAGGCTAAAATTAAGGATCACAATGCTAGGAAGTACCTGAGGCAGGACTTGAACTCAAGACGATCCTGACTTCAAGTCTGTGATTCCGTCAACCATATTATTTAGCTGTCTCAGATCTGCCCCAGAATGTTGTGCAGGATTGACTCCCAGAGGCAGAGCCAGAAGCCTGGGTTGACCAGAGAGCCGGCTGCTTGGGTAGCCTAAGAATGAGGCAGATAGAGGGAAAGAGAAGAATTCTGAAAAGTTTGGGGAGGCCAGAATCTAAACTTTCTACCTTGGATTTATTCATATTCTAGCCAGATCAATAGTCAGAGACTCTCCTTTATTACTTCTCGTCTGTTCTCTTTCAGGTTTTCCCCATCTTTATGTCTTTGCTTATTTTTCTAAATCCAACATCCCTTTTTGGGGAACATTCTCAGGATGGAAACTTTTCCCTTTCTCACATGAGCCTCCCATCCCATGTCTGGGGAACCCTCAAGAAAATCCCAGATGGGACTCCCTGATCCAATAGGGGAAATAACTTTTGCAGAGGAACCTTTTCTCCCGCTGCAGAGCATGGGGGAGACTGAGGGGTACAGAGCTGCATGGCTGACTGGGGCTTCCGGGATCTCAATGCTTTGTGTCCTCTCTGAACTAGGAGACAGAGGCCTGAGTCCTTCCACTTGTCTTGCCAGCTGTGTGACCGAAGCAGATTCGACCAACTGCTCTGAGCTTCCTTTTCCCATGTCTATAAAATGGGACCTCAAAGGGTTGTTTTGAGGAAAGTGTTTTTAAGATCTTCCAGTGTTATAAAAGTGCTTATTATTGTTACTGTTATCATATTCACTCATTCATTCAGCAAATATTGACGATGAACTTACTAGTGCAAGGCTATCCAATGAGGTAATGGTTGTGGCCTGTGTTTTGTAAACGGAAAAGGCCTGTTCAAGGACAGCTGGGATAGGATTGTGGTGAAGACCTGCTGATTGACCAGACTCTGTCTGCCTTTAGGGTTTGGGTGAAGAAATCGTCAAAATGCCTCGGGCGTGGAGAGAGGGAGAACACAGAGCCCTCCAGAGTCATTGGTTTGGGGCATGAAAAGCACCTGGGGAGGGTGGAGAGGGAGGAGTATGTATCTGTGTGTCTGTGTACACACATGCACAATCCACGTTGTCCCATAGGATCTTTCTCTGGCATTTTGTTCTCTGACTTCAAAATATATTTTAAAAATCTGTTTGAGGTTATTTTAAGGCCCATGTGTCCTTCCTGAAAACCCAGTGTAGTTAGGACTGCCGGGTGGGCTGAGTGCAGTGGGGATGCTGGTTTCCTGAAGGTTCCATAGGGCAAGTCTTAGGTGGGGCCTGTCTGGTCCCAACCTGTAAACAATATAATCTTTCTAAGAACTTCCTGGATTAGAACTCTTTAAGGCCTTTGTCTGCATCCCCATCCTCATACCTGAAATTCACTCATCCTCGACCTCCATTTTATGGACCCTTCTCATTAAACTCTGAGGTCTTTGAAAGCAAGGACTCAGTGTTTGTTTTTGGCTTTCTTTGTACCCCAGGCCTTTAGTACAGGGACTGGCACAAAGCAGGTACTTAATAAAGAAATGCTAGTTGACCAGCTGACTCCATGTTTTCTCCTCTAATTCCAAGTCATCCCCCAAACCCTTATCCTGCCTATGTCCAAGCCCTCAGTCTGTGTCTCCCTCTCCTTTGTACCAGGGGCATCAAATTTAAATGGGGCCATTCATCCGTACATAAGGATCCCAGTGGTCCACATATTAATTCAGTTTTGAAATATAATGCTATCTATTTTTACTGTATTTTTATTTATTTTGTTACATTTTAATCTTATTTGGGCCTCACACCAAAATGTTTGACTTCTCTGCTTCAGGTCATTACCATCCTCAGACTCATGGAATTTCAATATTAAACAAGGACCACAGAAATAATTTGGTCCAACCTGGATCTAAAGAGGAATTCCCTCGACAGAATTTCCAACAAATGATTCTCTAGTCCAGGGTTGGGGAACCTACGGCCTTGAGGCCACATGTGGCTCTCTAGGGCCTCAAGTGCGGCTCAAGGGCCACATGTGGCCATGGGGCCACAGGTTCCCTACACCTGATCTAGCCTCTGCTTGAAGGACTCCAGTAATGGATAACTTGCTGCTTCTCGAGGCAATCCAATGTACTTTGACACAGCTCCAACGGTTAGAACTGTTTTCCTTATATCAAGGCAAAATCTGTCTCTCTTGTGACTTGCACTAATTGCTCGTTGGGAATCTCTCCTAAGTTGTTATTATTGTTGTTCAGTTGTTTCAGATAACTTCACTTCAGATAGCTGGAGAGAGCTAAAGGGTCCGCCTAGATGGGAGCTTCTGGAAGGAGAAAAAGAAAGAATTTTGTTTTTGTCTTTTGTATTCTCTAGCAGAGAGCTTTGCACAAAGTAGGCGTCTGAATGGCCCCTCTTAAATCTTCTCTACTTTAGGTTCAAACTAAGTAGGTTGAAACTTCTTTCAATCTGCCCTATCACCATCCTGGCTGATGCCCTCTGGGTGTTTTCCCTAAAAGGAAATTTGAATCCGCCATCTTCTTGATCCCATTGCACTCCTCAAACTCACATTCCCTTCTCCTATCTTCCACTGTGAGAATCAGAGGAGATAGTATTTGTAAATCTACTTAGCATGGTATATGACACACAATAGGTACTTAATGAATTCTTTCTTCCTTGCCCTACCCCAAAGCAGGCTTTCCTAAAAAGAGACAATTCGAGAGTGAGACAATGCAATGTTCATTTTCTTGAACTACCAGCCTCCAGTGGTCGCCTTTGGAAGCTCTGCCTCATTCTCAGGAAGGAGGGGAAGAGACTGGGATGTGCCTGAGGCAGGTGGGTCTTCACCTCTCTCTTTCCCCCTCCCTTTTTATTCACAATTCATCTTTAGACTCAGCAGTGAGCTCCCAGGAGGGAAGAGCCAGTGTCCTGCAGGAGTTGGATAAAATCACAAAGGGTTAATAAAGCCTTTGAATTCTATTGGAGGATTTAGAGCTTTCAATGTGCTGTATGTAAACATATGTATACAAAGGTGTCCAATCTTTGACTTCTGAGACCTCAGTCTGTATGTAGTTCCTCAGACACCTGCTAGAATTCTCATACACACACACACATACAGTCACACACACCCAAACCCCAAGTACAGCTAGCAGTTGGGTCCGTGAATGAGTATGCGTTTTTCCTCTGGCCTATGTGTCTCCATGTATAACTCTGTTGTGATTCTCTATTAAAGTATATGTTTGTTTGTCTTTCTATGTGGGAGGCTCCTGAGCAGGTGGGGTAAAGAGACTGACGAAAGGTCAGAGGAATGGAGGGAGAGGAATTCAGAGCCTCAAAGTTGGACTTTGGTTTGCTGCATGGTCAGAAGGTTAGCAGGTTAGTGGGACTGGGATATAGTCATTTGGTCTGAGTCATTCTCATGAGCTGTTACAAGGTGGGATTGTATTAAAATGAGGAAATGACTAAAATTAGTACCCTTACTGTCCACCTTCAGGGTCACCTCCCTCACCTTGCTCCTGCCCCACCTCCAACTTCTTTTTCTGTGACATAAACATTTGAGAATTGGAAAGCCAAGGTCAGGGGCAGCTACATGGCTGAGTAGATGGAGTTCTGGCCCTAGAGTCAAGAAGACCTGAGTTCAAATCTGGTTTTAGACACTTACTAGTTGTGTGACCCTGGGCAAGTCACTTAACCTCTGTTTACCTTAATCTAATGCAGAAGGAAATGTTGAACCACTCCAGTATCTTTGCCAAGAAAACCCCAAATGGGGTCATGAAGAGTCGGACATGACTGGAAAAAAATGACCGGACAACAAAGCCAAAGTCAAGATTTGAAGTCCTTGAGATGGGGTGGGGGTGGGGGGAAAATGGATTTCTGTGGACGGTGTGAGTGTGCTTGGGATTCCAATCAAGTAACAGTCTCTACCGGACATTAGCCCAGGAGAATGAGGGGATGAGGTTAAGTACGTTTACCCAATATTAAATGGAGAAGTGAGAGATGGGGCCCCTGCAGGGAACAGGATCCAGAGATGGAAGTCTAGCTCCTGGATCTGTCCATGAAAAGAATTCCCTTCAGAACACCTCAGTAGGGACGGACAGACAGACAGACAGGGATATGCAAACACACACACATACACACACACACACACACACACACACACACACACACACACCCCTAGTCACACTGAATACTAGTGCTTTCCCTTTGAGATCACCTCCAATTCATCCTGTATGTATAGGACCTGTATATAGATGTTTTCGTATTGTCTTCCCCCATTAGAATGTGAGCTCTTTGAAGGCAGGAACTGTTCTGGCTTTTCTTTTTGTATTCTCTTGTACTTAGCACAGAGCCCAGCACATAGTGGGCTCTTAACTTCATATCCTCCCGCACCCCCAACCCTCTTTACTATTTGCCTGTCTGGGAATCTCCAGCTCTACAGAGGCATCTGGTAGATCCTCTGCTCTCTGTTCTGATTGACCCAGGAAGATTCCAAGGCATGCCTAGGTCTTTTGGCCCCCTTCCCCCTGTACTTACACTTTGGAATGAACTCTAGGAACCAGTCAAGCCCTGCTTTCAGCTTAGAACACTTGATCTTCTCCCTTTGTCTTCCTTACTCACCCCCATTTTTCTCACTGCACAACCATGCTCAAAGTTATCTGCAACCACATCCATGACACTCGGTTCCATTCTCAGCTCTAAGGCCCTATCCCTAGCCTTTGACTCTCATGTGAAGCACTTGGCTCTCATCCCCAATAAGGCATCCATTCTTAGGAGAGAGGGCTAACAGAGTTGCATATGCACAAGTGATACTCAAATAAGAGCCTAATGAAGTGTGTGTGTGTGTGTGTGTGTGTGTGTGTGTGAGAAAGAGAGAGAGGTAGAGACAGAGACAGAGAGGGGGGGAGAGAGGGGTGAGAGAGAGGGAGAGAGAGAGGGGGAGAGAGAGAGGGACAGAGAGAGAGAGAGAGGGGGGGGGGGGAAATTACTAGAAAATGCTTTAAAACTGTTCTCCTCTGTTGGGCTTAATTAAAGCATCATCACCACCACCACCCCAGCTCCCAAAGATGATCCCTTTAAATGCAGTTAAAGTGAAATTGCAGAGGCCTAGCAACATGCTACATCATGAAGAAGAATCATTTATCACAAGGGAGTAGAAAAAAGTGTGTCAGTTAGAAGCCTGGAGCTTAATAAATGATGGAGTGCTGACTGCTTCCAGAAAAGCTCATGATTTAAGAAGACATTTAAGAAGGCAAGAAGTTACTTGTGCTTTCACTGGACATTGCTTCTGCTACTAACAAGGCAGATGAGACCTTAGGATTTAGCAGGTCAAGGATAACTTCTGATTGAAAGAAATAGAATCTCGCTAGCAAGAGAACAGGGAATGTTCAGAATAAAAAGAAAGCAGCCTAGGTATTGTGAACGGGTGCTAGAACTCTATGGCTTGGCAAGAAAACCAACAAACAAAAACAAAAATGAAAAACTTCAGATTCTAATAGAAAGCCAAAATTGAGTTGGGTAAGATTGATTGAGGACAGCTAGGTGGTGCAGCAGAAAGAGTGCCAGGCATGGACTTAGGAAGACTTGAGTTCACTTCCTAGCTGTGTGACCCTGGACAAGTCACTTAAGCCTGTGTGTCTCTCTCTCCTCATCTGTAAAATGAGCTGGAGATGGAAATGGCAAACCACTTTAGTATCTCTGCTAAGAAAACTCCAAATGGGGTCATGAAGAGTTGACTAGGACTCAGCAACAACAAAGCCAAGGTCAAGGTTTGAAGTCCTTAGGGTGGGGGTAGGGAGAAGGGCTTGAAAAGACCGAATCAAGATTGACTCAGGCCTAAGCACAGTGCCTGGTAAACATAGGTTCTGTCAGTTAGTCAACAACTCAACCTGATAAAAATTGAGTTTAGTAGAAGAAGCACCAGTCAAAAAATAGTTGTTTGCTATCTGTCCCTTCTTCCAACATGTTTATCATGTTGCTTCAAGTAAAAATTAGTTTTGTCAATATTTTAATACATATTTTTAAATTTTATTCTAGTTTAATAAAATTATATTTTTATGTAAAATTGTATTTTCCCCTGAATGAAATACTTTATATACTCTGTGTGTATGTGTACATATATTGCATGTGTGTTCATATGTGTATTGCATTCGCATGCATACTGTATGCATATCATTTGTGTGTACATGTGTGTATTATACGTGTATTGTGTTGCATTCATGTGTATATTGTGTTTTATTTGCACGTTCATGTGCATTGTGTGTATCATTTGCACATGCACATGTGTGCTCTGTGTGTTCATATGCATGTGTGTATTGTATGCACACGTGTGTGCTGGAGGGCCCATGCAGACAGCCTGGCTCTAGTATTAGCCACCAGAAAGATCTGAGGCATTTCCCTCCTCTAACCATCCCATACTGAGACTGTGGGAGTGATGGTGGACATAGCACTTACTCTCTTAGCATTCTAGGCACCTTTCTACTACTCAAAATGGCAGGGAAAGTGCTGACCTGCTTTAGTAGAGGGAGTTTTCTTGTCTGGGAGTTCCCTTTAAGCAGTACAATCACAGGTTTGGTTCCCCTCCCTTACTGTGCTTTTCATTTCTTCCCCCACCCCCAGTTACTTCTAGCTACTAAGGAGAAGCAAACATAGGACCTTTGCAACCACCACTAGGCCCCATGTTCCACTGGTAACAGTTCTCTGAAAGTATGGGCAGAGAGCTAACTGGCCTTTATTGAGCTACCTTGGCAAACCCCAACCTAATCACTGACTTTAGACGTCACTGGTGGAACCATATAAACAGATAGAACCAACTTCCTGCAGCTACAGACACCGACCCTGAATCACTGCAGAGGGGGAGGGAGAAGAGAGTGGGCATTGTTGGATGGGGGGCAATCATGGAAGGGCTGCCAAGCTGAGAGTACTTCCTGAAGGCAGCGGATTATTATTTGGAAGAAGGGATTTGCCCTGGTGAAGGGAAGGGTCCTAAATTTTTTTGTAAATGTAATACTATTGTGAATACTATGGAGCTGACCATTCTAGCCCAAGGACCTCCTTTCAGGTAAAAAGCCTTTATTCATACTGGCTGGTCTTAGCACCAAGTTAATCACAAGGACCTGAGACCTGACCTTCAAGTTTATTGCTTAAGGTGACTGGTTATACTGAGGAGGGTATCAGTACAATGTAGAGAGATGGGCCGTTGGATCTGGAGACGGGAAGACCTGGGTTCAGATACTGCCTTAGATCCTTCCTAGCTGTGGAACTCTGTAGTAGTGGATATGGAGGTCAGTGGAGTAGTGGACAGCACTCTGCTGGACATGGAGGTAAGAAGATGAGCTCAAGCTCTGCATCAGAACCTTACTAGCCGGCAAGTAGTGAACCTCTGCCTCACCGTCCTCATCTGTAAAATAGCTATAACCTTAGCACCTTCTTCAAAGGTCTGTATAAAATGAGATCATCTGCCCTCAGCAAACCTTCAAACCATCTTTGTTTGCTATTTGACCTATATTGCCTCAGTTTCCTCACTTGTAAAATGGGGGTTTGGACTTGACAGGCTGGCTCCGGAGTCCTTTCCAGCTCTAAAACCTAGAATCCTATGAAATATTTGACACATACAAATAGTGCTAGTAACAACAAATATAACGGCTAGCGTTTACTATGAACCACACATGGTGCTAAATTCATTACAGATATTGTCCCATTTGAACCCCTCACATCAGCCTTGGGAGGTAAGTGCTGTTATGAGCCCTGAGGTAAATAGGTTAAGTGACTTGTCCAAGGCTGTAGAGCTAGTGCTTGAGGCCAAATTTGAACTCTGGTCTTCCAGGTGCAGCATTCTATCCACTGAGCCACCTAGCAATGAAAATGAAAACATCCTAGGATCTCCGAGGCCCGACCTGCTTATTTTCTGGGTGAGGAGTTTGAGTTGGCCAAGGTGCTCACTCAGCTATTCAGTGGTGGAGAGAGGATTCAAACCCAGATCCTTTGGCTTCTTTCCACAGTACCGAACCCTCCCCTTAACCCATGGGTTCAGAGAACACACCCCGCAGCATGGGCCTCGGCCTTTCCTGACGTCTGCCCAGGTGCCAGCTTAGGTGTGGGCACATACAGTAGCTGTTTGGTACAGACATAGAACCTTCCTGAATTGAATGTCTGTCTCTATCGCTCCTCCCCTCCTGGCCCAAGCATGTGTCTCTCTCTACCTTTGCCTGGGGCAAGGGGACAGACGTGGCAGGGAGGGTGGGTGGAGACTTGACTGGCAGGTAAATGGCCTGCCTCCTCCCCCATCCCACACTCTGGAGCCTTTCTAGTTAACTTACACCCAGTGATAATTAAAATAGAGGAAAGAGGGACAGACAGGTGGGCGTGGCGGGGTAGAAATAGGGAAAGAGACAGCCAGCCAGACAGACAGAACTCCGGATAGGAGGTGGGGGGACACCTTGGAAACCTCAGATCAGCCAGCAGACCCCATGTGATTTCTCCAGAACTGGCCCTGAAGGCAGGAGAAGGTATTTTTAGCTTAGTCTCAGGTGCGGACACAGACATTACTCCATGTCCTCCTACCGATTGGTTAATATTTAATCCCCTCCTTAATCATTAACTCATTTTCTGGCCTACTGTGGTGGTTTGGGGCTGGAGTGGGGGTGGTGGTTACTGTCTGGGCTGTTCTAGAATCTTTAACCAGAGGACCAGGAAAAATGTCGTGTGTGTGTGTGTGTGTGTGTGTGTGTGTGTGTGTGTGTGTGTGTCTCACTGCCAGGTGCAGAGCAGGCCAGACTTGGACCTTTCCCTGTTCCCCTAGCTAAGTGTGCTGGGGGTTGGGGAGAGATCACGGGATAGGAGACTCACAGGCGGGACAGTGTGTGTGTGTGTGTGTGTGTGTGTGTGTGTGTGTGTGTGTCTGTGTATTTTTTCACCCATCTTCCCATGTATATTGAAAAGAACAGGGCACTAGACTTTAGAAGACCCAGATTCAAATTTTTTATTTTTGTCACGCTGGATTCATCATTTAATTTCCCAGTTTTAGGTTCCCCATTGGTAACATGAGTGGGTTAGATGCTAGGCGGTCAGCAAGGAGGTTCTGTCCAACACACACTCTCATTAAAGGAGATGAAATGCACTGTGACCATCTTTTGTGACCACCTCAAAGGCCACCTCCTTGAAGCCTTCCTTGATTACCCAGCCAGAAGTGATTTTCTGTAGCACTTTTATTTAAACAGAACTCTGATGGCACTTTGGTCTTGTCACTATAAGAATGTAAGTCCTTGAGGACGGGGACTGCCTCATCTTTTTCGTATTCCTAGAACCTTGCACAGTGCCTAGCATTTGGGGGGAGCTTAGTAAGTCCTTGTCAATTAATCGACTGATTGATTATATGATAGTTATTTATGGAGGAGTCATCTGTTCCTTAACCAGTCCAGGGAAGGGTGTTTATCACTTTAGGATAATGTCTAGTCTCCGCCTCATTTGGATCACAGAACCCTTTGACAGTCTTGGAGAACCTAGGAACCTCTGCTCAGAATGATGTTTCCAAATGCACAAAACAACCTATGTAGGACTTTTATAAAGGAAACCAATTATATTGAAATAGAGATGCCATTTTTCCCCCATATCCAAGTGCATACCAGAATGTCCTTGAACTTTAGATCTGGTGTTTGTTTCTTCTCCCTTCTCATTTTTCCCCCTCCCTTTATTTTGACAAATTCTTTATCATGACAAATTATCCAACAAGGAGTCCTGACTCCCTCTCAGTCCAGTTTCTGGGACAAATGCCACCTCCTACAGGAAGCACAGTCTGATTTCTCCTAGTTGCTTTTTATCTATTCTACAGGTAGGTGGCTCAGTGGATAGAGCACTGGGCCTAGAATCAGGAAGACATGAGTTCAAATTCAGCCTCAAATACTTACAGCTGTGTGACCCTGGGCAATTTACTTAACTTCTCTGCTTGTCCTAATCCACTAGTGAAGGAAATGGCAAACCATTCCAGAATCTCTGCCAAGAAAACCCTGTGGACAGTGTGGTCCACAGGGTCATGAAGACTCAGACTTGACTCAACAATAAGCAATATACTTTATGTTTACTTTTGTTGCAGATGCATTGGTCCTGCCCACACCATCCTCTTCTGTCTGCTCCCCAAGTTAAGTTCTTGGTGATTAGGTAAAGCTTGTTCACAGTGCCCAGCTCTGTGCTTGACACATTGAGCTTAATAAATGCTCAAGGAATAAAATCAGGGACATATTTAATTGTGAAATTAGGGAATGGCACAGTAGCCTTTGTTCACCTATCACATCTTAGAGCTCACTTCTCCTTGAAATTATTTTATCTTTACTTATCTATGTAGACCCATCTGCCCACCCCACCCCACCAAGGTCCTTGAGGGCAGTGTCTTTTTTTTTTTTTTTTAACTATTTTTATCTTTGTAGGCAAATGTTAACAAATGTTTGCTGAATGAGAATTAATTGCCTTTTCTTTCAAGACTTTTGGAATTCTGAAGGAGAACTTAGGGATTTCTTTGATATAAAGACTTTTTCCTCTGGATTTCCAGTAAATAAAGAGGAGGGTATTGGAAGGTCACAAGCAAAACCTCCCCAAAGGACTTGAGTCTATTTGAAATTAAATCTTTATTTCTCTCCCAAGCCTAGCCCTGAGCACTTTGTATACAGTAGGTGCTTTCTAAGTGTTCATTGATCAGCTGATTGGTGGAATCTAATGATCTGTGATGTCTGAAAAAGAAAAGTAGGTTCTGGAATCCTGGATGGTTCAACAGTTGTCTTAAATCAGCCAAACTGGTTGGTGCTAAGGCTTGTACTTTCACTCCATCAACAAACATTTATTTTGTGCCAGGCCCTAAAAATGAGACAATTCCTGGCCTCTGGGAGCTTACATTCCTGAATTCAAAAGAAGATCTGAGTCTAAATCCAGCCTCAGACACTTAACTGTGTGTGCCTTGAGATTCTCTGGTTCAAAATGGAATAAAAAGAGTACCTACCTCCCAGGGCTGTTGTGGGAATCTAATGAGATACGTGCTATGGGAGGACACAACATGAACACATTTGAGCATTTAGAAAATAAACGGAACGTAAATATAAGGGTAATGGGGCAAACTAGAGGCTGGGAGCAAACGGGCAGTGGTGAATTCCGGTCAGGCTTTCACCCGAATTGTCCAAAGGGGCACCTCTGCCAGGCAGTGGGCTGAGGACCCTCCCTTGTCTTACGTGACAGTGGACAGTGGACAGTGGACATGCCCTCGGGCTAATGGCATTTAGCAGCCTGGTATCATAGGACACTAGGTGGTGGAGGGGATAGAGTCTGGGGCCTGGAGACCTGAAGTTTTGAGTTCAAATGCAGCCTCGAGACACTTACTCTGTGACCTTGGGCAGTCCTTCTGAGACCCTCAGTCTCAGTCGCCTCACCTGTAAAATAGGTATAATAAGATGCCCAGAAGTGTTGTGAGGATCTAAGGACATAATATGTGTAAAGCATTTTGCAAACCTTAGAGTGCTGTTATCAATGCTACCTGTTATTATTTTGAACAGGACATGTAATCCTGCCTCCTCCCCCATTTTAAAGATGAAGAGACTGAGGCCCAGAGAGGTGGGATGGGACATGACCAACATCTTCCAGGTAGGGAATAGAACCAACATTCGAACCCAGTTCTCCGGATCTGAATGTGGCACTCTTGACTTCATCATGCTGTCTTCCATTTTTTGACAAACTGGTTTCCCCACCAACTCTGCACCCCAAGGTGGGGAGGAAGCCACAAACAGAAAAAGCCGCAGGAAACACAGGAGAGAGAGAGAAAACAAAACATCAGAAACACAACCTCTCACCCCGTTTTGCCTTCTGCAGTTTTGGAGAGGAGGAGGAGGAGGTGATGATGAGATGCCAAGGAAGGGGAGTGTGTGTGTGTGTGTATGGATCCTGTCTCTCCTGACCAGGCCTCTCACTTTGCCCTGGGCTCAGCTCGGTGGTCTCCTTCTGGCTCCACACCAGGCCATTGACTGCCGGCCCTTGCCGTGGTTTTAGGCTGAATCATACTAACCAATCGAGGGGGATGGAAACGATCCAGCTTTTTTTTTTTTTTAATGATCCAACTCTTGAGCAGAGAGGTTAGCTGGGAGATGATAATAATGACAGCTCACCCTTACACTGGGCTTTTCTCAAAGTCGCCCTGTAAGCATAGCTTTGAAGAAGGGGCCAGTCCTCTTTACTGCCTACACAGTAAAGTAATAATAATAATGATGATAACTAGCAACTACATGGGGCTACAGAGTTTGCCTTGTGTTACATCCTTTTGGTCCTCAGGACAAGCCTGTAAGGTAGATGCTGTTATTATACCATTTTACAGGTAGGGAAACTGAGGCTAGGAGAGATTAAGTGACTTGCTCTGGGTTATACTGACTAGGAAGTATCCAAGGTAGGATTTGAATTTAAGTCTCATTGCCTTTACTTTCAGCAAGAGCTCGATCCCCTCTGCTACCGAGCTAATACAAGCACCCCCTATTTTACTGATATGGAAACCAACGCTCCAGAGTAGTTTTGTGATTTGACTAAGAGATCTTAGGCCAGGGTGGGAGACTGAGAAAGAGCTGGGGTACTTGGTGGGCCCAGCTATTAGTCCTGGGTCAGTCCAGAGAACAAGTCCACACAGAGCCCAGAAGACGTATATTGGATGGGAACTGGAAGTGGTCTTCAGGGGCCATCGAATCTCCTTGTGAATAGGGGAAGAGATCTTTGTCCCTTCCTGGTGCCTGGTGATGGGTTCTTGGATTGTGTGGGTGGAGTGATAAACCCCTTGAGTTCCATGGTACCTGTTGCTTTTTTGGTCTTTTTAACAGTATGGTGTGGGGTAGAGTTGGGTGGGGAATGATACTGGAAAGAGGGGACCACGGATTTTAATGCAGACAGCAGCTTACCACCCCGGCTTCCACTTAGGGAACTCCAACAGGAATGAGAGTGAGCTGTGAGCGCCACCTCGTTAGAGACTGGAGAATCCAGGGCTTGTTATGGATTTTAAAATAAAATGTATTTGTCATAAAGTCTTTTGAACATTTATTATCTGGAATCTGCCCCACCCTTATCATATACTGCCTTGTTTTTATTTTCAGCAAGTGAACTTTGACATTACTTACAGAATGTCAAAGCTGGAAGGGCCCTTCGAGCTCTTCTCATCTAACTCATTCATTTTACAGATGAGGAAACTGATACCCAGACAGGTGAAATGAATTTATAAGCTTCAAAGTTCCTTTCAGTTTTCATATTCTGAAATTCTGTAAGTGATTTGCCTAAGACCACAGATATCAAATGGCAGAGTTGGGGCTTGAACCCAGTTTTTCTGATTCCAAATTTAGTGTTCTTCTTTTTTAAATTTTATTTTACTTTTCACTTTGTGAACATTTATGTTCTCTCCCTCTCATCCCTCCCAATGGAAAAGGAAAAAAAAAAGTAAAACCTCCGTACGAAATATATGGAGCTGACTTCCCTGGCTTCCTTCAAGTCTCTGCTAAAAATCTGATCTTCTGTCTCTTGATTATCCCTACCTTATCCTGTTTATACAGCTAGGTGATGCAGTGGATAAAGAGCTGGGTCTGGAGTCCAGATGATCTGAGTTCAAATCCAGCCTCAGACACTTACTAGTTGTGTGACCCTGGCCAAGTCACCTATCTCTATTTGTCTGAGTTTCCTCATCTGTAAATGAGCTGGAAAAGGAAATGGCCAACCACTCCAGTATGGTTGCCAAGAAAACCCCAAATGGGGTCATGAAGAGTCAGACCTAACTGACATGATTGAGCAAATAACAGTTTCTTTGTACATAGTCGTTTGCATACTGTCTTCCCCATGAGATTGTCAGTTCCTTGAGAGCAGGGACTGCCTTTTTAACCTTTCTTTTTTTTGTTTGTTTTTTGGAGGGGTGAAGGCAGGGCAATTGGGGTTAAGTGACTTGCCCAAGGTCACATGGCTATTAAGTGTTAAGTGTCTGTTTAACCTTTCTGTATAGCCCCAGGGCTTAGCACAGTGCCTGGTACATGGTAGGTACTTAATGCATGTTTAATGACTAGTTGACTCACAAAAACACCAAACCAATTTTCACCTTGGCCTTCTTCCTTCTGTACCTAAGACTCTCAGGAGGTGGCTAGCATACATCAATATCAGTCTTATGAAATTGTGGCTAGTCTTCGCATTCGTTGTAGCTGTTAAGTCTTTCAAATTGTTTGTCTTTAAAACATCTTTGCTATAAACTGTTTCCCTGGTTCTGTACACTTCTTTTCACATCACTTCATACAAGTCTTCTCAGGTTTCTCGGAACCCATATCTTTGATCATTTCTTAAGACACAGTGTGGTTCTTTAGTCATTCCAGTTGTGTCCAATTCCTTTATGGAATTTTCTCAGTGGAGATCCTGGAGTGGTTTGCCATTTCCTTCTTTGGCCCATTTTGCAGATGAACAAACTGATGCAAACAGAATTAAATGACTTGCCCAGGGTCACACAGCTAGTGTCAAGTCACTTAATCTCTGTCTGCCTCAGTTTTCTCAACCCTAAAATGGGGATAATAATAGCACTTATCTCCCAGGGTTGTTGTGAGGATCAAATGAAATAATATTTGTAAAAGTACTTAGCGTCATGTCTGGCACATAGTAGGGTCTTAATAAATGCTTATTTCCTTCCCCCTTGCCCTTGGTACACAGCTGGAAAGATCTGGCGATGATACCACCTACCGATCCTTCGGTAATCCGAATCCTGACCCTGTAACCTGGGTGACCTGCAGATTTGGGCTGTGTTCAGGTAAGAGGCCGAGTTCAGAGCGGAATGGCTTGAGCTGCTGCTGGCTATTTCTCCTTCAAAGGAGGAACAGGATAAATTCTTCTCAGATCAGGGGAGGGAGTCTGGCTCTGGCCATGGCCCCTACCCTAGACTTTGGCCCTGAGGAAGCTAAGGTTCAGAAAGCAGCTATTACTAGGTATCAGTACATAGCAAAAATATCTGGGACTTTCCATCTTCAGTTAAAAGGAGTGTGTCACACTCGATATCTTTTC